>OY728159.1:843549381-844799381 GCA_963277665.1 Viscum album
TAGATATAGCCATTATGAATATGTAGTTATGCCTTTTGGATTAACCAATGCACATGGTGTATTCATGGATCTTATGAATAGATTTTTCCATGAGTTCTTGGATAATTATGTGGTTATGTTCATTAATTATATTTTGGTTTATTATAAAAGAAAAGAGCAGCAAGAAATTCATTTAAGGGTTTTAAAGCAATATAGAAATGAAAGGAAATGATTTGGGAAATTTTTCAAGTGTGAGTTTTAAATACAACAATTTTCTATTATTGGTCACATTGTTTAGATAAATTGAATAACTATTGAGCCTATTAAAACAAAATTTATTGAAGATTGCCCGAGACCCACAAATATAACTGATATTCATAGTATTCTTGCTTTGGCAGGTTATTATTGGAGGTTTGTTGAGAATTTTTCATGGTTATCTAGTCCAATTACTAAGTTAACTTGAAGAGGTGTTAAGTTCATTTGGACAAAAGAATGCGATGATGGTTTTCAGGAATTAAAAAGATGATTGGTGACTGGTCCAGTTTTGGCACTACCTTCCAGAAATGGTGAGTTTCTTATTTACAGTGATGCTTAGTTGAAAGGACCTGGTTGTGTCATTATGCAGAATGATCCGGTAAATGCTTATACTTCACTTTAGTTGAAATATCATGAGTTAAATTAACCTAAACATGATTTGGAATTAGCTACTGTTGTTTTTTTACATTAAAGATTTGGAGGCATCATTTTTATGGAGTAAAATGTGTAATATATACTAACCAAAAAATGTTTGATGTATATATTCACTCAGAAATAATTGAATAGGATACATGGGAGATGGTCGGAATTAATCATGGATTATGATAGCAAGATTCATTATCACCCATGAAAGGAAAATAAAGTGGCTGATTCTTTGAGTCGAAAAGTAATAATTCATTGACAATACAACATTTGGAACTAGATCCTTTGGTTTTTGATTTAGTGAAATTTTGTCATTGAAGTTGTTGGTGTAGGAAATTCTTTTGTTTTGTTTTAGGTGTTAGCGAAATCATCTCTATCAGACAAAATAAAAAAAGTGCAGAAGGAAGACAGTGAGTTGCATAAAAAGGTAGAGTTGGTTCAGAAGGGTAAGTTTCCTGAATTTAACATTGATAATGATTGTATTTTAAGGTTTGGGAAGAGATTATGTGTGCCTTGTGATTCACAGTTAAAGAATGAGTTGTTATGTGTAGCCCATAGTTCTCCATTTTCAGTTCATCCTTATAGTACTAAGATGTATATAAATCGTTAGGAGTATTACTGGTGGGATGGAATGAAAATAGAAATTGTTAATTTCAATATGAACTATTTGACTTGTTATTAGGTTAAATTATAGCCATAGTTACCACATTGGATGCTTCATTCTTTACCGGTGCTTGAGTGGAAATGGGAAAATATATCCATGGAATTCATTGTGTGATTACCAAAGACATCTTGAGTAATAATGAAATCTATTCCTATTCGAGATACTTTGTCTCTAGATCAACTTTCTCGGTTGTTTGTTAAAAATATAGTCATGTTGCATGGAGTTCCCTTCTCCATTTTATTAAATCATGATCCTAGGTTTACTTATATCTTTTGAAATAGCCTTCAGATGTTTTTGGGTACAGAATTAAATTTTATTACAACTTTTATTCGGAAATCAAATGGACAGTCAGATCAAACAACTCAGAACTTGCAGGATATGTTACGTGATTTTTCAATGGATTACCAATAAAGCTGCGACCAACATCTTTCTTTGGTTTAATTTTCTTATAATAACTGTTGTCATTCCAGTATATAGATGGATCCATTTGATTCATTATATGGGAAGCAGTGTCGAACTCTATCATTTTGCAATGAAGTAGGTGAAAGAAAATTCATGGGAACAGAATTGGTAGAAGATATGGTAGAAAAAGTTCAGTTGATTCAGAAACACATGAGAACAGCTCAGAGGAAGCAGAAAGGTTATGCGGATAATCGGAGGAAGGATCTTTCTATTGAGGTATGTAATCATTTATTTCTCAATGTTTCTCCATGGAAAAGGGTGATGCGTTTTGGTAAGAAAGCAATGTTGATTTTGAGGCTCATTAGACCCTATGAAATCTTGGAAAATATTTGATGAGTTTCATATAGAGTGTCTTCACCTCCATGTTTATCCCAAGTAAAAAATATTTTGTATGTTTCAATGTTGAGAAAGTATATGCCAGATCCATCTCATGTTTTATGTCCCGAGTTAGTTCAGTTGGAAGAGAATCTCTCATATGAGGAACAACCAGTCCAGATTGTTGACCGAAGAGAGAAAGTGTTCTTCAATAAGTTAATTCACCATGTAATGGTTTTATAGAAAAACCATATCGTTGAATAGCCAACGTGGGAATCTGAAAATGCTATGAGGGAAAAATATCCCAACTTATTTGATAAGAGAATAAAATTATGAGGACACAATTTCCAAAAAAGTGGGGAAGGATGTTATATCCTAGGTAAATAATGAAATAATACAATTTCATAATTATTCACATTTGATAATTAAATATTAATTTTACTTTAAAGGGGTTGATATTCATGATGGTGTACTTGATACGCAACAATGAGTTTCTTTGAAATCTTACGTTGCACACTAATAATATAATAATATTATTTTAAATGTATTTAATGTATAACCATTGTATTGGAGGGAATGAATAGAACTAACTAAAATATTATTATACATGTTTGTTAATTTTCTTTACATTTATCCAATAAATTTTAGAGGCTTAAAATGTGAATTAATGTAATTTTAAGCATAAATACTCTAATATTCTTTAAAAGGTCGATTTATTGGCTTTTGATGAAAAACTTTCTTTAAAAATAGTTATGTTCACATTTATATGTTCTTTCTTACAAAATTAAATTCTTCTTAAGAATTGGGACATCAATATTTACTTTGGATAAATTTTTGGTATTTTTCCGATAAACTTCATTTTTTGATGAATAGTTAAAACTAATGTAGTTTAATTCAAAACTTCATTTTAAACTAATTTATTTATATGGATTGATTATAATTTTAATTGTTTTTAAAGTGTAATTAGATTATATTTTTACCATTTAATCCATTTTTGGTCATTGGAATTAATTTCATTTTGAAAGTGGACATAAACAAGAGTCAATCTTTTGATAGTTAATATCTATTAAAAACATGTTTTTTTGTTTTGACAATGGAAATTAATTTAAAATTAATTAGCCCAACTTATATGTTTTTAAGTTTTTAAAATATACATCATTATTCAATTTGTAATATCAAATATTTCTTAGGCTGAATTTTTGGTAGTTTTCTGAAAAACGTCAATTTTTGATAAATAGTGAAACCACTAAGTAGTAGATTGAAAACCGAATTTTTCATTTAAATGAAATTTTACTACTTCTATTAATCAAATTTTGAAAATATGACATACATGGATATTATTAGTAAGTAAAATGTGGTTCAATAAGAAGAAAACAATTTTTGGTGAATAGTAACTCTTGACTTTTATTTATCGCAGTTTTAGGTAAATAGGGTAATTCAAGGTAAAAAGAAATCATAATAATAAAAAATTACCTTAATACTTGTCCTAAACTTACTGGATGAGTCATGGACAACCGAGGGAATCCTTAGGTCTATTTTGGGACCCCATGGTGACACTTAAGAGTGATAATGACAGTTTATTTTAATTAACTTAAAGTGGAGTCAAAAATGACATAAACAAATATTTTTTAGTAAATTAAGAGTGATAATGACACCTATCAGGACCATTGTCTCATCAAACCCCTACCCAAATAATCTCTAAACATCTCTCTCTTCGTCCTATATGCCTTAACTTAGGTAGATGGCACATCAAGAAGTCCTTTTGATTCAAACCAAATGGAGTTACCCGAACTAAATGTAACAATTTCTCTTCAATTCATATATTTTATTTTACATCTCCAACCCTAAACTATATTTATTATTTTATTTAATAACAGAAATGTATCCTCATTATACTTGGAGTTTTTATGAGAAGTATTCTAACTACACTTACACACACATCTATCTAATTGGTAAAGAACATAATGTTTCTGTGGATGGAAAACTAACGCCTCATGAAATGATAATGGTTCAATTATCTCTTATCACCTCTCATGGTGGCCATTAAAATGGAACTGTATTTATATATTATATATATATATTATTTTTTTGTTTTATTTAAGCTTCTTTATTTTTCATTTCTATTATTCCTTTATGGTTTCAATTATTGGTAAACACGATATTTTCATTTGAGGAAGTGCGGACTACAGCCCCCTCAATGTGATATGACTCATTAATGCCATATGTGGGATGTATAAAGGATGGAGTTAATGATATTATATATGATATTATACTGAAATTATAATATAACTATTTATAATTATGTATTAATTCCATTAAAATAAGAAATATAAATGAAAGTAGCGTTCGTGCGTACATAAGGTTTACCGTCTCCATGAACTGTGCATTTCATTTCTTATCTATAACAGTTATGTACTATTATAAATACATTATATGCTGGATATATATGATATATATGATATCTATATAACTAATATCATTTTGGATATAATGAAATTTTTACCATGTGAACAACTTGTATTTATAAGAAGTCCATTTTCAATCAAGTACCAAATATTGACAAAACGACCATTATTGACATAAATGATAACATAATATCTATAACATGGTAATAAGTGATATAAAAGGAATAATAAACTTGAAAAGGTTCTTATGAATGTATAAATTAATTTTTTTTATTATATAGAAGATTAAAGAATGAACATGTCAAGTCAGACACATGGTAAGGGACTTCGTCTCAATCTCCATTCATTGAGGAATATTTTTCTTAATACATGATTTTATTTTATATGGTATATAAAAACCTTTTATGTTTCATTTCATTTAATGGGAAACTTTTTATATGAAGCTTTTTACTAAATGACAAAAAAGAATGTTTCTTTTAACGTACGCGGTGATAATAAACTTTCTGTCGTCACGAATATTATTTGATCTTTGGATTCTTTAACAAGTTGTAATGTTTTTTAAAGGAAAATAAATAAAATATAATCTTTTACCTGTTTTGGTATTGAAAATGTTTTTGATAATGTATTTTTTATTTCAATATATTCAAATGATATTTTGTGATTGAAATCTGGAAATGTTATCTATCCTTTATGTTTGTTTTTAAGTTATGAATATGTTATGGTTCTTGGGAATTGTTATGTAAATGGGCGGTTTCCTGATAAACATAGGGAGGGTGATCCGTGTATATCTCTCCAATGCATTGGGTAATGTGACAGAGGTAAACATGAATGTTTATCCTAATATTTTTAGGGAATATATTGTGATGGTTATTCCAAATGTAACTCCCAGCGTAGTTGTGATTGAAACAATGTATGTATGATATGTATGCCACAAGTTTCCATTATGATTTATGTTTTCTATGTGTTATTAATAAATCTTATGATTTTAGGAGGTATGATAAAGATCTTATGTTATGTATGAAATGATGGACTAATGTTTTTTTCTTTGTTTTAAAACCTTACAGAGCTTTTTATGCTCATCCCATGTTTTGAAATGTTTTTCATAGGACCTAAATATTAATAGTGTCAAGGATGACATCAATGAAAAATCATGCTATCTAAAACAAGGGATTATATATGACAATTTGTTTCATGATTATTTATTTTATGAAATAAATTAAAACTGAGTAGAATTTTTTAACTTTTAATTTTTTATATGTAATGTAATGGTTATGGCCTAATTCTCTAAAAACTCTAAACCTGAAAAGATTCACAATGTGAATTATTCATTTAATTCAAGATCATGTAATATTTACAGTCGGGTCCTTATACCCATTCAATTGGTGTGAATGATACATATCAATGTGTTAGAGATCCCTATACTAATTACGGTGTAGGATACTCCGTTCAAGAGTGACATATGTTTTGTTGGTCAGTTATGTGTAGTACTCCCTAGACTACAGAGTAGCGGAGAGGTGTGAGTCCCTCCACTCTCTCTTGTAATAGAAGATTCATGTGGTGAATAGTCTGGAGCAGTTCTATCACATATGTGTGTAATTGTGATGGGTGTACATATTAACATGGGTTTCATAGCTTGTTCTGGGTGGAAGGAGGTGATGATTGAACTCCTGGTGCTGGGCATTGGAGAAAAACATTGTAAAATGATCCTAATGGATTGCATCTCTTATATGGGTTCCATATGAAATATATAATCACATGGTACGGATCCTCCTAGTTTTTGTGTTACGATTCAATCCGATGATGAGAATTTTTTTTCAGGATATGATGTTGAATCCTTATGATACTAACTGTCCGAGATGATTATATCCAGATGTTCTTGATATATGTGTTGTAAACACGTAAATATGTGGAGATTACTGTATTATTTATATTTATTTGTGGTGTAGATGGAGTATTTAAATTTTTTTTAATATAGGTATAAAAATTGTGGTGTAGTTCTTGTAATTCATAGGAGTATTCATTTGTGGTTTTGGGGTGTTAACTAAGTATTGTTTTACTCACCCCGGGAAAGTCTTTTTCGGAAAATATCATGTCTTGTGTAGAAATTTGATTATTTGACGGAGTCCTGGGTTGACCTGGAAAAGGTGGTTCTTAGAAGGATTAGAAATCATAGGTGTGCTCTTATGGATTCAGATAAATGTTTATGTACCTACCCTTCAGTTAGGGTTTTCTATGGATTAGTCTCAGGAACTTGTGTGTTCACTTTTACCAATTCTTACTTTTAGTGGGATTGTATTCTGTCCAATCTTAAATTATAGTTTTCTACTATCATACTCAATTGGTGTTATCTTAGTTATATAAATTCCTGTTTACTTAATGTTTTTACATTACAAAATTTTGGTCTTGGAGTCTTGTGTGTGTTTATATGTACTGAGGAAAATTCCTCCCGTTATGGGATATTCCAACTTGGTGCTAGTCACCATTCCCTGGAATATTAGTGGTAGGCATGGGGTGGTCACGACATGGGACCCTCAAGGATAGGACTTTAAATGAAATAACCTTTTCAATAAAACAAATACTAATCCCATGTGTTGTATTGAAAAAATATGTCCCAATATAATCATAATCATCTTTAACACCTATAAATAAACATGAAAAAGGTCGATATATGAAATAAAAAATTATGATAAATGATGGAAATAAATTTTTTCTGAAATTTAAAAATTTAATATATTTATTAAAGAATATTAATCCAAAATTTATAATTGTATTATCAATTTATTGTATTTTTTAATTATGAATAGTTTATTTTATAAAAAAGAAATAAAAACTTGTTTGCAGAAGAACTTTTATGCTTTGATTTTTTTTGTAACTAATTATTTTGTTTTGGTAAAACAAATGGGATTTTTCTACCATACCTACAGAATTAGAAGGTATCCATGAAGATGGAAAAATGGTATAACTACGAATATAATATCTTGTGTTGCATGCATGGGGCATGATAAGGACTGCAGGGCCAATGATGGTCAGTATAGCCTCGGGTATGGGTGTGTGAGATTTTGGTGTTGGTGAAAACCTCCCACTATCTTGGTAACTAATTCCTCTGCCCAATATCAATTATTTTAGATATGAAAAAATTCAAGGGAAATATTTATGTCGGTGGGATGTGGGTACCATGGACTGAATAGAAGGGGTTATTGTCTCGTCATAATATCACAAGATTCCACTTAGAAACATTCATGAAATAGGCTTCATCACTCATTCTCAATGGGAAAAAATAGAAATAATTTTTCACACCATGAAACCATTGTTGGATCTTAGTGTAAATCCTTTAACCATTTATGATCTTGTTAACCAATATGTAACAACACTTAAGATCAGATGAGAATATAAGATCCTTGATTGAAGATGAACAATCCTTTTTAAGGATTGCATCTAAAATGATCTCACCTATAATGTAATATTATATACCCCAGAACATATGAATGTCTGAAAATGAAACTGCCATTAATACGAACACGTGTTTCCATTATATTGTATACTTCCTCCACATCATCTTCTTACACAATTGGTCTAATTCTTCTATCCACTACTACCATAGAAATCTCTACTACCATTTGTGTCTCTACTACTGGGATTTGATTCCACTCAATGATACCACAACTATGTTCCTTACACCAATGGGTCTTATATGAGTAGTTTTTCTTCGAATTGATTTCACAAACCTTAGAATTGATACCTTTTGAGTTCTACTACCACTACCATGATATGTCCACCATTGGATTATATAATTTATGGCTACCATTATCCTACTAATAACCCCTTAATAGTGTTTCCTCTGCAACCTCGAGTCACTACCTCAAGCTACTTCTTTTGTTGTTCCATCATTCACTACTATTTCTAGACTCTAACCCATAAACAATATTTGTACTCCATAGTCGATGAACATTACCCATAGGACAAAGATTATTCAAATCTGGAGATTCAAAAATCAGAAAAAATTGACTAAGTTGGTGGGACTAGATATAGAAGGGGAATATTGATTAGGGTGAGGTGTTCTCGTAGTTCTTAATATGTCCAAATTGAGGATCAAATGATTCTAATGATGGATAAAAATATACATAGCTTAAAATAATATTCCATGATATTTGTTGAATATTATTAGACATTCCATGAATGATGATGAATATAAGAGGGTGCACATTTTCCCCTAATCATTTTCTATACAATAGAAGGCTTGCACACATCACCTACTTGATGTAATGCCTCAAAAAGGTCACGGGGATGTGCACCTTCTTGATCCAAAGGTTGAAAGAATATGACATATTGATCATGTAATGTAGATTCATGAGGATCCTAACATCTTAAGTATAAACAAATATTAACTTGAATTAATTGAAGGTGGGTAATGGGGATGATTCAAAACAACCAAAATGATATTGAAAACACAATTATGGTGAGGCCATGTTTTAATATATAAGAATAAAATATTGAACCAGAACCAAGAATGATATAAAATGATATATTGATAGATCAATATAATGGTTCATGAAAAAATAATGATATTTAGTTGAAGAAGAGTGTGGGAACTCTACTTTATCATTTTAAGAACCTGAAATAAATACATGATATATAAATGATAATTTCCATGCATAATTTATAAAATTAGTGGGTTTTCAAAAAATCTGTTCTTAGTTAACATTACATCCTTGAGTGAGATAGCCATAATAGGAAGATCCTGAGGATTTCAAATGAATCCAATCATGTGATAAAAGTCAAAACTGTCCAAGATAAATTTTTTCTAAAAAACCATATAGGAAAAAATTTAAATTATTTTGACCAAGATATGAAAAGAGATATCATATTCAATCCATGAACCTACAAATTAAAATTATTAATGATGATTCCACATGACTCAATGATAAATTTTGATTATTAATTCTTTGATTATTGAGGATATTAGGATCTCTAGAAGTCATTATAATGGAAATTGAGAAACTATAATCGATTTCAAAGGGATAAAAAACTAAAGATTTGAAGGGGAGATATTGGGATCTAAGGCCTGTAATATAGATAATTATTTAAATATAAATACAGGACCAATATAATGTGTATGGGGGATCAAAAATGTATTATTGAGTATGAATCACATGAAAATATCAATCTATTACATTGGAATTATTTTTTTATTTTTATATATATTTTTTCAATATTTCTCTTACTCCCCCATTCAAAAATCCATCTATTTCATATGGGCACTACTTTTTGGTTATTGGAGATGTGATGGGGAATGTCTTGAGATTTATGAATCGAAAATATTTCAATTAAAACCATTTTTTTCTACTAACATATTTCAATATTTAGTTATAGATTCAATATTGAATATGATTGTGTTTGCGTTAGTTCAGTCATATTATTTATAATCATGGTCGATGATCCATAATCTCTTTCTAGTTTTAGTTAGATCACATCAATTACATGATCTAAGGAAATATGGAGAGTCTTTTGTGGTATCTAACATGTGAGGAAGTTACAGTGATTGTAATGGGATTACATGGGAATCACAATAAATAATTGTGTATTACCGATTGAATTGATGGTGATTCATTTTTCTTTCTATCATTAGAAGAATGATATTCCAATAAAAAGAATTTTCCTAATTATACTCACCATAGTAAATCAACATAGGGTGAATATTGGAAGTGATTTTTTGACCTATAATTTATCAACAATCAAGGGAACAAGTTATAATTTTTAAGACTATGATAATATTACTTGTAAGAAGACAAACCTAATATGATCATTTCTCACTCGATCTGAAATTTAAAATATTATTTCATTGCTTTCATAGTCCAAAATATCATGAAACATTTATTAATTTTGTCTCTTGGGAAAACTATATTTAGAGAAATTCCTATGGGACACAACCAAGGACAACACTACTAATACAATCCCTATTAATTTATTCAGTTGTCCAATTTTTGGAATAAGGAGTTATGAAATAGTGGTCATAAAACCTACAACGAGGAAAGATTCATGATTGGGATGAACTATAATTATTATATATATTACAAAATCTAGAAGCACAAAAAAAGGAAATATTTTTATGCTGTCAAGAATGAATTTGGAGAGACCACCTTTGATTAATGGGAATGATTCATGAAGTTGTGTGACAATAACCATCATCAATCTATCTATGAAAATTATTCCCTTGCGTTATTATATCACGGAATTATATAAAATGATAGGAATATAATGGATGAATCAATTTAGAAGGGGATTGATTTGAATGTCACCTAAAAAATTGAGGACACTGATAGAGAAGATTACATATAATTTATAGTAATTTGGAAACAGAGGCACGACTACGAGAAGAAATAATGAGGTAAAAACATCAAATTCAAAATCAATTATATAATGTAAAAATGAATTGCTAAAATTTTTAGTTATATATTTTTTTATGAAACAAGTTAGTGAACTATAGAAATAGACATCAACATGTGATAATATATTTTTACCCAATCCATACACTGACAAGTGTGCTAAATTGCAGGCCTTTGAGAGTTATAGACTATTTTTCCACATGAAAAAATTCAGAAAAATCATCAATTAAAAGATAAACCACAACCCCAAAATATGTTTATAAAACAACATAACCACAACATACCCCCTTTGAGAACCAATACTCAACCCATCCCCTTAAAAAAGAATAATTTTAAAATCCACTCCCCTTTCAAAAAAAATTAAAAACAGATCTACCAGAACTAATATTATAAAAAACCTATTTAAAAAATATTTACTATTCAAAGAATTCAACCAATGAACCATCAGGCGAGCACTAACAATTGCAATCCATAGATGAAGGGATGGAAGTCATAATTTGTAAGCTAACAACCCAATTAAATTGTTTGGTTGATATTATTTCTAAAAATCCATGAAAAATTAATTTAAAAATATCTAAAATTGAAATGGATAATGTATAAATGATAGTCATAGTAAGTGGAATAGAGATTCAGCTAGAGGAAACAATGAAATATTAATTCATACCCAATGATATAAATGTGGAAAATTATTGATAGATTCTTGAAAACATACCTCATTGAGAAAAAGCATGTGAAGAGAAGAAGGTAGACCAAAGAATCATTATAAGGTACATAAAAAAGTATTTTATAATTAATTTAAAAATATATAACGTGAGAAACATTACATTCTATTTACATTCCCCTCAAAAATGAATGAATCTTGAATAAGAAGATATTTAAATGGTGATTTTGGAAAACATAAAAAATGTTGAAATAAAGACACACATTATTGAACAAATCAATATAAATATAAAATATTCTAAATTTATCAATGTTATTTTCTATGAAAAGAGAAGGTTTTATCATAAGGATAATAATATTTTTTAATGAATGAATTTCCCTTAAAGCTGTAACATTTCATATTAAATGTTTTCATCCTGGTTGAATTGATATTCCCAAAAAAAATTTGAATTTTACATATACTACTAATTTATGTTATTTTAGATCATAAATATAAGTGATGCCTCACTATGTGTTTAAATTGATACATATGGGATATATTGATTCGAAAACGGTATTGGTTAATATTATAAATTGGTCAAAAAAATTTATTAATATATTTCAATAAGATGTACTAATAAGAGTTTATGTTTTGAAATTCCCATTTAACTTCTATGTAATTAACAAGGAGGATTATAGGGAACAATTAAACTCAACAATCATTTTGGGATTCAAATCATCAATATGTCCAAGATGATAATAAAAATACAAGAAGTTACCTTGACCCTAGAGTTTGGAGATAGTACGGTCCACTTTGATATTTTCAACTCAACGCTATACCAATCAAGTGGCCAATCACTTTTTATATTCTCACATAATGATGGAACCAATTCCATTGAAGATCAATTTATTTTTTATGAATTTGTATCCTTATAAATTTAATTATTTATTGAAAATACCATGGATCATGTGACTATCTAGAACTATTATAATTCATCAAAAATTATTTTCTATTTAATGGAAGAGGTAATCACTATGTTATATAATGATATGATGATTTATTTCAAAAATATGAAGTTGAATTATTTCCTTTTTTAATAATATTAAATCTTTTGATTTGGGTAACCTTAATGTAATTTTATCACATGAAAACAACAAAATTTGGTAATTAAAAAATATTCCATGAGGGATAAATATTTCTACCCCATGCAAGAATAGGATCTTATAGAAATAATTTATAATAACATGACTATAACCCAATAAAAAAAGTTTCTTGAACTTCTAAAAAAAGTATGTCTAAACCATAGGATGAATCTTAGGTGTTATACTAGGAATAAACCATAAACATTTCTCAAATATAAATATGATAGGGGGAATCATGAACAGTTAGGTAAAAATAGTTAAGTATACATCCCACCATTATAGATGTACTGTATAATGAAATAGAGAATCTATTTCTACAATACATCATTTTGTCTATTTTTATGCACAACGTTTCACACTATATATGATAATACCATGAATACTAGCAAGACTATTGTGAAGAATGAGCTTAATTAATTGATTCCACAATAGTTAAAAATTGATGGGAAGTGTGTATTGATTTAAGAATGTTGAATCAGGACACTCTAAAAGATATAATTCCCATTCCCTTCATTGAATTTATTAATGAAAGTTTTAAAATAATAACATACAATATATTTTTTGATGGATTTTCATGATATTGTTAGGTTCCCATTTGTATTGAAGACCAAAAGCAGCAATCCATAACATGTTAAATTTGTAACCATTTAATGTAGAAGGGTGCTTTTGGGTTATGTAATATACTAGGTAAATTTCAAATGTGTATGGTGAGTATATTTTCATATCACATTAATACTGCATGGAGGTATTTTTAAAATAAATTACTATTATAGGAAATTATTTTTTTATCATTATTTGATAAATATGAAAATATTATTAAAATTTATCATCAAAAAAATATTGTTTTAAATTTTAAAATATGTCTTTTCTTTATTGAGAAAGGGATATTCTTAGAAAACATTATTTCATAACAAGGTAATGTTGAGTTGAAAAATTATTTTTCATATCCAAGTTGTTGGAATATTATAAGATCATTCATGGGCCATGTAATATTTTATATAAAATTAATGATGAATTTTATTAGGATTATACACAAACTATTCATGTTACATTTATGTTATGGTGATTTTGATTCTAATGAAAACTGTAGGTATTTATTTGATGTATTGAAGAGGTTTCTGGTCACACCAAAAAATATATATCCCTCAAGTCAGGAACAATCATTTGACCTCTTTTGGAGGAATCAAATAAAGCTATGTGAATTTATCTCCAAATTCATTGAAAGAAAAGAACAATTCATTACTTATGGCTCAATAGAACTGGATTCTACTCATCTCAAGTACACGAACACAAAAAGGTGTTCGTCATAGTTGTTGATTTTTGATTAGAAAATTATGATATTATTTTATTGTATATAATAATAATTTATTTTCAAACCATGTATCTCATAGGTAATTAATGAGGATTGAAATTGAAAATCCCATTATTTTATGATTAATGTTACTTTTTCAATAAATTGTCTTGGAAATGAAAATAATAATTGAGTAGAAAACCAGGTAGTTTAATACAAAAAATAGACTATCCATAACCATTAATATATTAATTACATATCATTACCCATTGAACGACAATATTATAGGGGAATACCACTACAAAATAGAAGGTTTTGTACCATAGTTTACATATATTACTAATTATTTAATAAAATCTAATGTAAAATTTAATATTAACTCCCATGCCAAACACAATTGTATAACTTAATACTAATTTTATATTTTAGAGGATCCATTCATTTTAAATGTTTTAGGGATCATGTAATAAGAATATGTTCTACTTCATCTATAATTTAATCTATTTAGAATTCTATCATATAGTATCCTATAGAGGACGCTTAGAACGTCATTTATTAACAATGCATGTTTATAGAATATGGAATTTATTATACGAATTTCTTGAGGATTAATGTGAATATTTTAAACAGTTCAAAATACTTCAATTATAATGAAATATTTCAAAGAGACAAATATGGTTCAAACCCCCATTTTTTTGAATTTTTTAATTTTTGGTGCATATAATTTTCAGGAGCATTTCACATGTCATATGAAATTCATATATTTTTATTAATGTTAACTATGTATCAAAATTTGTGGAATATAAACTCACCAAAACTAATTATGATAAAATTGTGGGTGATTTAGTTATGTTCAACATTTCCTATTGGTTTAGACTACCTAGATCCATCATCAGTGGCCAAGGGACTAGAATTTTCAATAAGATATTGGAGGCTCTACAGAGGTTGAATGGAGTATGTCATAAGAAATATATACCGATTTATCCTCTCACTAATTGGAAATATAATGTTTTGAACTTTGAAATTAATGTTATTCTTGATAAAAACATTAAAATAATCAATTAGGAATGTTTGAAAAGGATGGAAAACGTATTATGTGCCTAGAGGTGAGAATATAAGACACTAATAATGACCATTCCAAACTAATTATTTTATGGAAAAGGTTTTTACATACAAATAGAGTTGGATCCATAAGAATATAGAGTATTAAATAATATAAATATTTACTTGGAATGTAATAAGAATGAGGTGAAATTTCAATTTCATCATATTGAAGAAATTATATGAGAGAATTTGGAAAATTATTTAATTTAAAATGAAAGAACTCTAGTGGTTCATGTAAATTCGATCTATCTAAAAATCATTCGACCTGGAGACCATGCGTTATAATTAAACTCCATAATAAAGAAAATTCCTGGTAAACATCATTTTTATTGGGATGGTCTATTCATAATCACTCATTTATATAATTTTAGTGCTGTAAATTTTAAGGAATATTGATATGGAATCATATTTATTTTTAATATGAAGATAATAAAAATGTAACATTTTAATATAAACTATCAACTGAGGGAGGATCTAACACATCTTATAAATTCCTATTAACAACTTACCATTAGGTTATTTCTATCCAATTAAATCAAGGAAAATGGTATTTTGGGTGGAAACACATGTTTTATTTCTTCCCAAGGATTTAGGAATTCATGTTTTAGACAGTTTTTCTTTTCTCTTTGAATATAAAATGAAATGGTTCTAAATAATTTTGGAGTTATTTTCTTTTTGTAGAACATTTTAGAAAGAATGGTATAGGGTAGTTCAATAGCTTTGAAAATATATGGAGAATATATAAAGAGATTCATGTGGGAAGGGGAGTTATCTTTATAATTTATTAGATTTTTAGTTTGCCTAATTTTGTTTCAGTGTCATTTTGAAAAAAAATATTACTAGAATTCCCACAGTTTGATTTTTTTTCATTATTTTTCTAATCTATAAAACTTAAATTTCATTTATATATCATGCTTCCATGTTTTATATTATTAATTTAATTATACATAGAGATAGTGGTGGGTTGATTGAATTGATATGAAGATATGATTTTTTATTATTTATATTGTTTTCAAGGAATACATTTATTAAATCTAATGAAACATAAATTCCATTTTCATAAATTAGATTTTTTAAATTCATATGTATTGATATGTTATTATTATTATCTTATATTATTTATTGTCCAATTTAATAATTTTTTCATTCTAAATAGGGAATCTAGACCCATTTTTTCTATTTCAATCATGGCCATATTTTATGATAGAACTTGTATAATGCTACTTACTATAACATTCTTCAGAATTTGTCCAGGATATGATTTTACAAATCCACATTTAATATTAATCTATAATTTTTATTGATATTCAATTATCATTGAGGAAATTTTTTACATTAATACTTATTTATCCTATAGAATCCATGCATGACGTCATTAGGGTTGAGGCACATTACATGCCAAATTTATCATTCCATCCTCACTCTATGTATTTTCAATGATATTGTAATGTTGATGTGTGGGGTGATGGAAGTAATGATGGAAGGGAATCATTAAATTAAAATTAATATATACGGTGTTTCACATTTTCATATCTGGAATGGTTGATGTTTATTTACTATATTCTATTACAACCCCTCTAGAAGAAAAATAAGAAGAAAAAAGATAAAAAATGGGTTACAAATCGGGAGAAAAGAAAATCATCATTGTTTGACCAATAATTTTTATTATATGTGGTTATTCAGTGGATGTTGGATTCATTCTAAGTACAAATTTAAAAAAAGAAAAAAATATGAAATGTTAGTTTAATAATGAAAAAACATGATAAAGTAGAAAAAAATTTGTAGGGAGTATACCATTCACTATATTCATTATTTATGACTATTAGTTTAAACATGAGGATATGATGCTTTCATTGTGATTTTACTTTTTAATATCATTCATTATGGTTTAGATATAATCAAAATATTTGAGCCTTAGTGGCTTTAATATAATTTCCCACCTTCAAAAATCCTTATAGTTATTTGAACCATGTGCTAATCTATTATGGTTATTTTATATTTCTACCTTCACAGGGTAGAAAATGTAGGTCCCTTATAAGACTATTGAAAAAAGAGCATGCACACATGATTTTATCATTAATCTACATGAATTTGTATCATGAGTGATGAGATAAAAGAATTCAGATCGAGGTAGATGAAAACATGGCATGCATGATAAATAAAATATTATGATATGTGAATGAATGGAAGGAGACGATTGATGAATATAAAATGGTAGAATATAAATCATAATGGATGAATATATTATTTTATAGTTTAATGTTTGAAAAATAATTTTTATGAATCTGTAATATTTTATTTTCTCCATTGATAATCATTTGATTTCATTTCATTTAAATTTGAATAGTTATAGCATCATTACACTATGCATTTTTTTGTAGAGGTTCAGTGGCTGAGGGTAATCATGAGTTAAAGTATTGCTTTATTTTATGCTTATAATTTAATATGATTTTTTTAATTAAATTTATTTACTAGTAATTATAACCTACCATGTACTAATTTATTAATCATTTTATTGTAATTTTAATATATAATATTATTTTTTTAAAAATAATAAACTAAAAGTGATATTTTAAAATAATTATAGTCTGATTTTTTTGAATGTATTTTTTATTTAAAAAATATTGGTTTTATATACATGGCTTATTGACCCATGAATAGTCCTTGAAGAATATTGCATAAGAAAACATAGATAAGAAGCTTGTACACTGTGCACATGGGGTTGGTCAAAGCCCCCATGCACATACTTATTGGAAAATACATATGTCTGCTTATGGTGAAGAAACTAATCTCATACTACATTAGTGATAGAATACTCCACCCCACATCAATTATAAGTTACAATATATTTTCAAAGATGAATATTGATGCTTGATAGAGATGAGAATGTGTACTATGCACTGAGCAAAAATTGATGTATTCTTAGACTAAAGTCATACATATCTTCTTAGAAACATCCATGATTCCACCTCTACTGATCGTGATCACCTTAAAGAAACTGAAAAAAAATATTACATTTGAATTATTGTTGAATCTTAGGGACAATACAAATATCCCATTATGAGACCATAAACCACTATAGAACCAAACATATTCTCAGATGAGCCCTTATGATCCATTTATAATATTAACGAATTCTGTAGATGAATATCTGTTGAAGTAGTGTCAACTATTCCATAGGATGATGGACCATGTTTCATAGGGGTTTCTTATAAATGAATCATCCATTAATAACCCTTTGGCTTTCTATGATAACATCACCTACTTCTACTTCTTCTACTACCACAATCATCTTGATTCCACCAGCCACTACCAAACCCCTTCTTTTTCTACCATTGGAGTTGTTACCATCATGATCGGCTATAGCTCAATGATAATACTTCTATTTCCTAAAAACAATTTATTTGATAATATCATACATATATCAATTTTTGTCAAATATTATTGGAGTTTCTACATTTGATGTTCTACCGTCATCGTCGCACAACTTCTACTATGAGATACTTATGTTATATGCTACCACTTTCCTACATCCAATTTAATTGTTACCTATACTTATAATACCATGAGTCACATTCTATAATGCTGAAATATATGTCCTACTACTCTCTACTACCAATAAATTTTGACCCATAGATGAAATCTATTCTATATATTATATAAATATTCCACATCATCAATGATGTAATTCAAACAATGAGAAACTGAAATAACAATGTTTTTAATGATTATGTGGAACTAGATCTACAAGTTGAAACTTGATCATGGTATGAGTTTCTCAAATAACTAAATAAGGCTAACACAAGGATCAAAATAGGATGATGCCATCCAAAAACATTGATAGATGAACCCATTGTCGATGACTATGAATTAATGGGAAAGGATCATCAAATGATGGTAATGAAAAAAAGCGGGGCCTCGAATTTCACTGAACACATCGAATACAAAATAGAATACATGGGATCATTACCTACTATATATAATTACTCTAGAAATTTATGAGGGTTAGTAAATGATAACTCCTAATGTTCAAAACCTAAGGACATATTTAGCATGCCTATTAGAGTTGTGAGGAGCTAGAGTAGCTATGGGAAACCAATATTGAAAATAAAGAGATAGAAAATAGGTAGTGAGGATGATGACAAATGGATGGATTTACGTTGTTGACAAAAAAAGAATATGGAGGTTATGTTCCATTAATTAAAGATATAATCTATAACTAGAACCAGGAAGGAAACAAAAAAAAATATTTTTTTTGGTGATAATGCCAATGTTAATTAAAATAATGATGTGTACTCACAAGTAGAAGATACTGGAACTTCAAATTAGTCAATTAAAGAACATAAAAAAGTTACCTGATCTTTTCATGATAATTTATATGAATAATTTCAAAAATAATAGTTAGTTCAACCAATCCACGATCAACCAATATAATTTCTATGAATTATATCTTCATTACAAGAAGATCATTTTTTTAAAGGTAGTGTTCTGTTCCATGAGACAAACACGAAATTTATTATATAAAATAACATGGTTACCCGAGTTGAAAGGGAGGCATTTTTTCACATCCTCAACATAAAGGGGAAGAAGCTCAGGGGGAAGATAATCTCTCCAGGCAGTGTCCTCATCAACAACCTTGTTGGAAAGGGCATCAACAATTCTATTCGCTTCTCGGTAAGCGTGTGTAGCAATGAAGATGAGGGAGGAGAGTGAGTGCAGACTCTCAATCCAGTGGGAAGTGATATTCTATGAAAGGTGGATGGTACCCTTCTAGATTTCATGGATGATAGTAGAGTAGTAACTTTCAATCCATATGTTGTTCCAGTTGTTCATCTTGGCAGAATAGATCGCATGAATGACACAGAGCATATCAGCTTCTAGGGAGGTAGCAATACCACATGATCCATAGAAGAAACCGAGAACATGATCAAGATGATTTCTGAAGATAGCTCTGCAACCCGATGGGCCTGGGATTCCCTTAGAGGCACCATCTACATTGATTTTGATCCATCATATAGGGGGGGGGGCTGCCAAAAAACTTCATGCATGAATTTTGGGCAACGATATTTACCTACAATCCCAAGACGTCATAGTATCACCAAATATATGACCAACTTGTTACACTGATCATTCAGTATCGATGCCACCTCCCGCGTATCAATAAGAATTATCATTTTACCAGCCTTAAGATTGAAATAATTTTTGAAAAAATTATATTCATTTCTACCATACCAGATCACATTCAGAAGCTCTATAGTCGCTACCACAAAGAGGTTCTTGATTTGTTGAGAGTCTGATGTCTTTAAGCAACTTTTAACCCGAGAGATTAATGCACTGTAAAACAACCAATTGCATTCAAAGATGTCAATGATATAATGCTATAGATCATTACCCATATTTGAAGAAAGGTAAATATTTTCAATATCATGACGATTTTGGTTACACATATGACATTTAGAGAAATGGTTGAATCCAAAAGATTGTAAAAAAGAGTCAGTGGGAATCCTACTATGAGAAATACGCCAAAGAAAAGTAAATCGTGAAGATTTTATCCAAGAATTATTGAAGTTATTAAGTCATCTAATTTTGGTCATATCATTGATATACACATGTCTGTCTAAACTCTTCGATTCAAGCAACCCATTATATTAAGGTTCCCAGATCAGGAAATCATTATTAATAGAGAAATGGTATTTTTCGATAATTATTTTAATCTCTTCAGGAAAAGAAGTATTTTTTCATGATCATGATGTTATTTATGTTGTCACTTGTATGCATAAGGAGTTGAGAGGAAGAAATCAAGGAGATCGAGGGCGTGCCATTCTAGTTATCCACCCAAAAACTCAAATTTGAGTCTCTATTGGCCATCCTTCTAGCATTTGACATAATGGAGTTGAGGGTACATTTAATGGATGACCATATAGAAGACGTGAAATACTTATTCGTATTGATTTATATTTTTTCAAGAAAATGAGCCCGAAGGAAGTTCGTGGAAGGTGATTTGTTACAAATGAGATTCCACACAAGCTTTTCCTAAAGGGTCTGGTTACAATTAGTGAGGTTTTTAATTCCAATACCTCCTTTTTCAATGGGCTTACAGCAAGTGGACCATGGTATAGTGAATAATTTCCTTTCTAGAGTTCTTCCCATCCAGAAAAAGTTTTTAATGGCCAGATTGAGGTGTTTTAAGAGACTAGACATCCATTTATAGATC
The DNA here is from genome assembly GCA_963277665.1 of Viscum album. Lineage (NCBI taxonomy): Eukaryota > Viridiplantae > Streptophyta > Magnoliopsida > Santalales > Viscaceae > Viscum > Viscum album. Next base: position 843,570,659 of record OY728159.1, read on the forward strand.
ATCATGGAATATACCAGTTTAGAAACAATTTTGGATTTAACAAGACAAATACTCCCTTCCATTGAATGATTTTTGCCTTTACAAGAGGAGTGGTGTCGAAGAGTTTGATCAATAACGGTAGAGAAATAAACACCTCTGGGTCTACCCCAAAAACTAGAAACACTAAGATAATTGAATGGAAGAGATCCCTCCATAATATCCAGCATATTTGTAATTCTATTTTTCTGAGTAGGGGGATGGTTTTTTCCAAAATAAATAAATGATTTCATCCCGTTGATATGTTGTCCAAAAACTTCTTCATAGTGAGAGATGAAGACATTAAAGTTGCATAAGTTTCTTTTTCCTCGCTTTAAAACAAGGATTATGTGATATGCATAATGTAAATGGGAGGGGGCCTTCACATTTCTAGAAGTTGGGATAGGATTGATATTACCATTTCCAATAGCTTCAGAGATGAGTCTATTAAGGTAGTCTCCTATAATAAAGAATAGGATAAACGAAATGGGGTCTCCTTGTATGACCACTTTATAACACATGGAGTATCCTCTAGGCATACCATTTAGAAGAATAGAGATATGAGACGAATTAAAGAGTGTTCTAATTTTTTTGATTAAAGACTCATTGAACCCAGAATTTCTAAGAACTATAAAAATAATGTTCCAATAAACGGCATTGAAAGCCTTAGTAAAATCATGTTTAATGGCTACATTCCCGCCACGAGTTATTCTATTAATTAGGTTAGCTGATTCAGAGGCTAAATAGATACAATCATTTATATATATGCCTTTAATGAAACAAAATTGATTCTATGAAATAATTATATTTATCATAGTAGAGATACAGTTGGCGATCAATTTCCTAATAATTTTAAAAATTGAATTTATTAGGGTGATGGGTCTGAAACGATTGATTTCGGCAGAATTTTCCAACATAAGAATAAGGGAATGGAATTGAGAGTTCATTCCATGAAGAAGAATGCCTCTAAAGACGAAATCTTTGACCATTCGGTAGACATCATCCTGAATGATATCCCAATGTTGCTGGTATAACCCATTATTAAAACCATCGGTACCTGGGGCATCGTCCGTGTAAAGACTAAAAACAACGTCCTTAATCTCTTGATCCAGTGGGACATTATTAAGTAAAATATCATCCTCATCTGTAACCATAGGAGGTATAACATTATGTCAATGATCTTTATCAATATTAGGGTCATTGATGATATTTGTGAAAGTGAGTGACCACATGGTTGGCAATGCTTTCATTAGTGTCAAAAATCCCCTCATCCATAATACAGGAGAGAGGTTTACAGGTTTTTTAACTTTTGAAGAGCATTTTATAATTTTTTGTTTCTATCCCCATCGTTCAACTATTTGGTTTTAAAGATTTTCTTCTTTAGCATATCTCTATAGATTAGGAGAATATTCAATTTGGTAGCAATATTAATTTCATGTATGGAGTTTTGAGAAAAATTATATGAGGTGTTATAATTTTAATGTTGATTAAGTTATATTTCTGAAGTGGAAATATTATTATCTATTTCATCTGATTTTGATTTAAACCAGTTTCTGAGGATTTGTTTTAGAATTATTAGTTTTATAGGATAGGAAAAATGATCATTATTTGTGTTCATGTTAGTCCAAGAGCTTTTAATAATGTTCTCACAGTCTATGTCAGATGACCAGACAATGTTATATGTAAAAGTTTACTTAGGTTTTATATGGTTGTAGGAGAAACTAACCAGAAATGGGTAGTGATCAGAAGAAATTTTGTTAAGGGTGATACTGGAAATATTTCCCCATTTATCAAGTTAAGGATCATTAGTGAAGGCTATGTCCAGTTTTCTAGCCACTGTCTTATTATAATGATGTCTGTACCATGTAAACTTAGCACCGATTAGGTTAACCTCTATATGGTTATTATGTTCAATTCACTATTTGAAATACCTAGAATAAATGGAATCATGTGGTGTGCCCAATTTTTCACTAGCATCTAGAATGGAATTGAAGTACCCAACAATAAACCAAGGTTTTTGAATCATGATACTAAGATGGGTAATATCAGTCCAAAGATATCTTCTATCCGGAATTTTTATTAATGGTTGGGGCCGAAGCCTCATTTATTATTAAAGCAATGAAAAGACCTCTTTAACTAGGTAGAGGGAGACCCATTAAATATCCCAAAGTCCTAGTGGTAATTTAGCCCATTACATGGCCCATAGGCCCATTTTTTTTGGCCCAAGTCCCATTTTGTTAATAGTACTTCTACAATGCCCACACTACTATAATAGCCAAGGGTACAAGCATGCTAAATCTAGTAGAAAACATAATTTTGGGCTCATAGATAGCAAACAGTTTCGGTGTGTGAGTAAAAATAATTCTTTTCAGTACATTAACTGTTTTATTTTTCACTATCCCTTGGTAGTTCCAAAAAAGAAGATTCATTTATACCTCAGTTTTGTGGGGATATTCCATTTCTTTTTAGAGGCCGTAGACTTTTCCCTAGTTGATACTCCCATGGTGTTGTCCTTGTTCTTATTATCATGATCTACTTATATTAAAAAGGGAAAATCCAAGGAGGTATTAGTATAAACCAAAACATTTTCCGTCCTACTCTCACCTTGCTTGTTAGCATCTAGCTCAATCGGTTTGCATGGAGTTGTAGCAGATGTAGATGATTTGTTCTCAGCCTCTTATAGAGCGGCTTGTCCATCAAGAGGAGGGGATCTATCCATCCCAGATTTCTCATGCTTGTTGACATTTCCTTGAGTATTATTAGGAGAGGACAAGAAAACCATATTATATCCTTGCATCAACATGTCATACCAGTAGTCATGTTTAACTAGTGAGGATTTACTGGTTTCAGGAATACCGTTTTGAGTGTCCAGTGTGGAAGAAGAGGGAAAATATGTGTCATAAGCAAGAGAGTGAACCATTCCAAAGAATAGTGCCTTAAATTCTTATTCGGAGAGTACTGTTCAGTGGGGTCCAAGCCTGTTTCTTTCAGAGGTGTGCCTAAAATATGGACAGTATCCTCTGAAGGGGTTTTAGATTTTCTAGGGGCTACATGGGGATGTGATAGAATTCCAAATATATTCATCCTCAAGGTGATTGTTTAGGATCTGTTCAAGGTTTTCAGACTCTTTTTCATCAACTATATTAGCCTATGATTTTTTATTTTTAGGAATCAGTTGCGTGAAATGGGTTGTTTTTGACAACCCATTTCTCATCCTTTCTTTTGGAAGATTTAGGTTTTTCAGGTACATTTTCATTTCCCCTATTATATCTCCTAACCTCTATCCATTCATTTTGGTTCTGGGGAATAGCAATTTTTTGCACAAACAAACAGTTTGGGACAGTAGGACCATCCAGTTTACAGAACTCACAGTTTGGTGCATACCTCTCATACACAACCTTAACGTAAGTTTTATAGTCAATAGCATTGAATGTGATTGTGGGGGGAAGATTGTTCTAAATATTTACTTCTATATGAACTCAATCATAGAGGACATGGTATCCATTTAATGTTTTCTGGTATACCTTCATAAGGGAGCCAATACAAGATGCTATATCATTATGATATTGTGAATGCCAGTAATACCAATTCAGGTTATGAAATCTATCCAAAATTTGTGTTGTATTGTTCTTATGCAAAATTGGGTTGAAAGCAGCATCCCATTCAAAAAAGCAGAGGATCCCTAGTTTGGGATTCAAATAACATGTTTTCTAGGCCCTATTGAGGTCCTCTTTAGAAGTAAATAATATATTAAAATATCCCTTACCAAGTGCAACTAATTTATAATTTGAAAATCCCCATCAAGAAGTAATTCTCTGTTTCAAATCAACGTATGGCAATGGATTTCTACATTTGAAATATGAGATGCGACCTAGAATTGAAATTTTTTATATTTGTGCTCTTTGGTGTACAACATTCGGCTTAGCTTCTACACAGAAGCCTCCATCCTCCAATATTTTGATCTTAGATGTCTTCGGGGTCTACATCTTGAGAAAGTCTGTACCCGTTAGTGCTTCGAGGAAAGAAACCCCTTTCACCCGTCTGTTAAGAGTTCTTCGTGCTTCCTCTTTCAAGGAAATCCCTGCTTCCTTCTCATGGATGTCCAAGATGAGATCAGAGGAAGAAACATAACATGAATTCGAACGAATCAGTAGATTCCTTTGCATCTTAGTTGACTTGGGTTTTCGAGCAGTGGTTTCAAGCATTGCGAGGCGATAGCCATCACGTTCAAGGTATAACATTTGTAAAACCTGTATTACAAGAAGATCATGATGATTAAAAATGATTCAATTTATAAAATGGAAGTCCAAACTATACCAGAGTACATTTTTAGAAAAATACATATATAAGGAATAATTTCAAAATTTGTAACAAATATATACATGTATAATTCATATTAATTAAATTCTCATTAAAATTGTAGTTCTTTAATATGATATCACATGATTATTTGATAGATTGATAATTTTTAATCTACTAATATTAAGGATTTTAATATATCCCAAAGTCTTTAAAATTAAAGTATTGAAGTGTTGTGTGAATATAAGAGATAAAAATTTGTGTACTTAAAGGGGAGACTCTAGGATATAAGGTAAATACAATATAGAATTATTTTGACTATAAATACAGGCCTATGATAATATTAATTGGGGAGTAATAGATGAGGATATTGGAATAACCGTTTAATGAATATCATCCAATTACTATGGATTTATTGATTCATTCTTCTATATTTTATTTTGATAATCCATATAATCCCCAAATATTTTATATATCTAATAGAGTGTTATAATATTTCGGTTATAGCGGAAGGTGTGATGAACATATTTCTATTAATTACTCAATAACATTTCATGGAAAACATTGTAACATTTTCATTGTTAGTTGATATCAATATTTAGTTACATATTTATTCTCAATAATGATCGTGCTTGAGTAAATAATATTGTTATATTTGGATCTATTGATTGAGATTTATAATCCCCACATTCTTCATTTTAGATCATATAAATTGAATGATCTATATAAAATTATTTAGTGTTTGGAGATGGCTGACAAGTGGGATAGTTATAGTGGTTATATAAGGATTAATTGGGTAAAAAAATACCATATATGGTATTTCATAAGCTAATTAAAAGAGATCCATTGTTCCTTTTTCATATTGAAAATCTATTAGAATGAAGAACTATTTTTTGGGATTGTCTCATAAAAGTCAATTATTCAAGGGCGGAGAGGGGAAGTGAATGATAAACTAATAATTTATACATTAATTAAAGATCTAGATCCATTTTAGAAGACTATGATGGAATATTTTGTGGTAAACCAAAACATACCTGATCAAATCTCTATTTATATAAATTTACAGTACATATTTCTTTTTTTAGCTTAGTCTGAAAAATAAAATCACCATAATTTTTTTTGTCACTCATTAAAAATACATTAAGAGAACTCGTCTTCAGAGATATATTTGGTTACTAATTCTACTAATACATAATATAGTAACATAACTACTTATTTTTAGAACCCATGAAAGGTCTGTATCAATGAACCTTAGACTTATCAACCCCTAATGGTATATAAAACTCAAAAAAAAGTCTCCTATAAATCATCCAAACCTCTAATTTTATCTAAAATGAGTCCATGGTACCAACTATAAGGACTCATTCCTTATTCATCCAATAATCCCATGTTTTAAATATGGAATTCATATTCATGTATTCTTAGAAAAATTCATAGGATAACAATTTTATATAATTTATTTGATGTATTAATATTATAAAACCACACATTAAAATGTGCATACATCAAGTAAGTGACCATTTGTCCAAAAATCTATACATTTAAAATGAATCAATTTTACGTTTAATGAAAAATCATCCAGATGTTTATATTGAATTCATAATTATTTTTACTCACACACAAAACCAATGAATTTTTTTTTGAAAATCTCGTATGATAAAAAACATCAGAAATGGAAATTAACCCTAGAATAAAGAATATCATTAGTCAATTTCAAAATGAAGAGATCATATATTATTATTTTCTATTAATATAATAAACATTGAGCTAAAATCTCATTTAATTAAAAATGAAATATAATTTCATCCTACAAAATTTTATAGATCAAATCAAATGAAAATATAATGGAAGAAAACATTTGGCTTTCTTAAAAAACATGAGAACCCATGTAATGTTTTTTTAGACAAACATTTTTGTTGAGCCCTCTGGGAAAATTAGTTGAACTTATATTTTGATAATCCCAACTCTGCTCAATCATATATTCATTATCATCAATTATATATTGATAATCTCAATTATATATTGATTAATGGTTAATTACTTCTTTCAGTATTTCTATACACCATGCACTTATTTATACATTATAATTTTTATATTATCTTTAGAGAATTCAGTTACTAAATGGATATATATTCTATCTTGACCCATTCTTCCAATAGAATGATTAAACTGACAAGTGGTCACCGTTACAGAACAAGGCTACCGTAATGAAGAGGCTGTAGATATGTGAAGGTCACCGATATGCGAAGCCTACCGATATGCGAAAGTTACCGTTATAGACAAGCCTACTGATACAGACAAGTTACCGATCAAGTTCATCATTACATCAAGTCTACCGATACGTGAAGGTCACCGTTACATCAAGTATACCGTTATGTGAAATCCTACCGATACGAACAAGTCTACCGATGACAAGAAGATCACCGGTACAACAAAGCCTACTGATATGTGAATGTCACTGATACATCACCGATACAAACAAGTAACCATTATTCAAGTCTACTGATACACCAAGGAAGCTACTGGTACATGATGGCTACGGTTACATGAAAGGTCACTGGTACACTATGTCTACCACTACTGATCAAATCTACCGACAGACACGAAGTATACCGATAGAAAGGCTACCGTTACACAAGAGGATACCGATACACAAGACTACCGATATCCAAAGCTACCATTACAGAGAATCTAACACTGTCTTTGTTTCGTTATATTTATTTAATCTAACCAACGATCATATCAGGTATAGTTTAATGCTATATCATTTATTTAATAAAGGTTGTTGGATGTCAGGAAACCGTACCTCGTACCTGCAAAAATAAATTACTTCTTTTGCTGGAGCTCGTGCCATAAATACAATAAGTCCCTATTGCTGCACAGACATGGATAGAGAAAATGGAAAAATATACAAGAAAATAAGAACATACAAGGAATATAAAGAGCTCATATAGATATTTATGCATGATCAAGAAGACACAGAATCTCATACACACTCAAGCCTACTCAAGAAGAGTTCCTTACTCTCACGAGGATTTTGAAGAACTTCATCGTCTACATTTTCACTGTCTCTGAACCTGGATGTGAAGCATACGACACTCTGTTTTCTAGACAGAAACCAGAAGAGGACTCAGAATCATTTCTTCTCAAATTTGAAGGAGTCCAGAGCTACACTGCAATCACTAGAGACATTCTAAACTCTATATCTTACTCAGTGATGTATTATTTACATTACGAGCAGTGTGTATCATCTGTATTAAGTTTTAAACACACTCTCTCTTGAAGCATAACTGGAGGATCTGTAAATCCTCACTCAAACTCATTACATCTTTTATTTCCCACTGTGGATAGTGGTAGAGGTCGTTTATGACCTGGACAACTGTATTTGCTATTTTTTTCCCACGAAGAACTGTGGTTGTGGTCTTTGACCTGGACAGTTGTAAACTATTGAGAACCCTGATCCAGGGTGTGGATCCAATTTATATAAATTGTTGAGGGGACTAAGTCTCAACTTGATACTGAACCTCTTGGTTATATCTGCTGTGATTTATTTAGTTTTATCTAAAACCATTTAATCTGTAGCCAAGTGCTTTAAAACCTAAACTGTTTTTCAAAGTTACTCTAATAATTGAATTATCAAGTGTTTTCATTATTTTTAAATCAGTAAGTTAGTTTCAAAAGCTGATATGATCCTTTGATTAGATTAGCTGGGAATTAATCAATCCCTTGATAACCTAGCTAAAAGTTTTCTTTAGTTCAAATTCACTACAATTCAATTTTTATTTAGAATTGGGGGAATTTGGTAAAGGACTTTAAAACAGAAATTTTAATTGGAAATCAATTCACCCCCCTCTTGAGTATCCACTCCGACCAACATTTGGTATCAGAGGCGTTTAAAATATTTTCTGAAATACTCTATTTTTCAATTGTGATTTTAGTTGTATCTTAATATTCTTAAAATTTCTGTTAGTTCTAAATTATTATCTCTTTAAAATTTCTGTTTCAACCTAGTTATTGTGGATAACAGACTTGAAGGTGTTTCTATGAATAGACCACCATTTTTCAATGGAAACAACTATACTCAGAGGAAGATTAAGATGAAAATTCATTTTGAAAGCATGGGTTTTGATATTTGGACAGCTATAAAATCAGAATATAAAATTCTTACTACTGTTAGATATACTTGGAACGAAGCTACTAAGAGAGCGTGGAATAATAATTTCAAAGCTATAAATGCTCTATATTGTGCTCTAGGATATGAGTAATTTAATAGAATCTATGCTTGTAAGACTGCATATGAAATTTGGGATACTTTAAGTGTTTATCATAAAGGATCAACTAATGTTAAGGAAATGAGATTGAACACCTATACTATTAAATATGATAATTTTAGGATGAAGCCTGATGAAACCATTTCTTATATGTATCTCAGGTTTAACGAAATTGTCAATATAATGATCTCACTGGGAAAGGACATTTCATCAAAGGAGCAGATCATGAGAATTTTGGGATGCCTACCTAATAGATGGAGGGGCACTTCTGTTTCAATCAGAGAATCTTGTGATATTGGTCAACTGCCAGTCAAGGAACTTATCTGTAAGTTGATGATGTATGAAGAAGAACTCAAGGTAAACAAAGAAGAAGATGAATAACCAAAAAGGATGTAAGTTGCCTTCAAGACATCTACTTTAATTAATAATGATAAGGATAATCTTCAAGCTGTATGTGATAGCTCAAGCTATGAAGAAAGTGAAAGTGCTTCTGACAGTGATGCAGAAATGGCTCACATAGACAGAAGGTTTATGAAATTTTATAGGAAGAATAAATTATTCATAAAATCAAATTACAAAGTAAAGTATGACAATAAGGGACTTTGGAAGAAGGATTGGAAAAATCCAGATAAAAGTGATGAAGTTATCTGTTTTGAGTACAAAAGAAAAGGACATCTTAAATCAGAATGCCCAAAGCACAAATTCAAGAAGAAATATGATTACAAGGACAGTAAGTACAAAAAGGCTATGAAGGATTCTTGGAGTTCTTCTGAGGATAGCTCCAGTGAATCTGAAGCTTCTGAAACTGAAACCAGAAATAAGGAAAACATGTGTTTTATGACAAACACTTCTGAGGTAACATCTGAAACTCCTTCTTTAAATACATATTATTCTGGAGATGATTCTGAATCTGAAAATTTTTCAAAATCTAAACTATTTGAATACTGTGATATGTTGGAAGAAACCTGTAATGAGCTGAAAGACAAATACAAAGGTTTAAAGAAACAGTATGCTTTAACTGTTAAACATAAATCTGATCTTGACATAGAAATAGAAAAGAATTCTCAGTTACTTAAAGAAAACACTGAACTAAAATTGTCAAATGAGAAACTTAGGAAGTATTTAGAAAATATCACAAATTGAAAAGACACTCTTACTCAAATTATAGGAAATCATATTGCACCTAGATATACTACTGTTATAGGATACCAACCTGGACAAATAAAAATTACCAAAACTATATTTATTCCTAAATCTAGACAGAATGTAGATAGTTATAGTTCTAGAAGTTCATATGCTTCAACTAGTTATATTCATAGTTACGGATCTAATAAGGGTTATCTGTCTAAATCTATTTATTCTGCAAACCTTATGAAACCCATAAGACAAATTTGGGTGCCTTAACGTTTATTGGCTAACCTGTCTGGACCCAAGAAAATCTGGGTACCGAAATCATTTCCTATCTAAATCTATTTTGTATGAAACCTGCTTAAAGAGATCCTGTAGGAAGGCATGGTACTTGGACAGTGGATGTTCAACACATATGTCAGGAGACATCTCATGCCTTAAATGCTTAGTCAGAGTTGATGGAGGTTTTGTTACTTTTGGCGATAATTCTAAAGGGAAAGTCATCGCCTTAGGCCAAATTGGTATGACTGACTCAGAATTAATTTCTAAAGTTTTATTAGTTGATGGACTTAAATATAATCTGTTAAGTATTTCTCAGTTATGTGATGATGGTTTTAATGTTAAATTTGAAAACGATTCTTGCAATGTTTTTAACTCTAAAAATGATTTAGTATTTTCTGCCCTGCGAAATGAAAATGTTTATACTGTTGATTTAAATTCTTTATCTATGCAAAATATTACTTGTTTAAATGCGTTTCATAATGAGTCTTTACTTTGGCATAGAAGATTCGGACACTGCAATGTACATTCACTTAGAAATCATACTAGGAAGAACTAAGTTAGAGACCTACCAAAACTTGAATTCCCAGCAGATAATGTTTGTAATCCCTATCAAAAAGGAAAGAAACATAATGTTTCTTTCAAATCAATGAAAGAAGTGTCAACTTCTCAACCTCTTGAGTTGGATCACATGGATTTTTTTGGACCTTCCATAGTTTCTAGTTTAAATGGGAAGCACTATGTCTATGTTCTAGTAGATGACTATTCTATGTATACTTGGGTATAATTTTTAGCTCACAAAAGTGAAGCTTGTTCTTACTTTGTTAAATATTCCAAGCCTGTAGAGAACCTTAGTGGACTTAAGATTAAAACCTTGAGAAGTGATCATGGTCGTGAGTTTGAAAATCATGGGTTTGAATCCTACTACTCACACAATGGATATAGTCACAATTTCTCTGCCCCCAGGATCCCTCAGCAAAATGGTGTAGTAGAAAGGAGGAATAGAACCCTTCAGGAAATTGCCCGAACCATGCTCAATGAGTATGACCTGCCTATTTATTTTTGGGCTAAAGCTGTCAATACATCTTGTTATACTATCAATAGAGTCTTGATCAGACCTGTTCTTAAGAAGACCCCTTATGAGTTGTGGAACCATAGGAAACCTAAGGTAAAATACTACAGAGTTTTTGGTTGGAAAGTATTTATTCTTAATACCAAATATAATCTTGACAAGTTTGAATCCAAGAGTGATGAAGGAATTTTCCTAGGATACTCTATTTCTAGAAAAGCCTATAGAGTTATCAATAAGAGAACCAAATTTGTGGAGGAATCTGTTCACATCAAATTTGATGAAACTGATCCACCTGAACCCAAGACCTCTCTTGAAAATCTTGAATATGATTTCTCTGTTTTGAACCTTAATGATAAAGATAGTGGACCTATAGTTAAAACATACAGTTCTGGAAATTTTCCAAAACCTACTTCGGTTGACCCCCAACCTGTTGATGAACCTGAAATCTCTAGCCCTACCTTTTCGAGACCAACAAGGATCTTAAAGAACCATACTTTGGATGATGTTGTAGGTAATCTAGATAGAGGAAGATAGACTAGAGCTTCTCTAAGAAATCATGTTGAACATCAAGCTTTTCTTTCACAGTTAGAACCTAAAAATATCTACGATGCTATCAATGATGAATTTTGGATAATAGCTATGCAAGAAGAACTAAATCAATTTGAATGAAATAAAGTCAGGAAATTAGTAGAAAGACCTAAGGAAACTTTAACCATAGGCACAAAGTGGGTGTTTAGAAAAAAGTTGATGATTTTGGAAACATCATTAGAAACAAAGCTAGACTAGTTGCACAAGGTTACAATCAAGAAGAAGGAATTGAATATGAGGAAACCTTTTCTCATGTAGCTAGTTTAGAGGCAATTAGGATCTTACATTCCTTTGCATCACATCTGAATTTCATGTAATATCAAATGGATTTGAAAAGTGATTTTCTAAATGGTTTTATTGTTGAAGATGTTTTTGTAGAACAACCACCCGGTTTTTGAAATCCTCACTTTCAAAATAATGTTTTTAATATTTCTAAAGCATTATATGGTTTAAAACAAGCTCCAAGGGCTTGGTATGAAAGACTCACTAATATTCTTATTTCAAAAGGTTTTACAAAAGGAATTACTGATCCCACACTTTTTATAAAAAGAATTTCAAAAGATGTTATAATAGTACAAATTTATGTTGATGATATTATCCTTGGATCTTCTAAAAATTCTTTCTGTACTGATTTTTCGAAGTTTATGAAAAATGAATTTGAAATGATCTTAATGGGAGAGCTTAAGTACTTTCTCGGATTTCAAATCATTCAAACTAAGGATGGTATTGTTTTGAATCAAAGTAAATATACTAATGATTTATTAAAAAGTTTTGGTTTGGATAGTATTAAGGGAAGTGATACACCTATGAGTACCACCTGTAAATTAGATATTGATGAAACTGGGAAAATAGTAGATCAAACTAATTATAGAGGCATGATTGGGAGTGTACTTTATCTTACTGCTAGTCGACCTGATATTATGTTTAGTGTTTGTTTGTGTGCGAGATTTCATGCTAACCCTAAAGAGTCACACTTACTTTCTGTTAAAAGGATTTTCAAATATCTTAAATATACTGCTAAATTGGGACTGTTTTACCCAAAAGAACAATCATTTGATTTAATATGTTTTTCAGATGCTGACTTTGCTGGATGCAAGTTAGATAGAAACAGCACATCGGGAACATGTCATTTGCTTGGAAAGTCCTTTGTATCATGGTTTTGTAAGAAATAGAACTCAGTTGCATTATCTACTGCTAAAGCAGAGTATATAGCTGCTGGTAGTTGCTGTGCACAGATTATGTGGATGAAACACACTTTATTGGACTATGGATTTGAGTTTAAACATGTTTCAATTAACTGTGACAACACTAGTGCGATCAACATCTCAATGAACCATGTGTCTCATTCTAGAACCGAAAACATTGATGTTATATAACACTTTCTAAGAGATCATTATAAAAGAGGTGATATAACTCTTGAATTTATTGGCACTGAACTCCAATTAGCTGATATTTTAACTAAGCCTTTATATTCAGAAATATTAAGTTTCATTAGACACGAACTAGGAATGATAACTTACTCTTAAAAACCGTTAGGATGAACATCACCGTTAGGATGAACCTCACCGTTAGGATGAACCTCACAGTTAGGAGGAACCTCACCGTTAGGATGAACGTCATAGTTAGGATGAACCTCACTATTAGGATGAACCTCACCGTTAGGATGAATCTCACCATTAGGATGAACCTCACCTTTAGGATGAACCTCACCATTAGGATGAACCTCACCGTTAGGATGAACCTCACCGTTAGGATGAACCTCGCCGTTAGGATAAATCTCCCCTTTAGGATGAACCTCATTGTTAGATAAACATCACCGTTAGACCTCACCATTAGGAAACCTCACCGGTACATCTCCCGTTCTATTTTAAATATTCGTATTAAGGCCGAGACTTTGAATTTATTTTTAATATAAGATTTATTTTATAAGTGAATCCTAAATGATATTAAACCCGACTCAAGACATCACTCAATCACCGCAAACACGTCTGTTCAAATCCCTCTTACCAAAAACTCTAAAGCTCGCAAAACCCTAAGCCTCAGAATCTGACATGGCCCTTGTGAAGTGACCCTCAGTGGATGAAGCGAGTGATGCACCTCAATCTATGAAGCAGAAAGTAATTAATTCTGGTGGCCGTGGAAGTGGTAGATATGTTGTTCGAAGGAATCCCATGAATCCACATTTATCGAAGAGAGAAATTGTAGTGGAAAATGTATTATGTGTGGAATGGCTGCTGGAAAGCAATTCCTTGATTCTGAAGTTTCTAAAAGAACAAGGATGGCTCAAATGCTTCATGAACAATAATGGACCTTACTTTCCAACTCTGGTAAAAGAGTTTTATGTGTTTTTTTTGAGACATCAGAAGAGGAGAATAGGATAATTTCCTTTGTGAATGGTCAAACGTTTTCTTTTTCATCAGTTGAATGGGCTGAGAACCTTAAAGATCCTCATAGTGGGGATTATAGATTTTATTCAAAATAGATACCTACTGCTAGTGACTTTTTCAAATATGAGGATGCCTTGTTGGAATTAACAGGAAATGGAACTCCTAGAAAGGTCATTGCTGCAGAGATGGCAGGGGATGACAAACTATTTTTCAAGTTCATTCAGCATGTGATTAGTCCAAGGAGGGGATATTTTTCTACCCTCAGGTTTCAGGATATTTATTTGTTGTATCTGTTAAAGCATGCAGTAAAGGTGAATTTATGAAGACTATTAATGATTCAGATTGAGGAGATGACTAGACCGAAGTCTAAGTCCAATGCACATTTCTTTTCTAAGTTGATTTCTATTATGTTGAAAGAAAAGGAGGTAGATGGACCTCAAGATGGAACTGTTGTGTTTAAGGATAATTTTTTCCTCACTAGGACTGTGTGTAAGTTTATGAAAGTATGTTGGAACCCTTGGAATAAATCATGGGTTAATGATGATGGAAAAATCCATGACAAGTACACTCTTGTGGATCATCCTTCTAGACCAAAGGATGTGACGGATCCTGGTCTTCGATCAGATGTGCCAAAACCGGTCTACATTGATGATGATGCTGAGGAGGAAGAGACATCAGTTGAGGAAGGAGGAGACCTTGATTTACCTTCTAGCCCTATGCCTCAAAACATTTCCTATAGAGAAGCTAGCCCTCCAAAATAACTACCACGGAGAGAAACTATTCTAAAGGAAAATGACATTGATACTATAGAAGAAGAAGAAGAAGAAGCATATCAGATTGTTGTCAAAGACACCTCTGAAGAGGATGTGGAAACTGAGTCAAATCAGATTGCTCATGAAGAGAAGGAAATTTCTAGTGAAGCAAATGATTAGGAAAATGAAGAAGAGCTCAGTTTTAGCCCTCTGATAGACAACACAGTCAAGACAGTGCCTGATTAGGAAGTAGACGCTGCATATATTGATGAGAGAGTCATTGATGACTCAGATGAAATGGCTATTGAATCTGCTGCAGTTGTAGAAGAAGTTGTAGAATTACATCGAGTAGAACAGTTGGAGGATATTCTTCACGAGAATGATCTAAGTGAGGGAGAGCATCTCGGTTCAGTTTCTTGTGTTGTATGACATTGAAGGTTGGACATCATATCCAAGATATATGGTTCTTGGACTTTCCAATGGAGATTTGGATTAGGAAGACCAGCCCCAAAGGGTATCCGTTATCCTACCTGCTATAGCTAAGAATTTGGCAACCAAGGTGGAACTTGAGTCCTTAATGGCTGAAATGAATGAAGCACTGAGGGAATCGGTGGCAGATTTGAAGCACAGTCTAGTTGATGAAATGAGGAGTGTGGAGAAATCCCTAGAGAAATCTTTGGGATGTGATGTTTCTAGTACAGTGAAAGGAATGATGTATGAAGTTAAGGTGTGTCATACTCAAATTCAGAGTTGGACAGGAGCTGTAGTTGCTCTCAGACAATCAATTTCTTCATTGACTGCCATGAAAAGCTCTCAAACCAAGTGAATACTGATACCAGATATATCAAAGAGGTAGTCAAACAGATTGTGGAAGTTATTGAGGCTTTTAAGAAATCAGTCAAAGAACATTTGAACAGTCAAGATGAACTTGTTAAGAAGGTGGTTAGTAATCTGACACAATCTTTCAAGGAGACTGTAGTTTTCTCAGTTAAACCCCTTCCCTCATCCAGCTACACTGTCAAACTTGACTAGATCAAATCTATTATTCAGGAAGAGTTGGCTAAGGCCAGTACCAGTGGTACCTCAGATAATCAGATCCTTTCTACCACTAGAGAAGTTATTAGTTTTGTTCATGATCACCTATGGGCAGCTACTGCTTCTCAAGTGGAAATTAAAAATAAGGTAGATGCTTATTTTGAGAAGGTCTATACCAAGCATCAAATGACCAACCATTTCAAGCTTTTGATGGAGAATATGAAGTCACCTCCAGTGACTCATGATTTCAAAGAACATGTTAGTAAGCTTAGGGAGCTTACTCCGGCCTTGGATAAATTCATTGAAAATCGAGATGATTTTGTCTCAACAATGGAGAGAGGAGGCAGTATTATTATGGATTTCAGGAACCTGTTGCTACCATTATTGAATGTGGATGCCAGACCTGTGATTTTCCATCATGCCCTTCCTGCCTCTACCTCTGGGAGTACACCTCAGTTGACTCCAGTTCAGGATATTCGAAGCATGACACATATGATCTCACAGAAGAGCACAGATTTCAGATCCGATACAATTTTAGTGGCTGACCCTCCAGTTGTTCTTTCAGCTATTCCCAAGCCATCTATTCAATCTGAACCTACACCCTCTCTTGATCCTAAGGGAAAGACTCCTGTTCAAGAGGATGATTGAGTGTTTCTAGATGTTTTTGATAGGATTCAATTGTATTTATTTTTGTAATACTGGATTTCTTAGTTTGTACCTTTTGTACCCTAATGGAAATTTACTCTTACATTCTCCACTTTACTATGTTTTTTTCCTTGCAATCTATTTTCTTTTTGTCTCTACATTTCTATAATTATACCCTTCTTTTTTTTAATCACAAAGGGGGAGAAATTTCCCCAAGGTGAAAAATGGGAGAGAAAATGCACCAAATGACAACTGTGAGTGCAATTGAAATGGGGAGAAAAATGAGAACATTGTTTTAAATGTATTTATTATGAAATTTTTCCTCTGATATTAATTTAATTTTCTTAAATACTTTGGCATAAGTTGTGCTAGGTTGTGACTATCAAAAAGGGGGAGATTGTTGAGCCCTTTGGGAAATTTAGTTGAACTTATATTTTGATAATCTCAACTCTTCTCAATCATATATTCATTACGCTCAATTATATTTTGATAATATCAATTATATATTGATTAATGCTTAATTACTTATTTCAATATTTCTGTACACCATGCACATATTTATACATTATAATGTTTATATTATCTTCAGATAATTCGGTTACTAAATGGATATATATTCTAACCTGACCCTTTTTTCCCATAGAATGCTTAAACATACAAGTGGTCATCGTTACAGAATAAGGCCACCGTTATGAAGAGGCTACCGATACGTGAATGTATCTGATATGTGAAGCCTACCGATATGCGAAAGTTACTGTTACAGACAAGCCTACTGATACAGACAAGTTACTAATGAAGTTCATTATTAGATCAAGTCTACCGAAACGTGAAGGACACTGTTACATCAAGTCTACCGTTACGTGAAAGCATACAGATACGAAAAAGTCTACCGATTACGAGAAGATCACCGATACAACAAAGCCTACCGATATGTGAAGGACACCGATACATCACCAATACAGACAAGTCACTGTTATGAAAGTCTAATGATACACCAAGGAAACTACCAGTACCTGATGGATACTGTTACATGAAAGGTCACTGATACACTAAGTCTACCATTACTGATCAAATCTACCGACAGACATGAAGTCTACCGATAGAAAGGCTACCATTACACAAGAGGCTACCGATACACAAGGTTGCCGATATCCAAAGCTACCATTACAGAGAATCCGATGTTGTCTTAGTTTCTTTATCTTTATTTAATCTAACCAACGGTCATATAAGGTATATTTTAATGCTCTGTCATTTATTTAATAAAGTTTGTTGGATGTCAGAAACCGTACCTCATACCTGCAAAAAGAAATTACGTCTTTTGCCGGAGCTCGTGCCATAAATACAAGAAGTCCCTGTTTCTAGACAGACACGGAGAGAGACAAAGGAAAAATATAAAAGACACTAAGAATATAAAAGGAATATATTGATCTCATACAAATATTCATGGACGATCAAGAAGACAAATAAGCTCATACACACTCAAGCCTAATCAAGAAGAGTTCCTTACTTTCATGAGGATTTTGAAGAACTTCATCGACTACATTTTCACTATATCTGAACCTGGATGTCAAGAAGACGACAAGTTGTTTTCCAGATAGAAATCAAAAGTGGACTCAGAATCATTTCTGATAAAATTTGAAGGAGTCCAGTGCTACACTGCAATCACTAGAGACATTCTAAACTCTATATCTTACTCAATGTTTTATTATTTACATTACGAGCAGTGTGTATCATCTGTTTTAAGTTTTACACACACTGTCTCTTGAACCTTAACTGAAGGATATGTAAATCCTCAATCAAACTCCTTACATATTTTATATCCCACTGTGGATAGTGGTAGAGGTCGTGTGTGACCTGGACAGCTGTATTTGCTGTTGTTTTGTTTCCCACGAAGAGCTGTGGTAGAGGTCTTTGACCTGGACAGTTGTAAACTGTTGAGAACCCTGATCCAGGGTGTGGATCCAATTTATATAAATTGTTGAGAGGACTAAGTCTCGGCTTGAGACCGAACCACTTGGTTATATCTGCTGTTCTTTATTTAATTTTATCTAAAACCTTTTATTCCGCAGCCAAGTGCTTTAAAACCTAAACTATTTTTCAAAGTTACTCTGATAATTGAATAACCAAGTGTTTGAATTATTTGTAAATTAGTAAGTTAGTTTCAAAAGCTGATCTGATCCTTTGATTAGATTAGCTGGGAATTAATAAATCCCTTGAGAACCTAGATGAACGTTTTCTTTAGTTCAAATTCACTACAAATCAATTTGTATTTTAAATTGGGGGAATTTGGTAAAGGATTTTAAAACAGAAATTTTAATTAGAACTCAATTCACCCCCTCCCCCTCTTGATTATCCACTCCAACCAACAATTTTTATCTTTAAAGGACATCAACATAAAATTAAATAGAATATCATTATCTTTCATTATGGAATAATACTTCTATCAATGAAAATTAATATTTAATAATAAAAAAATGTCAGTTCCATGGGAAATAATCATCATAGAACCCTTAAAAGAATCCTTACAAGTGGAAAAAATGAATTCAGTTAATTCAAATATAATTTTTGAGAGAAGATAATCTTTGCCCAATGAAATTGAGTTCCATATCAGGATCACTCTTTATCATAAAAAACACACAACTTAGAAAAATTAAATAAAATAAATAATTTTATATTTTAATATATAATAAAATATTTTATTTAACACATATATAAGAGAATTATAAGTCTTTTTAAAAAAACAATGATACAAAAAAATCATTAAAAACTATTAAAAAACTTACACAATAATGGGATATAATATAATATATTGAAAAATGATGAAAAAAAAATCATTGTGAATAGACTCAAAGAATAATAGTAATAGGTGATTGATATTCTAATTATTGAATATATGTTTAAAAAAATAATTCCATTCATAGTTTTGAAAAAAGAAAAAAATAACCCCTTCAGAAAATATTACCAATCGTAATTTAAAATTTTAATAAACGAAGTAAAATATTATTTAAAATGAATTTGAAAATATAGTATTTTATATTATTGAAATAATTAAAACAGTTCAAATAACATAGATATGATGGATAAATTGAAGATAATTTTTAGATCTATTTAAATAACGTTTTAATGAAAAATCCTTTGTAAACTAATAGATTTGGAACAAATGAAACATATAAATAAACAACATCTAATGTATTTCTAAATATAGTAATTTTTAGAGAATAATGATATAAAACTTTATAAGGAAATTTTGACACCACGAAACATAAATCATGTGGTGAAAATATATTAAGTCTCCGAGTAAGGGAATTGTGACTATAAATCCATTTTCTTGAGTCAAACATATCACATACATTCCTAAAATTTATTACAATGTATTTATATTATTTATTTACATTATAAAAAATATTTTACTGGTTTACAACCTAATAATTAATAAATTTATTTCTGTTATATTCTCAAAATATTTTATTATATAATTTGTTATGTCCATGTCATGTGTTTTGAAGTTGTTCAATTCATAAATTCAAAATGACATTAGTTTGTTGACCAGGGAAAGAGAATGTATTATTTCATTATATCTATAACAATAACAAGAACATTATTATATTTTTATAATTTTAATACAATTTTATAACTATACATTATTTTAAGATATAAACCAAATCATATCACTTCATGGAGGTGGTATTTCATACATACACATTATTGGAAAAGTAATTTTTTTAATGTGTTGAAGGGTAATAAATAAAAAATACATAGTATATCTATAATACTAATTTTGTTGTGAATATCATAAATTTTATTAAAACCTTTATAATAACCATCATTGTGCAATGGTGATTTAAAATGAAACACATCACTTCATGGAGGTGGTAGACCACACATATGAACATATAATTGTTTATTTTATACTAGGTTGAGAAGAAGATTATATTTTTTTTTAATATCACCAAAATAAAATTTTAAAATAATATATATACTATTTTTTATAACATCATTGATTAATATTATTTGAATGTGGTATACGAAGAAGAAAAATGAAAACACTCGGTAAAGATGATTACCTCCTCTTTAAATAACTTACATCATCTTACAATATAAGATTTCTCCATTATAATTTTGGTAATAACCATAAATCTAATAATAGGGTAACAGTGTTTTGAAGTGATTTGGAAATATCCTGATCGAGCTACATGTATCACGAAGTATGATGTTGAAATTATAGGTTGTTTCCCCTTATAAGTGAGGGGTGGGGAACCCATTGAATTACATAATGTGTAAAATAAATTAAATTTTATTATCAAATTATTTTTAATCCAAATTTATATATCTTTAGTATATAGTGGATATAAGTCATAATTCATTCATAAGATTAAATTTATACATTACTAGGTCATGTTTTCTCTCTTATCACCTTGTTATATCTTTTCGTTATCCCTATTAATGATTATCAGGATGATAATGATATTTTACTCTGTATAGTTCAAGAGAGATAGAATAGAAGGAAATTTGATCCATTAATTTAAAATAATTAATTTTTTATACCTTATTATATATATATATATGTTTAAATATAAATATTTTATATTAGTTAAATCACTTAATAAAATATAATACAACAAAAAAATACTAGTAAAGTGTTTTTCAAGAATTTTTACATAATTTAACATTTAAAAAAATCATGAAAATAATTTTTTTTGAATATAGACTTTTAAAAAATTAAAAATACATGATATTTATCTAAAAAAATAGAGAAACACCAAAAATTACTAAATAAATATTACTTCTAATTTTTTTAAATTATTATCATGTTTATTACACTACTTGAACAAGTACTTTTTATGAATTATGTAATCATTTAATGTAATTACATTACCACTACAAAATGAAAATAAATTACCATAATAATAAATGATACATTTTAAAAATTACTTTTAAAACCATTAATAATTTATTTTAATCCATGTAATAAAATATTATAAATAGTTAAATGAAGTAAGATATATTTTTACATTTTTCATCACATGCATAATATAAGTTTCATTGTAAAAGAAAAATGAATCAAAAATTTCATATATTCAATGATTTAAAATTAAGGGTTGAATTAAACACATATAATTTATCATATATAAGTTTTAGGGTGATTTTAAATCCGTTTCACATAATTTTTTTCCCTAGTTAACGTAATTTATCCTATACTCTGTTGAAAGATTCTACAATGTTTACTATAAAATTGATCAACAATAATGAAAATATATTTAAAAAATTATTGAACTATTATTAAAAATGTGGATTTCATTTTATCAAATTATATACATATATACAAACTGGAAATTAATTTTAAAATAATATTATAAAACGTGATAAAATGTTGTTTTCATGAAAAATGATTTTTTAGTATTATAATGTTTTCATATAAAAAATAATAATTTCAATTATAATGGAATTTATTGGATAATATTTAATCAAAAGGAACCAATTACTTTTATAAATGATATAAAAAGGACGGTTTATAGGTGAAATGAAAATATAGTTTCACAAAAAGTCATTATTTTCCACCATTCATTGAAAAATGAATCATTTTACCCGAAATATTTTTTTTATGATGATTTAAAAAAATCTAATCCTATTTATAAAATAAAATTCTAAAATTGGATGAATATAATTATAATATTCTATATAAAAAGGAATAAAAACATATTGAAGAAAAGATATCAATTTATCATAAAATGGCATTACCAAAAGGTTAGTACTTATTTAATATATATTAACAAATAATTTTTTTTTATTTTAAACAACTATTTATATTTTTTATAATGTTTTTACTTATACTCATACTTCCAATTTAACATATTGTTTATAACTGTCGTATTTAGGTAATAATATTTTAATAGTACAACACAATTTTTTTAAATCTCCAGGTTGCATGTCAAGTAAACTATCTAACATAGTATTCTATAAAAATAAATTTTATTAGTGTTATATTTCTACAAATGATAAAGAAATTTGAGAGTAGTTGATTCTCTTAAGGACTTATGAACATCATTTATAGGCCGAAAGATGGTTTCAAAATGAGTACATCTGGGTTTTCTTCAATTAAGTTCTGTAAATTTCCAACAATTTATTATGAAATAATATTATTTTTAAAACCGTTATATGATTTTATACTTCTTCTCCATCACTATTGTGTTACAAATGTCATATTACCCACTGATTGTATTAATTTTTGGAATTTTTCTTCTTACATTGTTAATAGAGTTATTTTTTGTTTAATGAATTATTTATCCATGTTTTGGAATGGATATAATGTTTAAATTTTCATTTAAAATGATAACTTTTAAATGATGGGTTTCAAAAATTTGTATTTAAAAATAGAATCGTTTTGAATTTTTTGAATAATTTAAAATTTTTGAGTTTCTAAGAAAATGTTTTTTGGAAGATAGTTATTATTTCATTAATGTGATAAAAACCCACTTTATATATGTAATTTTCAAAATGTTTTTACAACTTGTTTTATAAATTAATGGGATGTATTTTATTATTGTTAACTATAGATATATTTTATAGTCACCCTATATTTGTGAAAATTTCTATTTTTATACCAATGTTGTATTTATCATTAGTATTTATTTTGGATTGATCATGGATTAGGTTGGTTATATAGATTAATGGGGACCTAGATGTTATATAATGATTTTTTGTGTGTGTTTTGATTTTCCTTTTTTATTATATCTATATCATTCTGGTCGCACTCCTTGTATATAGGACTTATTTTAAATATAATTATTTTTTTAATTAGTATATTATTAATTTTATTTTTCAATATGAATCTATTGTATTGTATTTTTATTTTGATTCTAGATATGCTAATATTCATTGACTCTAAGGAAGTAGTTAAAAATTCCAATCTTCAAAGAGTAAGAACATGATTTTTATTTGTTTATTATGATAAATCATCCCTATAATTTGTTCCATGATTCGTGTGACCCTTATAAAAATTTCAAAAGGATTGGGGACACCTCTCGATTTTTTGGCGAGTTGGCATGGGTGCCTGTACTGGTTGGTATCTGATGCTAGTTCGTGACTCATTGGATGTTCTTATTTTTGGATGTGTTTAATGGTCATAATATTTTAATACTATAATTAATTATTACCATTTGTCTTGAACGTCAATGTATTTTTCAAAATGGTGAAATAAAATTCTTATTGTAATGATGGATACATTGAAACCCTCTGGTAGGACATTGAAATAATGCGCAATGTGATAATGTATTTGTCTGTTATATTCTACAAAAAATATTATATATTATGACCTTTGAATGTAATTAAACCACCTGGTCAAGTCAATTATTTTGTATTCTTTCAATATTTTCATTTTCCAATAGTCAAATAATTAGACTTCATGCCCATAGGTTGATGACAATAGTATGCGACTTATTTAATTTTAGATGTTTAGTCAAAGTGATTATATTACACAATGGATGTTTTATGTGGTTCTATTGATTATGATATTTGATTTAATTCTCTATTGGTGAGTCCATATTTTTTAGATTCTATATTTTTCCATTATCTAGTATTGCCTAATGACACTAAGAATGAGTAACTGAGGGTCCCACACAATATTTACTCATAACCTCAGTTAAATTCTATTTGAATGTAATATATTGAATATATATTATTCCAACATATGGTTTAATAATTATTGGTGTTTGATTGATCGAAAATGTTTAGTCACTAATGTATTATAGAATATATATTATATGAACTTTAAATAAATTTTACTTTTTTTATTTTAAAAAATATATTATTTATTGACTTATCAGTTAAGAATGTTTTGATAACTATTTATTAAAATAAATTAGGATTATTAAATGTTCAATAAATACCAAGGATGAATGAATGGTTAAGTAAATGGTCAAATGAAAGTGGTAAAATAAATATCGTTTTCTTATATATCAACTTATTTATCCAAAATATAATACTTATTTATCATCCACTGTTGTTCATGCCATGTAACTAAAAAATTTATTTCATGTTTCTAGACATAGGGTTTACCAGGTATTAAGAGACATTAAGGGCCTATGTTAAATTATTTTTTCTTTAAAGTTGTGTTTATAAATACATAATTAGGGAGATATATAATTCTATAATATCCACTCAAATAACTAGGAAAAATTAATTCTAGATAAAATGCTCCCCTTGAGAGATCTTCTCATAGAATGATATCAAGAACTGAAGAAAATGCTCCTCTTAAAACCCCTCAAGTAAAGTGATAAAAATATCATTTAACTATGATTATAATATTTTAGAATTCAATAATAAAAAATAAATGTATAATATTCTACATTTAGTCACCCTATGACTTCTATGATGACATTTGGAGGTTTGAATATAGCATGCATACCACATCAACATAGATTCTACCCAAAAATACCCTTTTCAAAATGACATGTCACTGTGAAGTGTTCTATAAAATATTCCAAAATGATTGAATTCCAACATAAAGTAATTATTAGTAAATATAAGTTAATTATTAATTATATATGATGATCATCTCTCATTTATTCCTAGAATTCTATCATATATTTTTATGAAAAATTAAAAGAAGTTGATGAAATTATATTTTTTGACATGATACCATCTAATTATAATGTGGCCAATAATCTTAGTGTTATATCTTAAAAATAACATAATTTTTTATAATAATTTATTAATATGTAATCCTCATATACAAATTTATGTTATTTTTATTTAATCATTATTTAAATATAAATAACATGATATCTCCTTCTAATTATTCTTTATTCTTTATCATATAACATTTAAAAAACATATTAAAATAAATGAAAAAACAATATTGAGGTGTTGATAATTCTGGATGAAGTTCATGGGACTAAAAAAGAGTAGTACAATGGTAGAAACCTTGTACAAATGATGGATGCAAGAAGAAAAAACATAAATTTAAATTACAATTTCATGCATTGAATCATACATGGAATCACTAAAATATTCCATGCTATTTGGTATATGGTGGCACAAGGTATTCTAACCAAGATGAAGAGAACTTAATTACAAATATTTTATTCCATGATTTTTTAAGGATGAAAATATTGAGTAAAAGACACATGGTGTTATATTTTCATAATGTTTATTTTTAAAAATCATTTGACTTGAAGGTTATATGATGTATAACTATTATACATGACACGTACATCATAAATTTCTATGACTGACATAAATGATCTTTTCATAAGAGTACGTCCTGGATAAACAATTATTCATTATACATTACATGTGGTTGGACTATATACAAAATATATCAATCCCATTTTGGAAAAAATTAAAATTATTTAATTATTCCATTTTAACCCAATATAATTTTTTCCGCAAATCATTTATTATTAGACCGTTCCATTAGATTATATATATATTTATGTATATATATTTATTAATTTCTTAATTTATAATTTTCATAACCATACACAGTTAATATTTTGAGTATGCTGACTATTCCATGTGTAGTAAATCATTACCTGCTATGCATGTAACATGTTAAATGTGTCATTTATTGATATTACACATTATGTAATTACGTTAAAAACTTGTTTTTTATATCTCATTAGAGGATACATTATATGAACCTAATATATATCAATTTTTTCACACATCAAATATCTATTTTTTATCTACGTACATGATTTATACATGGTTATTTTGAAATAAAATTAATTAATTATATTTGTTTAAAATGATAATCTATATTAATATCAATTTTAAATGATATTAAAATTAAAATAAATAAATTAACTAATTATTAATGATGATTAATTTATATGATTACATTTTATCTTATTCATGAATAATATATATAAAATGTAATTTTTTAATTGAATATTCGTTTTACATGTAGATGAGCATAAGAATATACCAACCTATGCAAGCTACTGAATTATTTTAATTCATTATTAATAATGTAAAATGATAGATTCTATGTCATCCCCTCTTACTTATTATGTGATTTCTTATGTCATCACAATATAATATATTAAAAACCCACACTAATAATTCCATTGGTTCCACTTATTTTAATTTGAGTTTATTCAATTGAAAATGATATATCTACTAAGTGAATTGTGGTAGTTATTGTATGGTTTTGTAGTAAAAATAACCTACGAGAAACATAGGTTCATATGTGGAATGAATCAACTATAACCATGAATAGGTCCATGATTTTTTCCTAGGGAGTAATAGTTTGTTTATCATCCCCTAGATAAACCTACCATTTGAGAGTATCATGATCATAATAATGTATTATTTCATATCCTCTAGTTTCATTGTTGATTATTTATAGATTAATTATCAATATCACTTGACCTATCAATTAATATGCATGAAATATTGAATTAAAATAAATTGGTCTATGTGTAATTTTTATATACATATAGAAAATTGAATAAGTAAAATACAATTAATATTAAAAATAATGTAATAAGATAAAATTGTAAATTTAAAAATAAATATAAAAATCCTACAATCAAAAATATTAATTCATTAAATATTTTTTTTATTAATTTAAGATAATAAAAAATATCAAATTACTTTTCTTATCCATGTTTGGGTGCATTCAATTTTTAGGGAGTTATATCATAATTTTTGGGTTAAAATAAATTGGTTTACATAATGGTTCAACTTCCCATGTTTGTCATGGTCTAAATATGATGTAAATGTTTATGAAATAAAATTATCGGAATTATAGACTTTGAAGTCCAATCAAGTGATCACGGATCCATGGATTAATTTAGTTTTAATGACCCTAATTTATAAATACTATCGCATAGAATTAAAGAACCAATTTAGGTTTATGAGAAGGAATATATTGATAATTTACACTTGAATTTCAAATAGATGGGATATTTAAAACTAGTGGAGTGGGATATTGAGTTTTTGTTAAATAATTAGTTATTAATAAATAAATTAATAATTTTCATCTAATAAGGTAATCCAGATAAATTAACAAGAAAATGGTCAGATTAATTATTGAAATAGATAGCTATATGACTTCAACTATATCATTGTGATCTATATTGGAAAATGACAACCTTATAAAGTGATAAAATATCAAAGCATTATATGAATTACTATAAGTAATACTATATAGTTGGTAAAACTTATACACGCTAGAAACATTAATATCAAAATCACCTAGTAAAGAGGCCAGTGAAAAAGAACTTTATCTTTATATTAATCATTTAGATGATCCCCCAAATGTACAATCATTCATGCTATCATCCATGTAAAGTGAGATCATGATGAATTAAGAGGAAATTTATGTATAAGAAAATAAAACACATATTTTTTTCATTAAAAATATATGGTGAGATAAGAGAGATATGATATCTAAAATGATATATTCAAATGGAATCTTTGAGAGTAAGTGTCTGATGGACCTCATGTAGTAATGATTTTTGGATACATAGAGTTCTTGAATTTCTAGGAATTTAATATCCCTAATCACATAGTCACTTTTTTCATTTTATCATCACTACCTAAAGTCATTTTTGTTTAATTTCCAATTATAATGTGAGATAGAATGTGAATCCTTTCTCATAACTCCTTAATTTTATTATAATATTTTTAAGGAAATAGGGCATGCAAATTTTATATTCTTTATAGTAAAAAATAGGATGAATAATTCAAAGGGACCCAATAATTACTCCCAGTATAATGGTACTAAGAAATTTCCTTCAAAAAGAGGATGTGGAAATTATAGGAAATTTGAAAAATATATAGTATATTTCTTATGTTGCCAGATTGTCCATAAGATGATGAATTGAATCTATTTTAAGATGTTTGTTGAAGCTTCAGGTGGGTTCATTATTAAGTTTCATATTTCCAAATATAAATATTGGGTACTAGATATTGATTTTTTGTACTCACATATTTATCCAAATACTTTAACCAAGTCAATTCTAGAATATTTCAAATGTTGTGCGGGATATTTTCCAAGCTAATGGAGTATAAATTTTTCCCATTTTCTAAGTGATACTAAAACCTTACACTACTAACATTATTGATTATGGTTTTACATGATTATTATTATGAAAACACTATTACCTAAAAATAATTCATGCACCCTTTTTAGACACAAGATGTTTTATTTTCATATGTTTAAATAAGAGATTTTTTTACAAATACAATTATGATATTGAATTGAATATTAAAATAATGATCCTTATATAATTGATTAACAAAACCATGTATTATAAATTAATAAAAAATCTAGATCATAGTATTCACACTATATCCAATTGTGGCATAACAAACATGGACATGTTTGTGAAAATAGGTTGAAAAATATATATCAAGAAGTTAATTTAGATACTTTTATATTAAATCCACTAAATATATATATATATATATATATTGATATGTATATATATAAATTATTGAAAAGGTTAAATGACCAAACTACACTTTGATGGGAAGGGTGAAAGGGACCTAGATATTTTATAATTGGTACACACTTATCTGTGAATTCCTTTTATAATAGAGGATAGAGTTTGATGTTGTTACTTTGATACTTTAATTAATGATGAGAGAACACATGTGAATATAAAATTAATGATGCATAAGTCTAAATAACTTTATAAATTTTGAAATTCAATAATTATTTATCAATTAAAATTAGTATGAAGTTAAATTAATTTTAATTGTTTGAAGTGGTTATTTTCTAAACCAATAATTCATCAATTATTTTTAGGATTTTGGGACTCAATATCAACTAACTCCTCTATATACACCACATTGGAATAATGTCATTAGATGTATGAAGTATATGTTCCTATAAATATAATGGATGATAATACTACATTCATGACATCCATTATCCTTTAGGGGTCATGTATTATAAGACATTGTATAAAAACTACGTTGATTTATATATATGGTGGAAAATATATTTCCTTCCTTGTTAGGGAGTGGAATAAAACATGTGCTTCCATTTAATCTTGTCTTGGGGTATGGGGAAATTTTTAAAGAAAATTTTAAAAATAAATTTGCATCATGAATAAAATAATGTATCATAATTAATTATTATATTGATGTACGTTATAATACATATACGACCCCTTCAAAAAAGGATCTTTATTGAAATGAACGTCATCTTTCTTGAGATAAAGCAGATATAATAATGATATTGTTCTAGAACTATTATTTTTTTAGAATTTAATTCTCATGATATAAAAAATATGGTGTTATAATATATTACATAGTCCTGCATTTAGGAGGATGATCTCGATACACAATTACCATATAGGACAACTAGAGAGCCTATAGAAAAATAATGATATGGTCTTCAAGTCATAAAAGAAAGTGACTCGTTAATAGTTGATAATAATGATCATATTATAGTAAAATTGGTAATAGATCACTCAAAAGTGAATTATGAAAATACTAAAATAATTTTAAGATAGATTCCATGTATTAGAACAATTTATGTGTTCTAATCGTTCTTCCAAATGATGAAAATCCTATTGAATGAAAATGGGTATTCAAGGGAAAAAATATATTGATGGAAA
This sequence comes from Viscum album, assembly GCA_963277665.1. Taxonomy (NCBI): domain Eukaryota; kingdom Viridiplantae; phylum Streptophyta; class Magnoliopsida; order Santalales; family Viscaceae; genus Viscum; species Viscum album. The sequence goes on from OY728159.1 coordinate 843,600,707, forward strand.
TTTGAGTACCTATAAGAATGGCCATGGGATTAATTTTTTAAACAATGTATAGGAAAAAACTAATATAAAACCTACTATATAGTTTCAATTTTTTAATCCACTGGAATTACACATTCTATAATGGATTTCCATGACTATGAGAGTCAGTAGAATAATTTCCAACAAAAATTCCAAAAAATAACCTTTAGTATTATGAGGAATGTGTTTATAATATCATTTTATTGGGAATGAAATAATTTTCATTGCATTATTTATATATGGAGTATTACTTATTGAAGACATCATACCAGCCTTAATGTATTTTATAGACCGGTTGAACAAGTGCATTTCTATTATGGACTTAGCTAAGGTAAAATATATTTATGTCACCAAGATCATTTATGGTAGATAAAATAGGATAAATTTACTATGTCAATTTATATTAATTGACAAAATACAACAAAGGTTTAGTTTGAGAAAATCTATTAGTGGATTGGTTCCATGTCACAGGGTATATATCTCCTTAAGAAAATTTATTCTTAGAAACCACAAGATTGAGAGGGAGGGTGTATGTGATATCAAATATATCTATGAGAGGATAAATCATTTTTTCCCTATTATATAATTGTATATATGGTACCTAAACCTTAATAATGGTATAATTTATCATCCCAGTCCCTGAGAACATCATTGTTCTACTTCTAATGATATCCATTAGAATTTGATGAAAACTAAGGATACGTACCTGGCTTATGGGAAAGATGAGAAACTATATATATATTGATATATATATATATATGATATTTTAAAAAAAATATACGAATTAGATGATTTCATAGTCATTAGATTTATTTCACTATCAATGAAGAATCTGTGAACTAGAAGAGCTCAATGAATCTAGTTGTCGCTTATTCTATAATGGAACTCATGTATATTATATATTAAAATTAAAATAAGGAAGTAGTTTTTATATGAATATTACTCCAAGAGAATGGTGTTTCTCCTTGAAGTAATAAACCTATCACATTAAATATGATAATACTATATTTGTGGCTCTAAAAAATATCCATGATTATAAAAATTTTAGATGCACATACGTCAGAAATATCGAATCTTAAGGGATTTTTATAAAAGGGGTAATGTTTTGGTTATATTAGTTTCCATAGTAGAGAATGTGGTATACCCGGTGACTAATAAATTAGCTCAGAATAAGTATGGGAATCATATGGGAGATAAAATATTGGGAGTTCTTAGTGGAATCTTGTGAAGGTGGGTGTCTATTGGAGTTGGTTTCTCAAAACCAACTTGTATATTCTTTATGATTTCATTTTTCAAGGATTTAGAATATTGATAATGTTTATATCACATCATGCATTCTATTATATGTAACAATGAATGTGTTAATTTCCCAACGGTGACTATCACACTAAATGGTCATAATAGTTCCTCGATATGGTCAGAAATAGTAATTGTAATGGGTGTTTTCATAAATATATGTTTTATATACATATGATATCATGTAGATGGAAAAAATTATATCCGATACTAGGGGTAGGTGGATTATAATATATTGATATTTCTTTTCATGATGTTTCCCTTTATAATCTCTAATAGAATTCTGTTAAGTGAACTTGAAAGGCCATTAAGAAATACAACTTTATATGTGTAATTGGATGTTACTATATGTAGATATGTGTAATTATTATTTACAAATTACTTTTCATAACAATGAATATCATGAGTTGATACATTAGGTACTGACAAAAACAATGATGACATATTCTCATTATAAAGTTTGATACATTGCGTGAATCATTGATGATATTACATTAATTAAAATGTAAACTATGGATTTATCCCTTATTTTATATAATGAAAGTAAATATCTCAAGCTCCTTAATGGGAATTTATCTCCATTATTATGTTTATGAACAATTATTTTTTCAATAAATTCTATTCCATAAATTTATATAATGATACATTGAACACATAGTTTATGTCATCAGTATAGAGCATTCTTCATTAGAGATATCATGATAAATAGATAATATCATATAGTGTATATTAATATATTATAAAATTTATTACGAAATTTATCTTCATTCACTTTGGGACCCATGCTTGTTTGGTGGATGCTTACTATGTACCATAGGCATTATTACCTAATACCACTAATAAAAAGGCCTATAGGGTCAAAATGTTTTTGTATTCGTAACCTCAGTAAAATTCTATGTGAATTTAAATTTTTGAATAAATACCAGCAGTTTACATGGATAACTAATTATTCATTTTTGGTTAATTAAAAATATCAATAGATTAGTTATTTGATAAAATATATGTGATGTTATTATTTGATAAATATTTATTCTTTATTTCAGTGATGATATTTTCGACCAAATTTTTATTGAATAATGTAGTGATATTTATTTTTTAAATAAATTTTCATTATTAATGTTGTATTAAATACAAAGGTGTAATGATGGGATGCTTTAATAGTCTAGTGATAAATTATATATTAAATATTATCTGAATAAATTTATATATATTTATTCAATAAATAAAATAAAATTATTCCTGATTTTAGTTCATTTCAAGTCAATAATAACAATAAAAGTATTTGGATTCTGGGTTCACAATGGTTTAGGGGACTAACAAGGGCCTATATGAAATTATTAAATTTCTAACACTATCACTATAATACCCAATAATGTTATTCTCTAACACTTCCATTATGGTTTAATTCACTGTACATAATGAATTCTGGATAATATCCTCTAAATCCTAAAATAGAAATTCTACTATAAAATTGGGAAGAATGAAGCGAAATCCTTCCCCCTATAGAGTATATAGAGAATAATAGAACACATATTTGATGAATAGATTATTTCAATGATCACTAATTAATTGTGAATGCATTAGAGAACTACGGTATAACACCCTGATGATTTATATAGCGATGTTTATAGGTTTTTATGGAAGATATAGATCCTTAATAATGGGATTCTACCATTTAATCATCTCACTACATTGATGGTACGTTAATAAGTGGTCTACCAAATATTAAATGATGAAATAATTAATACATCATGTAATTACTAATTTATATATATAAATTATAAATTATATTTTATGATATTATCTAAAGTATTTTAGTGTTTCTATTAATGTAAATTTTGGGAGAAATCTAAATATGTTAACGAATTTCCATTATTTTGCATGACCTATACAACTTTTGTTGTACTCAAGAAGGATATATTATAGTGTGGAACACCTATAAACATTCAATGTAATATATACACATTGGAAATTAAAACAATATTTTTACAATGAAGAGAACTCATCATATGATAAGATATATATTAATTCTCTCATAAATAAATGTATAATCATAGCTAGTTCTAGAGCACTGACTGAAAAGAAATTCCAATTTCACCAGTTTCATATACAAAATTAACTATGTCATCTCTCATATTTTTTTCATGATTCTTCAGTGATATGGTTTTAATTAATGTTTCCACCATGATTTATTATACATATCCTCTACTTAATATGACCTCACCCTCTATAAAAAAAATCCCTCATTAGGTGATACTTATTAGTTATATTCATTTTCAATTGATGTGTCCTTCAAAAATTGTCTTGGACCACCATTATAGTATTATAAAAACATAGTGTGAAAACATATTTACTTCTAGAAATTACTTCAATATCAAAGGTGACGTTTTATATCCATATTTCATTATTTTTCATTACATGCTAAAATATTCTATGAATCTATAGTAGAATTAGTGACCAATTACTAGTGATAAATCTTCCCAGTCAGAGATCCTACACAAATAAAATAAACCATATCCAAACTATGAATTTATATTATTATTATCTATATATAAAATACAAAATTTGTATCTATGAATGAAAATTCCATATCTCCTCTATATAAAAAACATATACATTATTTTCCTTATGTAATTTGTGATATTTTTTGTGCACATCTTATGTATCTCACGTTTTAATTATATATATTTTCCTACCATAATCAAGGTGTAAGAAACATAAATCCTGGTATAAAACATGACTAACCTGATACAATATGTTATGCAAGAATAAGGGATTTAATCATTCTTTCTAATTTCTTATATATATGGAAAATTTTTCTTAGAGAGATTTTACCATGTGACATTGGAAAATAGCTCCCTTTAGACTGTTCTATACCTAATATCATTAGTATTTCTTAAATTTATATTCATTAACATAGTTTAAGAAGTATTTTTTTATACTATTAATGATCCATATAACTATAATACATGATGATTCACTTAACTCTTTAAAGGGAAAACCTTTGATCAACCGGGTCTTAATAGGATATAAGACCAGTATTTGATTTCTCATCAATAACATACAATCTATAGATATTACTAGGGAAAAAATTTCTCCTACTAAATTTCATGTTAATACATGCCTCACTTCCATTATTTATTTAACCAAATATTCATATGGATTAATCAAAATTAATTATCCATGATCTAGATGGTTTATTTAGACCACAAATGGATCTTAGAATCTTTTGAACATTTTTTAAAACTTTTTGTGTAACAAGACCTTCTATTTGTTTTTATGATCTTTATTAAAAAGGACCCAGAAAAAGAAATCATCCATGTCATCCATTTTACAAATCTAGTAATCATAGTAAACTACTATAGACAGAATATTTATAATGACTTTTAAAAGGAAACTAGAAAAAAGGTCACATTATAGTCTATGACATAATGTTTTATAGACCTATTAAAACCACCCTTTAATAATACATACTAGCATTATCATCCATGTATTTTTAAATCCTAAATAACCATTTGTAACGAAATATATTTTCATATACTATAGGTTCAACCAAAACCCACACATGTTTTTGATATATGGAATGCACTAAAAAATTCATGACATCTTGGTATTTTGAAACATCCAGGTTACTCACTACTTCAATGTAGATTAGATATTCATTATCTTCAACCAATAATGTTTCAACATTATCAGTAACTAGAAAACCATATATATCTAGTTCACTAATATATCTAGATCTCCTATGTAATATTAATTTCTCTAGAAAAACATCCTCAATGGGACTTTTGGAAATTTCTTCTTATGCTCAATCTTTTTTTATTGTGTCATGACATAATTGAATTAGTTAATTCTTTAACTATCTCTTCTAGAGATTACCCAACCTAAAAAAAATTTTAATTCATGTACATAATAACTTTTCTATTTTGACATCCCACATTCTAAAATAAGAAAATTTAATTTTATTGCGTATATGACATACAACACCAAGCACGAAGGGGAAAACAATATCCTAAGAATTTACAATATAATTAATATTTTAAATAAAACTAATATCTTGAATTTACAACAACACTTAGTAATCTTGTGTCTGATGCAACAAAAAGTTTCTTCAATGGAAAACATTACATTCAAGACCATGTATTATGAACACCAATATAATAATAATACATTGTTATTTAGTATTATAAGATATATCAATGCCGTAAAATAGTGGATATCAAAAATATTGACCAAATTATGAAAATATTTTTTTCACATAAATATAAAATTAATTAATTAGTTACAAATTAATTTTACATTAATATAAGAACCAAATTAATTCAGAGGAAATTTTTTATAAAAAACAATTTTAATGCTCATATTGGTCTATTATTCTTCTAATTAGGTTAATCAGTGAGTGATATTTTTGTAACCAATATATTAAATATTCATTCATATATTTTTTTATTTCATCCAATAAAAGTGATACGAATAATATGAGAATAAAGTCAATTTTAGTCATAAAAACATATAATTTTTTAAAAGAAACTTTTACCATCTTTTAATATAACACCTTTTTAAAATATGAATATAAACAATTTAATAAATTTAATATTTCCGAATGAAAATAATTTGTGAAGTAAAAATATAAAACATTTGGTTAGGGTGATTTTTTTATTTTTATGTAATTATTCATTTTTTATGAATAGAAAAAATTACTTAATTTTTATTAAAAACTGCTTTTTCATCTAATTTATTTATAACGAAAGGTAATATTTTCAATTAATTTAAAAGTAAAATTATATAAATTATAATAATATTCATCCAATTTATTTCTGTTGTTTTAATTTCTTATAGAAACTGGATATAAACACATCTCACACATTTGAACATTTTTACATTTAGAACCCACATTATCGTCCCATCTACGTGAATAAATTTGAATTAATTTCTTCCACTTATGTGATTAGAATTTTTTAAAATGGATTACTTTATTTTAATAATCATAATTTATAATTTCTAAAATTATTAACAATTACTTTTTAGAATTATTATTTAAAGTAATCAAAAAATAATTTTAGTGATTAAGATAAAAAATAGAACAACATGGTACTAAACCATAATCATAAGGGAAAAAATAGCCTATACAGTTTTCAAAAATCCAATTTTCGTTCATATTATGAACTTATAATCAGTTTTATTGAATGTTTTCAACTATTTGAGATGTTTTTCTATATAAAGAACTAGATGGAATTCCCTTTTCAAAAATTTACAAGAATACCACTCCCCCTCCACAATAGAAAGGGAATCATCCTCTCATATATTCAAACACATTAACAATCATTGGATTGATCATTCTATATAAAAATATATCCTCGTCATAATTCACCTCATCTTACAAGCCTCCCAATTATATGTAATAAATAAATGGAATCCCTTCGGTGCAAACCAAAAGGAGTTACCAGAATAAGAGGTGACATCATTCATTCATGATCATTTGGATTATTTTCATTCTCCACTCCTTAATATCTTAATATTCCATTAATATATAATAAAAACAGTATCCTGAATATAATAATATTTTTTTTCAATGGGTTATACCTACACTTATAGACACCTCCATCTAATTGGTAACAATATTGTATTTTATGTGTACGATCAACTACTGCATCACAAAATGATTTTGTTCATTTTTTCATTACCACATATCATGGGTTCAAATTATGATATAAAATTTTTTTATATAATATATATTTGATATTTATAATGTATTTATGCTTATATATTTTTGATATAATAGATAACCTTATGATTTCTATTTTGTAAAATTACAATAACCCTGTTTGTGGAAGTGTGGACTACCGCCCCCTCAATGCGATATGATTCATTTACACTATAAATGAAATGCTTAGAAAATATTATTATTAAACCTCTGTGAAATATGTGAAATAATTATCAAAAAATAATTATAATATATATATATATATATTATTTAATTTTCTTTCTTCTAATACGACAATGAAATGAATGTCGCGTTTATGCATACGTACGACCTACCATCTCCATGAATTGTGCATTTCATTTGATATCTCCAAATATAACAGATTCTTATAAATACCTATATAGTGAATATAAGTTACAATTATATCATGTTTTACATTATATATATGGTTAAATGATTATATATGTAATAAGAACAATAAATTACATGTCAAAACATACCAGAAGGACTAGGAAATTAAAACCAAAATATTGAACATAATGAATGATTACTAACAAATTGGAAGTAAGATATTATAATAAGATCATATATTATATGTCAAATATTAATATGAATAATTGAAATTTTAATAATATTTTTTCATCCATTATACAAGAATTCAATTGATGATCACCCAAAAAGGAAATGCAAGGTAAAATATTTTCACCTCACTTTTTACATCTGTGAGATAAATGTCATATTCACAGCATACTTATTTTGTGTGGTGTAACTACCTGCTAGTTTTATATATTATATCATGAATTGATTTACATTTATGGTATTCTGAGTTATAATTATTATTATATTTTATAAGGATATTTTAATTAAATGGTACAAAGTGGTAAATAATATCAATACATGATTCTTTTTCATTGTAATTTATTACTTCCTCATTCTCATTAATATTATAAGATTACACCTATAATTAAATTTTACTTTATATTTTTATCCTTAAATTTTTTTATGTATATCTAAATTTTCAACACATAATCTATTCATTTGACTGAAAAATAACTTTTTATTGAAAAATAAGAGGAAGAGAACATGTTGCTACCAAAGACACACGAATCATGGTGGACTAAAGTGGTGGAGGCCCAAGGATTCCTTGAGAATAAATTTATTGAAGATATTTTAAAAGTAACTAACCCAGTTGTGGATAATTATGTCTTCATTATCCCTGCCTTTGTGGTCCAACTTATTCGTTGCAAAATTTATTTCACACCAAATATGTTGGATAGAACATCCGTGACGGGTAAATCTCTTAAAAACTCTCACCAAATTGAAAGGATCCCACAGAGGTTCGGTATTACCTTAGAGAAAGAGGATGGATGTAGAGGATCTTGATTCGATAATCTCCACCTTGATGTTAAGGTTGTCGCACCGTGAGAGGCCCATGTGCATGGCCCTAACATCTAAACCGAAGGTTGAACCCCGACCATAGAAGGTGTCGAAGCCAATGATGAACGAGTCCTTTGCATTCCTTACCAGTCCACCACCCCTAATCTCTCTATCAGTGAAGGAAACAATGATATTGAACTTTAATCCTTATTTAGACGGTATCCATTGAACCCAATTTCCTTGAATGTTTGGGCTTGTTCTTGTAGAACCTCTTGGTCTGGGGAGAAACCTTCTAAAGGCGGGTGAGTCACAGCAACTGTGAAAATGATTTCCCAGCTCAGCCACCATTGTACGAGTTATTATATGAAGCACTATGTGGGAAATTTTTTCACCTTCTATGACATTGTTTCTTTCCACCTAGAGAATCCAATAGGAATCCACCACAATAGTTGCACGAATTCTCTGTTTGATGTCCAGCAATTCGAAATCCAAAATCTATCTCATGCAAATTTCTTGAAAATTATCTTTGGCGCATGTGATGTCCAAAATAGATTCCATTTTTCTCCATAGGGTCCTTTCAAATTATCTATGCATAAAAAGGTGTTCTGATGACACCATTTGAGGTCTGGTGTATCATTAACCACGAGACATCGTGTTCACACCTTGGTGCTGAATTTTCTCGTCAGTCAGATTTGCTCTCTGAAGAATTCAACTGACCAAAATTATTAATTTTTTGGGTATTACTTTTCCCCAGAGTTTTTTTGTAAAGATCATCACACTCCCTTTTACATAAGGATAGATATTCTAAATCATCTTTTGGAGAATTTACCAGAAGTTGATCCAGTGAAGCAGCAGGAGTCTGGCTCTTCGAAGAGGCGGGTGGATTGAAAATTTTTCTTCTTTTTAGAATTAAGAATAGCATCAATAAGACCTCTTTGGGCCTTTGATTCCATGATGGTGATGGCCAACACAGGAGAACTAGGATAAAATAGGATATTTCTAGCCCAATTCTCATTCCATAGGTTGAAATTACCTTTCCCAATGAACTATTGGGACTGAGCATGATGGTCGGGCAGAAGTGACAACATGAATTTGAAAAGGATAATGAGTGTACTCATGTTCCTTTTCCAATCCTCCCATTTCTCCCCACACATATTCTTTATGAACCATGCCCATAATGAGGTCCCCTCAATGATTCCCCATGCCAGGAAAGCCTACATAACTTGCATATATTAAACCACACTACATAATCCCACGCCTCATTCTTCAACCATATTTTCCATATAGCTCCATAAATATAAGTAGAATCTCCACAAATATTTACCATCTTATAAGAAATGTGTCATGGTGATTTTAATATTAGCTATAGTTCCCTTCGGTGGATTGATGATTGAAATCAAATTCATGGGGATCAACATGAGCACACTATTAATGATGGTGACACTACTTATGAATGAGATGAATTTATTCTTCCAATTACATATCCTTCTAGTCATACGGTTAATGACATCATCAAAGAGTCTTATTGTTATTATCCCATAGGATATGGAAGGTCCAAGGTAATTCTTTGGTAGGAGGCCCCAGTGCATTCCCAGGATTTGTTGAATAACATTGCATCACCTGCCAGAGAAATTGTTCGAAATATAATACTTGCTCTTTCGAGGGTTGATGAGTTGGCCACTTTTCACCCCATAAGGAAACATTATACCTAAGAGGTTTTTGAGCAACTAGAACCTTCCAATAGTAAAATTTAGAATATCATCAGGGATCATCAGGTGAGTGACTCAGTTTTCCCCGAATTTTGTGACAAAAGTCTTGATCCATCCAGCATAGAGAATAGAGTTCAATTTGGATGAGAGGGACTCTTGAGCTAAAATTAAAATGAATGGAGACATGGAAGATCCTTTCCTCAAACCTCTAATAATTTTATAGAAGCCAAACCTCTTGCCCATGAGTGAGATTGAAATCCACGGGGAGGAGAAACACCTGAAGAAAAGTTCACAAATATATTTTTGAAATCCAAATTTCTTCATCGTATGGATGATGAAACCCTATAGGAGTCTATCGTAAACGTTTTCCATATCCACATGGATAATCACATTAGACCCCACAATTTATATGTTAATTTATCCAAAAAATTACTTCGCAATGACAACCGCCCCTGAATGCTTCTACCCTTCACAAACCGATGCTACTCAATAGCCCGAATGGCCCGAAGGCCTTCTTTTCTATTTTTTATTATGGATAATCCCCCTTTAAAGGATTTAAGGGGAACCCATACATGACCCGTAGGCCCAAGACATAAGGCCCAATAAACCCACAATACAAGACCCGAAGGCCCAGATGCATACCATTCCCAATACATAACCTGTATGCCCAGCCCACTTGAACTGCCCCTCCCCATCTTTCTGCGTCATTGATCGACTAGCTCCCCACTTTGCATTGTTGATCGGCAAGAAATTCCTCGTACAAAGATGCACGGTTCTTGGTCCTGATGGTGGCTTCCATACCCTCTAATTCTTTGAATCCATTTAGCTCTTCATCTGGTGGCTACTACTCATGTTGCTTTGATCCTCTTCTGGGGCCTGTTTTGTGTGAACTAGGATACTCCATGGTCTATGTGACCCGTAGTCCCTGTGGCCCTACTCAATAAAGATCAACATTGGGATGATATTTCTCAACCATCTAGATAAGTGGAAAGTATTTATTTTTTAAGAGAACTTCTAGAGGCATATATGAATATACAGGGAAATGCTAGTTGGGTCATTGAACTTGGGGATGCTAACCATCCTTGAGGCACATAGTCCCCTATGAAGAGAGCCCCCCTTAAAAATGTCATGCACTTCCTGAACCACTTGGTGCTTAAAAAATGCCGATGTTGTAACCCAAAAATATATGTGGAAGCCATCGGGCCTAGGAGCGCTATCCTGTGTTAATCTGAATGTAACCTCTTTCATATCCTCCTCCTTGAGGATGATCAGAAGGTCAATGTTTTCTACGCTTCCCACCATCTCCGAAATCCCACAAAGAATATCATCCCAATATTACTCAAAGGCAGATTCCTATTCCTAGTTTACTATAGGTCAACAAAGCGAGTCTTGAAATGAGTTAATGCTGGATTCTGAGCTACATAAATGTCCAAAGTGTAGGACCCATACTCTAAATTTATGTTAATTTGAGCATTCCTCCTTTTTTTCTTTTAGATAGTCATCGAAATAGGAGGTATTATTATCCCCTTCCCTCAGCCAAAGGGGCCTTGATTTGACATGGTATGGCATATTATTTTTGAGAGTCTTCTCAGCCAGTAATGAGAATTTTTTATTCAACAGGTCAAAAATGTTGTCATCTCACACCTCTTGATGTGAAACTTCTAGTTTTTATATTTCCATGTTGATGTCATCAGAAAGAGAATCCACAACCAAGTTGTTGTTTAGCTAGTATAATATGCACCTTTTGAGCTAACGATGATGATAATAAAGACTATCCCATGAACTTCTATTGACTTTGGACAACAAGGATGCCTCCATTATTTGTAGAAAGCCCTCCATCTTGTTTTATCCCACGGAATAATAGTACTGTTTTCCACTCTTTGGGACTCAAAATGATATAGATTTTTTTAATAAAACCAAACATTATTTCTCTTTGTACTTGACAAATCTATTTTCTTCTAAAAATCATTGTATTCTTAAAATGATTTCAAATTATTTTTAACATTATAAAAATGATTTATTGAATAAAGTTTTACAATTTTTTTCTTTTAAAATGCTTTAAAATGATAATTCTTGTCTCTTTATGAAAAGTACATTTTTATAAACTTTTCACCATGAAAAAGGAATATTATTTTTCCCATGTACGAGACATATAGATTTACATGCTGTCATTTCATTAAAGCATCCTTGGTATATTTAAAAGGATAATATTTAAATAAAATCTTTCCAAAATTTATTTTCAAGTAAATTTATTTTCAAAAAAAGATCCACATGAGAACGATATTTTTGTTATGAATATTTTTAAAATATATTTCTATAATAGTTTTATTCTTCAATGACAACATACCATCATTTTACTTCTGTTGGGTTAATTTTTATTGAAACCATCGTTATTCTTCCTCTAGATGGTTATTCATTGATTTGGCCAAGGATAATATTGAAATTAACTTATATGATTCCTTTTTTATTCCCATTTAAATACATAATCTCTAATTATCATTTAAAATTTTGCTTCACCAAAATATCCATATCAATAATCATAGATATTATTATTTACTAAATCATATTTCATTTTTATTTATCATTTTTACTGCAAAATTATTAAACCAAATGAGGAAATATTGATAAATATTTAACTTATACTATATAAAGATATTTGGTATGGCACATTATTAATTAGATTATTTGATATAGAAGAAATTATATGGAAATGCATGGCTCGATTTTATATTTACACCTGATGTATCATCAGTCCAATGGGATGAGTCAGGTGGCTCGCATTAGAATGTGTTTTTACCTGATATGCTAGACTGTCTTATGAATGGTCATGATTGTAAATTTATCATGAACCTAGAAAACATGTAATATAATAATTAAGATTTTCCATTATTCAGACTCTATTATTATTTATTGATGATATTTTTCTATCATCATATCTATGGATGTATATATATTTCATTTCATTGATTAAATGGATTTTGTTCAGTTATTTTTCATGACTTATTATTTTTTTATTATATAGTTATAGGAATGAAATGTGTTTTCATTTTTTACCATTCTATATTTTTTATCCATTCAACTTTTTGATTAAATAGTATGTGGGTTCAATTTCCACCTTTCAATAATGACTAATGTCATGTATTAATTATTGTTTCCGCTATACTTTACTATTATATATCATTTGAGATCACCCTTATTTTGATTCCATTACTCATGAATCCATGAAGTGTATTAAAAATGATATGAAAATATATAATTGATAAAAATTGTTAACCAGAAAATAAAAAAATATGATGTAATTATTGTATTCTTTTGTAATACAAGAATCATAAATGTATCTTTGTTACAATGTATACTAAACCGATCGGTTAATCGAGCTTTAATTCATTCTAAATTGTGTCGATGGAATAGTAGGATGACACTGAATCCTGGATTTATAGGGTCATATTGGTATAGTTTGTATCAGAGGGTGTTTTCTAGTATCCATGGAAACTAGATTTAGAAAACATAGATTAGGGAACACAACATTAAGTTGAAATTTGAGGATAAGTATAGTGGGATATCCTATAATTTTGTTAATGTTGATATTATTTGGGTATTCCTAGAAATACATCCATGTATAGACATTACAGGTATATGTGGTTCTACAATAGATGAAAATGGGGGAAATAACATAGACAATGTCTGTTGGGCATGAATTTAGCGACAACTTGTACAAAAAATTGGTCTTAATGCCCATATTATTTTTGAAACTCCATGGGGATATTCTTAGGATAATTCCCATTTTTATTAACAACCATTATGATAGATTTGAATATCTGATGTAAATGAATATTCTAGTTTTAACCGATAGTTTTTTATATTGAAAATATTTTGTCATGATTTAGATATTATATAAATTATCATAAATTTTTGTCACTATTAATATTGTTACTCACATTTTTCATTATGCTTACAGTAAATAACGAGAAATTGAAGAAGTCAAGCTAACATTTGACAAGAAGGAAAAGGTAGTGGAAATTAGAAACAAAATATAATGGTGATTGTATTGAAAGAAATCATATTAATTCCTAATCAGTTTTACATAATTATGATTAAAATCATATTCATTAACCAACCTACAAACTCACCATGGAAGATAAGGATGGATTTTAATGAGGGATCAATTGGAGGAGACCATGCAGAGAAGATATATTGACTTCCATCATCCATGAAATTGGTAAAGAGGCACCTATGAAAGTTTCTCAATAAAATAGAGAAATTATTTATGCCTTGGATTGAAGGAAATAAAGAAAACATTTCTAGGGAAAAATGAAGAGCACGATAATGGAAATAATTCACATCATAAGGATCTATTTATGGTTCATTTATTTATATGTGGAGAACTTCGGCTTTGTCTATGTCAATCCCTCCATTAATGCATTACCCCAAGACCAAGGAACTATGTGGAAATAAATGGATGAAGTATTTATGTATCGAGGTATTATTCAAAACATTAGTTAAATGGTTATTTAGTGATTAAATTTCACAGATTTACATCACATTTATTATTATCATTTTTTGAATAGGAAATCTATAATTTGGGTGACCACCCATTAATTACAGAAAGTCAAGAGAACATAAACCCATGACTGGGGGATGATCAATGTTTAACGCCAACTACTGACATACACAGTGTCCAGATTAGAATTTTATTTTTTCTAGTTGAAAAATATAATGAATAATTATTAACAACAAACTAGTAGAATAAATTTTTAGAATTAGAGATTAATTTATTAACCATTTTTGCATTAGATAATAGTTAGAGTCATATTGTTAAAATTTCCACTAGTTTATGGTCATTGAGATCCATTAGAATATTATTTTAGTACTTACGTAATCATAGTTAATTTATGAATATTCTTTTAAAGATGTAATAGATGAATTATAAATTGATAAATAATAATCAAATGGTGGATGTTTTATAGAAATATTCTATGTTATTATATTTCCTCATATTTAAAGGTAGTAAAAAAATTACTCAGCATTAGGAAAATTATACTAAATGAAAAATATTATCTCAATGCCTTAGTTTTTATTGAAACAATGGTGATTTAAATCATCGTGGAATTATGGATTTGAGTCCCTAAACCTCCATTTATCATTCTCTTTTTTTAATTGATAACCTAAATGAATCACTATAAATATTTATGTTTTTTTTATATGCACAAATATTTAATTTCGATAATGTTTCTCTTACTTAGAGAACATGTTTAATGTTAGTATATATGACTTTTCTACTTCTCATTATATTTTTTCTAGAAGATGATTTGGGTACCCTTTTATAGATGTGGGAAATCGAAATTATAAATATCAAAACATTTATTACCAGTATATTTTATATTATGAGAATGAAATTTATTTAATGTCGGGAGAATGTAATGCACCAAAACTCTAATATAAAAAAATTGTATATGCTAACTTGTCAGACATGAAACACAAAGAACATAATAGAATATAATAACCTAATAATTTAATATATAACTAGTATTTTATATAAATTTAAAGGAATTAAATGCAAAAAAAAAAAAGATTTTTCTTGTGTCACACATAAGAACGAGTTTCCAGATTGTCATGGATTTCATGAAAGACCTGGTTTTAGAGTGAAATAATGGATTAATAAATCGTTAATATTTAGTATTATAATACATAAACATTCAGTTAAATTAGAGTTTATAAATAGTATTAAATAATTAATGAAAATGATTGGTTTACAAAATTATATAATGATTTCATTGGATAAAAATTAATTAGAAATGAATATCATAAAAAATTGATTACAAATAGATAGTTTTTATATAATACCATTTTTATGCTCACAATGGTGTTCTATTCTATTAAATTAAATTAACAAGTGTGTTATGTTAATGTAATATATATATATATATATATATATATATTAAATATTCAATTAAATTTTTTTGACATTAATCCAATATATTTTATAGGCACAAGAAGGGAATAATCCTAATTTTAAGTATAAAACCCATATATTTTTTAGAAAGACAGTTTTACTTCCATAAAATGATTCACCTATTTTAAATATGAATTTTTATAATTTTATAAATTTTATGTGTAAAAAAAATATTAATTTATTTAAGTAAATGTATCACAATTAGGATATTTTGAATTTTTAGTATTTCAATGTGAAGCTTTATTTGTTGATGATTATTGAAAAATACTAAATTAAAATTTAAAACATCTTTTTAATTAAATTTATTTAAATTGATAAACTATATAAAAAATTTATTTTAAAATATAAATATATAAATTTTACAAAAAATAATCCAATTTAGGTTATTTTAATCAGTATTTCATTGAGATTTGATATAAACAATTCTTAATATTTTGAACTTTTTTACTTTAAAAACCAACATTTTAATCTAATCTGTGAGATTGTATTTCAATTAATATCATCAAATTATTTGAATGTAATTTGGTAAAATGTATCACATATTTTTAATATGAATAATTGTTAATTTATAATATTTTAAATATAGTTTTTCCCCAAAATATCAGTTAATGAAAATAAAAATTAATTATAATGATTAAGAGAAATATTAACGTGACATGGGATTAAACCTTAAACAAACAGGCCAAAATTACCTAGACACTTTTCCAATAGCCATTTGGTGTTCATATTTTAATCCTTACCTGCATTCTATAAAAGTTTCTTCATTATTATAGAAATTATTCACAGGAAAAACATGGGTGGAATGCCATTATATGAAATTTACAAAAATACCACTCCCCATCCTCTATAAAAATACACTCAACCCTCCCAATTATTAACACTTATCAAGCCACCATATCTGAACCAAGATATACCCAAATAGACCATAAGAATTCATCTCCTCATCCTAGAATCATCCTATTGAGTAGGAATCCATTCAAGGAAACTCTTTGGCGCACACCAAAATGATTTACCAGAATTTGAGGTAACATCCTTCATTACCCTTTTTTGCAATATTTTCATTGTACACCACTAAAAAAATATTATTCATTATTATATAATAATAACATTATCAAAAATATTCTGAGATGTTGTGATTATATGTTCATTGCCTAAAATTATACACACATTGATCTTATTACTAAGAAACATACTGTTTATGTGTATAACGAACTACAACCACATAATATAAAATTGATAATTTTCTCCTTTACAACCTCTCATAGTTGGGAATTATTATGGATATTCTATTTATATATGATATATATTGTATTTATAGTGACTTTATTCTTATTTAATTTTTATAAAACACATACCATTATGCTTTCCATTTTTTGTAAATATAATAAAATCATTTGTGGGCGTGTGGATTGTTGCCCCCTCATTGCGATGTGATTTGTTCACACTATTAATGAATCATATAAAGGTTATATTTTTTAAAAATATCAAACATATAATAAATAAAAATAATACGGTAATTCTAATTTAATAATATATTATTTACATTTTAATCTTTTAATAAAAAAATAAATGAAAGTAGTGTTCATGTCTACATATGGCCTTCCATCATAATGAATGATGCATTTAATTAATTATATCCAAATATTATGGATTATTATAAATATATATATGGAATTTATATTAGAATTAAATCATATTTTTCATTATTGAGATGATGAAATCATGATCTATGTAATATGAACAATAATTAACAAGTCAAAACATACTTGAAGAACTAGGAAATTAACACATGAAATTGTTAAAATAACAAGTTTATAAAAAACAAATCTTTTATGATATTTTATGAAGATAATATAGGACATAAAAAATATTAATATTGTTATATAATAATTTAATAACATGTTAAAAACTATTATATATAAATTTAATGGATGTTCACCTGAAAAGGAAACACATGGTATGTGATTTTAATCCCACTTTTTATATCAGTTGGATAAATATCATATTCAACACTTACTTATAATGTTTGTGGTAACTAATAACCATTATGTATATATATATATATTATACCATTATTTTATGTATATTTATGTTATTTTAATTTTAAATTTGAATTATTTAATCTATTCATCTTTTAATTAAAAGTTACCATATGGTAAATAATTTCATAACTTGATTCCATTTGATTGGGTTAAATTAAATCCTTGTTATAATTAATATTACATGATTTTGTCTAAAATAGAATTTTATTAGAGAAAAATGATTTATTTAAATGGATATTAAATTACTTGTTCAGAATATGTATTGCATAACACAAACAGACGCCCAAAGACCGTATTAGTTTAGTGTCGTTGAAAAACATGGAACATAATCTTCTAACATTATGAAATATATTCAAAATCTCACATAAAAATATTCCTCTTTTCATTCCTAACTAAAATAATTATTTATATCCTAGGAAAATGAAGCCATAAAAAGGGTGAGCTCAAATTCTCAGTAAGGGTAAACATGGAGAATATAAAACAAACCACAAATATATGAATGTAAATACATGAACATAAGGTTTTAACATCAAAATCCTTGGTCATGAAATAAATATAGGAATTACGTAAGGCATATATCATAATAGAACATTAACCATTATAAAATATCATTGACATATAACAAGGAATTTTGGTAGATAATTAAGAAGATAATATGATATACATTGTAGCCAAGGAATTAATTCCAAGACCATCAAAGTGGACAAAATCCATTACTAAACCAGGTTTAAATTATGTTCTAGCCATTTATTACTGAACCAAATTTACATTTTGTAACATTCATGTATATATCATAAGATATAAATCATTACACAATGCATTGAAGGGGGATATTGGTCCCACCCATTTCATAATGAAAATATTCTTACATGAGCCACAAAATACAAAATTCATTTATTGTAGCATAACCCATGAAATAAATGGGTTCTAAAACATCATTTCATAATAACATAATCTATATAAAATAAATGGACATCATAAAAATAATTCCATCATAATCAAAATAAAATAAAATAAAAAATAGTGATAGAGACATAACCCTATGTCATCTTAGATGGAAATCAATATTGGTAAATCACTTGAACATAGTTCTTGAGGAAAATATCATTTCTTCTTAAAATCGTTTAATTTTATCAAAATGCCTCAAAATTTTAAAATAAATGGATTTAGTTTAAAATAAACTTGAAATAGATTAAGGGAATATTTGTGGAAATAATGCGTCATGAAACCGTAAAAAAATATATTCATTTCTTTAAGTTAAAAAACATTCTATTCGTACTTTTGTCGGAAAAGTGAAAAAGTACGTTGTATGTTAAATAAATGAATAATTTCTTCCATACCATATTATAAAAGTCTAAAATTCGTAAAAATGACTCTAAATATACAATGAATAATATTAAGCATTTTATTAAAACATTTTTTTAGAAAACGTGGATATGGATGATAAATATATCCCAAGTAAATACTTACGAATAAACATTCTTGGATAAAAATGAGATTGTGAAGGTATCTCTTACCATAGGTCCAATTTAATCTGTATGTTTCTGAAAATACTATATAGTGGGTTTAAAAATTTTATAAACCTGTAACATAACAATAATAATATTTATTATATCATATATGATTCACATACGAAGTTATGTTACCTATTATTTTGTCAATTCCATGTCAAAGAAAGATGTTGGGTAATAATCATTGTATTTATCATATGTGTTTTGAATTTTTATTCATGATATTATTACATATATCATGATTTACTTACTTATATAATGTAAAACATTATTTATACATTATAATTATTTAGTATATATATAATAGATAGTTAAATTAAATGGAATACACTGTTCATGGGGATGATAGGCCGTATGTACACATGAACACTATTTTCATTTTCTTATTAAATTGAATGGAAGTATGTAAATGAAATATATATATAAATAAATCCAGTAGAATTATTATTTCATTTATTTCGTGATTATTTTTTATATATACATTATAATCATTCTTGAATGGCAAATGTGGAGATTAAATCTCATCATGTTGTGGATATGGAAAATAGTACGTATGCATTAGTGATGATATCGTTCCCATAATTTTTCAATGGTATTGAAGTGTATTGTTTATAATATATAATAATTAGTATCATGTTTTAATAATGATATATTTTTATTATTTCTATCATTATTCCCATCAAAGTAAGTTTGTTTTTAAGAAAAAGATTACACCACGGAGTGGAGACGATATGTCGTATGTACACACACGCGGTGATTTCATTTTTCCTAGGATGGATAAAAGGTAAAATAGTGTTATTTAATATTTATAATAACATATAATTATATGAGAGATATGGATGTGATTACATTATTATGAAATAATTAATGAGGAGGATGTATAAAAATAATGAAATTTGAATCAATCGGTAGTTGAGATTATAACTTCCTCGATGTTCCTCTTTGAAAATTTATCATAGGGAACTAGAGATAGTCTTTTGAGAAGAAAGAAACATATAGTATGTAACAAGTGAAGTTGAGAAGAGAAATGGGCTAGGTTTGGAAGATCATTCAGGCTCAAAATGGAGTGAAGTGGAGAAGGATGAGGTGCCCTTTTATAAGAGAGGAGAGGGACTCATTAGGAAACTCCCACTATATTAATGTATTATAAAATTGATTTTGATTAAAAATGGTCCAAAACTTATTTAATTCGAAGATAAGATGATTTTTATTCGAATAACCAAAATAAATTAATTTTTAGACATGTTTTGAATATTTTTTATCCTTATCTTTTTGGTTTAACCCTTATTTTACATTTTTAAATCTTACTATGATATCATAGTAATTCCTGTTCTCAAAACCAAATAGCTTGTATTTAAGAAGTAATAACTATCAAAAGATTGAGATGTGTTTATGTCCAATTTAAAAGTGAAAATGTTTAAAAATAAAAAAAATTGGATTAAATGATAAAAATATATTCTAATTACACTTTAAACCCTATTAAAAATATAATCTATCAATATAAATAAATTATATGAAAAGGGATTTTCGAATTAAATTGTAGTATTTTATACTATTCATTTAAATTTGAATTTTATCCAAAAATATAAAACATTGAAAAATAATAAATTCTAACATCCCTATTCTAAAAAATTAGTTTATTTTGTCAAATTTTACTCATAAAATTCTCAAAAAATAGATTTAAAATGGGTGCACCATCAAAAGGCGGTAAAACATTATTTTTTTGAAAATGCTTCTTTTATCTGAAAAAATTGATTTTGTTATGATATATTCTCATAAATAATGAGTGAGATGAATTTTAATGTTATATAATGTTAATGATTGGTTTGGTACTATTCAAAAAATCAAGTTTATATCCCATTAAATAATAATATTTTAATAATATTTCATTGTTTAGTGAAACATGGTATAACGTACAATGCATGCTATCGAGGAAGGTCGCTCATGCGTGTAATACAATACAAGTTAGTGTTTCATGTAGTACATGCTTCATTTGGTGTTTCATATAATAGAATACAAACATAGATCATTTATTCATTGAAAAAAATATGTACTCAATGTTGAATGAAATTAATTCTATCAAAAGAACTTTAAATTGTGTGTAACCCAAGACATGAATAATGATTCATATACTACAAGTTAATAAGGTATTTCATGTAGTGCAAAATAATCTTGATTTATCATAAAACACAATACCTCAATGAAATTAAAAATAATATATATCATAAAACCTAAATATATTACATTCCACCCCCGTTAAAATGAATTTCAACATTAAAATTCTTCAGGGTTATAAACGGTTTAATACATGAAAGTTTCATTATTTGAAACCAACATCGTAAAAAGGAATGGTAAAACATAATTTTAAGAAGGAATGTCGGAAACCTAATGGTTTCCCAAATTAATTCATCAATGGGTTTCCACATAGGTGAACATAGGTGGGATGTGAAAACATCGATTTGGTAGAGAAATCTAACCATCATGTATTAATGGATATTGACTGAGAATAAGGGTTGGAGATAGCTAACTTCCAAATAGACAAAAATCTACGATGACTTAGAGGACCATTTGGTTCATCAGATAGGAAGTTACTTGGATAACATTTTTGGTTTTCAAGATCCTTTTCCTAAATTTTAATACATTTAGCATGAGAATAAATACTTACTTGATTTTGGAACAATCTCACCGTTGTAAGATCCTTGACAAATTTACACTTCATGTCTTATTAAATGAAATGAAGTGGAATTTTTCATTCATAATGTGTTAAAAGATCATATGATAGAATGATATGTCATTCCATCTATCTCAATAAAAATGTTGTCATAGGTAATAAAATATGCATAAGTCCACTTATAGTATAAAAATAAATTAATCTAACAAACATAAAATGGAAAATAACTTATAATATCCATAAATGTATAACATTACAATCCTTAACAAAACAAAAAATATAAAAATTTTGAAATAGGTGAACTAAATCAGAAAAACATTTATCTCTTATATCTCATTTTTCAGTTCTTTTTTGTCACATTCCAAACATTTGTATACCTTAAGCATGTATTTTATTTAAACCATGATAATAACTTGAATTTCCATAGAACCATATTAAAAACATGAATTCAATAAAAATTTAACTCTTTGCACATACCAAAATCCTAAAATATCAATATACTCAAACCATGATTTCACTTTGTTATTATATCATTTAGGAGGTCATTAATAATATCATACATCTCGTTATCTCCTTATCCCTTCATTTTCTCCATATCATGTTCTTTCTAAAGATACTAATATCAGTTTTCATGGTTAATACTAACATATTTTTTTTTGAAAAAACTCAATGGACCATAGATATTACAGTATTCTATAATACCATAAAAGTTCCTCTAAAAAATTATTCATGATTACCAATACATAAACACTTCAATTCATTATATTTAATGATTGTAATGGAATAGGTCTTTCCCTGGTATTTTATTAACCTATAAGGTAGGGTAATTGAGTTGGGTAATGCATGTGTTCACCAAATATAATACATTGAAATCCATGATTTTCTGTTACTCTTCGCCCCTTTTCCCCAAAACGATTACATCTTCACCTTTATTTGAGTTATTCCTCAACGTATTTCTTCCCTTCATCTTGATATGTAAAACTCAAAATATTATTTCCTCAATTTTCCTCACTATGAGAATAGGCTTAAAAGTCCATCTTCAGCCTTTTTTAGGACTTGGTAATACAACTAATGGTCATCTTATTAATCATATATCACAACGAATGATTCAGTATAATCACAATATCTTTCCCTCTAGGCATTACTCAAGTTCGTTGAACTTAGTCACCAATTTTTCCATCAGATTGGATGTTAACCCTATTTATTCCAGTTCCCTCAATTGACTAATCCCAGAAAGCATCATGTAAGAAACTGAAAATTTAACAATGTACCTCATAATCATAAAAATTCGCTTATAGGATGTCAAACTTATGACAGTTTCTTTAATCCATGACATCATATTTTTACCATAGGTAATTCATGATCGTTAACATAATTCTTGGACTATAACCTATAGTTGTACTTATTCATAGGTACATCCATTGACATAACTCATAAATATCATTAGAGATCTTACTAATGTTTTCGCATCCTAGTTTCCATAATTTAACTGAACCTTCACTCTTATACCAAATGTAAAGACCAAATGTTGATGTACATGGATATTACATTACTTTTGAAGAATAATTAATAGATGACACAAATAGACACCCAAATACAGTATTAGGTTAGTGTCTCTAGAAACATGGAACATAATCAAATAACTTGGGGAAAGATCATCAACATCTCCTATAAATATCTTCCTCTTTGTTTTCCTACCTAAAATCGTTAATTATATCCTAGGGAAAAACATAAAAATGGTGAGCTCAAATTCTCAGTAAGGGTAAACATGTATTCTATAAAAAAACAAAAAATATATGAACTTAAAAACATCAAAATAATGTATAAACATCAAAATCATGATTCATGGAAAATATCTTGGTAGTAAATAAGGCATAAGTCCTAAAGAAACATTATACATGATAAAATAGGACTGCCATAAAACATGAGATTATAGAAAAAATTAGGCACATAATATGATTTACATTGTAGCCAACACATTTCTTCCAAGACCGTCATAGTGGACAGTGTCCATTATTGAACCAGATTTACATGTCATTCCAGACATGTATTACTGAACCACACATACTTTCTATTCTAGTCATGTCATTATCATGAGATATATCTATTTACCAAACACATTAGTGAGAGATATATGTCTCATCCATCTCACAATGAAATCATTCTTCCATGTGCCATAAAAACATAAATATTTCATCATATCATAACCTATGAAAAAACGAGATTCTTAAACACAATTTCATTATAACACAATCCATATAAGAAAAATATAAATCATGAAAATAGTTAAATCATAAGAACTATCAAATAAATAAAATAATAGGGATAGATACATAACCATATTCAATCAAATATGGAATATAATTTTGATAAAACATTTGAACATAGTTCTTGAGGAAAATATCCATTTTTCTTGAAAAATGATTTCTTTTCCCAAAATTAGACCCAATTTTTAAAGAAATTAATTTAGATGAAAATAAAATTGAAATGGTTTAGAGGAATCTTCGTTGAAATAATTCATCATGAAATCGTAAAAATATCCAGACATTCCATATAAGTTAAAAAAACCTTCTCCTCACACTTTTACTAGAAAAGTCAAAAAGTACATCGTTTGTTAAACAAAAGAATGATTTCTTCCATACCACGTAGTAAATTTAAAAAGTGGAAAAAATTTATTTATGTATACATATAAGAATGTTGAAAATTTATAAAAAAAATTTAGAAGACATGGACATGGATGATATATAAATCCCCAGTAAATATTTACCAATAAACATTATTGGATAAAAATGAGATTGCAATATTATCCCTTGCCTTAGGTCCGATTTCATTTGTATGTGTATAAAACTTATGTATAGTAGTTTAAAACATATTATTTATTTTTAATAGAAGGATAATAATATTTATTATTTCATTTTTGATTCACTTACGACATTATGTTACCTGTTCATTTGTCAATTCCATGTTAAAGAATCATTTTATGTAATAATCGTTTTTTTATCGTACATGTTTTAAATTTTTATTCATGATATTAATACTTATATAATGATTTATTAAATCCATAATGTAAAAAATGATTTATATATTATATATATTCAGTATATAAATATATATAATAGATAGATAAATTAAATGAAATACAACGCTCATGGAGAGATTAGGTCGTACGTACACATGTACGCGGTTTTTATTTCCTTATTAAATTGAATAGTAGTATGTAAATGAAATATAAATATAAATATAAATAAATACAATAGAATTATTATGTTATATATTTAATGATTATTTATTATATATATTTTATAATCATTCTGAAATGGTTAATGTGGATAATAAATCTCATCGCGTCACGGAGACGGTAAGTCGTACTAACACACGAGCGACGATATCATTCTCATAATTTTTTAACCGTAATGAAGTGGATAGTTTATAATAAATAATAATTTTTATCGTGTTATAATAATCATATATAGTTGTTATTTCCACCACTAAACCCATCCATTTAAGGTGGTGTTGAAAAAACAGATTACACCACGACGTGGAGACGGTATGCCGTAGGTATGCACATGCTGTTATTTCATTTTTCATAGGGTGGATAAAAGGTGAAATATGTATTTTTCATATTTGTAATAAAATATATGCATGTGAGTGATAATTATGTTATTAAATTAGAAGAAAAATAATAATTACAAGTATGTACAAGAAAAAATAAATTTGAAAGAATCGGTAGAGGAGATTACCTCTTCCTCGACCTTCCTCTTTTCAATTTCCTCTCAGGGCACTAGATATGGTTTTCTTAGAAGAAAAGAATGTCTATAATGTAATTAGATAAGTTTAAACAGAATTTGGGATGGTTTTTCTTATCTTGAAGGCTCAAAATGGAATGAAGAGGAGATAGAGGAGGTTCCCTTTTAAAAGATAGGACACAAGTACTTTAGGAAACTCTTAAAATATTATTTTATTATAAATTAAATTTTGATTAATAGTAGTCCAAAACTTATTTAATGAAAATATAAGATGAATTTTGTTTGAATACCTATCATATAAGAATATTTAGACAAGTTTTGAATATTTTTTCATCCTTATCTTTTTTGTTTACCCATTATTTTACCTTTTTTAATCATATTATGATATCATATTATTTACACATTGTGTGTTAATGTAACTGAGATATCATGTTAAAACCCCAAAAAAGTTATTTATGAAAATTATTGAAATATATTATCCTTTTATATGAAACATATATTTTTAGGAATTTAAAATCATTAAAAATACATTTTTATGTTTTAAGATAAGAATTATGTCAATTTTTGACACTATTCATACTTGACTTTTTAAAATAATTTATAAAAACCTTATTCCATTGAACCAAAGGACTTAAATCATACCTAATATGTCAATGTCATCCAAAAATTTCATTTATTGCATAAAAATGTTAATATTAAATTTATTTTAATATTTATAATTTCATTTATTTGAATCATTCATTAATAGGGAAATCACTAAATCATAACTGTGTCATAAATAAATAAATTTATCTAAGGTATAAAAAATAAAAATAAAATAAAATGGGGTAGGAAATATTTTTAGCTTCCTCATGACTACTTTTCGACAAAAATATTAGTTATATAAGCATATATTAAAATCTATTTTGTAAAAGATATATGTTAAGGTTATAATTATCTTTTCATTAAATAAATTCTTATAAAATGTAATTTTTAAATCCATGTGAATCTATGGTGTCTTAAAACCTACCCAAGGATTCCCATGGTCAGGAATATCATACAAATTGGATTAGTACATGCTTTAGTATAGTTTTATACAATTAAATTATTATATTTTTCCCTTATTTACCATATTTACCTTTCAACCATGGTAAATAAAAGTAATTACTTATGTTACTATTCATAATGTCCAAAAATGAATGGTACATATTCACACAATTTGGAACTTATGATTAAAAATAAAGAATCTATTTTTCCAAATATATAACAATGATGTTAAAATAATTAATTTAAAATTAATTACCATTGTCAAAACCAAAGAGTGAGTTTTTATGAAGTCATAATTATCAAAAGATTACCTTGTGTTTATTTCCAATTTAATAGTGAAATTACATAAATGAAAAAACTAGATAAAATAATAAAAATATAATCCAATTACACTTTAAACCTATTTAGAAAAATAATCGAATAGTATAATTAACTTAAATGAAAAGGCATTTTTGATTTAAAATGACGTATTTTTTACTATTAATTTAAATTTTATTTTTACCAGAAATGTACCATGTTTTTTTAAAAAAATTAATATTTAATGTCCCAATTCCAAAGAAGAAGATTATTTTTTCAAATTTAACTTATAAAAGTGTCAAAACGAGATTTAGAAAGGGTGTTCCATCTAAAGGCGATAAAACTACATTTTTTTATAAAATACTTATTTTACACAAAAAATTGATTTTGTTCATATATAATGTTCTAGAAAATGTGTAAGTTGAAGGATAAGGTTATATAAAATTCAAAATGAGGATAATACTATCCATAACTGCTAGTTCATATCCCATTATATAATAATATTTTAATTATATATCATTGTTTAGTGAAAAATGATATTGTGTACAAAGAAAGCAATCTAGGAAGGTCGCCTTTGCATGTAACATAAGCCAAGTCAATGTTGCATGTAGTACAAGCTTACTTTATTGTTGTTTATAACATAATAGAAATTTATTTTATTTATACGTTTTTAAAAATGTATACTCAAAATTTAATTAAACAAATTCTATCAAAATGGCTTTAAATTGTGTGTAACACAATCGAAGAATTTTGTTGCATATACTGCAAGTCAATACATTACTGCATATAGTGCAATAAAATCATGGTGTAGAATACAACACAAGACATCAATGAAAATAAAAATAATTCATCTCATATAATCTCATGGTATTATAATTTTTTTATCTATTATTTATCCTTGATTTATTTTGATATACATATGAAAATAATAATTTATTCATGGATTGCTTGTCATGTCAATTTTATGGTTTTTTCAAGGGTTTAGATTACAATCTAAATTTTATTGTAATTGTTTACACTTGAATTTTCAATAGAGAAAATTATTTGATAATCGTATAATAAACACTTTAAATTTATCCTCCATTGGTTGTTAATGACTCTTTCCATGTAATCATTTCATTTTCCACTCTTTGGTACTCAAATTTTTTTTAAAATGTTTTTTTAAATCCGGAATTAATTTCACCGATTAGTTAGAGAACATTTTTTCTTCCTAAAATAATATATTTTTAAAATGGGTTTCAAAAATTATTTTTAACCATTTAAAAATGACTTAATAAATAAAATTTTTACACATTTTTTCTATTAAATTTATTTTTCAAAGGAATATTATTTTCTATTTTGAAAAAAAGATTTTTCAAACCTTTTTACCCTGAAAAATAAATGTAAATTTTACCTTGTATAACATGTAGAGATTTTCCTACCATTATTTCTAATGAAATTAATTTTCACTGTTAAGGGTTAATATTTATTGAAATTATTTTTAAAATTAATTTTGAAATTACTGTATTTTCAAAATGTGTTTCAAAATAAAAATATATTTTCCCCAAGAATGTTTTTAAAGGATCATTATATAAAATTTAAATTCATTAATGATAACAACCCTTTATTTTACACCACATGGGATATTTGTTATTTATAAAAACATTGTTCTTCATCTGGATGGGTTTTGATTGAATTTTCCAAGGATAATATTGAAATTCACTTCTTTTATTCCTTTTCTAAAACACATAAAATATCCCATATCCAGGTATCATTGAAAATTATGATTCCCATAAATATACATACCATTTATCTGTGGTATGATCATTAAATAATCTGTATAACATTTTACTTATAATGTGTACTTCATAGACATATGATTTAGTAGGTAAATATTGATAAACCCCTGACATATACTCAATATATATATTTTATATGGAACAATATAAAACTGATTATTTTAATTATATGAAATTATTTGAAAAAATATAAAATGGGAGGGTCCTGGTTATAAGATCCCCTCATTGCATCCTTAGACTTATGTGATGTGTCAGTTGGCTATCATTATATTAGTTTTTATCTGATATGAAAAAAAATTGTGAAATTTCATGATGGTAAGGGTACACTATACGAAGTAGACATGTTGATCAATAATTAATAAGTCCCCTCATTCAAAATCTGTTATTATTTAGCCATGAGTTTTTTCATCAATATATTTATGGAATCATTTCATTCTCAGTTTATTTATTAAATGAAACCAGTTTTAATTAATTTTTGGGGAATATTAATTATTCATTATATAGTTATTTTAATTTAATGTGTTTCCAGTTATTACCCAGATAAATTTTTTATCCATTCAGATTATATATTATATAGAATTAATGTTATTTTATTACATTACCATATTAACTATTATCATTGATTCATTACTACTTCAACTATATATAACCATTATTGAGAATTTGATCTCACCCTTATTATTTTTCTTTTCCCCAGGAATCCATGATGTGTATGATGAAATATATTAACTGATATCATATAAAGAATAAAATTTTACTCAAATGGAAAAAATTGTGTTTTAATTAGAGTATTCATTTATAATAAATGATTCAAGTACATATCCGGTTTAACAAGAGTACTAAATAGATTGATCCTTCATTATTGGAATCTTTATAATCATGGAAATGTAATGGTATCATGACGCAATCAATGGGATTTATTAGGTTTGGTTGCTACAGTTGGTATCACGGGAAGTTTAGTAGAAACCATTTATACTATATTTAGAAATCTTAGATTAGGGAATATAACCCTAAGATAGACATTCATGATATGTATAGAGGAACAACATATAATTTAGTTAATGTAGTAATTATGTTGTTCTTTCTAGAAATACAACCATATATGGATACAATAATTAGACATAGATCTGGTACATATATACCTAGAGTTCGCAACTCTAAGAAGGTGTGTCGGGCTAGACTCAAGCACAACCTAGTAAACAACAACGACCCTTACTGTGTACCTTGTATGACCCTACTATATGATATTCATAGGATAATTCACATTTTCATTACAAACCATTATGATGTATTTGAATATATGATGAAAATGAGAAACCTAGGTTAATCCCATGGGTTTTTGATTAAAAATATGGTGGCCTGATTTAGATATCTTATAAATGACCAAACACATTTCTCACTATGACTATTGTTACCAACATTATGCATTCTGGCTTTAGTCAAGTGATGGAACCCAAAGGACTCACGTTAACAATGAACAAGAATGAAAATGTGGTGGATATGATAAACCAAATGGAATTTTGATAATACTTAATGTTACCATGTTTATGCCTCATTCTTTTTTCTCGAAATATGATTGAAAACATATAAATTAACCAACATCAAAACTCACCGAAAAAAGAGAAGGATGATGTATTCATATAGGTCATGTGGCAGACACCATGGAAAGGGAAAGGTTTAGTTTTCTTCCTGCATAAAATTTTGTAGGTGCCACCGAGGAAAGTGCCTCAATAGAATGGAGAAATAATTTATGTATGGGAAAAATTTCATAATGAAAATAATTGTGGAGGAAGAAAAGAATATGATGGAAGGAAATAAATCTCACCTTATGGATCCATTTATGGTTTAGTGACTTAAATATGGGGAATATAATAATTACATGAGTCAATGACCTCTACCAATGTATAAACCCTAGAATAAGAACCTATGTGGAAATAATTAGATGAAGTAGTTGTACACAAAAGTTATACTAAAAACCATTATTAAAAGGTTATTTATTGGATAAATTCCATATATGTTCAACATAAATGTCAATATGGTTTTTAAAAAGGACAACCTATATGCCGGATGACAACCTATCAAATTTGGATTGGTCGCAAGACATGAACCCATGAGAAATGGATTTTAAAGGTATAAAACCAAAAACTAAGCTACATAATGTACTTGTTAATATTTTATTTTTTATTATAGAAATTTTTAATGAATAACTTTTATTGATGAACTATTATTATCACATTATTTCTTCATAGATTAATTTATTAACCAATTTTTTTTTGGATAATGGTTAGGGAAATATATGTATACTAATCACTCTTTTATGGGCATTATGATCCATAATAAGATTTATTTAGTGCTTCATGATTAAATTTTAATTTTTTGATATCCATTTAATGTTTTAGTGGATGAATTAGAATTGAATAAAATCAAAAATAAGGATCAAAATAATTTTCATAAAAATATATTATGTTAGTATATCTCCTTATATTAATAGGAAATAAAATAATTACTTAATATTTTAACAAAAATCTTCAAACAAAAACATTGTCATAATACCTTAATTTTTGTTGAAATGATAATCATTTAAATCATCCTAGAGTTATGGATTTGAGGAACTAAACTACAAATTGACCATTCATTAGTTTTTGGATGATGAACTCAGTAAGTCCTGAAATTAGTTTTCACTTTTCCTCATTATACATATTTATATTTTTAAAAAATTATGTCTTACATAGAGAACTTGTTATATTTTACTTTATGTGACTCTTTTACTTCTCATTATCCATTCTCTAGAATATGTTTTAAAAACCCTTATCTTGATGTGTTATATAAATATAAGAAATATCAAACAATGTGTCACCATGATTGAGTTTAAAATGCGAGGAAGAAATTTATTTATGGTGGGGAGAATGTAACACCATGAAATTATAAAATATAACATTGTATTCGATAACCTGTAAGAAATAGAACACCAAGAAAATAAAAGAATGTAAGATATTGAGAATTTACAATAGAGTTAATATGTAAAATAAATTTTATAGATTTCAATTCACATAACAACGAGTTAACCTTCGTTGCAATCAAAAATTATTTTATTCAATGGTGTGCATTATACGCAAGACTAAGTATTACAGAATAATTATATATTAATGAAAATATTATTTAGTATTAAAACATATAAAATTGATTTTAAATTTGTTTTTATGACTAATATTAACTACTATATGGAAATAGTTTTTTACACAAATATAAAATGAATTCATTGGTTAAAAATTAATTAGATGTGAATATAAGAACCTATTGAATATAAAGGAAATATTTTAATATAAATTTATTTTTATGCACACAGGGGTGTTCTATTACAATAAATTAAATAAATTAATTTGTGATATTATTGATATATATATATATATATATATATATATATTAAATTTTCAATAAATTATTTTTTATATTCATCAAATATATTTTATAGGCATAATATGAGAATAAAACCAATTTAATGTATAAAAAATATATTTTCATAAAGGCACTTTTACCATATTTAATGGAACATATATTTTAAATATAAATTTTGATATTTTTAGAAAATTAAATGTAAACAAATTAATTCAATTTTGAATTTGAAGCATCAAAATCAATTTATGGTGATTTTTTGGTATTTTTCTGTGAAGTATAATTTTTTGATGAATAGTTAGAAATAGTAAATTCTAATAAAAATCAAATTTTTATCAAAATTTACAAATAATGATTAATTTTATTTTAAATTTATTTTAAATTTATATTATTTCAATTATAAAAAACTTATCCATTTGATTAAATTGGATCTAATTTCACATCAAAATTGGATATAAACACATCTTAATCTTTTTAACTTCTTTACGTTAAAAAAAGATTTGTCATCCCATGTGCATGATTCAATTGAAGTTAATTTCTAACACTTAATTTATTAGAATTTTGGAATGTAGATTAAATATTTGGAATGATAATAACATATATTGTCTAATGAGGTCATATATGTTTTTACCAAAATATTTGTGAAGGTAAATAAATATTAATTATATCGATTAAGAGAAACATTAGCTCAACAGGGACTAAACCTTAATATTAATGGCCAATTGGCATAGAAACGTGTATAATGGCCATTTGATGTTAATATTTAGGCACTATAATTATTTTTATCTATTTTTTTCATTATTATATATACTTTTCATTGTTAAAGCATGAGTGGAATTCCATTTTAATAAATTTACAAGAATAACACTCCTCTACCACTATAAAATGGCACTTACCCCACCAACTAATTCACTCATTTCAAGAAAATTTTTCTTGAAAAAGATATGAAGATATGTATCCTAAATATACCCACCCTCATCTTATATCATCATATTTGGAATTAATCCATCTATGGATTATCATTGGTGCCAACCCAAAGAAGTTACCCAAATGTGTCGGAACAACCTTCCTCATGATCATTAGTTTTATTTTAATTCTACAACCCCACAAATATTATTATTCTATGATTATATAATAAGAAATTTATCATTAATACACTGATTTTTTTTAAATTATAAGGTTTCTTCCAACACTTACACACACTCCCATCTAATGGGTAATGAACATACAGTTTATATATATAATGAACTATTGTCTCAAAAAATGATGTCGTTCAGTATTCCTTTATCACCTACCATGGTTGTGAATTATGACGTGGAATCTATTTAAATATAAAATGTATTATATTTAAAATTTCAATATTCTTATTTAATTTTTATATAACACTTACTCTTATTATTTTCATTTAGTATATAGATATATATATGTTGACATAGTTTGTGGATGTTTCGACTACCACCCCCTCCAAGTGATGTGATTTGTTGGAACATTATGTGGAACATATAAAGGTTGGTTTTAATAACCCTATGATAAATATATGAGATAAATTTAATGGTTATGTTTTCAATTTTTTAATATGAAAAATAAATGAATGTAGTGTTAATGCATATGTACAACCTAATGTCTCTATGAACTGTGCATTTTATTTATTATCTTTAAATACTATAGAATAATCTAAATAAATTTTTTTAGAATATTTATGATAATTAAATAGTTTTTTAAATTCCAGTGATAATGATATCCTTATCTATGTAATAGGAACAACAAGTAACAAGTCAAAACATGGTAGAAGAACTAGAAAATTAATGCCCAAAATAGTTATAATAGGAAATGTTGACTAACAAACGGTTATTAAAGTATTTTAATACGATCATATAAGGAATAATAAATATTATTAGGGTTCTAGAATAATTTATTAACATGTTTTAAACCAATATATAAGATGTTTGGGGTTTTTTGCTAAAAAACAAAACAACATGCAAGGGATTTTCATCTCACTTTTTACATCATTGACATAAATTCCATATTGACCACATAATTATTTTTTGTGGCGTAAGTACATACCATTTTGATATATTATATCACTAGTTTACATATATTCATGGTATTTTCTATGTTAATTTTAATTACTTATTCATTGGGTATTTTAATTAAAAGTCTCAAAGTGGTAGATAATGTTTTAACTTGATTCATTTTCATTGGGTTATATTATTTCCTCATTGTTAAATTTCTAACATTATGTGTGTAATAACATTTTGTTATATATTTTTGTATTTAAAATTTATTATTTGGATTTATATTTGACACAAACAATATTTTCACGGATTTATTCTCACATAAATATTATGGTCTCTTTAAGTGTTTACTTCATAATCAAATTTCGTACGAGGTTTTTTACAAAAGAATTTCTCTAAGAGGAAATTGTTTGATCATTTTTTAATAAATCGTCACATTTTTTCCTCATATTATTATTAAGGACCTTTTCAAAGTAATAGTTCCATTTTACAATATTTGGTACTAAAAATTATCCAGAAATGTCTTTATGAAACCCCGACACCATTTCAATCCTATTTTAGAGAAACCTATTTTCATCAAAAATATACTATTTTCTAATGAGGTTCTCTAAAATGATTTTAACCTTTAAAAAAATTTAATTTTTTTACCATTTGGACTTTTAAAAATATTTTATATGTAATCTTCTTATTTGTTTGTGAGAAATTATTTTTTTGACATTATTACCATGTATATTGAATATTCTATTTATATTATACAACCAATATGCATTTACTCCCCAGTATTTTTTTAAATCTTCCTTTTCATTTTGATAAGGATAATATTTATATATTTGGTTAAAAACATTTTCCAAAATAAAAATATTATCACAATAATTTCAAAATGAAAACGATATTTTTCTAAATATATTTTTTATAATATAATTTTATAATATTTCCATTGATCAATGAAAAAGAACCATTATTTAACACAACATGGGAAATATTTTAATGATACCATATTTATTATTCATATAGATAGTTTTTGAGTGACTTGGCCAATGATTTTATAGACATTCACTTCATTTATTCCTTTGTTAGCCCATATAAAATATTCAATCTCTAGTGATCATTGAAAATTATGTTTCTCATAAATATTGATATCATGTATCATTGATATTATTATTTCCTAAACTATATACCATTTTCAGATATGGTGTGTAGTTGAATTTTTTTTATTATCCTTGGAAATATTTATAAATATGGATTTTTTACTTCATATGTGTATTTGATAAGGCACATATTTTGATCAATTATTCAATATATGAGTAATGGTTTGGATAAGTACGACATTAGTCTGGAAGATTTATAGATATCCCCTTGATTCATTAGATGTCTCAGGGGATGCGTCAGTTAGCTTGATTTAAATTGAGTTTTTCTTAATATGCTAAAAGTTCTTGTAAAAGGTCATAACAATAATGGTACCATATATCTAGGAAGCATGGAGCCAAAAAATTATGCATTTAACTGATTCAAACAAGGTTATTTATTATCTGATAGATTTTGTGTGGACATATCTATGGATTATTTTCACTCTTATTTCTTTGATTAAATGGAATGCGTTTTTGTTATTTTACTTTCCATATTAATCATGCCTTAATGATATCTTTTTCATGTTCCTACCTTTACAATATGTTTATCCACTCATTTTACTGATAATATGGATTATATTTTTATTTATTAGCTCCCCATATTGAGTATTATTGTTGATTCAATATTGATTCAAGTATCCCTATCCATTACTGAGAATTTGATCTCAACATTATTTTTTATCCTTTCCCCAAGAATCCAAGAAGTGTGAAAAGAATGAAATTACTGGATATTATAGATGGAATAATTTATCTCAAAAGTCAAAAAATTATGCTATAATCATTGTATTCATGTGTAAAACAAGTCTCGTATATGTAACTATTTTACCAGTACCTCTAACGTAACACCCCA
Organism: Viscum album; assembly: GCA_963277665.1. Taxonomy (NCBI): domain Eukaryota; kingdom Viridiplantae; phylum Streptophyta; class Magnoliopsida; order Santalales; family Viscaceae; genus Viscum; species Viscum album. Next base: position 843,637,220 of record OY728159.1, read on the forward strand.
TGTTTCAGTAAAATATTTTTTTCCAAAATAATGTACTATTTTTGATATTTTTCATTTAATGAACAATGAATATAGATTTTGTTATATGAGGGAACCAGGTCAATGTTGTTTTTTAAGCTACACCATGATTATATTTCATTATATGATATGTCAATATATGTTTTTTTAACACGTTTCACTGACTCGGTGTGCGTTATATGCAACACCAACTTGGGTTTTGGTATAAACAACACTGAGTTTTTATGAAACTGAATTTTATTTATTAATTAAAAGAGATATTTATTGCATAGTAATTAAAAATAATTATATTAAAAATAATAATAATCTAATTGTAAATATTTTTTATGATATTTGTATAAATATAAAACATTACAGTGATAAACAAATATAATTGTTTGTAAATTCATTATATTTTCTGAAATACTACTTTATAAAAATTACTACATTTTAATTCATTATGTGAAAAATAAAAAAAATAATTATAGAAAATTTTAGAAATTTATTTTGATAATGTAAAAATTACTTTTTAAATGTAACTGTAATGATTATATTAGGGAGATTTTTTGGTATTTTGTTTGATAAACATCATATTTTGGTCAATAGTGAAAATACTATATTTTAATTCCTGACTTATTTTCCACCTAATTTACTAATATAGTTAAATTATATTTTAAGTATATTTTTATGTCATAGTATATTGATTATAAATTTTTTAATCCAAGTTATTTTATTGGAATCATTATTATATTGAATTTAAGAAAATATCTTAATGAACTTTTGAACATTCTCAACTTAAATCCCCGCTTTCTCACTATGTCTACAAGGTTAGCATTAAATTTAATTTTTCACCTTATGTGGATTAAATTTTAGAAATTAAGAATAAAATATTGTAAACAGTATAATATTTATATTATAATAATATCAACCTAATATTTTACCAAAAAGATTAATTCAAGTGAATAAAATTAATTACACCAAATATGTTAAAAGTAAGAATAACAAGCGACTATACTATAAATTTAAGTCCCAAAATGATCCATAATTTTTTTAAACCCATTTTATAGAATTATTTTTTCCATAATCATAGAATTATTAATATTGGGTTGGATTTTTAAAATCACTATGGTAAAAATGCGGTCACAGCTAACTAGTTTTCAAAAATACCAAGTATGCCCTTTCCCTCGCCAATAAAAGGCCACCACCTCTCCCCATTATTCAAGAATCTCAAAATACTAATGTTTGTATAGTAACTACATAATAAAATTCACAATATCACACCCGTCCTCCTTGAATCCTACCATTCGGCTGAATACCAACCATAGAAGCCCATTTGTGCGAAGAAAAAGGAGTTAACCAAAGAAAAGGTAACATCACTCCTCAAAGAACTTTGTTTTATTGTATTTCTCAAAAACCTCATTTATTTTCATTACATGATATTATAATAACTCAATTATACTAAATATAGTTATATTTTTAATTCAAAATGTTATACCTAATCTTATTCACACTTCCATCTAATGGGCAATGAACATAACATTCTTTTGTATGATAAACTACCACCTTTTGAAAAAATGTTGTTCATTTTACATTTACCATATATCATAGATGGTAATTATGATGGAAACTATTTTTTATATGATATATATGATACTTATTATTATAATTACTTCTCTATTTATTATATTATAAATACCATCATGATTTCATTTTTAGGTAAATGTGATTATTTTGATTGGGGATGCGTGTACTATGTACTCCTCAAAGCAATGTGATTCCTTCACCCACAACATGGAACACAATAATAATGGGTTTAGTGAAATTATATGATATAAATCACATAGTTATTAAACTATAATGTTTAAATATATATATGTTTATATATATATATTTCCTCTACTTTATATCTTTCAATATTATAATGAAAAATGGAAACAACATTCCTACATACGTACAAACTTCCATTTCCATAAACGGTGTATTCGATTTGTTATTTCAATATAATATAGATTATTATTAATAAATATATACTAAATATAAAGTATATATATATATATATCATGGTTTACATTTTCTATATCATGTAATAAGTATGAGTATAAAAAATATAACAAATTAAGACACATTCAATAAATAAGGCTGATTTTAGATGAATCGAAACCGTAACATGAATAATTAATAAGTGGGTAATATAAAGTCAAAATAAAACTATTGAGACCCTATATTTTAATAAATTAACATTTCATAACTTTTTTTGATAACACAAAACATTATAAAAACAGACACCCAAAGACCATAATAGTCTAATACCATTGGAAACATGGAAACATCAAAACTGGTAGTTAAATAAGCTACATCATCTCCCACTAGGTTCTTCTTTAATATAACCCTTATTATACACATAAAAAATTCATATGTCTATAACCTAGGGGAAGTAAACATAAAAACGGGTGACCTTATATGCTCAGTAAGGGTAAATAAGGGGGATGTGTATGCATAATAATGATCATAAGCATATGAGAACATGATCTTGAAAATATAAGATCATACACTACATATAAAAAACATAAACATAGAAACAATGTATAAAGCATGGTAGTTTGTAAGACATGAACCATATGAAAATAAATATCATAATCCATGAATGCATAAAACTTGAATAAAATATGGAATTATGGAAGACCCTTAAGAATATAATATAATTTCCATAGTTTACAAGAAATCACTACCAAGACAATCATGGATTAATTGGTTCACTCATCATACCATATTGGTAGTAATACATCACTCCCGTGTCCAATTTAGTTACTTGATTTCACTCCTCATGCCATATTGGTAGTCATGGTTCATACCCAAGGCCATATTATTAGTCCATGTTCTTTCTTTAAACCATCTTATTCGATCTCTTGAGATATATATCATTACCCAATGCATTTCTGGGAGATACAGGTCCCACCCCTCTCATAGTGAAATACTACATACATTTTCCACAAATCATAAATACATATTTGATACACCATGAAATTAAATGGTTATTATAAACATTTAATCATATCATAGACTATATAAAAATGAAGGTTTTGTAATCATTTCATCACAAACATAACCCATGAAATGAAGCAGGTTTCAAAAGAATATAAAACATGAAATAGAAGAGAATTTATGTCACAATAGAACCTCATGTCCTTTTTATTTTATTCATTTATTTATATCAGGTTATTTCGTCAATGTTTTTGGTTGGGTCCCTAGATTAATTTTTTAAAGTTTTGTAGTTTTTTGGTGCATTTTAGTCCAATGCATGGGAATGACATTATTAGAGGAAACCATACGGTTAGCCTAGAAACGGGTGTGGCCACATCAGGAATTGATAGAGGATACCACACAATTTTAACAAGGTAATTTTAGCCATATGGAAGAATCGTGTGGTTCCATAATATTAAAAATAATGAAATAAAAGAAAACCATCTTCCTACGTGTGCCACCCCACCACCCACCTCCTCTCCTCTAGTGACCTCCCCACCTCTAACGGTGCTCCCCTTTGATGGTTTTACCTTTTTATAATAGAGTTATCCTCTCCTCTCCACCTTTCTCATGTGCGTCCCATTCGGTCCAACGTCCTCTAGTGATCCCCTCCTTCCCTCCCATGACCATCTTTCTCCATTTTGGTTGGTTTCCTCTCCTCAGTGAGTATACTGTCCCTATCCACTATCAATTTATACAGTTTTAATTTGTTTTTCATATTGAGTCAAATCCTAATGGTTATATTTTTCTTGTGGTGTTTTGGTTCATTAGATATAGGGTATGTAGTTAGTTTGGGAGGCCTTGTTCTTCCTTATAATGAAGCATTGTTACATCCACAACCCTTTGATGTAGGTGAATTCGTGTTTTTTCCTTTCACAAGAATTTCATTGATACTTACATTATATCATATAGTTTTTAAATGTTATTCACGTGACTTTGGTTCATTTGTTTAGCTTATTTTTATGTTTCCATGATGGAATAATTTATTAAAAATAGGTTTATAGGTGATTCTTGGGTTATGATTATATGTTTCATTGGTAAATGTGTTTGATTAATGTACAATTTCATTTCAATAAATTTTTATATAATATTCTTGCTTTTATAATTCTTATTCCTTCCCTATTGTGTTTCTTTTATAGTAATATAATTCGTTAAAAATAGATATTGAGGTGAATCTATTATTATACCTATGTATGAAACACTAGAAAGGGTTAGATTTTGTTACATTTTAGTTTGGATAATTAACTTGGTTGATTTTGGTGGTGTTCTTCTTCATAATTATTGTGTTTAAATGTTTGGATTGTGATTTAGACTTCTATGTGGATCATATTGACTTTTGGCGTGAATTTTATGATGTTTTGAAATATTCTCTTGGTTTCTAAAATGCTCATTGAAACTTTTCAAAATCAATAGGAATTGATGGATTTGGGTTAAAAAGAATTTGTTAGTTTCAAAAATGGTTTTTGGACATTCATGGAATTTAAAGGGTGTCATTTGATGATGGGACTTCCATGGGTACACTAGGTGAACACATGGATGTGCATTCAAGTGAATAAGGAACTCTTTAAATCTTTTCCTTTAAAATATTCCCATCCCTCCTTCCTCCACATTTTCATGAAATTGTTCCATGTCTTTCGAAATTGTAATGTCTCTCTACAAGTGGTTTTATATTGTGAATTTAAATGTATTCCATAAATCATGGCCATTTGTATTGAAAACACGATTTGTTAATGTTTAGGAACTTAATGGAACTTTTGACATCAAAAATATAGAATTGGTATTTGGTATTGTTTTGGAATATTTCCAAATGTTTTTTCTAAATGCATTGGGTTATGTATGGATAAAGGCCTGGATAGAAACAATCATGTTTTCAATGAAATTTTTTAAATGTCTAAATAATGTGACAACGCAGTTGGAACCTTGTTTGATGTGATAGATATAAATATATATAAGGAACATGTATATGGGGGATATCACTTATGGGTTATCATATCGGGTGTCTGTGTTTTGGGTAGGTAGGTGTACTGATGGAAGTTAAGGTGAGTCGCGCATTCGAGGTCCAACTACGTACATAGTTATACTACCACCATGGGTTCCAGGGCATCTTTTAGAGGTTTGAGTGATGGTTTCTAATCAACCCTAATTTGAAGGGTTGGTACACCCTCGATTTATTGATAGGACAGTTGGTTTATGCCACAATTCCACCTATTTTAGGGAAGCGAGTTGGTTATTGACATAGGTGATTCAACATACACCAATAAGTGGTTCCAAACTGAGTACTTCAAGGGGTCCAATAGGGATGTTTAGGAAAGCATGTGATTACTATTTATAACTTCCATTAAATTTAAAATTCTTTTAGATTTTAGAGTGAACTTTTTATTTATTTATTTATTTCCAGTATATCCTTTTATTGTTTTTATTGGATTTTTGGTTCATTTTTTTATACGAGAATGATATTCATGTTTGAGAATAAAATTTGGAGAGTGTTGGTTTAAAAATTCATAAATTGTGTTTGATAATTAAAATAAAAAACCCTATTTCCCTAATGGTATTGTTAAAGTAGAGTCAATGGAATGTTTTTAGGAAAATAAAATACATGGATTCTTTAGTGATTTCATACTAAACTATAATATAACACCCTACTTGTACCATTTTATTGTCGATAGACCCAAACCTTTTTATAGGTTTATTATCTTATTCAGGTTATCTTGTTTGAGATGGCTCTTGAAGCAGTTCAATCTTGGGTTGTTCATGACCATGAGGTCACATAGAGATTTTTTGTAATATTTTACTTTTGTTTCATCCAGTTTTAGTTTATTATTTATTTTTTCATGCAATTATTACCAATTATAAATGATTTTCTTTGTTTATATTCATTGATGTTCTGTTTTTTGAAATATTCTTACATTGATTATTTATATGATCTTGGAATTCATAGCTTAAATCATTCCTAATGATTTTATTCATTGATGTATGGTACTTGTTTCTAGACCATGGGTATCCACAACAGCCATTGGTCCATGTAACTGACTAGGTTGGGTGTCATATCGGATGACATCCCAGGATGGTTAATGAAAAAATGCTATCACATGAAGGTTCATGTTGTTTGGGGTGTCTGGTATTTGGATATTAGGAATGTTGGGATTTGGGAGGTAGGTGTGGGATGGGTGTGATACACCCTTTCTCATACTCATCCTCATGTTGTCGGAGGTAGTTTTGGAATTGCGTCCTTTGACTTTATTTTGGATTGAGCGGTATCAATAGAGGTGATCTGGTGTCTTGTTTTGATCCCACATGGAGTAGTGACACTTGGGGAGTCCATGGGCACTGTTCAGGTCCCTCTATGTTTTATGAAATACTTTGTTCATGGCTCAAAACCATTTTGCTGAGTTAGGAATAGTAATTACTTCCTTATTCAAATGGTTCAGTTTAAGTGGTTCTTCATCATGGCATAAGTCAGTGTATGAGTGTTTTGAAAATGAAAATGATTTTCGAAGTGGGAGTGTTTTCTCTTAAATGAATGTAATTTAGAAATGTTGGTTTTAAAATATAATGCATTTTGGATTTGAGTATTTTTTAGATGTTTGAATTTTATAATAAAATGTATTTAACAAAACATTTGTTCCTCTTTATAAACATTTTCACATGTGGGGGTGTGTATGGATAGTTCATGTTGGTGCATATAGAATGAAGAAGATAAACACATGTGGAGTATGACAACCCTGCTTTTTATTACAACTTAAACATGCTTTATTACATAAAACTTCACATGATACAACAAAGAAGATCGAGAGGTTTAGTGTCATTGGGGCTTAGGATCATTACATAAAAACTTTAAACTTGAAATACAACATCCTTATTGAAAACTTCCTTTACATGACCACTACATTCCTTCGTACTTAGCATTGCATGGGATAACCTGAGGACATGCATAAGAAAAGGGTGAGCTATAAAGCCCAGTAAGGGAGTACATAATGAATAACATGAAGAGTACAATACATGTTAGGCAATAGGCATATCAATAGAGCATAAGAGAGACATGAACATAAAGGCATGATAAAGCATGATAATCATAACATGGAAATGTGGCAACAACACTTAACATTGAATTAGCATGAGCCAAGGCTCATTGCACATGGAGCATGAGTAAACCCTCATTGCACTTGAAGCACGAGTAAACCCTCGTTGCACTTGAATTAGCATGAGTCAACACTCATTTCACATGACGTATCATGATACTATACTTTACCCAATGCATTGGAGCGCTATCAGGGCGCACCCTTCTTAAACATTTCATTTCATGCATAAGTGTGCCACATGGATCATAAAACATGGATTCATAAAACATAATCATTTACTCCACGATAAAGGAATGTGGAATTCATATATGAAACTTTACAATCAATAAGTAAACGTGCATAAAGGTGAATACCCTTGATGGAGAAATGGGCATGGTATTCACTACACAATGATATTGGCTTAGAAAATCGGTGTGATTTCGACAGCGTAACGGCGTGACATAAGAATTCCTAAAAAGGCTGATGAGAGAGAAAGGGGTCCCTCATCATATTTACATGTAATGGACAGTAATAAGGTCATATAGATACATGTCCCAACAATTGAAAAGGAATTTAGATTCATGATACAAAAGTATTGCTTGAATATAGAAGAGGAGAAAAAGGTTCCTTTCGGAATTTCGGCATAGTAACGGGTGTACATGGGAGGCATTTAATGAGAGAGAAAGGGGTCTCCCATCATTCAAACAATAAGAGGGAAGTATGGTAGAGGTGCGAAACCATACCCCAACATTCATAAATTAAATTAAAAGGACAATACAACTTAAAGAAAATTGACAAAAAATGAGAAAGGAAGAAAAACCCTTACTTGGAAGTGTGCTTCCAAAGGCTAGAGAGAGGCTTGTGAGAGGCTTCTTGGGAGCTTGGGGCACCTTGAGAGGATTCTAGAGAGAGTAGGGCAGAGTTTGGACGAACTTCAAGGGCTTTGAGTGAGGAGGAAGTGGGAGCTTGGGTGGGTTTATATAGGAAAGGTGAGAGAATTCTTTATTATTTAGGTTTGGGACCCCTTAAATTAAAATAATCCAAACCACAAACCATCCCATGGTATTTGCCCATGGTTTCTGGAAAAGGGAAGAGGAAAAAAATATTTTACAAGGCCAAGGTCCGAACTTATTAAAAAATTAGGGTTGCTTATGTGGAGGTGAGTCACACTCCCATGGAAATTAATTTAAAAAGGCAAAGTGTTGAATAAGTCTTGAGGGCTCCATTAATGCTTTGAAAAGTGAGTCAAACAAACCCAAAACCTCATTATTTTATTGATAAAACACATTTTGGGCGAACATAAGGATTATGGTATTTTATTACATCACCATTGGGTCATTATGATGTCATAAAACACATTATATATTTAAATGGTATTTAATTTTTACCCAAAAATTTGACTGTCTCAGAAAATTATGAAAAATTCACCGTTGGATAATTTCGACATCCTGATTCCAAAAATAATATTTATTTTATCTAAATAATTTTCTAAATATGTGAATTTTCACTTTTAAAATAAAAACCGACATTTATAAAAAATTCACGGGTTTTGACAGAAATGGCTTTCAAACCTTAATAAAAATTTTAATTGCATTCATAAAATTATAAGATCATTTATATTTAAATAAAAAATTAATTTAATATTAATAATAATATTTTATTAAAATATTATTTAATTCAAAAATCCTTTAATTTAATAAAATATAATTCTTAATTAAATAATAACTAAAAACATCATTTGTACTTTAAAAACTAATTACAATGCATCAAAAATGACTAGAAATTATATTCATTATTATATACAAAAATAATGTACATGAACATGGTGCTACTTATTTGTTACATAACCCCTTAAAATAGCCGCATAAGACCTAAGGGTAAGGTGTGCGATGGTGACAGACTCTTGGGGTTGCTCGGATAACATCGCTCGAGTGGTAATCTCTATCAACTTCCATTTTTCCCGTAGACGATCACGTTCGAGCATGACTTGATGAAGCTCAGCTTGGGCTTGGTCAAGGGCAAAGCCCAAAGACGCCACCTCCTTTCCGAGCTCCGACAAATGGGCTTCGTAAGGGGCAATTCTACTGGATGAGGCCATCGCTTCCTTTGTCTGAGTAGAAAATTGGTTCGTTAAAGCCTTATATTTAAACTACCCAGATGATCACTGTTCAACGGCTATGAAAGTAACGGTCACAAATCTTAACGTTAAACTAAAGAAGTTGACATCTTATAAAAACATTTTTCATAAAGAAACATTTAACTGGATCAAGAAGGATTTTCCATTAATGAAACTTTGGGTCGTTACAACATTCCCCCCTTAAGAAATTTCGCCCTCGAAATTTTCCTTTTCCCACACTAAAACAAATGTGGGTAACTTAGCTTCATCATATCCTACGACTCCCAAGTTGCTTCTTCAAACTTGTGGTTTCTCCACAACACCTTGACGAGGGGCATTGTCTTATTTCGTAGAACTTTTTCTCTACGATCTAAGATCTTCACTGGTTGCTCCTCATAAGAAAGATCGTCTTCTAATTGTACCACCTCGGAAGAGAGTACATGTGAAGGGTCTGGTATGTACTTCCTTAAGAGGGATACATGGAAGACATCATGCACCTTGGCCATAGTAGGTGGAAGTGCTAGTCGATAGGCCACAGCCCCAACACGATCAAGAATCTCGAATGGGCCGATGTACCTTGGACTTAACTTCCCTTTCTTTCCAAACCTCATGACCTTCTTCCACGGAGATATGCGTAAAAACACCATGTCTCCGACTTTAAACTCAAGGTCTCGTCGACGATTATCTGCATAACTCTTCTGTCGACTTTGGGCTGCCTTGATATGCTGCTGAATGGTTTTCACCTTCTCCACCATTTCTTCGACCATTTCTGGTCCAAGCAGCTTACGTTCACCGACCTCATCCCAACATGCCGGTGTTCTACACCTTTTCCCATACAGGGCTTCATATGGTGCCATTTGGATGCTTGAGTGGAAACTATTATTATAAGAGAACTCAACCAGAGGAAGATGTTGATCCCATCCTCCTTTAAAGTCCATTGAGCACGCTCTCAACATATCCTCAAGTGTTTGGATAGTCCGCTCGGATTGGCCATCAGTTTGAGGATGATAGGCCGTACTGAAGTTCAGTTCAGTATTCAGAGCATGTTGAAGACTCTTCCAAAACTTAGAGGTAAATCTTGGATCTCGGTCCGACACAATAGATAGTGGTACTCCATGCAACCGTACCACTTCCCTGATATATATCTGTGCCAGTTGATCCAAAGAGAAATCCTCTCGAATAGCAATGAAGTGTGCAGTCTTTGTAAGACGATCCACAATAACCCAGATTGCATTGTTGCTTTTGGATGTCCTTGGAAGTCCAGTGACGAAGTCCATGGTGATGTTCTCCCATTTCCATTCTGGTATGGGCAATGGTTGCATCATCCCCTTAGACTTCTGCCTCTCTGCCTTCACTTGCTGACACACCAGGCACTTTGATGTATATTCGGCGATCTCCTTCTTCATATTATCCCACCAAAAGTTTTCTCGGAGATCTCGATACATCTTTGTGCTCCCTGGGTGAATAGAGAAATTTGAACTATGTGCATCATCCAAAAGTTCCTTCTTCAGCTCCGAACATGATGGGACACATAGTCTTTTCCCAAACCGCACAATTCCTTCTTCATTAACATTAAACTCTGAGGATTTTCCCTTTTTGATAGCTTCCACTTTTTCTTGGATTCTCGCATCATCCCTTTGAGCATCCTTTAACCTTTCCAAAAGAGATGGTTGAGAAATCATTTGTGAAAGGATTGATGATGTTCCCTTCTTTATGATTCCCACGTCCATCTTCATCAAGTCTAAGAAGATTGGATCCTTCTCAATTATCATAATTGATAGAATTGCTGGATCCTTTCTACTTAGGGCATCCGCCACCTTGTTCGCCTTCCCAGGGTGGTAATGTATTGAACAGTCATAATCCTTGATGAGCTCTATCCATCTTCTCTGGCGCATATTAAGCTCTTTCTGTGTGAATATATATTTAAGACTTTTGTAGTCAGTATATATCTCACATTTCTCCCCATAGAGATAATGCCTCCAGATCTTCAAGGCGAAGATCACCGCCGCCAACTCCAGATCATGCGTTGGATAGTTTCGCTCATGGATTTTCAACTGTCTTGAGGCATAGGATATCACTTTATCATTCTGCATCAGCACACATCCTAAGCCCTTCTTCGAAGCATCACTGAATACCACAAAAAGCTCCCCACTTGTGGGTAAAGTGAGCACAGGTGCAGTGATAAGCCTCCTTTTCAACTCCATGAATCTTTCTTCGCATTCATCACTCCAAGCAAACTTTACTCCCTTTCTAGTTAGCTTGGTAAGAGGGTTGGACAATCGTGAGAAGTTTCTCACAAATCGTCGATAATATCCAGCTAACCCCAAGAAGCTACGGATATCAGTTACCGATGTTGGCCTCGGCCATCCCTCAATTGCATCTGTTTTGGAGGGGTCCACAGATATCCCATTGCTTGTGATGATATGGCCCAAGAATGAGACCTCCTTCAACCAGAACTCACACTTGCTGTACTTGGCATAGAGCTTCTCCTTGCGCAAAGTCTCCAGTACAGTTCTTAAATGCTCCTCATGGTCCTCCTTGGTTTTGGAGTATATCAGAATATCATCTATAAAGACTACCACAAATTTATCTAGGTAATCTCTAAAGACTCTATTCATCAAGTCCATGAATATTGCTGGAGCATTGGTGAGTCCAAAAGGCATTACTATGAATTCATAGTGCCCGTACCTTGTACGAAAAGCAGTCTTGGGGATATCTTCCTTCTTCACCCTTACTTGATAATATCCCGACCGCAAGTCGACCTTGGAGAAGTATTGAGCTCCACGCAGCTGATCAAACAAGTCATCGATTCTTGGGAGATGATACTTGTTCTTTATCATGATTTTGTTAAGTTCACGATAATCGATGCAAAGCCGCATTGACCCATCCTTCTTCTTGACGAAGAGGACTGGTGCACCCCATGGTGATGCACTTGGGCATACAAACCCTTTATCCAGATTCTCCTGTAGTTGTTTCTTCAGCTCTTCAAGCTCAACAACAGCCATTCTATATGGAGTCTTGGATATTGGTAGCGCCCCAGGTATAAGTTCAATTGAGAACTCAACATCTCTTCTTGGAGGAAGACCAGGAAGTTCCTCGGGAAATACTTCAGCGAATTCCCTCACAATAGGCATTTCTTCAAGGGTGGTTTCTTCCTTGGACTCAATCATCTGAGCCAGATATGCATGCTCATAAGGAAGTAATATCCATGCTTGAGATGATGGAGCTAAAGGAGATTCATCTTCCTCCTGACACTTGTAAAGAATCGGGGGTCGATTCTCCATATGGAGTGTGATTTCCCTCTCCCGACAATTTATGTTGGCTCTATATAAGGAAAGCCAATCCATGCCAAGAATTACATCAAATTCCACCAAAGGGAGTATGACGAGGTTCGCCGGGAAATTCAATCCACAGATTATAACAGGGGAGGACTTATACTCATGGGATGCAATGATTGCCCCATTTGCCGTACTCACCGACATCTTTACTTCCATGACTTGTGGTGGTGCAGGGATTATTCTACTAAACTTTTGAGATATAAAAGAATGCGTAGAACCTGAATCAAAAAGTACGTTCGCTATTCTTGAATGAGTAACTAGCGTACCTGTCACCACTTCGTTGCCGGGGTTCACTTCGGGAGAAGTGATGGCAAAAGCTCTTCCTTGCTGTCTTGGAGGTTGTTGATTGCCTCCGATAACCCTTGGATTAGGGCACTGATTCGCAAAATGACCCGGTTCTTTGCATTTGAAGCATTGAACAACGCGTTGAGGTTCGAACGGAGCGTTCCTCCCCTCCGTCGCAGCCGCGGGTCCTTCTTGCTGACAGTTAACAGCTAGGTGCCCTTCTCTTCCACACTTGAAGCATTTTCTTGTCCCCCTAAGGCAATTTCCAGGGTGCTTCTTTCCACACTTTTGGCAAGTGGGGTGCTGGAATTTCTTAGCGCCGTTGGATTTATCCATCGGACCACCAGCATTGAAGTCCACCTTCCGCTTCTTGTCCCCATGATACCCCTGTGATTCTCCGATCTCCATTTCAACCTTGAGGGCACATCGGACAATTTCCTCATAGCTGTCGAAGTCACGGATCGCTAATGCTTTCCGCAAGCTAGGCTTCAGCCCACCAAAGAAGCGGTCAACCTTGCATTCGGGGGTAACGACAAAGCCGGAAGCGTATCGTGCAAGCCTTGTGAAGTTTGCCTCGTACGCTCCCACAGATTCCTCATCTTTCTGCTTGAGGGAAAGGAAGTCCCTTTCCATCTTAAGACGGAGGGTGCGTGGAAAATATTTATCGAAAAACATCTTCCGGAATACCTTCCATTCCAAAGCCTCGATCTCCTCCTCAGGCTTCGTATTTTTGATCAACGTCCACCATTGATCAGCTTCACCCTCCATACGATAAGCCGCCAGGAGAACCTTCTCTTTTTCAGAGCATCGGAGGATGGAGAATATCTTTTCAATGGAGTTGATCCATTGTTCAGCAATCGTGGGATCGGATGATCCACTAAAAGTAGGAGGCCTTTGTCTCATGAAGCTTTCAATAGCGACTTGTTCTTTCTTAGGGGGGGTTGAACGTTCCTCTTGACCAGTGTTTCTATTCAAAACTTGAGTTAGCTGAGAGAGAAGCGTGACAAAGTTCGCGATTCCCGCTCCCATTGGATTGGGCATCTCATCGGTACAATCATCACACTGATCTTCACAACAGTTGTTAGCCCGTGTTCTCCTATTACCGGCCATTGGCTGGAATAAAAGGAAAGTTAGGGGTAACACATAAAGGGTAATCCAAAGACAAAAGTTGATGACTTATAAATAAACTTTAATCTCTTCAACTCATGAGTCTATAGGATTCAATCCAGGCTTTTCATGATCTTCCTTCTAACATATATCCTTAGGGGCATTTTTCCCTTAATAAGGGTTCATACAAAGATTGTGAATTTATCAAAACATATCCCCCGGGAGTGTCGTAACCAAGAGTGAAGCAAGGCCCGCTGTCGTGCACCAGTTCCCGTTCGAGTCTAGCTCAAAGCGGTGTTTTCGGGTTTTACCCCTAGGATACATCTGTGCCAGAGCCGCCTCTACCTGCTCGTATCCAGACAGGGATGTATTTGTTTGATAAACCACTTACTTAGTATTTACCAAAACTTAGGGATGTTTTTATTATGCTTAGTCTTGTATCTAAGGCTTTACTAGGGTTTCCTAATCCCAAAAATAACTAAACCTATCCTTTGATACCAACTATGACAACCCTGCTTTTTATTATAACTTAAACATGCTTTATTACATAAAACATCACTTGATACAACAAAGAAGATCGAGAGGTTTAGTGTCTTTGGGGCTTAGGATCATTACATAAAAACTTTAAACTTGAAATACAACATCCTTATTGAAAACTTCCTTTACATGACCACTACATTCCTTCGTACTTAGCATTGCATGGGATAACCTGAGGACATGCATAAGAAAAGGGTGAGCTATAAAGCCCAATAAGGGAGTACATAATGAATAACATGAGGAGTACAATACATGTTAGGCAATAGGCATATCAATAGAGCATAAGAGAGACATGAACATAAAGGCATGATAAAGCATGATAATCATAACATGGAAATGTGGCAACAACACTTAACATTGAATTAGCATGAGCCAAGGCTCATTGCACATGGAGCATGAGTAAACCCTCATTGCACTTGAAGCACGAGTAAACCCTCGTTGCACTTGAATTAGCATGAGTCAACACTCATTGCACATGACGTATCATGATACTATACTTTACCCAATGCATTGGAGCGCTATCAGGGCGCACCCTTCTTAAACATTTCATTTCATGCATAAGTGTGCCACATGGATCATAAAACATGGATTCATAAAACATAATCATTTACTCCACGATAAAGGAATGTGGAATTAATATATGAAACTTTACAATCAATAAGTAAACGTGCATAAAGGTGAATACCCTTGATGGAGAAATGGGCATGGTATTCACTACACAATGATATTGGCTTAGAAAATCGGTGTGATTTCGGCAGCGTAACGGCGTGACATAAGAATTCATAAAAAGGCTGATGAGAGAGAAAGGGGTCCCTCATCATATTTACATGTAATGGACAGTAATAAGGTCATATAGATACATGTCCCAACAATTGAAAAGGAATTTAGATTCATGATACAAAAGTATTGCTTGAATATAGAAGAGGAGAAAAAGGTTCCTTTCGGAATTTCGGCATAGTAACGGGTGTACATGGGAGGCATTTAATGAGAGAGAAAGGGGTCTCCCATCATTCAAACAATAAGAGGGAAGTATGGTAGAGGTGCGAAACCATACCCCAACATTCATAAATTAAATTAAAAGGACAATACAACTTAAAGAAAATTGACAAAAAATGAGAAAGGAAGAAAAACCCTTACTTGGAAGTGTGCTTCCAAAGGCTAGAGAGAGGCTTGTGAGAGGCTTCTTGGGAGCTTGGGGCACCTTGAGAGGATTCTAGAGAGAGTAGGGCAGAGTTCGGACGAACTTCAAGGGCTTTGAGTGAGGAGGAAGTGGGAGCTTGGGTGGGTTTATATAGGAAAGGTGAGAGAATTCTTTATTATTTAGGTTTGGGACCCCTTAAATTAAAATAATCCAAACCACAAACCATCCCATGGTATTTGCCCATGGTTTCTGGAAAAGGGAAGAGGAAAACAATATTTTACAAGGCCAAGGTCCGAACTTATTAAAAAATTAGGGTTGCTTATGTGGAGGTGAGTCACACTCCCATGGAAATTAATTTAAAAAGGCAAAGTGTTGAATAAGTCTTGAGGGCTCCATTAATGCTTTGAAAAGTGAGTCAAACAAACCCAAAACCTCATTATTTTATTGATAAAACACATATTGGCCGAACATAAGGATTATGGTATTTTATTACATCACCATTGGGTCATTATGATGTCATAAAACACATTATATATTTAAATGGTATTTAATTTTTACCCAAAAATTTGACTGTCTCAGAAAATTAGGAAAAATTCACCGTTGGATAATTTCGACGTCCTGATTCCAAAAATAATATTTATTTTATCTAAATAATTTTCTAAATATGTGAATTTTCACTTTTAAAATAAAAACCGACATTTATAAAAAATTCACGGGTTTTGACAGAAATGGCTTTCAAACCTTAATAAAAATTTTAATTGCATTCATAAAATTATAAGATCATTTATATTTAAATAAAAAATTAATTTAATATTAATAATAATATTTTATTAAAATATTATTTAATTCAAAAATCCTTTAATTTAATAAAATATAATTCTTAATTAAATAATAACTAAAAACATCATTTGTACTTTAAAAACTAATTACAATGCATCAAAAATGACTAGAAATTATATTCATTATTATATACAAAAATAATGTACATGAACATGGTGCTACTTATTTGTTACATAACCCCTTAAAATAGCCGCATAAGACCTAAGGGTAAGGTGTGCGATGGTCACAGACTCTTGGGGTTGCTCGGATAACATCGCTCGAGTGGTAATCTCTATCAACTTCCATTTTTCCCGTAGACGATCACGTTCGAGCTTGACTTGATGAAGCTCAGCTTGGGCTTGGTCAAGGGCAAAGCCCAAAGACGCCACCTCCTTTCCGAGCTCCGACAAATGGGCTTCGTAAGGGGCAATTCTACTGGATGAGGCCATCGCTTCCTTTGTCTGAGTAGAAAATTGGTTCGTTAAAGCCTTATATTTAAACTACCCAGATGATCACTGTTCAACGGCTATGAAAGTAACGGTCACAAATCTTAACGTTAAACTAAAGAAGTTGACATCTTATAAAAACATTTTTCATAAAGAAACATTTAACTGGATCAAGAGGGATTTTCCATTAATGAAACTTTGGGTCGTTACATGGAGTGGTTCATTGGATTACATGGGTGTTTATTTTAAATTAAAGTATTATCTTGGTTTTTCCAAAGCAACTTTGAAAGATTAAATGAGTTTTGAAATTGAATTTGGTATAAATAAAGGATTTCTGTATTTGGGAAATAAACCTAGAAGAATGTAGTTTTGAAATTTAAAGGAAAATGGTTTCTTTTGAAAATGGATGTTATTTTTAGGCCTATGTGTGTTTGAGTTCCAAGATAGTTTTTTAGTTCAAGTTGTTCCTTTCATTTTTGTTTGGTTTCATGTGGGTTTGGTTTCATGTTTTCTATGTCGTTTAGAATATGTTTCCAAAAAAGGGCCCTAACGATTATGCTGATTCATGTCCAGTTTTTGGTTTTCTCTAATGATGCATGTTCTTCACAATGATCATGGTTAGATAGAGGTAGAAGAGTGGATTTTTGAAGTGGAGTGAACCTTCAAAATTTTGGGAAAACTCAACAGTGTTTGAGTTTGATCCATCCTAGGGTTATTTTATGTTCCACCATTGGGTGGATAAGAGTTGTTCACCCCACCTTCATTGTGGATATTTGGTTCATATGGAGATGTTTTGTAAGAAGTATCACTCAAAAAAGAAATTCTGATTGGTGGATGATAGTTCCTGACTATGAGGTAGGAGATTCTTCATCCATTAGAGCCCAATCCACAGGTCTTGGGGTAAAGCTCACACATATTCAGGAGTTTTTGGTGGTGTGTGAAAGCTTCAAACTATTTCTTTCTAAGTCTTAGTATGGAATATGTAGAATTCCATTATTATTGTTTCATTATCATTATAATTTTATCATCTTATATTAAATGTGTGATGAACAATTCCTTTCACAATCTAAATGGTTTCATTTATCAAAATGTGGCTCTAAACCATTATTTAACTATAAAGTGTGATAATGCCTTGAATGGGCTGGTTTCGGTTTTGGTGGTTCTCCTCTAGTGTTGTCAGTGCTTGGGTTTTGTGGTAAGTTGTTACAGGCCTATTTGGTTTAAGATTGAGTTATTCTAATGGGTTTTCCCTAGTTTTTTGGGATCATCTTGTGTAAGAAATGTGCAGTTTCTGTAGTTGTCTTGATTAACATATTATAAGGAAACTGGATTAGTTCATGCTGGGAATTACCATGTTCCTGGATTCAGTGATGGTGTTGTTTTTCTAGGACGGAAAAGATGTGTTGTTTCTCAATATCCTGGTATGGTAGTTTTTAGTGGGATTTTTTTTGTTTATGTATCAGTAGTGCTATTCATCTCATGTTTATAAGTCAATTAAGTTCAGTTTGGGAGTTCTCACATTGGCCCCCTTCCCAGGATGGTGTGTTTGGGTTTCAATTTATCTCCTAGTTGAGTCCTTGTGGTGGGGGAACCCTCTATTATTCTCACATTTTCTTGTGTTTTGGCTTCTTTTGGGTCGGAAAGGTGTGAGTTTTGCACTAAAAGGTCACCTATAGGATCTTGGTTTCTCTTGATTTTTATTAGGCATGCATTCGAGTTTTGTCTATCATTGGTCTTAATGAGTTTTTTGGGGGAAATAATAATTTGTGGTCGGGATAATTGTCACACCCCAACCTTAGATCCTATTTAATTTATTCTTTTACTGGTCTCTGATCTTTTGGTCAATGATTTAGTTTGGGTCCTAATTTTATATTTTTGAATAATATATATTATTTTGTGGGTTTTAAACCTATTTACGAGTAGAACAAAGTTATGGGAAGCCATGTAGTCATCCCAGGTACCCATGTGGTAGCTTACGGAATGTAAAGAAGATACCACATGGTTTATGAATGGTCTCTTGTGCCGTGAAGGGTAACCTTGGTGTTTCTCAAAATTAAAATAAATAAATAAAATAAAATAATTACAAAAACACCCACCCTAAATGAACCACCCCTACACTTCTCATCTCCTACGTCCTCCACCACACCTCTAATGGAACTCCCCTCTATTGTTTGTCCATCATCGCTCTCTAGTTTTCCTCCCCTCCCCCCCTGCTTGTGCACTACCAGATACAAATGAGAACATTTGATGAGTCACTCCTTCCCTCTGGTGACCATCTCCCACCGGTTTGGTGTTCTACCTCCCCTCCATATAGTATCTTTTCTTTTATCCTCTTGATTTATAGGGTTTTATTGGGGTTCCTTTTTTGTTCGAACCTGAATGGTTATGGTTTACAGGTGGTTTATGTTTCATTAGATTTTGGGTATGCTGTTTGTCCAGGAGGCCTTGTTCTTCTTTCAATTACAGAGTCATTGCATCCACAACCATTTGTGGTAGGTGAATTCATGTTTTTCCTTTTTAATCATTCTGTTTATACTTTCATTATTTTAATTAATTTTTAAACCTGATTTGCATTCTTGCGGTGTATTTGGTTAGCTTATTTTAGTGTTTCCATGATGGTAAAATTTATCAAAAATAGGTTTTAAGGAGATTCTTAGTGAATTGTTATATGCATCAGTGAAAAATGTGTTTGATTAATGTCCAATTTTGTTTCAATAATTTGTACAAATGATTATCACATTGATAATTATTATGTATAACATATTTTTGTGTATTTTTTGTCATAAAATTTGTTAAAAAAATATTTTTAGGTACATATTTAATTATGCATAAGTATTAACACTACTAAAAAGTTTTATTAATTCAATTTTTTTTTGAATAGTCAAATTATTTTATTTATTTGGTATTTTCATTTATAATTATTTTGTTAAATTTTTTGGAATATGATATGGGATTTTATGGGGAACATAATGATTTTTGGAATCATTTATTTGTTATTTTGGGAAGTTATCTTGGTTTCTAAAATGATTGTCGGAGCTTGTAAAAATTAGGAAGAAGTGATGGGTTTGGGTTTATAATACTAGGGTTCATTTTAAGAATGGGTTTTGGTCGTTCCTTGAACTCAGAGGGTTTCTTTGGATGAGGACACATCCATGGGTGCACTAAGTTCACACATAGAAGTGAATTCAAGTGGATATGGAACTCTTAAAATCATTTCCTTTAGAATCTTACCATATCTAAATCCTCCCATTTTTCTAGAAATGGTCTCATGTCTTTCCAAAAGGTATTTTTTTCTTCAGGTGGTTTGAGATTCTTACATTAAATGTATTCCATAAAGATTTTCCCATTTGGATGAACCGTATTGTTGGTAAATGTTTGGGAACTGAATGGCCCGTTTGGCATTGCAAATATAGAAGTTGTATTTGGGGTTGTTTAAGATATATTTTTCCAATAATTTTTGTAAATGAAATGGGTTAAGTAAGGATAAAGGAATGGTTAGAAATATTCATGATTTCAAATAAATGTTTTACAATTCTAAATGATGTGATGGCCTGGTTGGCACCTTGTGCGATGTGACACACACACACACACAGATATATAGGGAACCTCTATAAGATGGATATCCCTTAGGGGTAATTGTATAAGGTGTTCATGTTTAGGGTAGGAAAGTGAAGTTATGACAGGTAAGGTGAGTCACACGTGGGAGGGCCTATTGCTTACATAGTATGACAACCACCATGTATTGTTGGGCGTATTTTAGAGGATTGAGTGATGGTTATCAACAAAACCCTACTGGACTGGTTGGTACCCTCAAAACTCATTGTAATTCTAGTTGGGTTGTGCCACATGTGTTGCTAGTTTAGGGAATCCAGTCAGTTATTGACATAGGGGCCTCACTAAACGATGAAAGGTGGTTTCGATCTAAGTATGTCTACAGATATTCTATGGATGTTTAGGAAATACCATGGTTACTATTTTTATCTAATTTTTTATATTCCATTTATTTTAGTTTTTAGAGTGAAATATTTATATGTTAATTTATTTTCAACACAACCCTATATTGTTTTGATTGTGTATTTTTTTTAGTTTTTGTAATCAAAATTATTAACTGTTTTAAAAATGAAATGTGGCATATGGTGGTTTTTTAAATAGAAAAGACTATTTCAGATAATTAAATTCTGAATACACTATTATTGATTTCTTTTACAATCAAATATTAATGTAGTTTTTTTGAGAACAGAATATAAAAGGATTCATTAGTAATATCTTATTGAGCTGTTAGCTCACACAATACTTGTACTATTTAGTGTCGGTAGACTTAAACTATTTTGTAGGATTAGTGTCTTATTCATGTTTTCTGGTTTTATATAGATCTTTTAGTCTTTCTTATGGTGGTTATCTTTAAGTCAAATAAATATTATTGTTATAATTTTAGTTTTCTCTCAATTAATTATAGTTTTGTATTTATTTTTCCTACCATGTTCATCAGTTGAAACAGAATCAGTTATTTTAATTTATTGAGGATCATTTGTCAATTATCTTCTTTTCTGTTTTATTTTTATAATTATAATATTTTGTTCTTAAATAATTACCATTGGAATTATGTTTTGATTCCCAAAACTAGTTACCACCCATTGGGGATTAAGAATTCCATTCAGGCTATGTTGCATAACGGGTTGGGTGTCGGGTTGGAAGACATCCTATATAGGTTTGTTATAGTTTCATAAATATCATTCCATCAAAACATAATCCATTCATGGAAATGTATATGAATGGAAAAATTGACTAATTTCCCCGAAATCAAATGAGTAACACCAATGGATGTTATATTTTATGGGAAATAATTTTGGGAGGCATTTTGAAAACATTTTTTGAGAAAAATATCCTTTCTGCATTGAAAAATTATTTTTAAAACATAAATCAATTTTAGAAAAAAATTTCTTGGAAAATAGTTTAGAAAAATATTTTGAATGATTTGAAATAATGGTATTTAAAAAAATTATTTTTCCTTGAATATGATCTTCAAGGATAATGTGAAAATATTTTGGAAGACATAGTTTTTGAAATAAAAATTATTTTCATCCGAAGAGAGAAATATGGTCATATTTTTCATAAAAAAACATTATTATATATATTAAGTACCAAATAGAGGAAAAATAGTACAAAAACATAGATATTTATTGACTAAACATATTATAAGAAAATTCATTAGTGTTATGGAGTGATAGATCAGACGATTTAAATATGTGAATCATAATCCTGGCCAATGTCAATATACGATGAGATAGTTTTAATAAAATCTATTCACATGGTATCTTGTCATTATACTCTCCACATAATAAAATAAAATTACATGAAGATTATAATTTCCTGAAATTAATTAGGTTCAATATAAAAAATGTAAAATGGAAGTATATACGCCTTGAAAAATATTTTAGGTGTAAAATAAAACATATGTCTCAAAGAAGACAAATTCAGACAATATTATCATACCAGATTGGTAAATTTTGAAATATTAACCCCATTAAATAACTGTCATATAATTGATATGTAAATTCACATAAATTTAAGAATAATAACCATATAATACATTAATTTTCATTATATAAACCATGAAAAAGGAATGATTGGTTAAATGGAATGTATCTCAAATATATAAAAAGATAGAAGAGATCCCCCTACGTTATGTCTTTACTATCATCGTACTTTTCAAAACACATGTATAATAAAAATAAATTCATTATAAACCTTTAAAAGAATAATATTCTTATATGTGATACAATATTTATTTTAGTATGATCTTATATTACCCGTTTGTTAACAATCATATATTAAGTCGTCACTTCGGGTAATATTTTCATTCTTCTTCACATGTTTCTTTGTTTGTTATATATTTAGTCCCTATACATACATCATTTTTTAATAATTTTAATCTAGATATAAATTTATTTTTTATTAAATATATGTGTTTTGTAATAATATATATGATATATATGTATGAAACGGAATACACCATACAAGGAGACGGTAAGTCGTATAAACGCATTAACATTGTTTCAGTTTTTATTATCATATTGAATGAAATAAGGTAAGTGAAATATGTATGTATATATATAATTATTCTAGTATCATTTTTATATCATATATATATCATATAATTTTACTAAACCCATCCTTAGTACATTCTATCTCGTGTGTGAATGAATCACATCGCTTAGAGGGGGTAGAAGTCCATACATCCTCAAACAAAATTATCATAATTTTATTAAATGGAATGTATAATGAAATATGTTGTAAAATGATTATTGAATAATAAATACATAATAAATATTTTTTACAACATATATAAAATTATTTCCATTAGAATTTCAACCATTATAGGAGGTAAGGAATAATGAACAATCATCGTTTAGTGAGGGGAGAGATCCCTATAAACATAAACAGTGTGTTTGATACCCATTATGTAGAGTTTTTTTAATCATAAGTAATACTGTTAACATTAATACATAATACTATATTTAATATACATGATTTTTATACAATTTTGGAATAAAGAGAGTGGGGGGGGGGTGGAGAAAAAAAGAAAGTATCTTGAGAGAAATCATTACCTCTTAATCAAGTAACTCCTTTTGGTTTTTTCCAAAACGTTTCGTTGGATTGATTTATATACCAGAGGGAGTGTTCTAGGAGTAATGGAGGGATTTTCATAAATTTATTGGGTATAACTTTTATGAAATGAAGTGGTTTGAGAGGTGTGAAGAAGTGGGAGGCGATGTGGCCTTTTTATTGTGGATGAGGAGTGGCACTCTTGAACATATTTTAACAGAGAATTAAAACCAATGTTTTTCAATATTGAATTTGGATCCATTAAAAGACCCAAGTTGTTCCAAAGGAGTATTGGGTCAAGATATACCTATCGAATGAATATTGGATAAATTTCTAGGTGTTTTTGGCCCTTAAATTGATATATTAGTACTTCGTTAACCTAATTTTTCTCTTAATCATTGTAACTAATTTAAATCACATCAACTAGTATTTTAGGAATAAAACTATGTTAAGATTATTATAAAATTTCAGTTATTCTTATTCAAAATATGTTATCCATTTTTCCAAATTATAATAAAAAAATTGGATGAAACTTATGTAAAAATAATCTCATAGACAGGATGACACTGGTGGGTTTTATAGAAAAAACATCCAAACATTTGCTAAGGTTTTATAACATATTTTAATGTGAAATTGGTTCCAACAACCTAAATTTTATTAAAATATAAAAATATGATATAATTATACTTTTAAAATAATTTAGACTATAATTTATCCTTATAAATAAATTTGTGGAAAAATATTTCAATTAAGATTCATTATTGTTCACTATTCATCCAAAAAAGAAGTTTTTATGTAAAAATTTAAAAATTAAAACTATTATAATTTAAAATTATAAATTCATTAATTAATATTATTATATCATATTATATTTCAATATGTGTATAAAATAAATTTTTAAATTTTTCACAGAAGGGCATTAAAAGTAGTTTATTTGTCAAAATAATGTTTTTAAACCTATAATCACTTTACCAAAAATTGTAACTTTCATTATCAATAAATTTTATTAATATAAAACAATTATAATTTTTAATAGGGATTGTTACTATTCATATAACTATGTTTAACAACTTGGTTATAATTATCTCATTTAAATAATTATAACAATAAAATAATGTTTTATATAAACATATGTACTGTATATAACATATTCCAAGTCAGGTTTTTGTGTAACGTATGTCAATATGGTGCCATGTGAAATGAATTTTTTAATTTGTGAATTGCAAGATATAATTTAAAATTTTATTTATTTTGGAATAAAAGTTTCCATAAAAACTCAGTGTGTTACATTCTACCCACATAAAATGAAATTCTCCCTAAAAATTCATCACTCGGGTAATGATATTGGGGATACGTTTGATTAATCTTATAATAATAATCTCACATAGCTTCCAATAAATGGTAAATTTCCTTCAAAACAATGACCAAATGGGTGGTCTTGTTTCGTAGAACATTCACTAGTTGATCCAGAAATTCTTGTGGTTGTTCCTCATAAGAAAGTTCCTACTCTATTAGTATGACCACTGAGTTTAGTACATGCGAAGGGTTAGGTATGCACTACCTCATTAGATATACATCTAAACCACCATATAATTTAGAGATACTTGTAATATTTTACATGAGATATTATACCATCATAATACAATCATAATTCATAATGGGGCTGATTCCCCAAGGGCTTAGTTTCCATTTCATTAAAAAACCTCATTACAATATTCCAGGGTGAGATTCATAATAATTTATTTTCACCAACATCAAATTCTAGATCATTTATTCAGTTACTAGCATAATTCTTTTTCTAACATTGAGCTTACATGATATGAGGTTTATTTTTTCTAACCATATTGATGATTTCTTCATCGATCTTAGGTCCCAATAGATTTCTTCCTCCAACCTCATCCCAACACTTCGGGGATCTACATTTCATCACATAGAGGAAATTATAAGGATCCATCTAAATTCATGAGAAAAATATATTTTTGAATGAAAACGTAATAAGGTGAAGGTTTTTATGCTAAACAACATAAAAATCCAGAGAACAAGATTTCAATATACCCTATAGGTTTTGAATTGTTCGTTCAGTTTAGCCATCTATCTGAGGATGATAAGAAATGTTGAAACTCAATTCTATATCAAGTGCTTACTGACATATTTACCAGAACATTGAGGCGAACCTTAGATCCTGATATGATATAATATAATGGGGTAACCCATCTAACCTTACCACTTCCATAATGTATATCTTGTAAATCTAACCTATTGTGAAGTCTTCATTGATATTGAAGACGTGTGTTGACATAGAAAGGCGATCTACTACCACCCATATAGCAATAAACCCTTTAGTGGTTTTGGTAAGTCTAACAGAAAAATACATAGTGATGTTCTCCCATTTTAATTCTAGTATGTGTAATGATTTAAATATCTCATTTTACTTTGGTCTTTCTACCATAACTTGGGTTTATACCAAACATCGAGAAACACACTCTATGATATCCATCTTCATGCCATCCCACCAGAATAATTCATTCATGTCCCAATATATCATTGTAGTTCCCATATAATAGAGATTGAACAACTACGAGCATCCTCTAGAAACAAATTATTCAAATATGTTATTCAAGGAACACATACATTTTTCCTGAGTCTTATCATTACATCGTGATCAAGGATCAATTCTTGAATATTTCTGACATTCTTTTGAATATCAACATCTTACTTATTCACCTACTTAGCATTCACTTGTATTTATGGTTGAACACTCTTTTAAGATTGAAAATATTTCCCCCTTCATTCAGGATTTCTAAATCCATCCATTTCAAATCTATAAATATTTGATATTTTTTCATCCTCATCATGGATATGCTAGAATGATCCGTCCAACTCCAATCATTGACCATCTTGTTTGCTTTCTCATGGTGGTAATGCTTTGAATAATCATAATCCTTTATTAACACTAAACACGTTCTCTGTCACATGTCCTTCTCCTTCTGTGTGAATATATATTTCATAATTTTATGATAGGTATATATATTCCACTTTTCTATATAAATATAATTCTTCCATATCATTAATGAAAATATTACAACTACCAAATCCAAATCATGAGTAAGGTAATTTTTCACATGAATTTTTAAATTCCATGAGGCATTAGTGATAACCATTTTATTATGTATAAGTACACATCCCAAATAATTTTTAGACGCATATATATTGATTAAAAACACTACTCCACTATAAGATAATGTAGGAACAGGTTCACCAACTATCCTTTTCTTTTTTTCCATAAAATTTTCCTCACATGAAACTATCTTGAAAAACATGACACCCTTATAAGTAAACATAGTCAATGGATTACATAATCATGAGAAACAATCCACCAACCATCAATAATATCCAGCTACAAAAATAAAGCTATGGAACTCAGTCACTATGGACGGTCTAGGATAGAATTCTATAGCCTCCGTCTTTGATGGATCATCAGCTATAACATATCTTTAGATTAAGTGACCAAAAATTGATCCTTTTGCATCAAAAAATCATAATTTGTGAATTTTTCATATAGCTTATCCTTTATTAGTGTCTTTAATAAAATTTTTAATTGACACTCATGCTCTTCGTTGATTTTTGAACAGCTAAGAATATCATATACGAAGACTAAAAAAAATAGGGTGAGGTAATATCCAATGGAAAGATTCATCAAATCCATGATGATAGCATGGGAATTAAAATAATTGAAATGCATCACTATATATTCATAGTGTCCATATATTTTATGTAATGTCGTCTTGGGTATACCCTCCTAATTGATCATCAATTGATGATTTCGAGAATAAATTCTAGTCATGGAAAAGTGTTGTGATCCATGGAGTTGAAAAAACAATCAACCATATGGGGAATTGGATATTTGTTTTTGATTGTAAATTTTTTCAACACCCATCGATTAATGTAGAGTCTCATTTATCCATATATCATTTTCGTAATAGAACTGGTGCACCTCATGGTGACACACTTGGCGAAATGAATCCCTTATAAAGGATTCAATGGATTTGCTTCTTCAGTTTTTTAAAATCAATAAGGGCAATTCTATAAGGATTATTTGAAATTGGTATGGAACCAGGTATGAGTTCTACTGGGAACTAAATTTCCCATTTTGGTGTAAGGTTAAGAAATTTTTTTTGAATGACATGCACAAAATCTAGAACAATATTAATAGCATCGATGTCGATTTTCTCCAAAACCATTTCAGATAAAAAAATCTTCTTAATGATATATAATACCCATGAACTGGATGTTATATACACAAGAATTTCATACATAGCTTAGAATAGATAGATAATCATATGAGAGTTTGAAATATCAAACATAACTTCCATTACTCAAAAATAGATGTGGTCATTATGTAGGTAAAACCAATATATTCCAAAGATATAATCAATTTAGCCCTAAGGAAGAATGTTATGATTTACAGGAATAACATTACCAAAAACTTCAACCAGAGAGGAATCATTGAATTAGGATGCAATCATCACACCATTAGGGGGTTCCATTACTAATTCCACATCTAATTATTTTGGTGCAATCTTATCACCCGTAGAAAATTATTTATATATGAATGAATGGGTAGATCAATAATAAAATATGAAATTAGTTGTTCTATAGTTTGTGGTATGTGTACCTTTTATCACATATGTATAATACCACTTTTTGGAAATAGAAATTGAATTATATTTCACCTTTTCTATTGGCTTAAGAGGTTACTGACAGTGATCATCATCAATAGACATTGGGTTTGGTTAGTGGTCAACAGAATTCCCATTCTCCTTATTCTTATAGCACTAAATTTTGGTAGGTTAATTATGTGTTGTTTTTTCTCCATTTGCGTTGTATGAAATCTTCATTCAGTTATTTTAGTAATCAAATTGCTGATAACCTTCCCTTCCACAGAAAAAAAAATTATTAGGACCCTTAAGTAAATTTCTTCTCTGGTTATTCCCACACCATTTCAACCTTGATTTCACAACACAAAATATATTCGTAGCTACTAAATTATATTATAGTCAATGCTATTTTGAGACATGGATTTAAATAAATGATGAACCTATCAACATTATGTTTGGGTTGGATGATAATTCCTGATGTGTACCCCACAATTCTCATGAAATTAGGCTCGTAGATACCAAAAGATTCATTATTCATTTCATTCAACTCAATGAACTCTTTCGACAATGACCCATAATTTACATATAGATATCAATTCAACATTTAATAATATTTTTTTCATAAAATAAAAAAAACCACTCCAAGACCATATAGTTTAAGTTTATTTAGAAATAGTGAAACATAAACAACTAGTTCATAAAACATCTGAATTTTTTCCCTCTCATTTCTTCCAAACTAGACTAATTCCGGACATATCATACTTAATACCCTTATTCATGACTTGGGGAAAATAAAAATATGAATGTTTGAGCTCAAATTATCAGTGAGGTAAAATAGGGAAATATCATTCATATCATAATCATAAGAACATAACCTTTCAAAATATTATCCTACATAAAAATGATCATAATATCACGTACTGGGATAAATCAATCAATTTCAATGTAATCCCAACAGTCATAACATAATACATGAAATTGTGTTTCATACAAACATTATTCTATGGAATCTTTTAATATTAGTCATTTTTCATTTCTGAGACAATAGTTGTAGACAAAGTCCATTACTGAACTGAGTTCACTCCTTTTACCTACTTGGTATTACAGAAATTGATTTACTTATCATAGTAGTCATGTATATTTCATGATATATAAATATTTACCCAATTCATTGGAGGGGGATATAGATCCCACCGATCTCATTATTAAACCATTCTTATGTGTTCCACAAAAACATAAACCATTCATCATATTATAACCCTTGGAACAATAAAAAATGGTTATCTTAAACATCATTACATCATAATCCATATAAAATAAATGGATTTCATAAAACTAATTCCATCAGAAAACCAATAAAATCTACTTAATAATAGATATATAAACATAACCCTATTTCATTTTAGATGGAAAATAATTTTTATAATGCAATTGAACATAATTTGTTTGGAATATATCCTTCCTTTTTCAAAAATGTTTTCTTTTCACAAAATGCCACACAATATTGAATGAAAATAATTTAGTTGAAAAAAATATTGAATTGTATAGATGATTTTTAATGGAAAAAGGTGTCATGAAACTGTAAAAACCCATTCATGCCTTATAAGTAAAAATAATATCTCCTTGCACTTTGTATGAAAAAAAGTCAATAATTATCTTAAATCGAATAATGAAAAAATATTCCTTTCATACCATTTAACAAAATTTAACAAAAGGGTAAAATTAACTATAATTGTTTTTAGAAAAATAGAAATAATTTTACATAAATAGAAAATTTTGATGTTGACAATAAATATACCCATGTAAATACTTACATATAAACAATCTCGGATAAAAATGAGATTGCAAAATTATATGTTACCATAAGTCCCATATCCTTTGTATGGATCCAAAACTCCAATATAATGAGTTAAATAATTTTATTAACTTATTCCAGAATAATATTCATTTTTATGATATCATATTTGATTATATTATCATATTTTTGTTAGTAATATTTTACTGTCACTCGTTTTTTGGATATTAACTACTTTGTGTTCTTATGCATGATTATTCTGATAAGATCTTGTTCCACGTCTTTGGTTAGAGTTAAATCATTTAAATAATGATATTAATATAATATATATCATATTTATTCATTTAATTCATGTATATAAGAATCCTTTAATTATTATTATGTAGAATTAATCACATCACACCATGGAGATGGTAGGACATACGTATACAGGAGCAGCGATATTGTTATCATAATTTTTCAATGGTATTGAAGTTTATGTGGTATAATATCTCCAAATTAGTAAAAATTACAATAATAATATCTATTTTCAATATTTTAATAATTATACCCATCCATATAAGGTGGTGGGGAAAAACACATTTCACGAAGGTGTGGAGACGATAAGCTGTATGTACGCACACACTGGGATTTCTTTTTTCATAGGATTGATAGATCGTGTAATAGGTTTGATTCAAATTTATAATAACATATATGTATATGAGTGAAAATTATTTTATTACTTTATAATGAAACAAATAATGAAGTGGAACTAGAATAAGAAATAAGATTGAAAAATTGGTAGAAGTGATTACCTCTTTCTCGACACGCTTCCTCTAAATCTCATCAGAGAATAGTATAGTTAGAATTTTAAGATTAAATGAACCGATAGAATAAAAATTTGGAATATTATAAGGGAAAAAGGCTGAGGGTGGAAGATCATAAAGGTTCCAAATAAAGTTAAGAGGCGAGGGAGGACGTGCCTTTTTATAAATGAGGTGAGGGGAAATTATGGGAACACCATAACTAATAATATATAATAAAATTAAACCCTACCCAAAAAACATCCAAAGTGTCCCAATTTATTAGATGATATGTGATAGGGTTGTAATATAATCATCCAATAAATTATAGAAAAGATATTATTTCAAATTTAAACCATATCATTTTAATTGACAATTATTTATTTTATTTAATTTTAATTGTGGCAATTAAAATTTTAATATATAATGGTTATTAATATTTAAATATATTGTATTAATTGATCAAAAATTGGTATTTTAAGAAATTTTATATCTTAAAAATATCACATTGTAATTTTAAAATTTTATTATTATTTTTTAGTAATTGAATAAAATGTTATTTTTATAATATATCATTAGTGTCAATTTTAACACTATTAAATTATTTTACATCAAACAAAATAGAAACAGAAAATAAATTCAATCCAAAATTTATAATGAAATAATAAAATGTTATAGGAACCTATAAAATTCATTTAAATCATTAATTAGTTTATTTATTATTTCTTTTAATATTTTTAAAACAATATTTTTATATTCCTGTTAATAAAATAATTTCTACCTCACTATTGTGTCATCATTAATGGTCATTACATAATCTATAAAAATTATAAATATATTTATATGATGTACATAACTCATTAAAAAATCTTGATACTTTATATAGTCTATATTATCTACTAGTTATCCATGTAATAAAATAATTATATATATAAAATAATATTGTGACATTTTGTCACATTCTTTAGTTTTTATAACATTCATGTCATATTCATAGGTAAGTTGCAATTAAGTGATTCAATATCAAATATAAGATAATAAGGGTCGATTTTAGTCATCCAATATGATTTTTACTGGTGTTAATTTAATTTATAATATTATTTTTATGTTTAATTACCTGATTTAACTTTAACCATGGTAATAAAAATAATTACCAAAGTTACTATTCATAATGCCCATAAATATAAGTATCCTATTAACATAATTTGGTTCTATTGATTCCAAATATGGAATCCAATTTTAATAATTCAAAACAAATATGTCCTAGTAATTAATATAAAATTACTTCCATTGTTGAAATGAGGAAAGGGGATTCAAAAGTTAAAACATTGCAAAAGATTGAATTGTTTCTACTTATGAATACAATGTAAAATTAATTATAATGACATACATTATATTAAATGATAAAAATAAAATCTATTAATATTTTAAAATAATTAAATATTATAAATTAACCATATAAATTATCTAGATTAAAATTTTTGTTTTAATTAAAATTTAGCGTAATTTTATTATTCATCAAAACATTAAAGTTATCAAAAATATATCAGAAATCCATCCAAAGTAACTTGTTATATTCATATTTAAAATAAAATGATTATGTTTTCATATAAAAATTATTAATGAGTAAAAATATTATTTTAATGGGGGTTCTCCATTCAATGGTTTAAAATTAAACTATTTTAAAAATAGGTGTTTTTCATCAAATAGTACACTATTCATACCCTATTACTAAAATATCCCTTTTGTGAATATAAAAAATAATTTGTTAGTTATATAGCTCATATATATCTCATCAATTTCATAACCAAAAGTAATTCACCCAAAAAATACAAATATCTAATAGATTTATATTTTTCATAAATAATTGATAGCCAATGAATTCACAATGCATTTTCACATGTTAATTATAATTATTCCCACAATCTTAACGGATATGATATAATTGAAATTTTATAATAATGGTATAGCATGGTTCCTTTAAACTCATGATTTTTTGAAACAAAAAATCCAATAAATAATAAAAAATATATTAAAAAATATATTTCATAAAAACATCTAGGTGTTACATTATACCCCCAAAAACTAAATTTCGCCTTCGATTTTCATCACTTTGAATCAATAAGATGAGGATACCACTCCCTCATAAAATCCTCAAGTTCCCATGTAGCTTCTTCAAATTGGTCTTTCATTTATAAATCTTTAACTACGCAAGTGGCCTTGTTTTGAAGAACTTTTTTTTACGATCCAGAATCTCTATCAGTTGTTCTTCATTAGAATGATCTTGATCTAGTAGTATAAATTTTGAGTATTGTACATGTGAAGTATCAGGTATGTAATTTATTATGAGAGATACATGTAATACATTATGAACTTGATTAATATTCGGTGGAAGCGAAAATTGGTTTTCTACCTTCCCATCATGATCTATAATTTCTAGAGGACTGATATACCTAGGGCCCAACTTTCCCTTCATTCCAAATCACATTACTCTCTTCCATGGAGATAGTCGTAATAACACATTATCACTCACTTAAAACTCTTTGTATTTTCTACTGTAGTCAGTATAACTTTTTTTTCAACTCAGAATTTCTCTTCTATGTTGTTGAATAGATTGTACGTTTTCTGTAATTTCCTATGCAAGATCAGGTCCAAATAAAATTCATTCCCCAACTCCATCCCAGAAAGTTGGATTTATGCACTTCTTTTCATACAAGGAATCATAAGGATCTATCTGAATACTAGAGTTTAGACTATAAATGAAATAAAAATCCACCAATGGTATGGGTGGATACCAACCACCATTGAAATCAATAGGGAAACTTTCAACATGTCTTCTAGAGTTTTAATTGTCCTCTCAGACTGACCATCTATCTGAGGATGATAAGAAGTGTTAAAACACAACTATATATCCATAGAATGCAGAAGACTTCTCCAAAACATTGAGGTAATCCTTATATTCCAGTAGGATTTAATGGAAATTAGTACTACATGCAATCTTACTAATTCCATTACATATACCTTGGAATTATGATCAAGAGAGAAATCCTCTCTAATAAAAATGTAGTGTGCAGACTTCATAAGGCAATCCAATATGATCAAGATTGCATTATTTCCTTTTGATGTTTTGGGAAGTCTGACGACGAAGAACATAGTGATGTTTTCCCACATCCATTATGGCCTGGGTAATTGTTGTAACATATCCTTTGACTTATGTCTCTCAGCCTTAACTTATTGACAAACCAAGCATCGATAGACATATTTAGTGATATCTCTTTTCATGCCGTCCCACCTGAAGTACTCTTTAAGGTCCTTGTACATCATTGTGCTTCCGGGGTGAATAAATAATGAAGAATTATGAGCCTCATCCAATAGGTCTTTCTTTAATTCTATTTTGGTAGGAATTTCTACCCAGTTTTTGAACCTTATTATGTCATCATAATCAAGGTTGAATTTAGTAAATGTATCTCCTTCTTTTGTACCTCTACATCTTCATTACACACCTCCTTAATCTGGACATATATAGATGGTTGATCATTAATTTGAGAATGATAATATTTATCCACTTCCATTAAAATTTCATGATCCATACTTTTCAAATCCATAAATATTGGATCTTTTGTGATCATCATCATAGATAAGAAAGCATGGTATATTCAACTCAAAGTAGCTGCCACCTTGTTCGCATTGACATAGTGATAATGTTTTGAGAAATAAGAATATTTAATCCACTCCTACCATCTTCTTTGTTACATATTTATCTCTTTTAGTGCGAAAATATACAGTAAAATTTTATTATCCGTATAAATGTTACACAATTCTGCATAAATATAATTCCTCTATTTCTTTAATGTAATGATTAGAGAAGGTATCTCCAAATTCTGAGTTGGGTAATTTTTCTCCTGAATTTTTAACTACTATGAAGCTTAAGATATCACCCTATCATTTGGCATGAGAAAACATCCCAGCCCCATATCGGAAGAATCACTGTAGATAAGAATCCTTTCTCCACTAGATTTAAGTGTGAGAAAAAGTTCTGTGACTAACTTTCTTTTTAGATCTATGAAATTCTCTTCACATTCCTCTATCCAAATGAACATAACTCCATTCTAAGTCAACATAGTGAGTGGATTAGTTAATTGTGAAAAGAAAATTCACAAAAAATCAATAATATCCAGAAAATACCACGAAATATTTGGATCTCAGTTACCGTTGTTGATGTAGTCCATATTTCAAAAACCTGTGGTTTTTATGGATCCTTATATATCCCCTATCTTGAGATTATGTGATCATAAAATGAAACATTCTGAAGCCAAAATTCACACCTAGTAAATTTGGAATAATCATTCTCGTTTCTCAATGTCTTCATTACAATTCTTAACTGATCTTCATGTTATTCATTTTTCATTGAATAGACAATAATATCGTCAAAAAATACTACCAGAAACTGGTCATGATAGTATCTAAAGAAGATATTCATTATATACATGAAGAAAGTGGGGGGAATTATTATGAAAAAAAGAGTCATTATATATTCATAGTGTCCATACCTTGTACAAAATGGAATCTTTGTTATATATTCATTTAGACCCGGAGTTAATGATATCCTGAATGAAGATCAATCTTGGAAAAGTATTGATCTCTTTGTAGTTGTTCAAATAAGTCTTCAATGCAGGGAAGAGGATATTTGTTATTGATAGTGATCATGTTAAGTTCTTGATAATCAACGTAGATTCACATTGATCCATATTTATTCTTAACAAAAAGAATAGGTGCTCCCGAAGGCGATTCAATAGTATGTACGAATACCATATCAAGATTATATTGGAGATGCTTCTTCAATTCCAACAACTCAATTAGAGAAACTGTATAATGTGTCTTTGGAATAGTCATAGCACCTGGTATGAGTTCTATTGGAAAATAAACTTCATAATTTGGTGCAAGACCTAGAAATTACTCCAAAATTACATTATCAAATTACCATACAATGGAAGTGTTATTAATCATGTGTTTCACCCCCATAATTTGAGATAAATAACATTCATTTATCAGAATAAAGACCCATAATATGGATGATATTTCTAATGGATGTAAATATTCATACTTTCATAGATAGACGATCGTATATTGATCTGGAATATGAAATGTGACCCCCTTCCTTGGAAATTGATTTCTGACCCATATAGAGAAAGACAATCCATCCCATGAATCACATCCAATTCTAATATAGGAAGGATCAGAAGATTTTCAGGGAGAACTTTCCCTCAATCATCAACCGGAGAATAGTTATAAACTTTTGATGTGACTGTTGTTCCATTAGGATTTGTCAAACATAACTCAACATCTAAATGTTGAGGTAATATAGTTATACACATAGAAATTTCATCAGAAATATACGAGTGGGTGGATCCAGAATCAAATAAAACATTTTATACTTTAGAGTGGATGGTAAGAGTACTTCTCACCACTTCATTATCATACTTCACATCACCGATTGTGAATTCATGTGAATTTACTTTTTCTTTTGCCTTAAAATTTTGTTGATGTCGATCATCACCAATAAGCCACGGATTAAGAAATTTATTGGCATAATTCCCCATTTCATTTCACATGATACATTGAAGTGTATGAGGTTGATTATATAAAGCCTTTTCTTAGTTCACATCATTAGAAATATTTTCCCCATCACTCAGGCATTCAACTGCCCGATGACCTTATTTTACACACAAAAAATATTTACTAGTCCCTTTAAGACAATTCCCTCCATGTGTCATTCCACACATTGAGCATAAGAGAACACACATCTTCTTTTCTGGGTGGAATTTATATTTTCCTTTGAATTTCATTTTTCCCTTCTTAGAAGACCCATATGACTGATTGGTTACTCCAATCTACATCCTCAATTTTATAGAACCACGATCAATTTTCCCATTTCTATTAATGTCCCTAATGGCTAATTCACTTTGGAGATATGGTATTTAGCCACTAAAGAATCGATCACTTTTACCCTCAGGTAGGATAGTAATTATGTATGTCTACTATGCATGTCTAATAAAATTTGCGTTGTATGTTACAACAGATTCATCATCCTTTTTCGTATGTTCAAGGAAATCCTTCCCCATATTTTTTTTGAAGAATATGAGAAATGTAATTATTGGAAAATAAGTTCGTGAACATGTCTGATTCCATGGACACAATTTCATCTTTTTGACTCATATTCATGTTAAGATTCCACTATTGATCAGCTTCACCTTCTAAATGATAGACTGATAAGATGAATTTATCATGTTCATTACATTATAGAACTGTAAATATCTTTTTAGTGGTATTGATCGATTGTTCAGCAACTAATAGATTAGAAGACCCGATGAATGATGGTGGATTCTACCTCATGATGTATTCAACAATAATGTTTCCCCCCTTCCTTTGGTCGATTGGAAGTACAGAATGATTCATAGCCTGAGAAATTTTTTTTAGCATGGATATAATATTTTTCATTCCAACTCCCATAACATTTTGATGACCAGGGGGGAAATCATTATATGACCTGTCACATTTAGCATTAATGTGGTTCTTTCAGGTTCCAACCATTGGCTAAAATCAGGAAGCATAGTGTGATAAAAACTAATCATAACAGAAATACCACATAATCAAGAATAAAATTTCAATTTATGAGACTTTAGGTTTTATCATATTTTATTCATGAACATCTCTAAAACAATAGGATAAGATTGTAACCTATACATATCCTTAGGGTACTTACTAATGTTCTCTCATCCTAGTTTCCAATATTTAACTATAACATTGCTCTAATACCAACTATAATGGGCCATACATTAAATATAGATATTAATTAATCATTGAAGAATATTTATTACATAACATAACAATATCACACTAGGACTGTAGAGGTTTAGTTTCTTTAGAAACTAGGAAACAAAGATAATCGGTTTATAAAACATCTTCTCTGTTTCCAGCTTATTTCATCAAAACAATATTCCTTTTTAACCTTTTACAAAAAATAACATTCTTCAAGATCTATGGAAAATAAAAATATGAAAGGCTGAGATCCAATGCTTAGTAAGGTAAAACGATGAAAATTTCATTCATATCATAATCATAAGAACATAACATTTGAAAATCATATCCTGCATATAAAAGATCATAATATCATATCATGGGATATATCATAGAAGTGAAATTTAATATCAATAATCATAACATATGAAATGTAATTTTGTGTCATACACACAAAAATATTGAAAATAATTTTTTATTAGTAAAGCTTCATTGTTTAGACCATCATTGTGGAGAGAGTCCATTACTGAACTGAGTTAAATCCTAATTCCAGCAACGTATTTATGAACCAGATTTACTTTCTGTTCTAGTCACATCTATCTTATGAGATATAATCATTTACCCAATGAATTAAAGGGAGATATAGGTCCCACCCATCTCAGAATAAAACTATTCTTACCTGTCCCAAAAAAAACATAAACCATTCATCATAGCATAACCCAAGGAACAACAAAAATAATAGGTTTCTTAAACATCATTGCATCATAATCCATATAAGATAAACAGATTTCATAAAAAATTTCCATTATAAACTTAATAAAATCAATGTAATAATAGAGATAGTAACATAACCCTATGTCATCTTAGATAGAAAATAATTTTGAAAAAGCACATGAACATAGTTATTGAGGTAAGGATCCTTTCTTTTTAAAAAATGTTTTATGTTCTCAAAATACCATGTAATTTTAAAAGAAAATAATTTTTTTGAAAACAATATTGAAATTTTATAAAGGTAGCTTCATGGAAAAAAGGTTTCATAAAATCATAATAATTCATTCATTTATTATATGTTAAAAATAACATTCTCCTTGTACTTTTTCAAAAAATTTCCAAAAGTATTGTAAATCAAATAACAAAAAAATATTCCTCTCATATAGTATAATGATAATTACTTAATGAGTAAAATTAAATTTTAAATATTTTTGAATAAAATATATAATTTTACATAATTATCAATCATAGATGTGGATGAAAATATACCGTAGTAAATACTTACTTATAAACAATCTCAGAAAAAAATGAAATTTCAAAATTACCCCTTACCTTAGGTCTGAAATCCTTAATATGTATTCAATCCTCATGTATAATGATCTAAATAATTTTATTGACTTATTCTAGAATCATAATCAAATTTATGATATCATATTCGATTATATTATAATCTGTTAGTTAGTAACATTTCATTACAACTCATTATTCAGATATTAACTACTTTCTGATAATATTAAAGTGGTGTGTCATTTCACTGAAGGTATGTTAATAGTGTCTTAATTTGATATTACCCACACATAAGCTAGTATAGTGTAAGTGCGGTGTCGATCCATATGGAATGGATTAGTATGTAAATTCGATTACGTTTGGAGTTAACATAATGAAAGATGATGATTTTATAGTGGGTTTTTTTATTATGAAAAATATTTAGATTACAAAAGTAAAGATTAATGTTTAGAGGTAAAAAAATTGTTTTTTAATGTGGTTGATAGAAAAAGGAGCGTATTGGGGATATGTTTATTATGGATGTGTACGAACGTTTTATAAGGTGTCATTGTTCGCCATAACCCAATACTGTGAGTTTCAATTGTGAAAAGGTTCCCTTGGTCCGGTAATCTATGTCTGGAGCTAAAGAAACTGACTCCTTGGTCTGGTCGATAGTGTTTCAAAATTATTTATTTAGATCAATCCAATTGTGAGTCAATGAATACTTCCAATGATCATGATGGTATTCATCGATATACTTCCATTGAGTCCCTGAAAATTATGCCCTTGGTCTGATTCAAAATTTTCAGTAATATAATGAAATGATTTAATATGAATAAGAAGAGTTAAAAATAACCGACACAAATATAATTATTAATCCAAATTACTACACTCTTTCATCACCCAAATCCCCAACACATGGGGTGTTTAGTTACAAATGGAAGAATTGATGACAAAACAACCCTCGATAAATGATGTGGTCGTTGAAGAAACATCGAGGAGAGGTGAATTATTTGAGAAAATGGTGGAATGATGGAGTAGAGGAACAACAGTGGCAAGGAAGACGGGAAACATAACCTCATTCCATTGAATATTTTCTATTTTTTATAAAAACTGGAGGCAAATCCCTCTATTTATAGAAAACAAAAGTACATTTCATGTATAGAAAGTACACATCGTGTAGTTTTTTCAACACATTTTTGTCATAGTTTTTCTGCTGTAGGTTGCCAGCTGCGCTACCCTGGAAATATGTGGAATCAATATTCAGTTGATGAGGGGTATATGCATGTGTAGCCCCCACCCATGGCATGTAGTCTCTGAAAAATTCCACCAACCACATCAAAGTGCTTGTCCACGGCATGTAGGTATGACCCACATGTGGTGTACTCTCTATTTTGGTGACTTGGGTGTGTACTCGTCCAGCCGATCCGTGTCTGAGTCTAAATGTACATATCATGTAGGTATTCACATGCTGTGTAGTTGGGAATTTTTCTCAGAGTTATCCTATTTTTTGTGTTTTGGTAGAAATCACTAGAAAATAAATGAGAACACCAAAATCAAAATATTTTAACACTAATAAGTAGGTATTTTCCAAAAACATGTTATCTTTAAAATTTTTTTGGAAATGTATACAAAAAACAAGTGTATAAAACTCCTCCACACTTATTCATTTTCTTGACCTCAAGAAAATATCAAAATCAAATTAAAAGATTCCATATTTTAGAAGGAATGCATTCAATTAATCATAAGTGTAAATGATACAGTCACATTGGGAAATTCAAAAAAGGTACAAAACATAATCATCTCTTAAGATATTCTAATTATGCCTCATATATAATTCAATTAACTACTTTCATCATCATTTTAACACATATTTCAACCATTAAAAAATAATCATGCCACTTGATTATCTACCTCACCAGTAAATAACACACAGAAAAATAAATATATAGTAAGTCAATGTAATGCTCATTTTAAGCTATATACACTATATCCATAGGTTTTAATGAAATATAGTTATCTACATCATAAAATTTAATTACAAAAATCACGAGGGATTTTCATTAAGGTCCATATTTCTTTGAGGCTATGGGCTGGTAGTTAAAGATGTAAAAAAATAAACTCTGAGGCTTGAAAAGGGAGGTAAAATTATTTAAATAACACTGCATGATATTCAAAATAATTATCAATGTAAAAACATTATCACCAAGCTCTATCAAATGCTATCGTCACCACTATCTCTCTTAGACATGTAGGGTTCACAAACCATCTTGTGAATATAAGTTCCCCTTGTATTTATCATTTTTTTAAACATAGGGGACCACTTAGGAATTCCATGAATAGGGTTTTGGAACCATTTCTGCCCCAAATTTACTAGAGGCACTCCCACATACATAAGATCATGACTATTCACAACAATGTACCATGTGATGTCAATTACCTCTCTAATGCTCAAGTGAATAATCATGAAATGTTAAAAAGAAATATGGTAGGAAGGGAAATGCGTTTGTAATGTGGATTCCTATCAAGGTTTTTCATGGATTATAGTGGCTTTACGAAGATCAGATGTAGGGATGGTCTCATGATAAAAGGGGTGGAATAATCAAACACCTAAATAATTGTAATTTAATTCAAAAATTATTAATGTTTTAAAAAAAACATGCAAATTGTAGAAGTCTAGTATTTCCTAAGTATCTTTAAATAAAGAGGGTATTAGCAAGAATATGAAGAAGGGTTTAAAATACCTCTTAGGAGTGGGAATAGAAAAAAAAGCGACAATCAGGTTGTGACTTCCATATAAATGATTATCCTAATCAATTCATGTATCCAGTGATTATAGGCTACAATATAAACTATATCAACATTAATTTTAAAATACTTATGATCCAAAATCATCATTAAACCATTAAATTTTTTTACTTATAGAATTATTATTTAAAAAATTACAAACCAAAATTTCTTCAAAGTTTCCTATATATCTTACAATAATGTTATCTCTTAGATGTAGGTAATGGAAAATACTAAGGTGGTTTATAGACTCTCCCTGAAACTTAATACTACACATGGTCCACGAAGTGAACTACTAAGGGAAAACGAGGATGAAGATAAAAAAGGCACATGAGAGGGGATGAATGACATGAGAAACTAAAAATACTAGGAAAAAAGAATGAATAATCCCCTCATGTTGTGGTAATAATTAAAGACGTCAATAATTCGCTTCAATGTACCAGTGACTGTTAATGAAAAATAAAACTGCAGGAAATTATGTCTTCACATCGCAAAAAATCAACTAGAAATATATATAGAAGGAATCACAAATGGCATAGTCACAATGTAGCCTCATGGGAAGAACTAACTAGTACATTTGGGGAGGAATCATCACATATAGTAGCTGATGGAATTGATCCCTCGGCATGTTGTAGTGATGATGTTGAAGGGACATCCGTAATGATGAGCGATGTAAGATGAGACAAGCCATTACCTATTATAAGGATGAATACAGAATCTGTGTCCACAACAACGTTAGTAGTGTGTATAGTAGAAGTTGGAGGCATAGAAGAAGAGTGAACCACTAGTGGAATGAGAATCCATTATGCTATAGCAGTAGCTCCACCATCCGATCAATGTTGTCCAGGTGCTGAGAAGATGTCATCTTCTGTTGATGGATAGAAGCCCGCTGATTCTCCAGAAGATCCAGGGGGTTCATCGTAGCCAAGAGGATGCTGATGGGGAGGTCAGTTGAGGATGCCGAAGGTGAAGGGGTAGTGGATGTTCTAGGATGGGGAATGAGAAAGGATGTAGGGAAGGGTGAGGAAACTGGAAGGGGTTGGTAAGGATGTTCAGGTGCAGCCTTAGGGACAAGAGGGTCGACAGGGTGTGGTGGTCGGGCCAAGGTTAGGACGTAAGTGCCCATACTTCTGGACCAATCCCATACCAATAAGCATGTGAAAGTCCATCTGATGGGGGGAACCCAATGGGGCATGGGGAAGGGAAGGCTTGATAACGCTGAGGTGGTGTGGAATGAGGGTGGCGTAGAACCCACCGTTAAGGTTTTCCTGATTTCTAGTGAACATGGATAGGATGTTAGAAGTGGAAATTTATGAGATGTTTGGGTAGTTCTCTCAGATGACATAGGTGAGGAACTCCATGTCACGGCCGGTCACAACCCCCATATCCTCATATAAGGGAAATGTGATGGCAGTAAGGCAGTAGTGTGTGAAGAAGAGGATAAGGTAAATGATGACGTTACTCTTCTTGGAAGTGGGGGTGTAGAGGTGGTCTGGCCCCACAATATCTCGCCACATGACAATGAGATGATAATGTTCAGGGTTAGTTAGGATATAGACAAGGGGTGGGGGACTGGATGGGGATAAAAGCCACACCCTCGGCCAAAATCGGGCATGGGTTGGGAAAATGGTTGACCGCCCGGCCGAAATTGGACCACCCGGACTATGTCGCAAGGTGTGACCCGCTAATTGGTCCCATCAAACTCAAAGGAAGCAAATAACTCCAAAAGAAATCTATAAAAATAAGAATGCTGACCTAGAAGATCATGTGTAATGGTGTGCGACTGAGGATTCCTCCATCTCTCGCCAGATATAGAGCTCCTGAGGCATGCTA
Source organism: Viscum album (assembly GCA_963277665.1). Taxonomy (NCBI): domain Eukaryota; kingdom Viridiplantae; phylum Streptophyta; class Magnoliopsida; order Santalales; family Viscaceae; genus Viscum; species Viscum album. The sequence continues at coordinate 843,680,601 of OY728159.1, forward strand.
TTATCATGGTAAAGACTGCTCAACTAGATTGGGCGGCGAGAGGAATGCCAAACTCGGTTGTCCAGCATGTCTATGACTGGAAACACTAGGCAAGGGTATGCGGCACCGGTAAGGGTTTTCCTATGTGGGGCAGTAGAATGCGTCTCGCTCCAGTGGTGGAGCGGCCTTAGTGGGCGATGGTCTATTCGACAGGGTGGTTGAGGAAGGATCAGCCGGAACTAAGGAGGGATCAAGAGGAGTGGAAGATGGTAGTAATGAAAGGGTGGTTCTTAGAGGCTCCATGAGGGGTGGGGGGGGGGTGTGGTACAATTACCCTTATTTTTTGGGGCAGAGAGTGGTGTCATGATGTAAGCAAATAAGGCTGGTACGACGGGATGTCTGGGGCTTGTGGGGTCGTGGTTCAAAGTCGTATCCTTCGAAAAGTGGGCATCTCACCATCAGTAGTAGAGGCGGGCCACTTTCCATGTGTAGGGTCAATGTCCGCCAGAACATAGAAAAGAAAATAAAACCATAAAAAAAGAAAATTAAAAGAAAAATAAAAGAATAAAATTTGAGAAAACTAGAAAAGTAAAATAACACAACATGTAAATACAGAGTAAACGATGTGTATTGTAAGTGGTTTAGCATCTAATCTTATCTAGATAGACACACCATGTTAGAATTTAACTGGCCAAGGAAAGATACATAGTGTGTACTAAATATACATGTCATTTACATGGAAATGGTATCCTGTTCGTGTGGTTCCAAGACACGACCACTATCTATGTAGAGCCAAAAATTCTGTCTATGCCATGTGAATGTACGACACAAGATGTGAAAGAACATAGTTTATATGGACATGTAGAGTGTGGGACACCTGCTAGACCAGAGAAATGGGACGCACGACATGTACTAGACATACATGTCTTGGGTGTAAACATGTTTTGTGTTGTTGTGTGAATGAGTTACCCGGGCACGATTATGGATGGTACATAGTGTGTACCATGTAGATACTAGTGTTTGGATGTGTAAAAATGTACACGGTGTGTGTTCTTGGTTTTGTTCCCATGTACTGTGGGCATATGAAAAGGTGGATGATCAACAAATCGGCCTAAAAACTATGAAAACTAGGAAAGAAGGTTTGTAGAATGCTGTACCTGGAGTGAGGATTGTAATGAAGAATACATATGGACCTAAAATGAACAAAAATCTCATATTGGAGGATGGAAGACCATGTGACTTCTAGTAGAAGAAAACGGGGGGGGGGGGGGGGTCCGCATGACACAGGGTGTGTCCACATAGGGTTTCTAGCTTTTATATCCATTTTACCAGGCATGTAATCTAATAGCCACATCGTGTAGTACTTTAATTTACATTGGAATAAAATATAATTATTATAGTAAAGTATATAATAATAAAATTTAATAATATATATATATATATATATATATATTTATATATAATTTAAAAATAACGCTATAAATTTAATGTATTAGTAAGTACACATTGAATGTTCTAAAATTTGAAAAAAAGAAGTACAACCTATGGTTCGGTGCATGGGGCACTATTCGAACTAGAGATCATCGATCCAAATGGAAGCCCTCCACCACTAGAGAAACGTTTGTACTACTAATATTATTCATGAATTATATATATATAATTCACATGGCCTATACTACACGGTATTAAATAAATGCATGATGTGTGGTTTCTAATTAGACTAAATGGGATGAAGTAGGGAGATTAGCCGTGTTCGAACCCATGTCTTTCGGACCTGGGGTTGAGACTCTGCCAATCATCCATCTTCACCACATGTATCCCTTCATTTTAAAATTCTTTTTAGTTATTAAGGAAAACCTGGTACAAATGACGTAAAATGAAACACATGCGACATGGTTTTATTGAAAGGACAACTGATGAAAATGGGACAGTTGTAAGGATTCGAACTCTGGTATTTTGGAACCGGTTTACGACCCTATCCAACAGGTCTATCCCCATCATGGGATTTATTGTATTTTTAAAAAAATTATATATATTATGAAAAATACCACACACTCCCTGTATGTTAACATGAGTATATAGAAAAATAACCCCTTGAAAAGGTAGGTATGGAGGGATTCGAACCCACGATGACTCAGATAATCTCCAATGATTTTACTATCGGAACTGTCATCATCCTAGTTTATTATTTAGTTAATATATATATTTATAATATTAAGAATAAAAATATTTGTACATGCCACTTGTATTGGTGGTACAGGGCGTGTAACCTCTAGGTTGCATCCAAAGAAGCACCTTTGTTTTATATTGGTTAGCTCAATCAACTTACCTCTGGTTAACTGAGATGCGTGGTGGAGAGAGTTCCACTCATGTCTTCAATATGATGGTATGTATTTGGACATTGTTCATTAAAATTGAATGGTTGACCATCCTCCCCTACAATTTCCACCTCTATATGGTGGAATACTTGTATGACTCAGAATGGTCATGACCATCTTGACTTTATCATTCCTGTGTATAATCTAAATGGTAGTTAAAAGGAGTATCTGATCACCGAGTTGGAAAGAGTTTTGTGAAATCTTATGGTCTTGGATTGATCTCGTCTTCCCCTAGTATATATTGGCATTCTCATATGCCTCCCATCAGATTTCATCAGGTTCTAACAGCTAGAACATATACTTCTCTTCATTTTTCTTTATATAAAAATTCAAGGCCTTAACAGACCAGTGAGCTTTATACTCTAACTATATTGGAAGAGGGAATGACTTCTCATATATTAGGTGGAATAGGGACACCCCTAGTGGTGGCTTGAAGGCTGTCCAATATTCCCACAAAGCATCGTCTATCATCTTATACCAGTCCATCCTTCATGTGTTCACCATTTTCTCCATAATCTCCTTGAACTCATTGTTACAGAGCTCAACTTATCCACATGACAGGAGAAGATATGGCCTCCCCAAATGAATCTTCACTCTGCACTTCGATAGTACTCCTTTCATCAATGTGTTGTCGAAGTGGGTACCTCTACCACTGATAAAAACCAGTGAAATGTCACACCTTCTAGAATTTTTTTCCCTTTAAGAAAGTCTACAACTACCTTGGCCATGTCGTGTGTTGTAGTAGTGGCTTCCACCCACATGGAGATGTAGTCGACACATACTAGGATGTAAGTGTTCCCACAATATGGTGGAAATTTCCATATGAAGTCTATAACCCATACATCGAAGATCTCGACCACCAGGATGGGTTGGTGGGGAATCTTAGCTTTGCGCCCCTCATTACCTCTTCATTGGGATCAATCACAATGAGAATCCAAGGCTTGAGCATCTCTATGCATGGTGGGCTAAAAAAATAGACTGCAGGATATTTACTATAGTATGATCTGTACTATGATGTCCCCCAACTGGTGAGGTGTGATAGAATTCCAGGGCTCAACGATCTTCAGTTTCTGGGATGCAATGTCAGATCACCCCATCCCCACATTATTGAAGCGTTAGAGGATCATACCTGATTTACCTCTTCACATCAGAGATAATCCTCTTCTTATGGTGGAAGGAGAGGTCGGGGTGGATGGTACCTGTAACCAAATAACTAGAAATATCCCTATACTAGGGACAAGGTGATTTTTTTACTAAAAAAAGGTTCTCATCATGGAAATCCTACAAGATATTTCGATCTTCCTTCTTCTCCAAATTATAACGCTCCAAGTGGGAGAGGTGATCAGAAACTACGTTCTCACACCCCTTCCTACCTCAGATCTCCAAATCAAATTTATGTTGGAGGATTACCCATCAGATTAGTTGTGGCATCCCATCCCTATTATTTAGAAGGTACATGAGTACTACATGTTCAGTATAAACAATAACATTAGATAACACTGAGTATAAATAGAACTTGTACAAGAAAACACCACTTCCTACATATCCTTTTCGGTGGTCGTGTAGTTCATCTATTCTATGTTGAGGGTATTTCTCGCATAATTGATGGGTCAAAAAATTCGGTCAAGATGCAGGAAAATGACTTCTCTCAATTCATAGTGGCCGACAACACAAATCAATTCAAATTGCTCTCCCAGTTGGGAGCATTCATCACTGGAGCATCCACCAAGCACTGCTTCAACCGCATAAAATCTACGGTGAATGCCTCATCGAACTCAAAAACGACATCCAAGGTCATTTGGTTCGGGAGGGGCTAAACTATATAGTAGAAGTGAGGACAAACCTCCTGTATAAAAATTCATGTCCCAAAAATATGATGATGGATATGATATAAGTCGGAATAAGATGTCATCAAATTACTTCTATCATTGTCGGGTCCACCTCTATCCCATTCACCGAGATTCTATGACTAAGGATGATGAAACTCTACACCATCAAAATGACAATTATCCCAGTTCAAAATTAGTTTTGTTTTCTCACAACATGCAGGTACCCACTCTAGGTGCCACAAGCAAGTGGTGAATGATTTTTCTTAATCGGAAAATTCACCCATTAAAACATCCAGGATCTGTTCTTCCATGTCATGGATGACAGAGATGGACAACACACGGCATGGCACAGAGAAGATACACGGCCATAGGACTTCTCACGGATGAACAGAACCTAGACGAAAGGTGTTTTGTCCTTCAAGCGCGACCCCATCATGTTTAGTGAAAAAAAGAAAATACACGACGTGTACTTCTTGAGTACACGATGTGTACTCCATTTTTTTGTACTCCACTTTAAGCAGCCTCCACTTCACCCCTACAAACCGTGTGTGTGGCCCAAACACGGACAACACACGGCTTGGCACAACCAGGGAGTACAAGGAGTATAATCATAAAGTACACAACATGAACTTAAAATTTTTCTAGAAACTCCTCTTTTCTCAAACACTCTAGAAAAAAGGAAAGACATACCTAAAATAAAGATCCGTGTTCTTACAAACATTCCCTCTTACAGAGATTAGTCCCCGAATTTCCCTTACAAGGTGGAGAAGAAGAATCCCCAAATAGCTCTGGCCACTACAATCATACATCGGCCTCCCTTTCCCAGGACTCATCATGTACTCGCCCGTGCTGCCATAGCACCCATACTAGAGGAACATACTGCCCCTAGAGAACCTTCGTACTGCGAATGAAAATCTGTATATGATGCTCCTCAATTGATGCATCTGCTTCGAGCTCAACCTCCTCGGGCTGAAATACATGAGATGGGTCTGAAAATTAATGTCAGAGCTCAGAGACGTGGAAGGCATCTTGCATGTCCCGGTACCTCTGAGGTAAATTCAACCAATAGGAAATCATCCCATATTTCACCAACACCTCATAGGCCCTGGCATACTGTGGTGATAGCTTACCATGTCTCTGAATCCTCTTGTGTCCCATCCTCGGTGCGACACGCAGGAAGACCTGATCCCCGACATTAAACTCTAGACGATGTATCCGCTGATCAGCATAAGATTTCTGTCAAGACTATGTTGTAGCCATCCTCTTCCGAATCAACTCTATTTGGTCTGAGGTCTCCTGAACAAGATGAGGTCCCAATAAAGTCGACTCTCCTGCCTCCTGCCAGCATAAAGGTGATCGATATGGCCTACTGTACAAAGCCTCGTAAGGTGCCTTCTGAATAGTCTCCTAAGAACTGTTGTTGTAGGCGAACTCCACTAGAGGGATATTATTCTCCCAAGAACCGAAAAAGTGTTTGATGTCATCTCAGAGCATATCCATAAGCACCATGATCATACGCTCGGACTGGCCCTCAGTCTGGTGATGGTATGCTGTATTAAAAAGTACATGTGTACCCAAGGCCCTCTAAAGCCCCTTCCTGAAACGAGAAGTAAAGCACACATCCCTGTTTGACATAATAGAGTGTGGAACTCCATGCAGACGTACAATCTCTGAGATGTATTGACATCCTAGATCATCAACAATGAAGGTATACTTGATTGGTAAGAATTGATCAACTATCGTAAGCCTATCGACAAAAATCCAAACAACAACATTCCCTCGAGGTGACCTCAGAAATCCGGTCACAAATTCCATCATGACATCGTTCCACTTCCACTCCGGAATGGGTAACTTTTGTAAAAGGCATGTTGGTCACTGATGCTCTACCTTCACCTGCTGATAAGTAGAACACCTCAAGACGAAACCAACCACATTCCTCTTCATACCTATCCACCAGTACTGGCGATGAAGATCCCGATATCTCTTGGTGACACCAGAATGAAATGCCAAAACCGATGAATGAAAGTCCCACATCAGCTCCTCGCATTTGTATGATGGTACCCATACGCGTCCCTGGAAACGCAAGATCTCATCCTTGTCCACTGTCCATCCAGGAAGAGGGTCATATCCTGACACACTCTCCCACAGTACTAAGCCTTTTGTGTCTGATAGCAGCCTCATCCATACCCGATCAAGAAGTGTAGAGGTAATAGCTACAGATGATAAGTAAGTCTATCCCTATCTGTTGTGCACCTCCAGATGAATCTCAGATAACAGAGCCATAAGTTTCCACTCACTGCTGGCCTGCTGAACTGCCTGAATCTGAGTTCTACTGCTCAATTCATATTCCACTGCGTTGCCCTTTCGTAGCGTATAGGCAAGCTCGAAATCAAAATACAGAAGATTCTCGACCCACCTGCACTGTCTCAGATTTAGATCAATCTAAGTGAAGATGTACTTGAGACTCTTGTGGTCGGTGAAAACCACAATGTTCTCTCCCAGAAGTTAGTGTCTCTAATATCATAAGGCATGAACGAAAACTTCCAACTCTAGATCATGCGTTGGGTGGTTGCTCTCATGGGACCTCAAGTGCCGAGACCCGTACGCAACGACTCCATCTCCCAGCCTAAGCACAATGCCCAACCCGATACATAAAGCATCATAATAAATATTATAGATCTTTCCTGGATCTGGCAAGACGAGTATCGGTGCTATCGTCAACCTTCCCTTCAGCTCCTAAAAGGCTGACTCACAAGAATATGACCATAATAACATTTCTCCCTTCTTGTTCTGACCTGTTAATGGTGATAATAGGCATGAAAAGTCCTGAATGAAGCATCTGTAGTATCCAACTAGCCATAGGAAACTCCGCACTTCAAAAACCTTCTTCGGCTGCTCCCAGGAAACTACAGCTCTCACTTTATCTGGGTCCACTGATACTTCTTCCTCTAAGATGACATGACCCAAGAAGTGAATCTGATCCATCCAAAAGTGGCACTTCGAGTGTTTATCAAAAAGAGGATGCTCACTCAGTGTACTCAGTATGATCTCAAGATGGGTAGCATGGTCGTGTCAAGTGTGAGATTACACCATGTTATCGTCCACGATGACCATGATGAAGGAATACAAGTATGGATGGAACACTCGATTCTTCAGTGCCATGAAATCTGAAGGTGCATTCGTGAGACCGAACTGCATAACCATATACTCGTAGAGACCATACCTTCCCCTGAAGGCTGTCAGAAGTATATCTGATTGTCTAACGCACAAATGATGATAACCGGACCTCAAATCGATCATCGAGAACATGCGGTCTCCTAGAAGCTGATTGAAGATATCATCAATCCTTGGAAATGGATATCAGTTCTTGACCGTCAACTTGTTCAACTTCCGATAATCCACACATAGCCTAAGGGTACCATCTTCCTTCTTTGCAAAATGGATAGGATAACCCCAAGGAGAAGTACTGGTTCAGATGAAACCCTTTGCTTGAAACTCCTCCAACTGCTTCTTGAGATCTTGAAACTCAGGATTAGAAATCACATAGGGAGGAATGGACATCGGTGCCGCTCCTAGAATGATATTAATAGAAATTCCGCCTCACGCTCCAAAGGAAAACCTGAACGGTCCTTTGTAAAGATATACCTAAAACCATCCACCCTTGAAGGAAAGTCCAACTGTGAAGTCCCATTGTCATCCAGATAATGACTAGCAATCTGGGCTGTCACCCCCCTAGCCCATGATGCTCGAGTCATGCTCGACATGCCCGAACATCCCATTCGCCTCTATGAAGAAACGATTCACCATTTGGTGAAATGAAACTCACCCTACGGTGATAACAGTCGATGACAGCCTGGAAGGGAACCAACCAGTCCATTCCGAGAATGAAATCATAGTCTGTCATCTCTAGGGCATAGAGATCCCATAAGAAACGATAACCTGCAACCTCGAGAGGGCACTCTCTACACTGACGTACACTACATGTCCTCGTCCGCAATGGTGTGTTTAGTGTTAACAAGTCGGAAGAAGAAAGGATACAGAGGTCAAGGATCTCCACAACAATAATAGAGATAAAACTATGCGTAGAACCAGTATCTAAAAGAGATGAAGAAAAAACTGGCGCTATTAAGATTGTACCTCGTACTGTAGAATGTTCGGGATCCTTCTCCTAATAGGTATGCTCCATAGAAAAAGTCTAGCCTGCCCCGCGGCCCTGTGACCCTGCCTGACCACTCTGAGCTGATCCCCCCTACTGGTGCTGAAGTATTGGTGACTGACTGCCACATCATCGACCTCCACCTCGACCCAAACGTCCAGATGAACTCCAGTTCCCCGACTAGTGAGAAATTGGTGGTGCTTCCCCAGAACAAGGATTCATGGGAGAACCCCCGTCACCAGCTACTGGTGAGAAAACCTAGAAGAAATGATGAAGGTGGCCCATCTTTCCATAGGATCATAACTCCACTGGGTCTCTCTGGAACTGCTGCCTCATGTGACCCACCTTCCACACTGGTAGCATACTACCTGGAAACCATAAGATGTATCTCGCCTCCTCGGATCACCGTATGTAGACTCCCAACTGTGCTTCCTACTGTTAACTCGAGGAACACTAGATCTAGAAGAAGAACCACCCTAGCTCGTAGCTCCAGAGTCTCTCAGGTTGTGCTCCACAATCAGTTCCTGGTTCGCGATGGAAGTGATGGAAGTCAACTGGATGAGATTTACCTGCGAGCAGATCTCCTACCTGAGACCATCCTAAAACTTCTTTTCAATGAACATCACATCTCTATCCTGGAGGGGTGTGAAATGTTTTAGCTTGGTGAAACGATAGAAATAATCCATGATAGAAAGAGTACCATGCTCTAGACTCATGAACTCCCGGGCTCGATCTACCCTAGTGTCTCTGGGTAGAAGTAGTCGTAAAACACATGCTGGAACTCTTTTCAAGCCATAACCTGCTGATGACCAACCTATGAGATCATGTCCCACCACCTCTTGGAGGATTCTCGAAGCATATAAGTAGAGATATTGAATCACATCTTTGGAGGTGTTTCTAGATGCTCAAAGATAGTCATCATGGTTTCCATCCATGACTCTGCAGCCTGTGGTCCTCCTTCCCCCGAGAAAGTAAGAGGATGTTGTTGCTGGAAAGCCCGCGTCAAGTCTTCCATAGACGTGGCAGGAGGTGGTGCTACCCAAAAGGTATGCATCATCCTCATAAATCCTTCCCTGAACTGTGCATCAGCACCTGCAACTGGTATGACAAACCGATGCCAAGGCTGACCTGACTAGAGGATCGGCAGGAAGTCCCGGATCAGCCATTTCTGGTGTCTGATCACTATCCTGCAACTGACGTACAACCAGAGGATGTCTCAGAGGCATAGCACTGAGAGATCAAAATCATACCTTAGATCATGAAAACAATGACAGAGAACAAGGGAGTAAAAAAATGGAAACATGATAAGGAAACACTCAAATTTTACAAAACGTGACTACACGGCGTGTATAAACTCTACACGGTGTGTACTTAACTCTATTCCTCTGCTCGTGTCTCCTTGCATGGCTATCCCACACAGTCTTCTTAAACTGAGACTACACGGTGTGTTCCCTGTGGACATGGCATGTAGTAGACAAGGTTTAAATGACCCGTGTTGTTAGTTATATGACCGATTACACGGCTGAGACTACAAGGCGTGTTCTGAACAAACACGACGTGTACTTGAAGACTTTTCCCGACCCGTGTTGTTGGTGAAACGGACAAGTACACGGCTGACCCTTAAACGGTGTGTTCCAAACAAACATGGTGTGCATAAGAGGAGATAGCACTGAAACGTGTTGTTCGAGACATGGACGGGTACCTAGAACAAGACTACATGGTGTGTTGTCTACCAACACGGCGTTTTCTACTCGAGCTTCCCTGGCCCGTGTTGTTAGTGACACGGTTTGGTACATAGCTTCCTACTACATGGCGTGTACCTGCCGTACATGGCGTGTTCCTGGAGATTCTTCACTTCCCGTGTTTCTGCGCACCTGGTCAGTGACACGGTTTAAAACTACACGACGTGTATAAATAAAGTACACGTCGTGTATTCTGGGTTTTTTCAGGATGTAGCTTTGAAATTGCGCCGAAGCCCGGAAAACACTGAAAAACGAGAATGAAGGTGTCAAATTATGATTCGTGGGGGACCATACTCCCCAAAAATCAAAACATGGCATCCAATACAGTCTTATATAAGGAAAACATGTCAATGATTCACCAATTTCTGATTCAAGAGGGCCCATAACACCTCAAGAACCAAAATTTGGAATTCATTTAAGTAAAGTACAATACAACAGTCCTCTATCAAAAAACAGTGATTCTATCAAATAATCTATCACAATAGCATGCATAATCGACACAAAGTCTATCACAACAACATCCAATCGGTAATTCACCCTAGATGTCATGACAAGAATGCATGGCATGTGATTTCTAACAAGTTCTTATATGATGCATGAGATGAAATACCATAATCTTTTCGGGTTGAGACAGAAATAAAGCCAAAATATCAACAAAAATAACAACACATGGCATGTGAATCACTCTAGGTGAAATCAGATCAACTGTAACATAGAAAAACCAGAAAACTGTAATAAGCGAGGTAGATTGGCTTTTCCCTGTACACGGGTCAGCTACTCCCGGGAAAAACTTATTACCAAGTACAAAATCTGTCCTATCCCTGGCTAAAGGCTCCAAAAAATAAATCACGAGAAAAGAATCCCTAAGATACCACTTTGTAACGTCCCGTTCAGGAAGCCACCCAGAGGTGCCTCACACCTAGTTGGTCACATGGCCTCAAGCGCATTTCCACAAACGCCAGATGCTGCTGACTAGTAGCGAGGGCCTTGGGTGTGATAGTGGGTAAACTCTTCCCTCATTGGCAGAGTACACAGGGGAAAGAAAAAAATAAATAATAGCAGAAACCATAACCATCGATACAAGAGTAAATGATAAACAGCGGAAGACTATCACTAAACGACTGGAGCACACCCAAATGTATATAAAATGATGCATGATACACATGTCGAGGAAATAATCCAAACATGTGACAATGCTGAATACAATACTAAACCGAAGTGAAAATGAAAACAGGTAAACTCCCCAACATTTCAAGCCACATCTTGGTCCCATGCTCTCCAGCTCCACAGTAGGTCAAGTACTTGAAGTAGAAGGACACTTTCCCTTATCTATACCTTCAACAATATAATCTATTTGGGCCAAAAATCATAACCCAAATAGGGTGTGAGACAAGGTCATATTAGGACACCACTCAACGATCTATGCCTAACAGTCAGTGAATACATGGCCGTAAAAAATACAGGTGGCAGTAAACAGGAGAGAACATTGTAGCTACAATCCCCAGTCTAGCATATAAAATACACCAGTAACAGCCAATCAACAAGATTAACAACAGGTAACCCTCTGGTTAGTTCTCACAGCCTAACCCTTATGGTTCATCCAACTAGTACTAGAAACCCTCTGGGAGGCACACACAGCCTTGGCCCTTTGGTTCAGCTAAAGGATAGACTCTCTGAGGAAGCACTCACCATCAATTCCCCCTATAGTCTCATATCATACTAAAGGCACTCTGGGGAAGCACTCAACGTCTCATTCCCCCTATGGCCCACATCGAGGGACTACAAGCTCTCTGAGGAATCACTCAACGTTAATTCCCCTTGTGGTCTCACATCATAAATAAAAGACACTCTGGAGAATCCCTTACATCCATTCTCCCTATGGTCCACTACACTAGGTTCTCTCAGCCCCGTGTAAAAAAACATGCATATCACGTGTATCTCCTCAAGTAAACCTCAAGAACTACTTGGCTATCATTCTAATGCACAACATCATAACAGGACAATAGTTCCACTATCCTACAACTAGGCATGACAATTGAAAAAATTCCAAACATGCAAAACAAGCATGGAAAAACATCCAGATTACAGTAAAAACTACCCTATTCACAAGAAATCACCTAAAATCAAACAATCAGGGAACGAAGGCAACAACAAGGAAAAAATAAGAAACACACACAATACGCCGTTCAAGGGAATTGGTGGAATTTGAACAAAATACTCAAAGACTTTCTACCGAAAGGCACAAACCACCTACCTCAATGCTAGGAGATCGATATAAGTTAACCCCGATGATTTATTATCCTTAGAACGTCGAGGATCAGAGAAAACATAAAAAACACTCAACCAATGATATCTTGAGAAAAAGGAGGAATTGGAAAACAAGGGTCTAGGAGAAGAGAGATCTTACTGCTGTCGTTCCAATGAAATCAACGATAGTAGATTTGGAGAACAGACGGAGGCACGTGAGCTTGGAGAAGATTCGCGGCCGTACGAATTCTCTCGGACAAACGACACCTAGATGAAAGGTGTTCTGTCAGTCAGGCACGACCCCAGTGCGTTTAATGAAAAAACAATACACAGCGTGTACTTCTTGAGAACACGGTGTGAACTCCATTTTTCTGTAATCCGCTTTATGCAGCATCCACTTCTCCCCTACACACTGTGTGTGTGGCCCGGACACGGCCTAAACATGGCCTGGTGCAGCAAGGGAGTACATGGTGTGTACTTCAAAATTTTCTAGAAACTCCTCTTTTCTCAAACACTCAAAAAAAGGGAAAGACATACCTGAAACGAAGATCTGGGTCCTTACAAATTCAGACATACAGATTAAAAATATAGAATACATTTTTCAAAATTCAAAACACAGATGTTTCAATAAATAATTTAAAATTAATCCCATTTTTAAAATGAGAAAACAAATTTAAAGTATTAAAACATTGAAAAATATTGAAATGTTTTTACCTATAAATTCAATTTATAATTAATGATAAAAATATATTCGATTTATACTTTAAAACCCTTAAATATTATTATTTAACCATTTAATTATCTCGATGAAAAATGTTGATCTAAATTTAAATTTAGCGTATTTTTACTATTAATCAAAACATGAAAGTTATCAGAAAAATATTAGTAATTTTTCCAAAGTAAATTTTTATATCCCAATAAAAAACAACATGATTATGTTTTCTTATAAATTTTTTTATTTTTTAAAAATAATAATTTAAAAGGGTTTCTCCATCCAATGGTTTATTTTTAAAAAAAAATAGTGTTTATACTTCAAAAAGGATTTTATTCATACCCTTTAACAAATATTTACATTTGGATGAATATCATAAATATTTTATAACGCATATAACACATTTATATCACATTAATTTCATTACAAAAATTTATTTATTAAAAAATAACAATATCTTTTTGATTTATATTTTTCATATATAATTGATAACCAATGAATTCACAATGTATTTTCATTATCATATTATAATTATTCTCGCTATTCTAATGGATGCGCTATGATGAGAACTTTGTAATAAGGGAATATCTCTATTTGTTTAAACTCATGATTGAATGAAAAGGAAGATACTAAAGAATAAAAATATATTTAAGAAAATATTTCATAAAAACATCAGTGTGTTGCACTTTCCCCATCATATTATAATGAATCATATGAAATTACATATTGAAAAAAGGTTCTTGAGCTCATACCAATCCTTGTATTTAATCTGAAAATACTTTTTTGTATTCTTAATTGGAGACCACCATGGATCCACATCACCTTCTAAATGATATGCATGTATAATGACTTTCTCCTAAATCGAAAACTAGAGAATAGAGAATAATTTTTTAGTACTAATAATCCATTTTTTATAATCTAATGGATCAGAATAACCTCTAAAAGAAGAGGGACGTTTACTCAAAAAGACTCAATAAAATGTTATTCCCTCCTTTTCTTGTTTTGAATCGCACTATGATTCATAGATCGAGAAAGAGATGTTATCAATGCAATTAGTTTTTGCATTCTAGATCCAATATCATTCAGTTTCTCAAGATAAAATCAATGAATTGTTCATAAAAAATCACTATTAAAATGGTTCCTTACAGTTCAAACCAATGACATATCCCAAGAGAATATAGTAAGAAACAATTATCACATAGAGGAACAAAAGAATCATTACAGTTCACTTATAGAATGTTTATTTATGTTACCTTCTTTAATCTATGTCATCATAGGGTATTCCAATGTTATTCATAGTGAACATATATTTAAATCCTTCATAATGATTCATGGATAGTTTGTGAATTTCCAATTCACATCCCTATAGACTGCTAAACTCGGTGTGCAGCAAGTCCCATTTTCGTGTACCAGATTACCCCAAGTCAGGCCTAGAACAACTTATTAGAGTTTTTAGCCTTAGGTACAATTGTTCTACAACCATATACACATGTAACATCCAGATAGGGATGTGTTTCTAAGAAACCACTCACTCAATCCATTACCAAAATTGATTACATATTTCTATACATTCATTAAACCTTTGACTTATTCCTTGTCTTATACTTATGTTTCTCACAAAGGTTTTGTAATCCTAGCTTCTAAAGGATAACTAAAAATTTTCTCAAATACCAACATATTGAAAACACACATTTTATACATTAACATTTCATAACTTTTGTAGATTACATAAAATATTATACAAATAGACACCTAAAGAATGTTGTAGCGCAGTTCCTTTAGAAACAAGGGAACATAAGCACTTTTTCATAAATTAGCTACATCATCTCCCACTAGGTACATCATGAGAATCACCCTTATTAGACACATAAAATATATTACATATAACCATTACATGGGTAAGAAAATTAAAAGGGGTGAGATAAGATGATCAATAAGGGTTAAAAATGGAGAAGCATAAGCATAATCACGAGTATAACAATATTAGAACATGATAATGAAAATAAAATATCATACCCCGCATATCACATATCATAAAAATAAATCATGACATAATGCATGGTATTTCAAAATACATGAATAATTTGGAAATAAATAAAATAATCCATTAAATATTACATTGAAATTAAATGCGTAATGGAGTATGACATATAATCATATAATATGATTCCCATTATTTCCAAGTATTCACTTCTTATGGCCATCTTAGTTGCATGAGTTCACTCCCCATATAATCTTGGTATTAATGTTTCACTCCCATGGCCATCTTATTGTCACGGATTATTCCCATGATAATCATATTCTATATCATTGGATATAAATCATTACCCAATTCATTAGAGAGGGCTATAGGCACCAAATAACACATACATGTTCATCATGATCATAAATAATGTTATAAAAACCCATGAACATAAATTGTTTTTGTAAAAATGTAATCATAAAATAACCAATTGAAAAATATAGGTTTCACAATAATTTTATCATAAAAATAACACATTAAAATAAGAAGGTTTCAAAATCATATAACACGTGAAAGAGAAATAGGTATTACAAAAATAATGACATAAAAACACAATGAATTCAAAGAAATAACATGAATATAATAATTAAAAATCTTATCCATAAATTCACGACTAACACCAACGAATGTTACCATGGATGGGAAATAATTTTGAAAGATATTTTAAAGACATTTCTTCAGGAGAATATCATTTCTTCATTGAATAATGCTTTTCAAAAATTAATACAATTCTGATAACTTTTTTATAGATAATCGATTTTAAATTCTATAAAGTAATCTATGAGAACAATATTTTTTTTCAAAAATTCTTTTTTCATTGAAAATTATTTTCATGGATCCTTTGAATTTCTATAAATAAATGGTTTTGGAAATAAAACTAATGTCCAATCGCATAAAGAAATACAGTAATATATCTATTAAAAATATTTCATAATTATATTTAGTAAAAAATAGTTTTAAAATGGTACTAATATATTAATGTTCATTGAATAAATACAGGAGAATAAAATTCATGTGTTTTCATTATATATGGATCATAATATTTCAATAAAGGAAGCATAATGATTAACAATCTTGATATATGTTGAGATTGGTTCCATAAACTCATACCATATAGTAACATTGGATCATAAAATCCATGTAGGAAAATAATATACAATTAAGGTAAAATTATTATTAAATGAATTATATTAATGATATAACACAATAAATATAATTATATACAATACAAAGAATATTTTAGGTGAAAAATAAAACAATTTTCTCAAAGAATGTAAATAGGGAATAAACCATGTTACCAATTTGTTATATTTTTAAACATTAATCCTATGAAATAAATATCATAGAATGGATACTTAAATACCCCTAAATTTATGAAAAATAATCATATAATACAATCCTGGGTAATATATACACCACACAAAAGGAAATATTGGTGAACAAGGAATCTATGTCATAGAAATAAAAAGTGAAATGAAATCCCCTTAACTTGCGTCTTGACTCTCGAAGTACACATTTAAACAACATATATAATAAATATAAGTCTATAAAAAATCAAAATAACCATATTAATTTATATAATACCTTATGTGGTTTTTTAATGACCTTATATTACTCTCTTATTAACAATCCTATTTTAAGGTTTCACTACGGGCAATATTATCTTTATTCTTCTCTTGTGTCCTAATTTGTTAAATATGTGGTCCTTATACTCATGTAATGATTTAAATAATTGAAATAATGATATAAATAAAATTTATATTAATTTTATTTGTTTTATAATAATCTATAATATATAATAGTATGAAATGTAATACACTGTTCCTCGAGACGGTAAGCTATACGTATATATGAACGTTATATCTATTTTTATTCTAGTATTGAATGAAAGAAGATAAATGAAGTATTTGTGTGTATATATATATGTTTATATATCCTTTTTATATTATAATTATTATATCATATATATCATATAATTGCACTAAAACCATCTTTAATACATTCCATGTAGTGTGTGAATGAATCAAATCGCTTTGAGGGGGCGGTAGTCCACACTTTCTTAAACGAAATTATCTTATTTACCCAAAATAAAATGTGTAAAGATATGTGTTATAAAAGAATAATATTATCATAAATAAATAATAAATATAGTATATAACATATATAGGAATCATTTCTATGAAAATTTCCAATACAAGATTCAAATAAGGAAAAATGAACAATCATCAATTTCTGAGGCGACAGTCCACCATACACAGAAATGGCATGTTTGTTACCCATTAGATACAATTTACTATAAGTGTAAATTTACACATTAGAATAAAAAAATCCTATTATATTTAGGATACTGATTTTTTATCCAATAATAGAATAATGAGCGTGTGGTGGGGATGGAGAAAGAAATTAAAATAAATGAGCTTGAAAGAAGTTGTTACCTCTTAATCAAGTATCTCCTTTTCGTTTGTTACAATAGGAATCCATGGATTTATTTTATCACAAGTGGATGATTATAGGAATAATTTAGGGATATTGGTATGTTAATTAAGAATATGTTTTCATAACATAATAGGTTTGAGAGGTGTGAGGAAGTGGGAGGAGAGGATTCCATTTATAATGTAAGAGCAGTGCCACTCTTGTAAATTTTTGAAGAGATAATTACACAAATGTATCCCATGTTTCAAGTGGACCCAATAATAGAAAATGTTGAGGTGAGGGAATATAGGGTTAAAATATTCCCATAAAATGTATTTTTGATAAGTGTCGAGGTCTTTTTTGGGTAAGAAATTTAAGCTGTAGTTCCATGTTAACCTAATTAATCTCTTAATCTTCGTAATTAATTTTAATCACTTTCAAAAATAATTTTATTAGAAACTAATTATACCATATAAGAACTAATAAATTTTTAAAATGAACAATAATTAATCAAATTTTCTGAATTCTAATCATAAAAAGGGAAAAAATAAATTTAAATATCATCATACTGAAGTTAGGGAACTATCGATTTTTAATGTAAAAACATCCAAAAGTGTACTATGTTTTATACGAAATTTCAATGTGAAATTTATCCCATGACATAGATTTGATTAAATTATAAAAACAAGACCAAATGAAACATTTAAACAAATGTAAAATATAACTTATCTTTAAAAATAAATTATATAAAAATATAGTTTTGAATTAAAATTCATTAATTTTTACTAATCATCAAAAAATGTTATTTTTAGGAAAATTCAAAAAATTCACCTAAGTTAATTTCAATCTTATAAATTAAAAAATGAATTTTATTTAAACAAGTTATATATCTATGTTTCAATAATTAATTTTTTTTATAGAAGGACATTAAAAGAAGTTCATTTGATAAAATTTTAATTTGAAACATACAAGGACATTGCCAAAAAATTTATCCTTTATTATCAATCAGGTTTGTGTACATAAAATATTTATAATAATATTTTTCAAGTAGTTATTACTATTCATATAACTAATTTTAATTTCGAGGTTAATATTATCTCATTTTAATAGTAATAAAAATAAATTGATGTTTTTTAGAAACATTAGTGTTGTATATAATTGACCCCAAATCTATTTTACATATAACATAATCCGACTCAGTGCTATGTGAATAGAATTTTTGACTCATTGCATTACAATATATCTATGAAAGTTTAATTTATCTTAGAAAAAAGGTCAATAAATAAGTGTAGTGATATAAATACCATATATGTTATTATACCTAATAATATTGTTCATCAAATGATTTATCATAAAATTATATTTGTTATACATGAGGTTCGTATGAGTATAAAGTGAGTCAAGACATAAGGTAAGAGAATTTCACCTCACATTTTATTTATATGAGTTACATTACATGTTTACCTTTTATTATTTATATGTGGGGTGTATACTAACCATTGATGTATTTTATGTTTATTGTACTTATATTTATTCTTAATTAAATATCCAATTTATGATATTAATCCCATGGGATTTAGGATTAAAATGTTACAAAATTGGTATTGTATTTTTGTCTCAATCTTCTTTTTTTGAGACACATGTCATGTTATAAACCTATAATTTTCTATGTGGTGTAATAGTACTATTGACATGTTAAATATTGACTATATTTATATTTATAATATTTTTTGATTCATGTAATTTTATGTTATTACATGGGGAGTATAATTCAATGTTTCCATGTGATAAGTTTTTATTTAATCATTGACATTATTTATTGAGATTGTTTATGATTATGCTTCCAATGATGAAATCCTATGATCCATATCTCAAGAGAACACATGAACCATATTCTTATGTATATATTCATGATATATTTGGGTACTGGTAACATTTTTCCTCTCTCTACTATATAAGATGGCAAAGAAAGTGTTTCTAATAATGTACAACATTACCTAACTCTTCAGTAGGAAATATGTTTTCGTTAAAGAACATGTTTTTTAAAATGGTTATGAAATTTTTTTCAAGCAATTTATATACATTTTCAAAGAGTATTAAAAGAAACCATTTTCAAAATTATTCCAAATAAACATTATATGATTTCAATGAAAATTTTTTCAATCCATTTTCATGGTTTCTTTAGAAGTTTTCAAATTGTTTTCAATGAATTTCAAATCAAAACGTTTTCATGGTTTTTTATGGCTTTTCATGTGTTTTTCAGAGAAATGGGTTTCAAAAGGTTTTCTTGATTTATTTACATGTTTTCAATGTTTTCTAATGAAATGGGTTTGAAAACATTTTTGACCTTTTTTATATGTTTTGAAGATTATTTTTATAGAAAAGTGTGTCAAATGGATGTTTTAAATAAGCAAGATTTCAATGATGTTGAAGAATATTTTATATGTTTTCAATGTATTTTTGATGGAAAAAGTTTCCAATTTTTTTCAAGGTTAATTTATATGTTTTAACAGGCAACGTTTTCGAAAAAATTTCATTATTTTTTATATTTTTTCATGGTAAATGATTTTTTAAATAATTTCACGATTCTTATATAGATTTTAAAGGGAAAATATTTTCAGAAAAATTTCAATCCATCCCTTTATTTAATCAATGTATATTCAATGAAAATGTATTTCAAGGATTTTAAATAAAAAGTATATTTATCTCAAGAAAATATATTACAAGGATCTTTACAATTTATTTCCCATCTAAATCTACATCCATTAGTGTTACTCATTCCTTTCAAGGAAATGATCCAAAGGTTCCATTCATATTACTTCTGTGAATGGTTTCTTTTTTGATAGCCTGATGCTTATCAAAAATAGTTTCTCTTTTATGGGTTATATGTATATAAAACCCATTCTTCTACCATGATTTTAATGATTAAGAAACCATATTGTTTTTTAGGGTTATGGTTGAGTGAAATAATTATGAAACCATTATTTTATCACTTATTATGATATGAATAAATATGCATGTCACTCATTTCATTTCATGGGTTATGATATGGGTTTTTATTAACATGTGAAATCTGTATGTATTATTTAATTATGATTTGGGTGGGACATATATAACCATATAATTCAATGGGAAATAATTTATATCTCATGAGATATTCAAATATAGTTGTGAGTTAATATTGAATAATAATATGGCCATAGGGGTGAACCATAACTACCAAGATCATATGGGGAGTGAACTCGTACAACTTATATGGCCATTAGAGTGAATGATGACACCTAAAATTGTAGGGGGAGTGAACACATACTACTAGGATAGTGGTTGGAGTGATCCATGAATACAAAGAGGGTATGGGGAGTGAGACCATAATACTAAGATGACATTGGAAGTGATGCCTTGAATACTATGGAAATAATTTTATATTAAATTTTTTTTCACAATTCCATGTTTTATGACCATGTTATGCTTTCATGTCTTATTTTTGTAAATAATAATGATTAATGTCTTATGATATGCCAATATTTATGCTATGGATCATTATTATGACCTTTTATTTTTAGGGTATGACCCTTTAATGTTATGATCACATTATCATTCCTTTATACTCATGTTTTTTCTTACATATATCCATTATTTACCATTAATGAGCATCTGAGCTCCCCCGATTTTTCATTTCCTTCTGCGGGTTATGATGATATATTCTAGGTATGATATTTCTAAGAGGTGTTCTAGTCCAGGAGAAACTAGTGGGAGATAATACATTGAACTCATATATCTATGTTTATGTTTCAATGCTTCCATTGGTGATAGACTAACATGGTCTTTAGTAATTATTTTTTAAATGTATTATGTACTCCAAAAATGTAGTGTAACATTAATGTATGAAAAGATATGTCTCTATTATTAGAAACGATGGTTAGGTTTAGTCTACCTTTGGAAGCCGAGATGAGAAAAATTTATGGAAATATTTATATATATTTATATGGGTATTTTTAGGGATGTCTCTAAGGATTAGTATTAGGATGAGTTAATATTTAGGAAAATATCACAAATTTATGGTAAAGGATAAAGTGATTGGTTTTCTAGTAATACACCCCTATCAGGATACTGTAGGTGGATGTTGTTATGTAATATATTTACCTAGGAGAAATGAATTTGAAAATGTCTTCCAGTAATGACCCAACATAACCTTGTACACAACAATGTGTCTTACTGTTAACATGGTTTGAAACTCCAGAGGGATATGCTTTGGAAATTAAAAAACTCAACATAAACCATCCTAAACGATTCAAATAAAATATAACTATGGATAAACATGGATAAAACTATGTTCTCATATGTTAAATAAGTATGTGTGAGGGTTTATACATAATATACGCATTGAATAATCAATACTGTGGGGCGTTTCTAAATGATATGTAATTCTCACACTATGATTTCTAGTTTTAGTGAGTGGTCATACCCTAGAATGAATTGGATTAATGTTGCATGTTATAGAAAATTTTCTCATGAGTAGTCAAATGGAATGATCACAATAGTGAAGGATGTTATGATTATTCCAAATTAGGTTTTAATGATCATGATTAATAAAACATACCTTATCCAATTCTTAGGCTCACCAAGATATATAACGAAAGAGTTCACTAAGAGTTTGGGTAATGGATACCATAGAAAAGGAAGATTTAGCTTCCGTTGTGTTATGAATGGGGAAAAATCACCTATGTGAACATATTAGATAAACATGAAGATGTTTTTACCACTGAAAAGAAGAACATAATGAATGTTTCTATAGTTGAAAAATTATGTTTTTGGCTTAAGAAATCGACAAGAATATTGGCCTCCCAAGGAAATAATCCAAGGACAAATGATATAAGTGTCAAATTAATGGTCATTATAAAAATATGTTTTCTAAGTGGAATAGTAAAGATGAAAAACCAAAAGGTGGAACTAGTTATGGTTTTGTGGCTGATGATGGTGAGAAAATATATTAAATATTTAATGAATTATGTATTAAGCAATAGAATTATGTAGCCTTCTTATTGATTAGGGATGATGTGTAATAATAACCGTTTTTATATATTTAGATTCAATAATTATGTTATATGAATGGTGATATATTCAAGGGATGTTCAGTTTATGTTTTTTTCTCACAAGTTACAAGAATATATTTAATGTATTCGATGAGTTAGATATGTTATTTCATTAAAGGCGAAATTTTAATTAATCGAAGGTAACCATTAATTTATTCTGAATGTTGATGTAACAACACATGTATTTATAGAATAATATTTTATATTTTAAACCAATATTTATGAATAACATATAAATTTTACCTTAAAGGGGGATCTTTTTCCAATAGCGTACTCAACACACAATAATGGGTTTCTCAGAAATCTTACGTTGCACACAACATTCAGTTATAATAAAAAATAATAAAATTATTATTATTATTTTAAATGGTAGTTAACACCTAGCAGTTGGAATAGTGGGAATGAATAATATCAATTGAATTTTTGAATATAGTTTACATATTATTAAATGATTATTAATTGGTTACCAAATATATTAGAAATGGAAATAAAAACCAATTGGATATAAGAAATTTTTTTTAGAACCTATTTAAAAGAGAGTAATTCTATTTATAAAATCATATTACACTGTATATTTTTTTATTTTAAAAAATATATGTTATATAGTAAATTTAATGTTTTAAATTTGTCTTATAGGTTTTCTAGATAGTATATAAGAAAAAAATCAATTTTTTAGGTAAAATATTTATTTTTATAAAAATGCAGTTTTATGACTTTTGATGGAAAACTATTTTTAAATCTTGTTTTTTTTCAGTTTTATAAATTCTATTTTAAAAAAATAAATTCTTATTTATAATTAAGACATCATAGATTACTTTGGTGAAATTTTAGATAATATTATAATAAATTTTATTTTTTAATGAATAGTGAAAAATACTGTATTATAATTCAAAATTGCTTTTTAATCTAATTTATTTATTTAGTTTGATTATACTTTTTAATTATTTTAATGAGTAATTGGATTATGTTTTTCTCATTTAATTCAATTATAGGCATTGGAAGTTATTTCACATTTTAATTTAACATAAAAAATGTTAATCTCTGGATAAATTTTACTTTTTAAAAACACAATTTTTGGTTTTGAGAGAGAGATTTGAATTTAAATTAATTTAAGAAAAATATCTATCTTCAAATTGGAAAAATTAATTCCATATTTGGAATAATATGTTTCAAATTGTGTAAGTAGATACCTTTTTATTTTATGGACATTAGGAATAGTGACTTCTGTATTTATTTAATTTACATAGTAAAAGGGTAAATATGGAAAATAAGGGTAAACAATAATATTTTAATAATAGTAAACTACCCTAACCCACGTCTGAATCCTATGGGATGATATATGTATGACCATGGGAATCCTTGGGTAGATTTTGGGACAAAATGGTGACACATGGGTGTGAAAATGTCATTTCATAAGAGTTAGTTTAAAGTAAAGGTAAATATAACATAGAAATGTATCTTTTACTAAAACTATTTGTATATGTGGATATATAAGTGATATATTAGACTAAAAAAATTAATTAGAAAGATTAAGCTATTTCTTACATGATTATACCTTTTAATATTTTTTGGACAATATATAAATAAATTTAATTATGATAGAATAATGATGTAGAGATTGCTTCATTTATAAAGGATTAAAATAAATGATATTATATATATTAAAATAAATGTTATTAGAATAATTTGAGGCCATCCAAAATTTTTTTGGATGATATTGACATTTTATCATTGTGATAATACATTTTTATCAATGTAATCAAGTTTTTATAACTGTAAAACAATTCCAATACTTTATTATGTAAAAATAGTCATAAATGAGTTTTAAAACAAATACTAAATAATAAATTGTATAATAGTTATAAAAATATATGTTTCAGTCAACTGACTTATATAATGTAAAAAATGTAATTAATTATCAAATTATGGTTAGAGTTAATGTTTTTAACTAAGGGTTGAGCAAAATGATAAGTTTTTTTTGTGACCTAATTTTTTTTAAAACCTATTAGTAGAGAGTTTTTTGACCCAAAATAATCTTATATTTGTATTAAATGAGTTGGTACCATTTGAAACCAAAAAAAATTACAGGAAAAAAATATTTCAAATCCTTCTTAAAGAGACCCTCATCCCTCTAATAAAATGACACCACATCTACCCACACACTCACACCTATCACGAATATTGTGTCAATTAGATTCTAATCAAATAATCTCCCAACATACATCCATTCCTCTTAGAGGCACTTACTTGGGATGAAAAAAATTCAAGAAATCATTTTTGCTCAAATCAATAGAAGTTACCCGATTTAGAGGTAACATCTTTAATCAAGTTCCATTATTTTATTTTCATTATCCAATCCCTATTATCTTCTTTATTCATTTATTTCATAACTACACCAATATCCAAAATATACTAAGATGTTTTTTACAATAGGTATTCAAACCACACTTTCACACACCTCCATGTAAAGGACATGAACATAATGTTTCTGTGGACAGAGAACTACTGCCACACGAACAATGATTGTTCAATTTTCCCATATCACATCTCATGGTGGAAATTATGATGGAAGTATATTAATAAATGATATATATTATATTCATAATTTATTTATTCATCTATTTTTTTCTTTTACAACATAACATTATTATTTCCATAATGTGGAAAGATGGTAATTTCTTTAAGGAGTGCGGACTACCTCTCCTCAATGTGAGATGAATCGTTCATGCCATACATGGAACATATAAACAATGATTTAAAAACATTAGTAAAATATATAAATATGACATTATAAAATAATTATAATAAAATAATGTATAATTTAGTTTTGAATCATTTAAATATAAAAAAGTAATGAAAGTAGAGTTCATGTGTTTTTACGACTTACCATCTCCCTGAACTGTGAATTTAATTTCCTATCTCGAAATGTCGTGGTCCATAATAAAAAAATTGATAATGGATATATATGATACATAAATCATGAATAATATTCCAATGATGATTTAATTTGGACCACATGATCAATTTACATCAAAATGTGTTCATTTTTTGAATCAAGTACCAAAAATCATCAAAACATCTGATATGAACTAAAATAATTAACTATTTGTTATAACAAGGTAATATTGGATTTAAAACGAATTAAAGACATGAAAAAGGTTCTAAATCAAGTATAAATTAACCATGGATTATTATTAAGATATTAATGAATGAATGAGACATGTAAGACTCAATGTAAGAAACTTTGTCTCAATCTCCTTTCATTAACACATTTTTTTGTTAATATACAGCTCTATTATTTTATAACGTGTATAAAAAACCATTATTCAATTTCATATCAATATCTATCAAACTACTATAATTTATTAATTCATCAACATTACAATTTAAATGATAAAAGTGGTATAGGACACCATGAACGTTCAGTGATTTATTTATCAAATCTTTGTCATCATGATATTAATTTAAATATCTATTTATATGGATATAAAAGGATAATAAATAAAATTTTATATTAATCTAAAATTACATTCAATATTTCCAAAAGGATACTTTTTATATAAATAATTTTATAGTCTTTAAAAAATTTAAAAAATAATTTTATTTGTTTTAACTTATACGGCGATAACGAGTTCCCCATCACTGTAACCATTATTTGATATTTGGATTCCTCTTTAGGCCTTAATATATTTTAAATAAATCCCTCATTACATTATTTGGGTATCATGGAATTGAAAATGGGATTCTTAAATAAAAATGGTATTATGATATAGAAATGTTTTTCATCTTGGATTAAAAGAAATTTTCAAAATGGGGTTTAGTGATGAATGTGTTTTATTCATAAAATTCTACACGTGCATTTTATGATATGGGTAAGCCTATCATAGATTATACAAATGGTTAGGGCCATTTATAGCTCAAGGGTTGTCCAAAAAATCTTAAATTATGTGTTTAATCCCATTATACTCACTAGTGAGCCCGATATAGCTTATACGAAGGGTGATCCCCATTATAGATAACCATTTTAGAAGTTAACCATATAGTTCTTCCAATTAGAAGGTGTTTTAATGGTTTTTATATATATGATTCTATAAGTCTTCCAAATGAATTTTATTTTATTTTTATTTGTTTTAGTGATTTTCATTGATCAAAATGTTTGAGTGTAATTCATGTGAAAATGTTTTGTTTCATCCACACAAAGAACATTGAATGGCTTATCCGGTTTTTACTTGAATAATGGGTTTTCATTATTTTTATATTTATTACTGAGCTTTTTGTGCTCATCAAAGCTTTTAAATGTTTTCACAAAATTCATGGGAGAATATATTCCATGATGGATTCATCGAAATGTTCTAATGATTAATCCTAAATAGAAACCATGATTCTTTTTAAATTTTTTATTTTCTATGGAAGAATCAGATACTATTGGAATTGTCCAATTTGTATTTATATATTTTTCTTATGTAGTAGTAATGGTATAATTATATAAATATGTAAACCAGAAATTATTCCCAATGTGAATTCATGATATACCTCAAGATTATGTAACACATAAGGCGGGGCCATATAGTTGGTATCAGAGGAAAGTTTTTATAACATTAGAGGTTAGGATGGTGTCAATTACTCTCCATTAAATGATTTCACTTTTTGGATAAGATGAAATGATGTATCATTTTATGATTACCTTTTTTCTTCATCTAAATTATTTTTGTTCTGTATGGTTTTCCAAATAGGAAATATGAATGTTGTAATAGGAAATAATCGATAGGAAAACAACATTTCAAATCAACACAATAATAAGGTGAGAATTAGAACATAACAGTTTCTTACAGTGATGGAGTAGTTGACTTAGGCTATAAATGGTATTGGTATCCATGCATGATATAATCTTAATCAACCATAGAAGAATATTTCAGTAGTATTACATTTTATGAGGAAACATCGCCCATCATGCAATGGAACATCTGACCTAGTGGTAGCTGTAGGATAAATCAATACCCTATAGAAGATATTTTACGTCTTGTGAGGTTCATAACGTCAATAGGTAACAAATTATATCTATTATTTTGAAGGTGAATTTTATTGATGGTTTTCGTTAGTTATGAATACTAGAGAGAAAAATTATTTTTATGATGTGGAATGGAAATAATTTATGGATAATTTCCTTGAGAAATATTTTACTATTGTTTTTTGGCTTAGGATAGAAAAAAAATTCTCGGAATTAAGGAAATATGATAAGGATTTACTTGCTATATAGGAAGCGAACTTCACATGATTGGCTTTGTATGTTCAAGATTTTATTTGATACATTGAAAATAAAATTAATACATTTTACTCCGGATTGAAACTTTGGCTACGAAGAGATTTGTTCTCTCTAGAATTTAAAATTTATGAATTTGTTTTTATTGTGCTATAAAATTTGAAATGAAGTTTTCGAAAACATATGTTCCACAAGATGATAAGAGTATGAAATACCCAAAGTAACATGAAATGGAGAAGCAACAAACTAAGAATTATGCAGGTAAGACCAAAACTTGATACAAGTGTGGTAAAATACATTTTGGGGAATTTATGTCAAGATCTGAAAAGTGTCACTGGTGTGGTATGTTTTCTCACAAGGTTCCTGACTACAATGAAAAGGGTCATAAGCAATCCAATAATGATATAACAGATATAATGTATATAGTAAGATGGTTTATATAAAATGACTTGGGATATTATACAAATAAGTGTCTGATGTAAATTGTAGAGGGAGGAAACCAGTATGATTGTAAATTGAAATGTTTGGGAAAATATTTTTCTACCACTATAGTTGATGTTGAGACATATGGTGATGTGATGGAAGCTCCTAAGAGACCTGTATTTTTCAAATTATAACCATAATTTCAATGTTTTAGACACATCTTCAAAGGTTTTATGTGATGTGATAATAAGATATTAAGGAACTTTATTAGAGATGTTTTGTGGGTTATATTTATGTTTGTTTTTAATATAGAATTATGCCTTTAAATTTAAGCCTTTGCATTAAGATGTTGATATCCTTTATGGATTGTGTGATATTTTATTATTAATGTAATTCTTATGGATTTAAATCATATTTTGGGAATATTATGAGGATGATATTGTACTTATAGAATCGAAATACATCAAGTAATTATGTTTCCATATGTTCTTAGTCATGATCATAAATAAATTCCCCAAATTTATAAAAAGGACATTAAAAAAACATTTTCAGTTTAATTTTCCTTCTAGGAAATCAAATATTGTTTAACTCATCACATGTTTAATTTTTTTTGTCGTTAAATTTCTCCAAATAATGTTTTCTATCACTCTCCATCAGAACACGATGGTTAGTTTTTTCTTATATATCCATGTTTTCCTTCATGGAGTCCTCATATTTTTATCTCACGTTAACTTTGTTACTACTTTTTCGTTATTTTAAAGATGTAATTTTATTATACAATTATCTGATTTGGGACTTTTAATGAATTGTCCAAGCCCAATTTTAAAATTGAAAGGACACAATTTTCAAAATGTGGGAACGATGTATCATCTTAGGTATTTATAATATAATACATTTGTTAAATTAATAATTAGGAATAAGATATAAATTTTACATTTAGGGGGACACTTTTTCCGACAGCGTACTCAACATGCAACAACGAGTTTCTCCAAAATCATATGTTTCATGAAACATTGAGTTATACTAATAATAATTCAATAATTATTATTATTTTAGATGGTAGATAACAACTAACTGTTGGAATGATAGGAATGAATAATATTAACTGAATTTTGAAATATGTTTTACACATGTTTATATAATGATTCATTGGTTGCCAAATTTATTAGGAATTGAAATACAAACAAATTGCATAAAAATGATATGTTTTTATAAAAACATATATAAAACTGAATAATTTTGTTTTAAAATCATATAACTCTTTATGGATTTTTATTTAATGAAAAATATATTTTATATATTTAATGTAATTATTTATATTCAGATTATATGTTTTTTAGATATTACATTAGAACAAATTAAATTTTTTAAGATAAAAGATATATTTTTCTAAAAATAATGTTTTACCATTTTTTCATGACGAACCATTTTTTAATATTTTATCCAATTGTATATTTTCTACATGAAAAAAATAATCATCTTCTATATAAGAGGGGAATCAATATTTACTTTGGCAATTCTTTTTAGTAATTTATGGATAAAGATCATTTTTATAGAATAATGAAAAGTACTGCCTTTTCATTCTAAACATCATTTTCATATAATTTATTTATATAGTTAGATTGTATTTTATTTATTTATAAATCTTAATTTGATTATGTTTTTATAATTTAATTCAATTATGGTCATTTTATGTAATTTAAAATCTTAATTCAACATAAACACATGCCAATATTTTGATAGATTTTTATTATTAATAACTCGCCTTTTGGTTAGACAAAAAAAATTAATTTTAAATTAATTTATTTAAATTATGTATTTGGAATTTGAAAAAATTGATTCCAAATTTGGATTCACAGGGTTTGAATTGTGTAAATTGGTACCTTTTATTTTAGGACATTATGAATTGAAACTTTTGTAATTATTTTATCTACCATTGTGAAAGGGATAATCTGGTAAATAAAGGTAAACAATAATATTATATTAATATTAAACTACACTAACTTATGTCCTAATCATATTGGATAATCTATTTCCGATCACAGTCATCCTTGGTCTGATTTTGGTAACCTAAGGAGCCACTTGTGTGTGAAAATGGAATTTTATAGCAATTAATTTAAAGTAAACAGAAAGATAACATAAACATGAATATTTTAAATTTATAATTTTTAATTGGGGTTATATAAGTGATATATTCAGCTATAAATAGTCATTATAAATATAAAAATATTCCATATATTATGATATTTATTTTAGGAAAATAATATATTAAATAAATAAAATTTATTATGACACAATGACGATGAATTAATTGATTCAATAATAATGTATTCAAATAAATGACATTATAAATGTTAAAATAATTGTAATTTAAATATTTTTTTATTTTATACAAGAATTTTCAGGATGGAATTTACCTATTTTATTTTATTTAATTCTTTTGTATTGAAGGAATCAAGTATTTATGATAGTAACAAAAATCAATTAATTTATAGTGTCAAAATAATTACATAGGGGTGTTTTAAAAAAATACTATTTTCTGAAATAATATAATATTACTAAAAATATACTATTTATATCATTGACTTATATAATGTAAAAAATGTTATTAATGATCCACTTATGGATATATTTTCATTTTATAGTAAATATAGTTACCATATATTATGAAAATGACAGAAGACATGATAAGAGTTAATGATTTTAACTAAGTGATAAAGCTAAAAGATAATGTAAATTTGGCGACATAAACATTCCTAATACCTCTTTTATGAGAGTTGTTCAACTCAAATGAATCATATATTGGAAATAAAGGTCATTGGGGCCCTTTTAAACCAAAAAACAATTTATAATAAAATAATATTTCAATGCCTTCCTAAAGTGCCCCTCCTCCGCCTTATAAAAGTTTACCACCTCTACCCACCTACTCACACCTCTAATTCCCATTGGATCATACAAATTATTCTCAAACAAGCTCCCATAATCCTTATATTCTATATAAAATACTTTAATTATAAATAATAAAATTCATGAAAACCTTTTGTCTCACATCAAAAGATGTTATCCGATATAGAGGTAACATCTTTTCTCAAGTTATTTTATTTTATTTTTCTTATCCTCTCTCTTGGATCTTATTATTCTTTGATTTCATAAGAACTAAAGTAACATAAATATACCATTTATTCTTTATGATAAAAATTCTACCTAAACATATACACAAATCCATCTAATGGATATCAACATACTATTTCTGTGGACGTGGAACTATTGCTTCACGAAACGATGACTGTTCAATTTTCCCCTAACACCTCTCACAGTGTCCATTAAGATGGAACTATATTGATATATGATATATATTATATTTATATTGTATCTTTGAATATATATTTTTTTACATCATAACATTATAGTTCATATAATTTCTAAATACGATAATTTAATTTGAGGATACGTGGACTACCGCCCCTCATAGTGATATGAATTGTTCCAGCCATACATTAAATGTATAAAAGATGGGGTTAATTAAATTATGTAAAATATATATATATTATGATATTATAATTTAATTATAATATACTTATGTATCATTTAGGATTCATTCCTCTAAATATGAAAATTAAATGAATGTAGTGTTCATGCATACCTATGACTTATCGTCTCCATGAACAGTGCAGTTCATTTCCTATCTTCAAATTTAATGGACTATTATAAATACATATATACTAGATATATATGATACATAAATCATTGATAATATACTATAGATGATTTAGGTTGTCTACATGGACAATTTACATGAAAATACGTTCATTTCTGACTCAAGTACCGAACATCGACAAAAAAATCGTTATGAACTAAAAAAATTAACTATTTCTGATAACAAGGTAATAAGTGATGTAAAATGAAAAATATAAAAAAAGGTTCGGAATAAATTAAAAATTAACCTCATTTTATTATTAAATTAATTAATGAACAAACAAGACAATTCTGACTCAATCTCAATCTCCTATGTAATAGACTTCATCTCAATCTCCTATCATTAAGCATTTCTAGATAATATCTACCTCTATTTTTTTATAAGGTGTATATACAACCACTATGAAATTTAATATCCATATGTCCCTATACTAATATTTATTATTAATTAATTAAGATTAATATTTTAATATTCAATGTGTTATGGGACACCTTGAACATTTAAATATTTATTTATCTAATCTTTGTCCTCGTGATATTAATTTACATATTAATTTATATTGAAATAAATGATTATAATGGAAATTTTATGTATGTATATATTACCCTTAAATGTTTTCAAAATTAAAATTTTTATAAATTTAATTTTACATTCTTTACAAAATAAATAAATGAATGTTATTTGTTTTAAAATATACAACAATAACGACTTCTCTCCTACCGTAACCATTATTTGAATCTTGGCTTCCACTATAAGCCATAATGTATTTTAAATAAATCCTCATTATTTTATTTGAGTATCATTTTTTTTTATAATATGTATAATAAATAAATATATTATTGTTGTATGGAAATGTTTTTGATATGGTAATAGAAGAAATTTGCAAAAATGTGTTTTTTATGAACATGTTTTATTAATAAAATTGTAAATGAGGATTATATTAGACAGGTGAGCCGGATAAAGATTCTACGAAGGGTTGAGCCCCATTATATCCCATGGGTGAGCCTGACATAGCTTATACAAAGGGTTGAGCCCCATTATATCTCACGGGTGTGCCTGATATAGCTTCTATGATGGGTGATCCCCATTATTGATCTTTAATTTGGAAGTCAACCAAATGGTTATTCCAATTGTAATATATTTGAATGGGTTATATATAGATGATTCCCTATATAACCTAAATAGGTTTTATTTTCTTTCTATTATTTTTAGAGTTTTTCATTGGTCAAAATGTATTTGTGTTATTGATGTTAATATTTATTATCTCATCTTCTCAAAGAACGTTGAATGGGTTATCAGGTTTTGACCAGAATAATGGGTTTTCTTTATTTTTATGTTCCTTATAGAGTTTTTTTTCTCATCTAATTTTTAAAATGTTTTTATAGTATTTAAGGTAGAATAGATTCATGGATGGAATAAAGGAAAAGTAATGATGATTAATCATTAAAATAAACCATATTTATTTTTAAATGTTGTGTCGTAATGGAAGAAATAAATACTATTGGAAGTGTGTTCTTTGTATTTCTATTTTTTTATTACGTAATCGTTATGGAATAATTCTCTAAAGGTATAAACCTGAAAATATCCTATATGAGAATTATTGACATCACCCAAGATTATGTAACATTTATGGATGGGGACTTACAGTTGTGATAATTATTTTTGGATAAAGATATGTTTGATATTATTGATTACCACAAAAATAAGAAAGGATTTATTTAAAAAGTAGTTGATGTTTTCATAGATTAAGTTTAAAACTTCTTGGATTTAAGGAATATATCCAGTAATCTTTGGAATAGGGATGAATTTATGTCTTATAAAATTATTCATGATAATTTAGGTTAGTACCATGTTTAAAGAGAACATATAATTAAGTTATTCACATGTTTGGAATGTGAAAACCAGGAGCTACTTTTCAATATATGGGAGATCAATGATAAGATTATTTCATGAATTTATTTCTGAATTGTTGAATTTTCATATTTATTTAGGGTTATATGGTTATATATATGTGGAATTATTATGTTACACTTCAGATGAAGATTATGAGATTAAGGTATTATCTCACCAAATTATGATTTATGCATATTTGATAT
Source organism: Viscum album (assembly GCA_963277665.1). Lineage (NCBI taxonomy): Eukaryota > Viridiplantae > Streptophyta > Magnoliopsida > Santalales > Viscaceae > Viscum > Viscum album. The sequence continues at coordinate 843,714,648 of OY728159.1, forward strand.
CCTATTCTAATAACACTATGTTAAAGATAACTGATGATAGGAGGGATATAATATCATAGATCATATGATCTTTTAGTTCATTAGGAATTAAAAAATCACCTTCATTTTATATGTAAAAAGGTGAAGTGGATCGATGAATAATAAATGGTGAGGTTCTTTTTGAAATCATTATATTATATTGTTCTTTATGAAAATTATTAAACAGTAGGATAATGAACTGAAAATAAAATGTTTTCGTAATACAAAATTTTTTGGTGAGCTGATTGAATTTTTAAATAATCTCATTTTTATGATGATGAGGACATCAATATTTTATTGGTCATCTACTTGTTTTTTATTGATGGCCTCAACGAATCGCTATGAATATTTTCTCTTTTCATCCAAATACATATTTAAACTAACCACCTATTTTCTTCTATATTGAAGCATGTATATGAGTTTCTCTAGGTAACCATTGTGGTTCCAACATTCCGTTTTCAAATGATGTTTTAGTGTTCATTTTAATATTCTGGGTTTTTGTTAATGTAACATAAAATTATAAAACCATTTGTAACCAAAATGAATTTTGTAGGTTAAGACACAAGAGAATGAATATATATTTATTATATAAGAGATTTTTAAGAGTATAAAGGGTGTGAAGACACAATGTAATGTAATTTCATCTCACTGTTTAAATCTATGAGATACATTCCTTGTTCACACCAAATTTCATATATGTGGTCTATATACTACCCCTAGATGTATTATATTATTATTAAAATTAAAATTATGGGTATTTACATATCCATTTGAAGATATTTATTTCATGAGGTTTATGTTTCAAAAGGTAAAAATTGGAAAAGTAATTTTGTCTCAATTCCCCTTCTTTAAGACACAAACCATGATATAAACCTATTTTTTGTATGAGGTGTATATATTAACAATGATATATCAAATCCTGATTATGATTCTATACAACCTATTTTATTATTCATTTAATTTATCTATCTAAAATGGGGAGAATAATTCTATGTTACCAAGTGGTAACATTTTATTAAAACAATATCACCATTTATCATGATTGTTTTTTGTTATACTTCTATTAAAAAAATATTATGATCCATCTCAAAGGGGAACTCATTAATTTTCTTATAATTTGAATATTCATGATATATTAATGTATTGGTACCAATTTATGACTATTTGGTACAAAATATGATTAATAATGTGTTTTTAAGAATATCAGACAATACCTCTCTCTTTGGTCAGAAACCTGTGTTCAATCAAAACCATGAAATTTGAAATGGATTGAATTTTTTTTAAATCTTTATTTATAATAAATAAAAGTGTTTAAATGAAATTGTTTTCAAATCATTTTTATGATTTCATTATAAGTTTTCAATATGTCTTCAATGAAATTGTTTTCAAAATGTTTTTATGTTTTATATATTAGTTTTCTATGTTTTTTCAAGGAAATGGTTTTCAAAATGTATTAATTATTTCATTATATATTTTTCAATGTGTTTTAATAGAAGTGGATTTGAAAATATTATGATGCATTATTTACAAATTTTCAATGTTTTTTTTCAAATAAATGGGTTTCAAATGTTTTTCAAGCCTCCTTTATAAGTTTTAAAGTTAATTTTCAACGAAAGGGTTATAAAAAGGATACTATAATAAAAAATGATTTAAATTATTTACAATTTTATTTTATATGTTTTAAAAATATTTTCAAATGAAAATCTATTAAATATGTTGTCATTATTCTTTTTATGTTTTCATGAGAAAAGGTGTTAAAAATGTTTTCAACTTTCTTTTATTATTATTCAAGGGAAATTTTGTTCAAAATGTTATAAAGCTTATTTTATCATTCATTGGTGGAAAATGTTTTCAAAATTATTTTAAGACTTCCTTATATGTCTAAAATGTATTTTACATGAAAAAGGGTTTTCGATGCATTTATGTTTTAAAATAATGTTTTTAAATAATAAAGGATATTTTCCCCATCAAATGTTTTTAGAAGGATATTTCCAAATTATTTACTATCTAAGATGTCTTCTATTAGTGTTACTCATGACATTATGTGTAATTATCTAAATGAAAAATTCATATTCATTTTTTAAATGGTTTATATTTTGATGACATGATGTCTTGGAAACAAGTTTATCATTCATGGGTTTTATGTTCATGAAACCCAGTCATATTCCATGAGTTTGATGACTAAAAATCCAATTTATATTCATAGGTTATGCTTTAATATAATGATTTTGAAAAAATTATTTTACAATAGGTAAAATTTTGATTAGATGTTTATGACATCGATATCATTTCATGGGTTATGATATGATTGCTTATAATGTTGTGTCACATATATGTATGATTTTATTATGAGATGAATAGGGCCTATGTATCCCTTAAATTCATTTGGTAATGTTTTATATCTCATCATATAAAATAGGATGGTCTTGGGTGATAACCTTGAATATTAAGAAGTCCGTGAGAGTGAAACATGAATACCAAGTTGTTATAGGAATTGAAATCATTCTAATAAGATGGACTTCAGAGTGAACCATGACTACCAAGATTGTATAGTAGTGATCTAAAATTATTAAGATGGCCATGGGACTGATCCATGGCTACAAAAACCACCACGTTTCACAAATAGGCATTAAATAACTTTTGTGGAATACTTAAAACATTATAAAAGTATATTCCCAAAGACTGTTCTAGTCTAGTGCCTTTGGAAAAATGGAAAACATAAACACTGGTACATAAATGATCTACATCATCTCCCACTACGCTCTTTTGGACTATTATCCATCTTAGAAACATCAAAGGTAATACATATATTCATAATCTAGGGAAGCGAACATAAAACGTGGTGATCTAAAATGCACATCAAGGGTAAACATGGGAGATATATATGTTTAATCAGGAAAATAAGGGTATAATATCATGACCAAATTATAGAATATCATACCCTGCATATCAAAGATCACATACATGAATCATGGAATAAATCTTGCCAGTTCATAAGACATGAATCATATAAAAGTATATAAAACATGAAATGAATTAATAAAATAGAAATAAAAAAACATAATTGTGGAAATCACATAAACATATAATAATGATTTATGTAGTAGTCAATGGACTGATTCCAAGGCCATATCGGTGGGAAAATACATTACTAAACTGGGTTGACACCCCATTTTAGAATTGTATTATTGAATAGAGTTCACTCCACATTCCAACCCTGTATTACTGAACTAGCACCACTTCTTGTTGCTACAATGTATTACTGAAATGAGTTTATTTATCATTCCATCCCTACAACAATGAACTGAGCTCATTGATCATTCCATCACTATCTATATCTTGAGATATATATTTTTACCCAATACAACAGAGGGAGATATATGTCATACCCATATCATAATTAAATCACACATACATTTTCCACAAAATCATAAACAATCATATCTTAAACCATGAAATGAAGTGGGTCTCATAAACATATAACCATATAATAACCTATGGAAAAATATATTGGTTTCATAATCATTTAATCAAAAGCAAAAACTATGAAAGAGAAATGGATTTCATAATTAGATAATCGATTAAAGAGAATTGGTTTCAATATTGACCATGAAATTATGAATAACCCATTAATAGAATGAATATGAATAATACCTTTAGATAAAAACATATAACTGAACAAGAATAATAAATAGTTGTCATCCATGATGGAGAATAATTTTGAAATATTTTTTAAAGACATTTCATGAGGAAAATATACTTTCTTCTTTGACAAATGGTTTTTAATACATTAAAACTCATGAAATTGATTTCTTATAAAATACCATGATAGTTTATAGAGAAATCTCAAAATCATTTTGAAAACATTTTCCATGAAAATATACAAAGTAAGCTTCAAAACATTTTAACTAAGATTTTTCTGAAAAAAAAATTAAAAACATATAAATAAAACATCAAATTTTTTGAATTTTTTTTACTTGAATCCATTTTAATGAATATTGAAAATGCATCTAAATATATTTCAGAGAAAATAATTTGAAAACATACAAATAAAACATGAAAACATCATGAAAACAATCTTTCTTAAAAAAATATAAAAGAAGTTCGATGTTTTGTTGAAAGTTATTTTCCATTAATGGTACTTTTAACAAAATTTTCTAAAAAAGTAACCCTTCAAAAATGAAATGTATTCTTCAATGAATTGATGGTAGATAAATCCATTCAATCCATATGATTTAAAAATATCATGTTTTTTTCAAAGTAAAAATCATATAAAAATTCATCGTTCGGAAAGAGAAAAGATGATTCCTTTGAAGTAATTAGTTAAAGAGAAAAAGGGTTAAATTTTATTTTAATGGCCATAGTATATTAGTATAATATTCATGGAAATAAATTTTATAAAACATGGTTTTTAAGGAACAAAAATTTCCATTTAAAGAGAAGGAAATGTTCGAATTTCTAGAAAAAATTAACGATATTATATAATAGAGTAGAAAGATGAAACAAATACATGAATATATCCTGACATAATATAGGATAATATAATTCTGGATTTTTTTTGAGATATGGGTTTTAATATTTCATCAAAGGAAGTATAAAAATAAATAAACATGAAAATTGATGAGATTGTTTCATTGAACACTTATCACTTGGTTAAATGGGATCACAAACTCCATGTAAGACAATTAAATCACATGAATATAAGAGTATCATGAAAACATAGAGATTCATGATATATCACATAAAATTAATGTATATTCCCTCGAATTAATTTAGGAATATAGAAAAAAATGACTCTCAAAGAAGGAAAATTGAGGCAATACTATATTACGGATTTTCTATCTTATAAAACATAAACCCCAAAAATAATGTTTAAATAATGTATATGTAAATAACCATAAATTTAATATATGAATAAATTATTAAATATATGGGCATTATAAACACCAAAAAATAGTAATTGGTCGTGAATAAATGATGTATCTTATATAAATACAAAGATAGATGAAATATCATTACCTACTGTCTTGACTCTCATAGTTCTCATTAAAAAAATCATATATAATAAATATAAATTTATAATAAATATACGAAATAACAATATTATAAATTTTAATACCATATATGGTTTTATTATTGCATTATATAACCCACTTGTTAACAATTTAATGCTAATGTTTCACTTCGGGTAATATCGGCTTTGTTTTTCTAATGTGTCTTAATTTGTTATATCATTGGTCCTTATACTTATAACACAATTTACAAAATTTACACCATGATTAAAATATAATTTAAGTTCCTTATATGTGTGTTATAATAATACATAGAATATTTTATTATGAAATATAATACCTCATTCATGAATATTGTAAGTCATACGTATGTGTGAACGCTATTTCAGTTTAATTGTCGTGTTGAATGAAAGGAAGTAAAAGACTTATATATATATATATATATAATTATTATAGAATTTTGATTATATAATATTAATATAAAAAATCACTAAATCCTTCCTTAATACATTCCAAGTAGTTTATGAACGTATTACATCTCTTTGAGGGGGAGGTAGTCCATAGATTCTCTAACGAAATTATTATGTTAAAAAATGGAAACAATATAGAGAAGTGTTGTAAAAGAAATAAATAATCTTAAATACATAAAATATAAAATATATAAATATATAAATATATTTTCCATTTAAATTTCTCCCATGAGAGGCTATAAATGAAAAAATATATATCATCATTTTAGGCGGCAGTAGTTCGTCTTATACGTAAACAGTATGTTCGTTACCCATTAGATGATGATTTCTATATGTGTAGGTAAAATAGTTATAAATAAAACATCCTAATATATTTAATATAAATATTTTGTTATAATAGAATTTAATAAGTATATTATAGGGGGTGGAGAAAGAAAATAAATGAAATATTCTTGAGAGGAGACGTTTCATATTAATTGGGAAACTCTTTATAGTTTGTGCCAAAATGATTCCTTGGATTTCTTCCCCCCAATGGTGAGGATCATATGAGGAATGGTGGAATTTTGGGTAGTTTATTTGGAAGATATTTTCTAATCCTAAGTGTTCTGAGATATTTTAGGAAGAGGGAGAGGTGGTGGCCATTTATAGGGAAGGGAATGGGCACACTTGGCAATTTTGGAAACAAGTTAGGTGTACCCATACTGTTTCCTAAAAGAAGCCATACCAAACCAAACAAAACTCAAGAATAGATGGTTAGTTGGTGCATAATTTCTATCTAATGGGTGTTTTAATTGTTTCTAGGACATTTTGGGTCTTAAATATAATGATTAGTATTGTATTATCATATTTTTTCACTTAAACATTGTAATTAATTTTAGTCACCTACAAAAATATTTTTGGTAAAAACCAATTTTGAACTTATTATAAATTATAAATTATTATTATTAAAAATATAGAATCCATTTTTTAAAATATTAATCACCTAAGTGACATAAATTAATTGAAAATTAATTCCACTTGTAGAATGAATATATATGTTTCTAATGTAAAACCATCCAATCATTTGCTATTTTTATACCCAATTTAAATAAAAAATTGATAACAATGAACTACCTTGTATTAATTCATAAAAATATTATCTATCTAAAATTTCACATAAATTAAAAATATAATTTATCTTTAAAAATATATTATATGAAAAAAATAGTTTTCAATTAAAGTTTATATTTTTAACTATTCATTAAAAAATGAAGTATCTCAAAAAAATAAAAAAAATAAAAAGATAATATTGGAATTATAAATTAAAAAAATTTAACTTTATTTCATCAAATTATATATATGAATGAGACTAAAATTAATTTTATTTTTTTCATAGATGAAAATTAAATGCAGTTCGTTTGAGAAAATATTATGTTTAAATGTAAATGGTCTCTACAAAAATTATATATTTTATCATAAATATATTTTATTATAAAAACATTTTTAAAAATTGTTTGGAAAGTAGTTATCATAATTCATATTACTAATTTTAACCACTGGATTCTAATTTTACCCTTTAAATAATTATAATAATAAAATGATGTTTTTTAGATACTTAGTGTTTCATGTAACAAAAACTGAGTCAATGTTTGGTATTGCTTATTGAAAGTAAGTTTTAGGTGTAGAGGAATATAAATTTTTTCGTTCCTGATTAACATGGGGTTTCCTACAATGTAAAACAGACATATTTAATTAATATAAAATGAACTATTTATAGAGTTACATGAAATGAAAAATATCACAATGGTTATATTAATGTGAAAAAATAATTCACAAAATCCAAGGTTCATATATTATACCCCCATTAAAATTATTTTTTCCCTAAAAAAATTTATGGGTTATCCAGTGTAAAATACATTAATTTTTCATTCATTGAAACCCACATAACAAAGATGGACACTAAAACAGCCCTGGAAAAGTGAATGATGAGAGCAAAATTATTACCCAATGAAACATATAAGTATGTTTCCACATAGGCGAACATAGGTTGGGAGTGAATATATTACATGGAGAAAAATAATTAATATCAAAATGGAGTGATTGAGGTCATAATTCATAGAAAATTGAATGATCAAAGAAATTTTGAGGGCCTCAAAGTCAAAAACCTGTGATGAATTATAAGGGTATTAGTTATAAAAAATTATGGTATTGGGAATTTTTTTATCATTATCTTATATTTGGTAAATTATATTATTGAAAAAATATATGAAGAAAAAACAATTACGTGATATATTCCTACAAACAAAATTTCATTTATTAGTTGTTATTAACTATTTCTAATTCATCCATTAATTCGTGAAATGGATGTACTAAAATTAACTCTGATACCAAAAGAACTAAAATACACATTTACCTCATATGAGGGCCCATTAAATAATTAAAATTAAAATTATTTATCAATAATTATTTTTAAAAATAAAAAATCTTAACATGATAATATCTGAACATAAAATGAAACACTAATATTTCACCAAAAATAATTATTCAAAAAATTATAATTATACATTAACATAGAGATCATATATTTATGTGGTAGGATTAAAACCCATATCATCCTTTAGTCACGGGTTCACGGCCTATGGCCTCTCTTGAATTGATTGTTTCTCACCCATCATACATGAATTACATTACTAAAACCACAAAAATATAATTTCCAAATATATGGATAACTTTGAAATATGGTTAATCACTAAATAGCCTTTTAACCATGGTTTTCAATACAATCTCAATACTTAAATAATTACCTCGATGATTAACATAATATATTCATTAATTTTAACCTAATAACCCCTCTGAAAGATGTCAATCATAATAAATTATAAAGAATGTCCCGATATTAGCATACCATTGATCCCCTATATATCACAAGATAACTCTTGGTTTTCAATTTACAAAAATGTGAATACCCTCTTCAAAAATTCTATTGGAAGATGGTAAAAACTAGAATTTCTAGAAATCATTTATAAAAACATTAATTATTAAAAATTTCATAGATTAATGGATGTGTTCTAAAAATAGAAGATGTTGTAAGCTTCATCCATGATAGGATGAACGACTTGTCAAAAAAAATTTAATTAGTTCCAAGGTATTAAGTACCATCAAATTTAATTATTCATATCCAACATATCTTTATCCAAACAATATTATCATAACATAAAAAAATATTAGTGGTTACATTTCCTTTAATGAAGTGATTGACTTTGCGTTGACGTTATATCACATTTCTATTCCATAAGAACCATTCAATGTGTTCTTACAAATCTGTAGCAAAAACATTAACTGAACAATCCTTTTATATTTCACCATTGATATAATATAATTCTAGAATCCAAATACCTACAATTTTTTTATTCCCCTTCACCCTTATTACATTAACAATGACCTCTCATCTTATTATACAATACCTCTTTCTTTTCACAATTCATATATTCTCTCATCATCATCCGCAACATAACCAATACTCATACCACCTTTCTAATCATATTTCGGGTCTTTCCCATTGGGTCATTGATTTTAAAAATGGCTTCTTATTTCACACATAATATAAATAACCTTTGATGTTATCATAGGGAGGCCAATATTCTCATCTATTTCATTAACCAAACTCGTCATTTTTCTATTGCAGTCACTTTCTTTGTTTCCTTCTTTTCCACAGTCAATAAATATTCTTATTATTATAATAATTTTTACCTTGGTGCATCATTACATATTATTGGCCCAATTTAATTCAAAACATCTTTCATCCATTGTCTAGATTACCGAAACTCTCAAAAAAATATTTAATTCTCTTCCTTGTTGAGTCATAGAGATGGTTAAGGAACACATTTTTAATCATGTTATGTTAAAACAGATTAGGCATGATCCCAACATCTTTCACTCCACTGATAATTCCACTTAACTGATCATTAAAAAATCATCCATCATATTAAACATTAATAGAATTTCTTCTGGATGCCACCATTGATTAAAACAATATGCATAGTTTGAGATTTACTAATCATATAAAAAGACCACATACTCAATAAAATATTTATTTATAGCAGGAGTAAATAATGACAAATTCCTTGAAATATAAAACCATGTATTCATCATAGATAAACTATATAATACAAATATTTGAATCCTTCGTGACTGTTTGTGATGAAACTGTGAATTCCCAATGAATATCCCCTAGGAGTGTCAAACCAAGTATGAGACAAGTCCCGCTGTAGTGTTTGAATTTTACCCAGAGTCAGTCCCATATCATCTTGACATGTTGTTTCCTATATGTATATATTTTCAAGAGCCACATCAACTTGTAGTATTCGGATAGGGATCTGTTTCTAGGAAACCACTCACTCTATCCTTTAACAAAATTCTAGGACAATTTCCAATACCTATCCTTATCCTGATAATTATCCCTAGTTAGGTCATTTTTGTTCTCACTAATGTTTTGTCATCTTAGATTCCAATATTTCGCACAACCTTTTCACTCATTCCTACTAGAGAAACCATCTCTTTTCATACATAAACATTAAATTATTTTTGAAAAATACATAAAAAATTATACAAATAGACACGAAATAACTAGACAATCTAGTTCATTTGGAAACTTGAAAATTATAAAAATTGGTTCATAAATGAGATACATTATATCCCACTAGGTTATTGATGACTATCACCCCTATTAGACACATCAAAAAATACTTATATTCATAACCTGTGCTAGGAAACATAAAAATGGTTGAGTTTAAATGATCAATAGGGTTAAATAAGGGAGATATGTTATCCTAATCATGAGAATAAGGGAATGAGAATATTATCAAGAAAATAAATGATCATACCCTTCACATGAAAGAACAAATACATGAATAATATCATAAATCATGGTAGTTTATAATACATTGATCATAATAAAATAAAGAACAAAATCCAAGAAAGCATAACATAGGAATAAAAACATGGAATTTTAGAGAAAAACTAAATCATATAATAATGATTTCGATATAAGACATGAAGTTGATTCCATAACCATCATGGTGGAAGAAGTAATTTTCTGAACCATGTTCTCACACCATTCTATACCTGTATTAAACCACCGAGTTCAATAGTCATTCAATCCCTATATTATTGAATCAATTTCACTTCTAATTCCATATCCATAATACATAAATGAGTTCATTTCTCATTAAATTATTATAATACTAAACCATGTTCATTTACCATTATTTCCATGTATATCTCATGAGATATAAATATTTACCCAATTCAATGGTGGGAGATCTAGGTCCCACCTATCTCATAGTGAAATCATACCCACCTATATCACAAAAACCTAAAGAATCACATCTTAATCCATGAAACGAAATGGGTATCATAAAAATATAAACATACCATATCATATGAAAAAACATAAAAGTTTTATAATAATTTCATCAAAATCATAACATGTAAAAGAGAAACAGATTTCATAAATATATAACACATGAATGGGAAACGAGTTTCATAAAAACTATTACACTATGCATATCACATTCATAGAAAGAATATAAATGGAAACATTAGATCATTTTATACATGTGAAATGCGTAACATTAATAGATTTCATATTTGATGGAAAGTAATTTTGAAATATCTTTAAGATATGTTTCTTGAGGAAAATATCCTTCGTTACTCGAAAACTAATTTTTAATACATAAAACCAATTGAATTTTTTTTTAATAAGAAATACATCAAATTAATATAAATAAGACTTAAAATCATTTTGAAAACCGTTTTCCAGGAAAAATTATAAAATCGGATTCAAAAAATTTCATTTTTTTGTAAAAACAATTTTAATGAATATAAATAAATCATTAATATTTTTTGAAAACAATTTCATCTCAAATACTTTGAAAACATATAAACATGTCTTGAAAACATTTGAAAAAAAAATTTCATTTAAAATTTATAAAAGAATATTTTAAAAAATATTTTTTCCTTGACAAGTAAATTGTAAAAACATTTTCTTAAATATTATTCTCTAAAAAATGCAAAGTAATATTAAAATAAATAATGTTGGGTAATCTGTACTTGTTGTATGAGGTAAAACTGACATTAATTTTTTTCATGGTAAAAAAAACAGAAAAATTCATCATTTGGAAAGCGTAAAAAGTATTCCTTTTAAATCATTGGTAAAATAAAAACATGGTAAACATGTATTTTAATTATTATGGGTTATTAGTGGAATATTCATGCAAACCTATTTTTGAAAACATGATTTTAATGGAATGCCTATTTTTGACGGAAGAGAGGGTAATATTTTCTTTTCTTAGAAACTCATTCATCCCTATTTTATGCACCAAATAGTATAAATAACATACAAATACATTAATATAACAGGAATAATCCAGGTAGAATAAAATTAATGAATGTTATTGTGTGATGGGTTATAATATTTCATCCAAGTAAGTATAGACAAAACTAATCTTGAAAGGTGATGATATTGTTTCAATAAAATCCTATCACTTGGAAACATGGGATCATACTATCCATGTAAGAAAAGTATTATAAAGGTATATTAGAATATAATGAAAATATTTAGATTAATTATATATCATAAATATATATGTCTATACACCTCAGAACAATTTGGGCACCTAAAAAAACTTTACTCTCAAAAATGGAAAATTGAGAAAAAACTGTTATACTGATTTGGTAACATATGAAACATAAAACCTAACAAATAATTTTCATATAATGGATATGTTATTCATGATAAATTTTACTGAAATAATATATTATTAAATATATGGGATGTATTCACATGATACAAAATAATGGGGGTTGAATAAATCATGTATCTCAGAAAAAAAGTGAAATGAAATCCCTCTACCTTGTGTCTTGACTGTGATCGTACTCATTAAAACCTCCTATATGATAGATATAAATTTATCATAAATTATAAATATTCATATATTAGTACTTATATTAATATACAAGGTTTAATTATTTCTTTATATTACCTCCTTCTTTTCCAATTCTATGTTAAGGGTTCACTTTGGTTAAGATCCGTTTTAATTTTTTTATGTGTATTAATTTGATATATATTTGGTCCTTATGGTTATATCAGGATTTCCATAATTTAAACCATCAATTAAATATAATTTATATCAAGTATATTTTTAATATAAATAATCATATAATATATAAATATGAAATTTAATACACCGTTCATAGAGACGGAAATCCCTACATACTCATGAACTCTTTTTCTGGTGAATTGTCGAGTAAAAAAAAAGAAACAAAAACAGATAGATATATATATATGTATATATGTAATTAGTATATTTTATTTATTATATCATAGGAATACCATATATATTCACTAAACCCATCCTTAATACATTTTTAGTAGTGTATGAATGAATCACATCACTTTGAGAGTGTGGTAGTCCACACTTCCTCAAATGAAATTATTGTATTAACAGAAAATGGAAAATATAATGATTGTTGTGGTAATATAATTGTATAAGATTAATTATACAATAAATATAATATTTATCATATATATAAATATTTTTCATTATAATTTCTTTCATCAATAGTGGTAAAGTAAAAATTCACAATCATCGTTTTGTGAGGTTATAGTTTGCCGTACACATAAACAGTATATTCATTACCACATTCGATGAAGGTGAGTGTACATATAGGTAAAAAAGTTAGAATAAAAACATAATATTATATTTAATATACTTATTTTTACATAAATAATATAATATATATTTTTTATGGGGTGTATAAATAAAATAAATGTAAGGATCTTGAGAGAAAACATTAACACTTAATCGGGTAAATCCTTTAGTTTGTGGAAAAAAGATTCATTGGATTTTATTATTCCCAAGGGGAGGCTTCACTGAGGAAGGTAGAAATGTTTATAATTTTATTGGGTAGATATTTTCAAAACCTAAGTGGTTTTAGATATTTTATAATGTTAAAGAGGTGGTAGCCTTTAATAGGGATGGGAATGGACACACTTCGAATTTTTGGAAACAAGTTAGGTGTACCACATTTTTTACTAAAAAAATATAAATCAAATAAATAAATTAGTAATTAAAGATTAATGGCCAAATAATTTCTATACAATTTGTCTTGGAAAAATTTCAATGTCATTTTTGGATTCACATTTATGGATTAGTACTTCATTAACCAAATTTTTCTCTGAACCATTATAATTAATTTTAATCACATTTACTAGTTTTTTTTCAGTAATTTTTTAACTTATTTTACATTATAAATTTTAATAATTTTAAATAATTAATAATCTTTTACAATTATAATCACAGAACTGGAATAAATTAAGTTATAATTAATCCCGCTGATGGGACGACACTAGAGGGTTTTATAGTAAAAACATAAAAAGGTTTGCTATGTTTTTCCAAAAAATGTCAATTTGAACATTATTACCATGAAATAATTTGGATTACATTACAAAAATATTATCTGAATAGATTTCTAAACCAATTAAAAATGTAATCTAATTTTATAAATAAATTTAATGATAAAGTATTTTTCAATTCGAATTCGAAATTTTTCACTATTCATATAAAAATGCAGTTTCTTCGAAAAATTCCAAAAATTCTCTATATTATAATTATGACATTATAATTTAAAAATTCCAATTTATTTTATAAGAATAAATTACTATTTTTTTTTAAAATTAATTGAATTATTTTTCATAGAATGAAATTAAATGTAGTTCATTGGAAAATATAGTATTTTTAAACTTATAAACACTTTACTGAAAATTATATCTCTCACTATAAATATGTTTTATTTATAAAAAACCATTATAAAAAAATATTTCAATAATATTTATCACTACTAATATTACTATGATTAATGAATAGATTATAATTTTATGTTTTAAATAATTATAATAATAAAAATATGTTTGGTAGAAACTCAGTATTATGTGTAACATATGATAAGTTGGTGTTCTTTGATGTGTATTACAAGTTAGGGTTTCATGTATAGAATGATAATATTTATTTTGTGTGTATTTCATGGTTAACTTTTTGTTTTATATAACATAATACCAATATAGTGCTTTAAAATAAATAAACTGTTTTTAATGTTACGTGAGATTGAAAATATCACAAAGGATAAATTAATTAGGAAAAAACAATACAAAAAATCAGGAGGTGTTGCAATGAAAACTAATATGGTATTGAAAGTGAACCCATACAATGAAGATGGAATTGATAGTGATTCATTAATTACTATGGAAATCATTTAGTATGGTTTTGTGTTTTCCTTAATTCCATCATTCCTTAATATGTAATGCTTTAATGTCTTATGTTATTTACTTATTTTTGATTAATTCCTTATGAACTACCAATATTCATGATATAATTAAAAATTATAATCTTTTATATAAAGGGTATGATCTTTTAAGGTTATGATCACATTCTCGTACACTGATGATCATGTTTATGCTTACATATCTCCATTATTTTCCCTTACTGAGCATATAAGATCACTTTTTTATTTTAAATTCCCATTTTAGGATGATATATTATAGGAATGATAGGGATAATATGGGGTGAGGTTTATGGAGAAACTAGTTGTATATAACTTATCTACCACATGTACAAACTTTTTACATTTTATTGTTTCTAAAGGCACTAGAATAATATGGTTCTTTGGGAACATGTTTATTTTAATGTATAAAGTATTTTGGAAAATTAAGGTAATGATAATGTATGGTAATAAAGGTTATCTATATCTAAACTAATCGTACTTTTGAGATTTTATTCCTTGTAATCAGTCAAATGTAATGATAACACAACCATGGCTCTCAGCTTTCTAGGGTTGGGTTGATATATATATATATATATTGTATTTGATAAAAAATACCCACTTCTTCAACTAGAATATCCTATACGGATATACTTCTTAAATTATGATACTTTTTTTCTACTGATTCCTTTAAAAAATCTACACATTCTTTTACACTTTAATTGTAAAAAATGATTTTTGAACACTAAATAAATTGTATGGAATTATTTTTAATGAATTATTTGGAACCCATTTTATTCTGTATGTTTTAATTTGTAAATAATATTCTTAAAATTATAATAGTTGATTTTTTTGAATCATCCATGATCACATAATTTAGTATAATTTAATATTCCCATTTTTTACACCATATCGTTTTGGAGTATAAGGATTAATGAGTTGAGATAGGTGATCAATCCCCCTTAGATAATTTTTTAATAAGTGGTTAAGATAATCCCTACCAGATTATAAGATTATTTTTTATCCTTTTACCCAGTTAATTCACTACGTAATTCTTATATTCCACAAAACCCTTAAAGGAATTATACTTAAAAAAAATTTAATATATATATCCATATCCACTAAATATATCAACAAATATTATGAACTAAGAGTATCCATCTCAAAGTTCAATTGAAAAAGGACAATTAGTGTACGTATAAACAAATTATAGAATCTATGTATACAATTAAACTTTTTCACTAATTAATATTTTGGTCATTCGTCATTATAATCATGCTTATCATATATCTAATGGGGTTAGTTTTGAAGAATTTAAATATGATTCTTCATATATATTTCTTATTTGATTCTTTTTTACACGATAAACCACGTGACTTCATAATGATGTGTGATATGAGTCATGGGATCCTAATTCATTATTGTTTATAAGAAATTATTTTAATATTATATTATGTAAATTATTATATTTAAATATACCATACCATTACAAATAATATATTTATAAAAATTTAATCTCTTATTTTGGAAGAATATAATAAATACATTGATGTTTAAATGAGGCATGGATATTGAGTTTTGGGATATAGATTGACTATAATATCATTTCATTAAAATGATAATTAAAATAGTAATTTATGTGGTATGGAAGTATTGAATATCTAGTGTAGATTGTTTTGCTACAACAGTAGCTTGAACATCAATATCACTGATGGATATTATTAAAAGTCTTACTAGTTCTTGTATTTTGAATCAAATGTGAGAAATAAATTCTATATCTAAAACATATTTTCTAAATAGATAGATTGCATTTGATGAAGAATGAATAAAATTATTTAACTATATGATTTTTATGATAGATTTATTCCTTTAGGGTCCTTTATTGACATAAGAGAAAACACTCTACAACCAACACCTTATCCCATCCCTTGATCCTCCTACGCTTGATTGGGTGGTGAGAAGTTTCTTTAGACATTGAATCGGTCATAGTGTTTTTATCGTATCATTTACTCTTGTTCCCTATAACGATATCATGTTTTCATGATTCAAATCATTTCCATATTGGAGAATTATAATTAATAGATATGTGAATGTCTTATATATAGTTTTTATAAAAAAATCAAATTAAAACAATAGATTCTTTGAGGAATGGAGGATATAATTTTTTCCATTAACAATTAACAAAAAATTATTGAAACCCATAATTTATAAAGGCTTAATGTAACCGATCATTTTGAATACATAATATCCCTTTGGAAAACCATCTCCATGAATTCATATAAAGCATGTGTTTGATATCTTCTACATATATTATACATAAATATTTAGATATATATCCTAATGATAAGATACTATGGAATATGAATCTATGTCTTAATTAATCTTTTATAGGTTATTATTCATGGATGATAACATTGGGATTTAAAAATCAAACTAATAAACCACATATTTTGAAAATATATAATTCTCAACCACTCTTGACTCTTTAGTGGGTTCAATAAGAATGTAGACTATATTTTATAATGAATATTCTTTAGTTATAGTTTGATGATAAAGAACCCATTAAACTCTTATATGTTAACACCCATTAGGAGATTATATTTATCTAAAATATATTTTTTAGATAATAGTATGGTTGAGTGAATTTTCCTTTTCAATAACCATGAAAATATATTTTGAACATTATCCTGATTATAAATTGTAATGTAGAAAATTAATGTTACTATCCTCGATGTATTTCATCAAATCCCAATATCCCCAAAATTGTATTCAGAATATCTAATCATGTGAATATTATAGTTAATAGGATCCATATTATCATTATAAAAATATATAATTATTCATAAAAAATTACTCAAGATAATCTAGGTAGTTTTTCTTTCAAATTTCATTAACTCCTAGTTCCTTGATCCTCTGAGTGGACTTCCCAATCGTGAAATCATAAACTATAATTTCCTTAACACTTGACTTAATGTTCAACAATGTCATTCTTAGGCAGTCAAACATTGATTCTAACTAAGAATAGGCAACCTAAGATTTAGTTGTAACTACCCAATAATTAAAATAACTCTTACATGGAAAAATATGTTTTTGAAACAATAAATTCATTATATCTATCGTGAGGGATACATTTTGTGAATTAATGTTTATCTCAAGATATTTTTTTAAAATTATTCCAAAATGTAATTTAATTTTTTCAATATAACAATAATAATATTCTTAGCTATGTTAATAATAAACTAATCATATATGATAAAATAATTTATGTATATTAAATTGATTTTATTTCATCTTACTTCATTTTTAATTCATTTAATTAATGTGTTTTACTTGAATCATTAAATAAGAAAGAAACATATTAATAAATAAATAACTATTAAAAATAAAAAATAGAATAAAATTTTGGTTTGATCTAGAGATTCTAACTACTATTAGGTTTAACAAGACGATGATAAAAAGGTGTTTGAACCAAGGGGAAGTAAATCCTTGATCCAATGTCATAGATTGAGTAAAAAAACATCTCCATGAAGCTATATACCACATGTTACTTTTACTACAATATAGTTAACCAATATATATTCTCTCATGTGATCTTCTTCCTTTAAATATTCATTAACAACCATATGTTAGAGTTACTATGGTTTTGGGGTTAAACCAAATAATACATGAGCATGCATTCCAATACATAATAAATTGAATGTATGATACCCATATTTCCATATCTAATTTAATAATATTTTTATCATAACAACCCATTTAATCAATATTTATATAAAATAATAACCCGACATATACATAGGTTGGTCCAACTCAAGAAAATACACAAGATGTTAAAACTATTCATTTAAATTTTATAGAATTAAAATCTCACCATTATTTTATTACGATAAAAATACTATAATTAGTAAATTAAATATCTTATTAAATAATAAACTTATTTTTTGTAATTATCTATCCCAATAGTCCATATGATTTTATTGATATGTAATTTTAAATAAATTAAATAAATGAACATTAATTTAAATTTAATTTGTACAAAAATAATATTTATTGGGTACAAAACATTGAACTTCATTGGAATATTATAATTGGGTAGGAAATGTAATACACATCGAATGTACTAGTAGTGAAATGTGTTTTTCATGTATGAATCTAGTTTCATTTATAGAACTAAATTTTTAACTATGTGTACCCTCTCCTAGAATGGTTTGTGACTAATGATATATATAATCCTCCTCATATATAATCTACTTACACGGTGTCTATGAATACATGATGTGTCATTATATAAATTGTATATATATTTTATGTTAGGATGTGTAGTCATCATTTCATGTTTCACCATGTGACATATATGAATATAAGTGATACGTATTGATGATGATGATGACTGTGAATTACATAATGTGTTTGATTGAAATACTCATCATATATAAATATAAATAGATGAATAAATTATTAATTCATATAATTATACATAACCTTATGAAAATAACATGGTGTGATATTTTTGTTGAAAATCAAATTAAACTATGTGTACAACCAATTATAAAGCATGTAGCATGGCCTGTCATTAATTAATTCCCTGAATATTGATTCTGATGACATCATTGCCCCTAGAAATACCATGTATTAATTTTCCCAAGTTACATGGTGTGTGCAACCAATTACATGATCTGAACTCCTTTTATATAATCCCTAATAACATTACTAGGGAATCCATATATATTTCTGGAATAAAATAATATATACACAATGTAGTTAATAATTTTATTCCACATAGATAACAGTAAATAATAAATCAATAATGGTTTAATATAATTTTACTAGAAATATTGTATCATCCATACAGAATCAAAACCATGTTGGGTTACAAATAATGTTCACTAGCAACATGTCAGGTATATCTATCATTCCAAGTGTCATTTAGTGATTGATAAATTTTATGCAATGAATTAATATATTTGTTTCCCACCCACAGTTCTCTTATTGAAGAGGCTCTCCCTTATGTGGTTCAAAATGTGTGTACAATATGATATTTTTAGTTACACTTCTTATAAATATGTTACATATATTACCAGATCGACACCTCTAGATTGAATCAATGATCATTGTTCATATTTTATTTGATTTTTATTTTTTTATATAAATCTGAATGATCAGGTTATATTTTCTATTGAAAAAATATTAAAATATTATAAATGAAAAACTAAATATAAAATATGGAATTAATCAATATATAATAAATAATTATAAATTAATATTCCAATATACTTATAAAACATAATTGTGCAATAGAATTGGGAACAGAGTTTAGTCTACTCCTAATTAAAATATTTATCAGTTTCAAAGTATATATATGACTAACTATGGAAATGATACCCAAAAAAATAAAAAAATATGATACTTTTCACATATAATAAATAATAAATTTTAAAAAAGAATAACCTTATCATGATAAATATACATATTATTTTTAATCAATTATGTTTAAATTTTGTTCATCATATTATTATAGTGAACAATTATTACTATGATTCCTCTATTAAAATCCAAAAATTCTCAAAAAATATTGTAATATAACACATTGAAATAAGAGTATTATCATGAACATAACAAATGAATTACATCATTCTTAATTGATCACAATAATAAATCATTTGATTCAAAGAGAAATATATTAATGGTATACAATATCTGATAGGGTGGAGGATAATTAAGTCTCATTAATTAGATATTTCCCAAGACGTTAACTTGAGTAATTGGAGATAATTTTCATGAGATATTATACTTTATAGAGATCTCATATCTCCAAAACGATATAAAATGGGTTATATACATAAGGATAGACGATTAGTAACATCACAAGGGTCCTCATTGAAATATTTTTTGTATGTATACCACATGTCAAATAATAATAATAATATTATTATATTCAATGAAATGCCCTATCCCATCAATTTTTAAATATCTTTTTTTTAATAATTAATCCCATATTTATTTAAATAAAACTAAATAAAATGTTATACTTCCAATTGACGCAAAACATAGCATATCAATCCTACTAGGCTCTAACATACTTATCTTCAAAGAATATGTTGTTAAAATATTTTACATCCCCATAAATATATAAATAAAATAACATGATTTATGTTTGATAATTAGTATTTCTGTCGTAGGCCAAAGAAAGTTTATTATTATATGTAAATCCCATTCCAAATAATAATAATAATAATAATAATTTGGTTATATTCCATGATATATGATAACTTGTAGATATTTAAATATCATTTTCTTAAATAATCCAATATTATTTTGAATTATATTAAAAATATATATCATTTGAATAAGACCCTTTACCCTCCCAGTTAATCATCAACATTGTATCTAATCCTCAAACAATAAATAATTAAATAAGTAAATAAATATAGACATATTAATAATTCATTCATTAAATAAATACAAAGGTATTACAGGTAATAACTAGAAAAAATATTTATTTAAAATTCAACGCACCTATAATCTAAAAATGAATAACTAGATTTTGAATTTAATTGATTATCATAACATCAATAATTATTAAAACTAAATTACTAAAAAATATTTATTCTAACTTATAAATTCAAATTGAATTTAACTGAGAATTACGACATAATAGTTGTGCGACCCACTATTCCTCTAACTAATTAGCATTAAGATAACTATCATGTTGTCTAATATTGGTGGCTAACAACACATCAAGTCACCCATAGGGAAATAAGTTAATTAAAAAAACAACACCTAATTAGAATACATACAGTAAAATAAAATCACATTGTCTCAATATCTCATAAAAATTGCCCCAAACTTAAGTAATCAACCTATATGATTTATATATCATTCTTTGAACACCAGAAATGGTATCTTCAACAAACCTCTAGGTCCATACAATTAATATAGGTTGTTCTATTTCAATCAAATGGGCATAAATATAATCGTAAATAAAAATAGATGGGTAAAATCCTTTATTGAATTATTAAATTAATGAAAAATTCATTATGATGCAGTCAATGTATTTTAACTCCTTGTGATCATATGTCATCATATTTTTCATTAATATATTATTGTACATTATTCCAAATAAATATTAACAATAATATGAATTAAAAGACCAATACAGACATCAATATAAAATAATATCAAATGATAGATATAACATGAGAAATTCATAGTAACAATTAGTTTACATCTCCACCCTTAGTAAATATTATAGTGTATGATATTTATGAAATTTTTTAATGTATTAATATCCCCCAACCCCGGATAGTTAAATTTTATCCATGTATGTTCAATAATATATTATCTATATCATATAATACATATTTACAAATATTTTCATATCATTTAAAGGGTTGTTATTTTAGTGGGTAAAAACCATAAAACATATATGTGATATATATTCTATTTATTATATAAAATTATTGTTAAAAAAAGAAAAATCATAATGTGGTATGATATTTATTATTTTTTTGGTAATCATATGTTTAATATTCATTTGTTTTAGGGGCAAGACCCTAACTGATCGAAACATC
Source organism: Viscum album (assembly GCA_963277665.1). Classification (NCBI taxonomy): domain Eukaryota; kingdom Viridiplantae; phylum Streptophyta; class Magnoliopsida; order Santalales; family Viscaceae; genus Viscum; species Viscum album. The sequence goes on from OY728159.1 coordinate 843,737,016, forward strand.
AATGGATAAAATATTTCTTATTTTATAAATTTAATAATTATTTATTCCCCAAGGTTTTCTTGATATTATGGTGATATAATAATCCCTATTAATCAATTTGTTAATGATTTGTAGGAAATGATTTTGACAATATTAAACAGACACCATTACTTCCTTAGAGACATTCTGATTGTAGCATTTCTCCATATGTAATGCTTAATGCATGTTATGTATGTTATTGGAATATAATTTCACCCCATGAAATGATTATGTAAGGATATATTATTATTCCAAAAATACCATGATCCAAATGAATCCTTTTGTAACATTTTACTTCAGATTGTATTCTAGAACGTAAAAAGTGTAGTGACTCTAGAAACTATAAATCTAGAACATTTATATCATGCCACCAAACCAATTCCATAAATTACCATTATTCAATATATATATACATATATAACATTATAAATGATAGAAAACTACGTAAAACACTATAACACTAATGATCAATGTAATGAATTATGTATAATGGAACATTACCTACTCCAGAAGAGAATAAACTATAAGATTATTTCAAACGATGAATAATAGAAACATAAGGTGAATTCTAAAACCAATATTAACATGCCCTATGTAACCCAACATGAATATTAATACATTAGTATAGCTATTTATATATGTTCCAGTACCATATGAAACATACATGTCATCATAAACATCAACAAAGGATACTATTAACAATGCATTAACTAAATTGAATCCTAAAAACTTATAGAGAACATTTATCAGGATTTAGGAACTCATATTTTTTTTTTTTTGAATCATATATTATATGACTTATATGTCATCCAAGATCCACTACTACTAATATCTTCTATTTTTAAAATAAATTATTTCAAAAATATATTCTTCTGAAATTATAAATCCTAAAAATTATATATGAAGTCCAGACTAACAATATCCCACATGATAAATTATTTCATGGAATCCTCTTTCCACTATGGTATTTATTGTCATATATATTCATCCATAATATTAAATAATAAATCTCATATTCATTATATTTAGTTATCTACACCATGATGGGGCATATGTCTACCCAAAATAGTCCAAGAATATGTCTTTTTTATCAAATCTATAAAATATTAATATTAATTATTTTTATTATTCCAACGATCAATCCTATAATATTTTTAGGATAATGTTATATTTTTAAATTTAGTTACATAATGAATAAACAATCAGATTCTTTAAAAGAGAGTTTATACACAAAAAATAAGTGAAGAACATTTTATTTCCTTACCGAATTCTATGTTTCGGTAAAAAAAACCTCTAGAAATAGTATATCATTACCTACCTTCATACCGACTACATACATAGGTTTTATAATATATTGGGAACATAAGAATTTTACTCTATAAGAACATATTATGATCGATCTTTTAAATGGAAACAAAATGATATTTATAGTCTTATATATATCCATATCTCTACGAATGGAAATTATCAACAAAACTAGGCTACAAATCATTCATTCGGATACCGAATTTTTGTAATTCTATCGATTTGAGGTATTTGAGAATCCAATTTATTTCATCATATTGTTCCTTTCTAGAATTCACTATAAGATTTTTTTTAGTTTCTTAAAATATATAATATTTTTGGACTTAGTACACAATTCCATACATCAAACATAAAAAACTAATTAAAATATAAAATTTCCATGCATATAGACTCATATCCAATTTTAAATTATTAATCATTTAATAACATAAAAATTACAACCAATGGGGAAGTCAATTGATTAAATTCAAATATTTAAAATCCTTAATTGATATTTTTAATGTATTAAAATCATGAAAAGTACAATATTTTTGTATTTGAGTCTACTTTCATTCATATCAAAAATATATATTTCTCTTCCCCAAGATCCACCATATCAAAACATCCAAAAAATAACATTTAACTATTTAATCCACTTATTTTTTAAACGTACAATAATCATATCAACTACATACTAGAGAATAATGTGGAAAATGACATCATAAAATCGATTTTATTATAATAATATATACATATTTCTCCCAAGGAAACACCATATCATATATAAAGGCAATAAACCTATGGTTCCATTTACATTATGCTTTAATTAATTAATATAAACATCTTTTGATCATCAAAAAAGTTAATGAATTTTATTCTAATGAAATATTCAAGATGCATTAAGAATATTATGTTGTATAAGTCATAAATTAAATTTTATTTTTGATAATAATTATTTACAATTTAATCATTCATAACCAACAATGTTGATAACAATTCTAATTTTACTCTGATTTAAAAATATTAAAATATTTTTGAAAAATATAAACCATTAATTTTCCGAAATTATGTTATAGCTAATAGGATTTTAACCATTTATACAATGTGATCCACCATTTATCTAGAAATTACATGGATTTAACATTGGATTATTTCTTAGTGATAATTCCATTACCTCTCATTTTCATTCAAAAAACATGAATTCAATTTTCTACTTCATTATTATCTCATACTATTTCAAAAAACCAAAGAATAATGACTCTTATAGAGTTATTTTTTCTTCTATATTAATAATAATAATCTAAGGATGTTTTTTTAAAAAAATTCCATTAGTTATAGGTTAATTATAGTTCTCATTAATTCAATTGTAGTTTTTACACTTTTCGGTATAAAAAAATTTCTTAGTCTTCTATAATCCTAGATAATTATCAATATAACGTGATTTTGAAATTATTTTTGAACCATAGTACTCACTAAAAATATATAATCCTTGAGTCTTATATTGAAATAAACATTTACATATTTAATTGAATCTTTTATCTCAACCACATCATCAATTTTTTTGATCCATTCATAAGACGTTTTTATTTAAGTGAAAATTTTAAAATCCAATGACCTTATATGGGTTGGTTTTCTAGACTCAAAATCAATTTTTTAATCACCATAGAAATTATTTAATAATTATTTATATTTTTCATAAAGATTATTTATTTCTATGGAATAAACATGGATGTATGAGACACTTCTAAAAACATTTATGTGATAAATAACAACTAGTTTTTTGCATAGTTGTTCTTTTGAACACTCATACCCCAATAGTGAAAATGTTATATGATTCATGATATGATTTTAAAAGATGAATGATTATTATAAAAATTACTCTTGGTAATTGGAATGTGGGCTCATTATCCACCTTCCTCATTAACCATCCATTTTTTTGTTCTACCAGAAAAATTTTCCCTAATGGACTGAGTATTTTATTTTTCAAAATATATTATTTTTGTAAAAACGTCTAATTTTTTTATTTCTAAACTCATATATTTTTTTATTCCTCAATAACCATATATTCATTATAGTTTTTAATCATTTTCTATCAAAAGAATGGACGCTCCTAAAACCAAAAATTTGTTGTTAAGGAAAAATCGAGTCATTGAATGATGTATCATTGATGATGGTAATATTATTTATCATAAATCTATGTGAAACATTATCCCCCCCCCAAATCGGCATACACACACTCCATGGTCTGATTTATAGGTTATATATTATTTTTATAAAAAGAAATGTTCTTTCTCTTCCTAGGGATAAAATTATCACATGTTCAATACACCATATTATCGTTCCTTAGAATTCAATTTTCAACATAGAAATAAATGAAATTATTACTCATGTGATCAATATGATGATATTGTAATTTATCACATAGAAGATTTCATATTCTCGTAATTCATGTTCTATATCAGTTTCTATTTATTTTCAATATTATATCTTTAACACCATTGGCCACAACCGTGGATCTATGTTTGTTCTTCTATATTCTATCCAATTTTTATTTTATTTTAACTCAATTCATATAGGTTATCTATAAATATTATAATCATCTATAAACCATATATTTTCTAAACACCATACAATACTAGAGACAATACACTTAAATTTAAGACATTCACATCACCCTTATCTAAGATCAATGGTGATAATTTATATGTATGATGAGATTTTTCATCTTTTGAAATATTATTTTTATAGATTACATTCTCAAACCAAGAGTGGAATGAATATTTAGAATATATAATTCATGATTATAAAAAATTATGAAATATAGAGGTAAAATACCTTCCACCTCAAATGAGGTATTGACATAACCTATTATATAACATCTTATAGAATTTACTCTCAATAAATACAATCCTTATTAAAGTTCAATTTTATACATTAATTAAATTATATTGGTTCAATCCATATAAAGTTTCTTCAAATAATTTCCCACCTAATCTCACCATTATCATAACATTTCAATTAAAAGAACCATCATATACACTTTTCATTAAATGTACCTCCAATTGATTCTTGTTTATATTTCTTCCCAATATCACAATTTAGAATGATATCACATACATCCTAAAGTAATACTTTTTTTGTTACTAGTGTCAAATTTTGTGTTAACAATTTGATCACATGATTCTAGGAAAGAGAAGAATAGATTTAAATCCCTTAGTAGCCATGTGAACTTCCTACCTACCAATTTTAACTAACTATAAATTATATTTAATTCATTCAAATGATCATATAGACATGTTAATCCAATTATTTTTAAATGTAGAGTCTTCACATTATAAAAAAATTCCTTATTGTTGGTTTATTTTATGCATTAGATAGAGTTTTCATCCACACATTAGTTTTTTTATCCACAAAATACTAAAGGAAATATTCTAGGACAATATTATCTTATCCAATCCTAGTGATTTATATTCTAAAAATTCCCATTAAAATTTCCCAATTAATTTTAGGTTTTATACCTTATAAAATGAAAAGATTTTATTTCTAAAATATATTACATTGAATATAAATATTTTAGAATATGAAATCTGACTGATATAATTATTCATTCCCCTTTCATTTTTCTCTCAAACAAAATTACTTTTAAAAATAATCACAAAGTAAATGAAATAGAAAATATAAGAGGTGATCCTATAAAATTCTTCTTATGGAGAACACGTGTACTAATACCTATTGAATACAAGCTCAGATAAAACATGTGGTGCACAAATTACCTTAAACATGAAATAACCTTCCATGAATTTAATAAATTAAAACACAAAAATAGATTCGAAAATATTGAGAAGGTGTAGATTATTAAGACATTGTGTCTAAAACAAAGAAAGCTAATAACTCTAACTATGCACCAAATTACGACATTTCAATAGAAATATAACTCTCAAAGTAATAAAAAAACTATGAAATGTGCACTCTATAGAATTAAAACACATGTGTTTAAATAGTTCTGGGATTTATTTATTATAAATAATGCATCATTTTTTGAAATACTAAAAATATAAGTAGAAGATTAATATATGTTTAATATTACAGAACATTCAACCACATGATATGGAAACCCAACCAAATGTTTATATTTGTGTCTAGTAGGTTCTATATGTTCCACCGTGATCCATAAAACGCAATCTATTAGACAAATTATGAAATTATACTATTATAATCCCACTAACTAAAACAACTCCCCAAAATATTTAGTTAAAAGTGATCTAACTTCAATAACTTATCATTCCAAAAATAAGAAAATTGTCTCTAAGACCTGACATAACCATTGAGTATTGATATATTCAAAATTTCTAGATTCATAACAAACTCTTTTGAATATATATATATCTATATATATATATCCATTAAAAATGAATAGTTACTAAGTGATAATTTTATCATGACATCCAAAACCAATATATTCTTGAGGTGAAACCCCGAGGTGATACTAAGTCATGTTATTTAGAAAATGTAAATAATGAAATAATTAATCAAACATGTGGAAATATGTGATTACCACACTACCTCCACATGAATGTATATTCCATAACTTAAAATTGAAACAGAATAAGAATTATTTTCCTTTTTAAATAAATTTTCAAAATATTGTAATAATCATTATAGGCTATGGGAATTCATCAACCTTAATTAAAATTATAAAGTAGAGAACATTTAATTACAAAAAAAAATTTATTTGAATTTAATAATTCATTTAAAGGTGAAGGATATATTTATAAATTTATATTATTAAGGATAAAATATCATTTAGTTTTCTACATTAATAAATCTCTATTATATATAAAAAATATTGTTAATTTTTGAGTTTTTCAATTTTTAAATGTTGGTAATTTATAATGGGTGGGTAATATTCATATTCCAATGAATTCATTATCTATATCCAATGGTCATTAAATGATTATTTTTACTCCTTATTTAAAATAAAATGAAATTCTTTCGAATATTAGGATAACATTTTTCATTATTTCATTATATATTCAAATCATTTATATTTCCTTCATAAATAAATCCTTTTAATTACTATATTCCTTACAAGTGTAATATTAGTTTTTGTTTTTAATTGATTTTATCAATTTTACTTTATATTCACTTCAATAAATGTTTATGTCTATTATTTCATTATAGAACTACAAAATAACAATTCTATTTGGGTTAAATATTTTCTAAGGTGATGTATATAATATATATATTAAAATATTTTCATATATAATTTTCCAGTTCCAATAATATGTTTTTTAGTAAAAATTATAATAAAGTCCTTCCAATATTGATTGTGTTCATTTCACCTTTCAATATAATAAACAATGAAGGGATGTTTTTATTTCATGGATAAGAAATTTTAACTCTTCTATTACTGAAAATGTATTATAATCTTGTAGATAAAATATTAATATTTTCAGTTGTATATTTTTTATATGGTTATCATGTGGGGATGATACATTAAAAATCTTTTTGGGTTATATTTAAAAATAAATGAATATATTTACACAAATAATTAAGATTATTTTAATTCTTAACATTTAACATGTTAGTTTTTGAGAAATTTTTCTATAATATTAGAGGTTATATTATATATTTAACGATATATATTAATATTATAATCAGAGAAATTTTCAATTTGAATTTTATAAATAAAGTGGGTTTTCATACTCATAAAATGGGAAATAATATTATTGTACTTACATATCAAAGAAATATGTGTCTACCACTTAAGCTTTTAAAATTCATTCACATGAAAATTTTTAGGCCATCATTAGTTGTTAATATTATTGTCAAGATATTTGATCCATTCATTTTAAATTATTAATCACATTATATGATAATTGAAATTTTTATCAAGCCAATAGTGATTATTATATTCAGAGTAAGCATGGGTGAGTTGGGGGTGTAGTGGAGTTAATTAAGACATTAATTAATTTAAACATTTAATCCTCATGTCAATATTAAACCATATCACTATAAAATTAGTTGTTTTTATATATTTATAGATGAAATTATTATTCCCAATGACTGAATTTTTTTGTTAACTAGTTTTGGATTATAACACTGGTTGATTTTAGCATTTATATTCCTCTAATATAAATTAAACATGTTCCGAAACTTATTATACGAGATTATTTTTTATTGAAAATTTACATTGATAGATATAATTAATTTATGGAATAATATTAATAAACTACAGTAATAAAATTAAATTAATAAATGAATAATTATTTTAATAAGATCCTTAAAATGGTTATATATTGATAATAAATACCAAACTAATAATTTTTTAAAAAATAAATGTTATGTTTAGAAGCATTGTTTCATAATATATGTTTTATTTAATCGAATATCTCACTTATTTTCAGTGTTAATTCTACTTAATTGTACTTTTTTTCATTTATAATCATTGATGATCCTAAATACTCTTATTATTAAGTTGAATTAAATAATGATATATTCATTTCATGTTAAAAATGGTTAATTTTTATAGAAATATATTTTACGAGAAGAATTATTTTATCGTATTAAATTAAAATAATATCCATATATGATTCATTTATATTAAATGTATATATAATATATTAAATAATTTAAATTATTAATCATGTTAAAATTATTACTTGGTAATGGAATAAGTTTAATTTTATTTATTTTTATGGAACCATTTTTTATAAAATGTTTTGAGAGTTTTTTTGATATTTGAGTTAATTAGTTACAACATAAAACAATTATCTAATAAATTTTATTTCTGATTTAGAATTATAATTTAATAATTTGTATTTATGTACTATTTTATTTTTTATCATAAAAACAAGTTACCATGATTAAAATTGGGTCACCACGGTAAATAATATAATTTTTAACATGGATTCATTCAATCCATAAAGATTCAAATACCCAAAAATATTATTTTAATATGTTTTTGATTTTATTTTTACATATTCAAATGTTATCTTATAAATTGGGATTTTTTGGTGCTATATTTCTATGAATTTTCATTTATATTGTTTTAATGATAATAAAATATATAAGGGTTCCACTCCACTCTTATATAAAATAGAACCTCCCCACCTTATGTTTTCACACACATTCAACTAGTATGGATGTTAGGTAAAGTATTATCATATAGTCACAATTATTTTTATTATTTTTATGTTATATTTATAATTAAAAAAATTAAATCATAACATAATTAATAGATAATTTTCATGATATAAATAATTTTTATTAGAAATAGTCGCACATCCTCAAGGACTAAAAGGATAGTGTCTTAAAGGGTGACTATATAAAAATATAATTTTAATGATCTTTTGAACGTTTATTCTTAATGAAATTCATATAGAAGATTTTCGAAAAATCTCCCATAATGTAGTAATCTTCATAATAAAGGGATTAGTAATGCAATTAAAGGGTGGGTTCATATTCCCAGGAAGGTAAAATATATCTTATCGTATTAGATCAAAAACATGAAGGAGAAAATGATGAGTAAATATATCTTATAAAATGACCATAATAACATATATATTCATTATGAAATAATTTATAATAAATATAATTTAAAAAATATCATTAAGGAATAATAAATGTTAGGATATGGCTCAAAATACGTCTCAATATTCATAAAACATGGAATATCATGGAAAATAGAAAAATATTTATAATAATTCATAACATGATAAATAACATGGAATTTTGAAAAACCAAAATAATATGAAATTCTTTTAGAGGAAATAAATTATTCCCATGACTATGTAAAATAACTCATTATGTATATGCCTTATAATTTGAGCAAACCCATTATGAAAACAAATAAATAATTACAACCATATTAATTATTACACATTAATTCATGATTTATTATATAAAATTACACTTAATATGACCTATAGAATCATGAATTCTAGTATCTTTGGGAATTAGCTGCATTAAATAAAAACATAAAATAGGAATAACCACATCTTCAATGACAATATCCTAAATAAGATCCCACTTAAAACTCCATGGGATAACCATGAGACATTCATAAGAAATTAGTGAGATATAATGATCAGAATGGTAAAAAATGGAATAACATGGGGAGAATAATAAAAGTTATAGTATTGGAATATCATATTGGATATAAAAAGGGTATTAATAATAAACATGAATAATGAGGCATTAAAAAACATGATAATCTAATGGGAAAATGGGAAATGTGGAAACAAATAGGAACATTGCATCATAAAACTCGGTCCAGCATTACTATTATGCCATAATAATGGAAACAATCTTATAAAGGAATCATATTCACTCCATATTCCAGAATGACGTCTCATGAGACTAAAAAATATCCAACAATTTGGAGAGATATATAATTGATGGCACACCCTTAAAATTCATTTCATTCCATTTCATTAGTGTTTCACATAGATAATAAAAGATGGATCATTCATTATCATATTTCATTCACAATAAATGAGTATGGAAGACATACATTTAGGACCCATTCAGATTAAGTATATGTGTATAATTCTGAATAACATTTATTAGAAATCAGCATGGTATTTATTACACACTTATTCTGGAATGAAAAAATATGGTGAAATTTCAACCGCATACCAACATCACATAAATTGTCATTAAATAAATTAATGAGAGAAAATAGAGTCTATAATTTTTTTTAAATCAGTTGTAACATGAAGTGATATTGAATGAAATAACCATAATAATGAAATAATTGTAAAAGTCATAATGAAGAGATGATAATTTAATAAAGCGGAGAGAGAAATGTTCCCATAAATGAGTGTGTGACACAAAATGCCTAAGAGGAGCTTCTTGAGAGCTTCTTGAATCCATTGGAGGACGCTAGGGTGGGGAAGGAAGATTAAGTATGTGATCCATGGTTCTTGAGTGAAGATAAATAGGATCATGATTGGGTTTATATAGGAAATGAGTGGGGATTTCATTATTATTTATAAAAGTTTTTACAATATATAATAAAATAACAAAAAAAATAGAATTTATCAAAAAAATTTACCCATGCTTTATTCTAAATTGGACTGGATATCAGTGTTTTATATATTCAAGTACCGAAATTAATAAAATAATTCCCTTTATTAGATGAAGGAGAGTAAAACTATAAAATAAATAATTCTGAAACTATAAAATAAATTAATGGTTTTTGAGGATTCATCATTGATTTATAAAATTAATAAATTAATTATATATATCATTATTTAAAAGGGAGAACATTTATTCTATCATTTTATCCTTTTATGGTATTTGTTACATCATTTTGGGTCATTATTATGTAATCATACATAAATGATTTTATACGATATTTAATTGTTACCAGAAAATCTGATTGTCTTAGAAAACTATGAAAAATAAAAAATTGTATAATTTCAACATTATGATCCAGAAATTATAATAATTTTTTTCTAAATAATTTTCTAAACTTGTGAATTTTATCTTTTAAAATAAAATTGATATTTATTAAGAAATGAGGGGTTTCGTGACATTAATAATTATTGAACCCATATAAAAAATTTAAATTTTCTTGATAAAAATAGTATGATCATTTATTTTTATTAAAAACTATTTATTAATATTATTTTATTAAAATAATTTTTATTTTAAAAAATCCATTAAATAATGAAGATAAATTCATTATTTTAATTTTAATATAAACAAAAATATTATATTTTTTATTTTTCATATCTAAATATAAATAATTAAAAACAATAACAATAAGCAGTCAAAAATATATCCATTAGAAAATAATGTACAAACTCATATCTTTAGGGAATTAACACATATCACTTTAATAAACCTGATAAAACCCAGAGAGTTTTTGTGCGGTTGAGAAACATTTGTGGGGTGGTTTAACATACATGGTCTATGTCATGATATCAATGATCGTAAACTTATACCATAAATGGTTTTTATTAGGACTAAGTTGTTGACTCTAAGATTGAGCTTGTTTTTAGGAAAATCCAAGTGACGGTATCTCCCTCAGAAGATAAAATAAATTGTTCTTCATAGGTTACGATTCAACTTGTTGAGGAAATTAATTCTTTTTTCTAACTCAATTGGATTTGTTAAAACCCTATATTTATACTAATCATATGATAAATTTTCAATGGCTATCTTATCTATTGAAATAATTCTTACTGTTATTTTAAATTGTATATAACAAAACCAATGGTGTGGATGTGGTTTTTATAACCATATTATATAATAATACACTTTAATCAGAATAAAAGGGGTATACTATTTATAATAGTTTTGGTTGTTATAATATTCCCCCTTTAGAATCTTCACCATTGAAATTTTTAGTACAAAAACTAAAACTGATGAAGGTGATTATGTTTCATCACTTATTCTGATTCCTGGGTTTCTTCTTTAAAATATTTTTTTCTCCAAAACACTTTGAACAGCTATATTTTCTTGTGCATCCTAAATTCTATCAACAATCTATGACATGCATTAAATTTTAGTCACATGAATGGTGATTCTCAAATGGTAAAACCAGTATATTGAATACATGTGAGGGTTGTGGTATGTACTTAATCAAGAGGGACACGTTGATTAAATCATGTACTTGAGATATGTTCCATCAGAGTGAAATTGTATAATCAACCACTCTGATTCGATCAAGTATCTTAAAGGGATGGATGTAACTTGGATTAATCTTTCCCTTGTTCAAACATCTCATAATATTATTCCATGTATATACATAGTTTAATATTGTGTCTCTAATATCACATTTTCTATCTCTTAGATTATTGTCATCATACCTATATTGTCAACTCACCGTATCCTTGATGTGGTACTGAATGGTCTAATATTTTTCCAGTATCATCTCAACTATTTCAAGACCTAACTATTAGTTTCCCTAACTTCATCCTAGCATGCATGTGATATATAATACTTTCAACAAATGTATTCATATAGATCTATTTGGATAATAAAGTGGAAACATTTATTTTATGTGAACTTGACCAGAGGTACATGTTGATCCCATCTTCATTTGAAGTCCATAGAACATGATCTCAACATGTGTTCCGGTGTCTGAATAGTTTCCTTAGTTTGTCCCTCCGTTTGAGAATGAAGGTATAATGATGTTTGGTTGAGTGTTTAGAGAATATTGAGGATATTTCAAGGAAATGGTTGTAAATATCAAATCTCAATTACATACAGTCATTTGTTGTACTCCATGAGGCCTAACTACTTCTCTAATGTATATTCCTACATGTTAATCCAGTGTAATGTCCACTTTAATTGAAATTAAGTGTGTAGTATTTTTAAAATGATCATTCACAACCCATATAGCATTGCTTCCTCTATATGACTTTAGATGTTTGGTGATAAAGAACATGATGATGTTTTCCCATTTCCATGTAGGTATGTGAAATTATTAAATCATCCCCTTTGAACTTTTCATTCCAGCCTTCACCTGCTAACATACTAAGAACTTTTATTTGTATTCAATAATCACATTCTTAATATATTCCCTCAAATATTTCTCTCATCTATATCAATACATATTTTTTCTCCCGAGGTGATTGTTGAAGGTTGAGGTATGCACATCATCCAAAAAAAACTTATTTAACTTTGGATTTGATGGTACACAATATCTTGACTCAAATATCACAACTCCATCCTCATGAACATTGATCTAGAATGATTTAAATCCTTATATCATTTCATCATTCATATAAATTCCCACATAATATCATTAAGCATCCTTTTTCTTCTCTAGAAGAGATGTTTGAGGAATCATTTATGATATAGTTGATGATGATTCTTTTTTATTATTCCCATGTACATCCTATTCAAGTATATGGAGATCCAATCCCAATCAATTATTATGAATTATATAATTTATAGATCTTTTCTACTTATAGAATCTAACACATTATTCACTTTACCCGGATGGTAGGGGACTGAGTATTCATATTCCTTGATCTTCTGTAACCATCATCATTGGAGAATATTCATCACTGTATGAGTGAATATATACTTGTGTATTTTTTCATTAATATATATTTTAAAATACTCCCCAAAGAGATAATGTCTCCATTTTTTAGAAGTTAATACCACTCTATTCATATAAAGATAATATGTTGGGTAGTTTTTCTCATTAACTGTCTACTACCCTAAAACATACGCAATAAATTTGACATTTTTTATTAACAAAAAAACTCACTCCCTTCATTGACGTATTATTAAATACTATAGAAATTTAACCACTTCTGCATAGTGTATGGACATGGGCAGTGATAATCCTATTTTCCATCTCCTTGAATCTATGTTCACCATCAGCATTCCTAGAAAGCATGAATCCCTTCAGAGTTAGATTGGATAGAGGGTTTTCCAATCACAAGAAATTTATCACAAATCGACGATAGTACCCATATAGTCAATGGTAACTATAGATATATATAACAAATATTTCCCTCAACCATCATTCAATTTTTTATACCTTTTTTGGGTCCACAGATATCTGTTTCCTTGTGATTATATATTCAAATAATGAGACTTCCATCAACAATGACTCACATTTTCTTTATTTTTGGTAATTCATCACCTTTCAAATTGTCTTTAGGCATTTCTCATATTTTCCTCATGATCCTACTTAGTTTTATAATATATTAGAATATTATATGCAAAGACTATAAACAAGTTGTCTATGTAATCAACAAAGACTCTATTCAACATGCCCATGATGATTTTTGGAGAACTAATGAGCCAAAAATGGGTCAATATGAACTCATAGTTCCCATACCATTTATGAAAACCAGACTTTGGAATATATTACTTCTTCATCACAATATGGTAATATCCTGACCAAAAATCCACTGTAGAAATGTATTATTCAATGTGTAGTTGATAAAATAGGTCATCAATTAGAAGAAGAGGATACATTTTCATTATCATGATCTTTTTGAGCACATGATAATCTATGTAAAGGAACATTGACCTATCCTTTTTCTTGTTGAAGAGTTCTCCCGCACCCCATGGTGAAGAAATTGGGTGTATGAATCCTTTATCTATATTATAATATATTATCTACTTTAGTTCCTCACATTCCAAACATGACATTCTATATGATGTCTTGGATAATTATAATGACCGAGGTATAAGCTCTATTGAATATTTAACCTCTATGTCAAATGGAAGACTTCGAAAATCCTTGGGAATCACATTAGTATATTCTATCGAAATAGGAATTTATTCGAGGATGATTCATTATTTAGATTCAACAATTTTAGCTAGATATGATTTTTGGCATGGAAATAATATCCATTCATATGATGTTAGTGCTAAATAAGAATCATCATCCTCACCGCATTTGTATAGATTCTGTTGTTGATTTGCGGTGTAGAGAGTGATTTATTTCTTATAAAAATTTATGCTTTCTTTATATATGGAAATCCAATCAAAAAAAAAAATAATTTCTTCAAATTCTGCCAAAGGGAGTATCATAAGGTATTCTCGGATTTTGAATCCACAAATTACATCATGGGAGTAGTTATATGGTAGTGATATAATAATTTCCCAACATTCCATTTTTACTGATAGCTCTATTTCAATGATTTGGGGTGGGGATTGAATAGTTCTACAAAACATTCATGATATTAAGGAATCTATAAAACCAGATTCAATCAGTACATTCAATATTCATCAATGAATAACTACCATACCAATCACTATATCATTGTCAGGATCCACCACAGTTATAATGATGGTAAAATCTATGCCTTGTTGGCGTGGAGGTTTTTCTTACCTAAAAAACCCGTGGATAAGTGAATTCATTGGAAATGTGCCCTGGTTCCTAGAAATTTATCCAATGAACAAAGCACTAAGGGTTGATTGGATAATTCCATTCCCCAATCACATTAGTGGGTTTCTATTTTCATAAATAATTAGCTTGGTTTCCATCCATTCCACACCTATGTGATTTCGTTATTCCTCTTATATAATTTTAAAGTTTCTCCTTTCCACAAAATTGGCAATCGAGATGTTGTAATTTCTTTGCACTGTTATATTTTTCTATCAGACTTCTATAATTAAACTCCACTTTCCAATTCTTATCTCAATAATACCATTGAAACTCACCAATCCCCATTTCAATGTTGAAGAGAATTTGAGAATTTTCCTCATAGCTATCAATATCTCAGAGAACTAATGATTTTTAGTCTAGGATTTAGCCCACCAAAAAAGAGGTAAACCTTTTATTCAGGAGTAATAATAAAACTGGGGGAATAACGTGAATGTATTTTTAATTTTTCCTCATATGCAGTAATATATTCGTCATTTTTTCATTAGGTAATGTAAATCCCATTCTATTTTAAGACGGATAATGCATGGAATTTTTTTTTTCAAAATACATTTTCAAGAATTCATTCCACCCAATTTTTTCGATCACTTACACAAGCTTCATATCATTAATCTATGTCTTCCACTAATCATCTTATCCCTCCATATGATTAATATTTAGTAGAAAATTCTCCTATTTAGAACATTGAAGTATGGAGAAGATATTCTTAATGGAGTTGATGCATCATTTCATGATTAATGTATCATACGATCCATTGAATGTTAGAGTCCATTGTAGTATAATGGTGGGTTTAATTGTATCTTATTATTTCTTATGGTAATTTGAAACAACTTCATGATCTATGTTTCTCTTAAAAACATAAGCCAACTGAGAGAATATTATAAAAAAATTATGATTCCAACCTTTATTAGTTTGGGAATCTCATTGGGGAAGTCATCACATTTCCCGTCATATTGATTTTTTACCAGATTCATCATATTTATGGCCTTTGGATAAAATAAATAAGAGATTAGGGTTGGGTATTTGTAAAAAAATATACACATTTATTGGAATCCAATCAAAATTATTAAATAACATATAAATTACATTTATTTTCTTAACATATGGACTTCTAATATTCAATATATATTATCCATGACATATTTTACAATATAGACAATAATGGTAATTATTTATTCCCTTAATAAGGGTATTTAATTAGATTAAGAAATTATCAGGGAATACCCCCTATTATTTTTAAACAAGAATTGAATTAAGGAACCTTTTCATTTATTTTGTTATTTCGAGTCTGGGTTTTTTCACCTTGTCCAAGTAGTTACCCCTAAGAAAATTTGTGCCAAAACAACATCAAATTGTAGTATTCATAGAGTTATGTATTTTATTGATAAACCATTTACATTATATTTACCAAAATGTATGTATTATTTCAAATAATTAGACTTATTCCTTATACTTTGTCTACAGGTTTCTAATCCTAATCTTAAAAAATGACTACACATTTCCCCTAATACCAACTCTGAAAAAACTTATTCTTCATAACACATTAATACACGATTTATTAAATAATATTATATTTATTGAAAACTAAAATATTTATAATTATAGTTTATATGGGAGTTATGTATATTATACAACATTTTCAAATAGTAAAATTTCATCATTATTGAGAACATCCTTAACATAGACTCACTTAAACTATGTGGGATAACCTAGGGACATACATATGAAAGGGGTGAGATATAAATCCCAGTAAGGGAATAAACATGGAGTAACACGAATTTATTAAAATATGTTTTAAAATAGGCATATCAACGGTTAATATAATGATTATGAGTAATAAAAATGAATAATTAGACATGGAATATTATGATAATCCTATAGAAAACATGGAAAATGAGGAAAAAAATAAAACATTGCATCATAAACATAGAACAAGGATAAATTACTATACATAATAAAAAACAAATCCCCATAATGAAACCAGGTTCAATTCTTATTCTAACATGACAGATAACAAGACTAAAAATTCCCTAATGAATTAGAGATCTTTATAATTAATGGTTCACCCATCACATTCATTTCATTCTCAAGCTTTTTGTTTCAAAAATATCATACAACAATGATTTATTCATCATAAAATGTTATTCCACGTTCAAGTAGTGTGGAAAATATATATATGGGTCCCATTTAATATCAGTATTTGTGTTCAAAGGAGAATACCCTTGTTAGGGAAGGGGTTTGGTATTCACTACAAAATTAATTTCACATGGAAAATCGTGATAAAATATCAGTAGTATAATTATGTCATTGAAATATTCATAAAATTTATTTATGAGAGAAAAATTGTTTTCTTGTTCTTTTTAAATAATTTTTTTAGTAATGGGGATATGTTATAACATATCCTATCATAAGTAAATGGTGAGAAAAGTCACAGGGTAATTAAGATACATGAATTAAGAGGAGAATGGAAAAAAATACCTTACACAAGTTTGTGTCTCCAAATGCTTGGGAGGAGCTTCATGAGGGATTGGAGAAAACATGGGAGGAATATAGAGGGGAGAGGAAAGAGTAAGTATGTTCGAAAAAGATATATATTAATGATAAATGGGGGATTCTATGTTTTAATATAAGGCAATATAGGGGATATATTTTTTATTTCTCAAACGTTGGTTTAGATCCCTATATAATAAAATATCTAAAACCAGAAACCTTCCCATTGGGTTTTCCCATGGATTCAAAACAATATAGGGGTTCTAATTATTTTATATGTCCATGGTCCAAAATTAATAAAATACTTCACTTGTTTACGTGGTGGGGAATCATACACCAAAAAAATATTTTGAAGTCGAAAAATATATTAATGGTTTTGGAGTATTCATAATGGTATACAAAATTTATCAAATAAACATAAAATAAAATTATTTTAATGTTAAAACATATATTTGGTATTGGATAACAATAATATTATTTATTACATAAATTTTTTGTCATTATGATGTCATCAAACACAAATTATATTTCTACGGTAATTAATTTTTACCCAAAACGTTGAATGCCTTACAAAAATAGGATAAATTCACCGTTAGATAATTTCAATTTTCTAATTAGAAATATAATATTAATTTTATCTAAATAATTTTATAAATATTATAATATTCTCTTTTAATTTAAAATATATATTTATTTAAAAATGAAGGTGTTTTTATACAAAAATAGTTTTCAAACACTTATAAAAATTTCAAATGACATAATAAAAAATAAATAATTATTTACATTTAAGAAAAATTATTTAATAAATATATATTATTTAAAATATTATTTATTTCTAAAAACCTACTTATTCATTAAAATAAATACATTAATTGAATTTAAATATTATCCAAAAACACTTTGTGTTATTTTATATCAAAATAAATATAAAAAAAGTAAAAATAATAGGATGAAAATACATCGATTAAAAAATTAATTACATAATTATAAAACTAGGTTCTTGATTAATATCTATTTAACACAACTTCAAACACCATAACAGAAGTGTGCACGATGGTCAGACGTTTATGGGGTGGTTTATTATACATGGTTGTTTCTATGATGTCGATGAGCATTAACTTCAACCGTAAATGGTTTCTCTCATTATTATGATATTTTATATCCGTAGGGAATTTGTAAGAAGAAACTTTCAGTGATTTTACCTCCATTAGAAGCTCTAAAAAATGGGCTTCATAAGGTATGATCCTACTAGTTTAAGTAATCACATATTTTGTATGAGTCTATAGTTTTTTTAAAAATAAAATATTTATATTAATCATATGATAAATGTTCAATGTCAATATTATCAATGGTAATAAAGAATAATTTTCATTTATAAGAGATATAATAAAACAAAAGTTGTGTGTGTGTTTTATATAACCATAATAGACAATATTAAATTTTAGTTAATCCAAAAGGTGATTTTTTTATAATATTTACGGTCATTACTTGTATAAAAACAATAATTAAGTCCATGTTTTAATATTTCATGATTTATAAAAATATACCAATTAATTTTGTTGTTATATAAGACCCCATCTGTCATCATATAGACCTATTTTTTCTACAAAATATCAATAATCATATCTTAATGAACCCATAAAAAAAGAATAGGCTTGTAAGAATTTCCATAATCAACACATAACATGAACATAAGGAATACAAGGATATCAAAATAAACATTTTAAAAAAGTAATCATAGCATAATAACATATATAGTGTGTTCAATACATCAATTTAGTACAGGAAAAACATTAGTGGAAACATTTAAGTGAAAGTAGAAATGTTTTGGAAAAACCATTTAAATATTGTTTCAAAAGAAGAAGATAAAAATAATTTTAATCAATATTAATGTGAAGTAAATAGAATAAATTAAAAAAAAATATTTTAATTTGATCCATATAAAATATCCTTGAAAATAATCAAAAATTTAGATAAATAATCTTGAGTGGAAAATCATAAAATGAAATAACTTTATTAATCCATTTAGGATATTTTTAGAAAATACCACATCCAGGAAATGTTCTAATATTTTATTCATAAAAGGATTAATGAAAAATATAAAAAATATAAAATCAAAAAATTATTATTTTTCCTTTCATAAAACATTTTCAGTATGTAAAACACATACATGGAAGATTACATTATTATGAAAGAATGATAGTAATTCTTACAAACATTATACTATTATTTGGGAAAATAATTTATCAAATAAGTGGTTATTGATAATGAGAAGTAGTTTCAAAATATAAGAAAATATAACTACATAAAAAATTATTGAAATGTAGGAATAGAAATTTTTTGAAGAATATAAGTAAGAAAGACTATAACCTAATGAATTAGAAACAAGGTCAATAAAACCCATACAATAAATTATCACATACTTTACCAAACTCCATAAACATGTATAATAAATATTAAAAGATTAATAATGTATTTTATAACTTTATTCATATCCATTAAATTTAACAAACTCTATTTATAATTATTCTCAACATGTATATTATTTATTATTATCTATTTTCAGTATATTAAATGAGTAATCATGATAATTTTTGTTTGGTTTCATAATTATAAATAACTTTGATCATTATTAAACAAAAAACATTCATTCAAATATATAGAATGGTAATTTAATTAATGTAATCGGATAGTTTATAAAGCTTTAGTCACAATCTATATGATTTTTTGTCACAGTTTTTGTATATACAGTTGGTGAGAATTTTTTTTTGTTTTTTTTAAAATGAATAGTGGTACACTTATTAATGATTTGAATTTTTATATTACTAATATAGAATAAAGAATCATTATTTAATTATTAATATCCAATATTATTCTTCCAATGATAAAATTTATATAAAATTATATAATTTTTTGTATTCTTTGTCAAACCGATCAATCTTGAATATCAAACCTTCAATGTGTGTGTATAGATATAGAATATTTTTTTTATAATATCGATATAATAAATCTATAATGAATATCTTTATATTATATTCACGTGTTTAATAAAAATTTAAAAATTTAAAATAATAATTCAAATGAAAAATATATTGTCCCTTATAAATGAACTACTTTTCATCTTGGTATAAAAAATTTATATGGTTAGTTTTATAATGATAATTTAATACTTATATTACTTTTGGAATGAATAATAAATATTTAAGGAATATATATAAAATAAATAACATATATATTCAATAATACCATTTTTTTAATAATACATGAATGTTGTAAATAAAAACCGAATGTTGTTATTCATGGAGGATGTATTACACACCCACACATTAGTGACATTTTGGTGTTTTTTTATTAAATGGGGGATATATAATGGTTATATAATAAATAAAATAAATTAATATCAAAGTATTTATAATAAGGTAATTATATACACATGTTTATAATGGGTTTGGAGGTGTGTGGAAGAGATGGATAATGGATGGATATTAAAGGTTCAGTAATAATTACATTGAGAATTCAGTTATTATTTTAAAGTAAAAATTGTGAATGAGGGATATTGGGATCCTTTTTGAGGATTGATGCTTCCAAACGATTATATGATCTATATAATAAATCCATTTATTAGTTTTTTATGTATATTTCAAATTAGGGGTGTGGCATGAAAATGGTATAAGTGGTCTCTTTTTTTAAGTGAAAAAGACTGATAAATCAAGGGAACACAATTTTAGTTAATGGATAAGAATGGAATTGATTGAATTATTGGGAGGAAACTATAGAAATATATTTTATACATTTAGTTACGAATTTATATCCTATAAAATTTATTATAGAAGGCCTATGTGGTAAATTTATTTCCTAATATTCGATCCAATTTAGATTACCCATTTTAACACTAATTAATCTAGATAAAATATTAATCAAGAATTTTATTTTATCAATAGGAAAATGATTACATTTATTTAAAATAATTAATGTCAAAAATATTTACATGACCTTCAATTAATATAATTTATTTTCAAAATATAAAAAAATTAACATTAAAATTAAAACATATGATTTTTTAAACGATTTATGGAGAAAAATATTATTTTAATCATTATGTTTCTTTATATTATTTGACATTGATTAAAAATTAAATGACTGATAATTAAATTTTAAATATCATATTATATCAATATATTATAATTGATCCATATAATATAAAATAGTACACAATATTTGTAAATGTACAGTTATTTTAAAAATTACCATTTTACTTTTGCTTAAAAATAAAATTTACTCCATTAAATAATTTGATCATAATAATTAAAATTATGAATATATTTTTATTTTTATTAATTTATAAAAAAGATAAAAAATTATTTTTATAGAATAGTAAATCACACAGAGAAAAAATTTCTTTAAATATGCATCTTTAAATCATAAAATGGAATTTTTTATTAAATATTTTTATATAGTTTTTATAAATTGGAAATGTCTAGTGATAAAACCCAGTATATATTTTATAATATAATTAGAAAATTTGATAATTTTATTATGGTAACAATTTTTTCTTTCATTTTAGTTCTTTCATGCATGTAAATTATATTAATAACTTGGTATTTAATTATGGAATATAAATTACAAAAATTCTGTGTCATTACATTCTACAACCCTTAAAAATGATTTCACACTATATTTTTTATTACATGGGGGAAAAAGAGAGGGTAAATACCTCTCATTACATCCTCATTTTTTTCATACAGCCTCCACAAAATAATGATTCCATTATATGACATTGATGAGATAGAATTTCTTATTTATCAAAACCTTGTCTCTTCAATATATTATTTACATAGCATCATCATATTAAAGGCATGTTGTAATTGTATAGATGTTAAAAAATATACATGTAGGGGTTTTGGTATATACTTATTAAAATGAAATATAATGAATATTTAATAATTTATGAGTGGTTTCTAAGGATTGCGAATTGATAGTCAATGATCTAACAGGATCGAGGATCTCGAAGGGAATGATAAATCTTTGGAATAAATTCCCATTATTTCCAAATAGTGTAACCTACATTCAAGGATATATTTGAAGGAACACATTTTCAATAACATCAATCATTAGATATCATTGAAAATTATCTTGATAACAGTTCTATTTAATTTTTTCCACACTCATATTTTGATTAATGGTTTTAAAATTATCTATAACTTCTTAGATATGTATTGAACATATCACTATCCTCTATAAAATTTCATTCCAATATGTTTTAGTTCTACATATTTTCCCATAAGAAGCCTCATATAGTACCATTTTATTGATGAAATGAGAAATGTTGTTATATTATAACTCTCTATGGGGAGGTATTGTTCCCTACTTCCTTGAAAATACAGTGAATAATATCTCAATATATTTGAAAACATTTATAGCCCCTCTTAGATTTAAATTATTTATAGTAATGATAAGTGGGGTTAAAATGAATATCTTTCTCCAATGACTTATTAATACTTATCCCTAACCATGAGGTATACCCAATATTACAATGAATTTCCATGGAGAGTGGTATTATATGCAGCCTTACCATAACGCTTATTTATATCATTGTAGTTTAGTCAAGAGGGAAATAATATTTTATGGAAATAATATGCAAATAATTTATAAGATAATTGTCTAAAACCCAAATATAATTATATCCTATAGATTGTTTTGGGTTTCCTATAATTATATCCATGGTGATGCTTTCCAATTTCTATATTGGAATAAAAAATTATTATAACATGTCCTAAGAAGTTTTTGTTCAACCTTGAAATAATGTCATACCATCCATTGGTATATTTATTTTTATATTTATCTCTTTATTCTACCCCACTAGTAGTATTATTTTGTATATCTCTATATCTTCATATTTCATATATGAATAAAAAATAATGAGTTATATGAATCAACCAAATATTCCTTCTTCAATTAAAATTTTATGTAACTCAAATTTGGGTTCCAAACATTATATCAAAATATTTATCAAAGTTGAACTATGTAATAGTCACTAAATGTTCCTATATCTCTACAAAATCTTTTATGCATCATTGATTTTCAAGTGGATGTAACTTTTTTTACTCATATTATAAATATATTATTTATCATATGTCATTATGAATTCACGACTAATTACTATAAATCCATAAATATTTGGTCATTTTCAATCCAAAACATGGATAGAGTAGTATGTTCTTTTTCTTGTAGGGCATCAAGATTTTAATTTTTCTCCACCTGGTGGTAATATTTTGAGTAGTTATAAAATATTATCAATTCCAACAATTTCCATTGGTGAAAATTCATGTCCTTATATGTGTAAATAAATTAAATTTTATTGTGATTAGTATATATATAACTCAAATATATATATATATATATATATAATCCTAATGAAGCAATTTTGAAAATATCACTAGTTCCAACTCAAGATCACACGTCAAATAAATTTTCCAATGATTCTTTAATATATATAGGGTTCATGAAATAATTCAATCATTATATTTAAAGATTAAAACAAATAGTTTTCTTTTGATTACATAACCTAGTAATGATACATTTTAACTTAGTATACAGTATATCTTTTCTCATGGTCTATAAAAAAATATAAAAATGATCATTATTCCTTTCAGTTTCTTAGTAATATATAAGAACATCATCTATAATGTCAATAAAAATTGATCAATGTAATCTCAGAAGAATCTGTTCATTAGATATTTGAATAAAGAGAGATAATTGTTATGTCCAAAGGGTATTAGTATAAATTCATAATGTGCATACCTCAAATGTTGGGATCTTTTAAATTTCCTCCCCATTAAACCCTAACTAATTTTATCTAGATCAAAAGTCTACATTTGAGATGTATGAATATCCTATATGTTAGTAAAATATATGTAAATATAGGGTCGGGGGGAACTTTTCCTTTATCATGATTTTATTATTATCATTATAATAAATGAAAAGACACATTGATCCATATTTATTTTTGAAATTTAGTACAGGTGGACCACATGGTGACTGATAAGGATCTATAAATCCATTTTATAGATAATATTGTAGTTTATTTTATAATTTCTTGAATTCAATGGTTTTTATTCTATATATACTTTCTAAGGAATTCATGGATACATGGTTGAGTTTTATTGAAAACACAACCTCATAATCTAGGGATATACTATATTTTTTATCCCAAAAAATAACATTATATTCCAATACAATAGTGAATGCATTATTATTTACATCATCCCTAATAATTTCATTCAAGATTCCACTATTTTTGGGTATCAAAATCCATTATAGATAATTTTTTTCCATTGGGAGTTCATAATCATCCCTGCTTTTATAGATATTAATAAATTATTTGGGATATGAATTGAGACTTTCATAACATAATATATCATGTATTATTTTTGAAGAGAATGTTAATTCGTACACAAAATTTTGTCAAATTAAAAATGGAATATTAATTAGATATGTATAGATTATCTTTATACAAATATCAATTATAATTCACTTATTAACATTAAAAGACATTCATTATTCCACTAGGGGGTCTCAGATATTGGTTAATATACATTTCATGGGGTGATGATTCCACATTCATCAAAAAAATACGTAATATTAATTAATATGATTAAAAAACAATAAAATAAGGTGTTACCAAGTCTATAAATGCAATTAATTTGA
Source organism: Viscum album (assembly GCA_963277665.1). Classification (NCBI taxonomy): domain Eukaryota; kingdom Viridiplantae; phylum Streptophyta; class Magnoliopsida; order Santalales; family Viscaceae; genus Viscum; species Viscum album. The sequence continues at coordinate 843,762,382 of OY728159.1, forward strand.
CTTCATATAAAATAATAATTTTTTATACCAATGGGTTAGTGAGTGTAGATCCCCATCTTAATTCCCTCTGTGTGGAAGGGTCTAGCACCCAATAATATATATTAGACTAAGAATTTGGAATTTGTATTAATAATATCCAAATCAATTAAAATTAAAACATTATAGTGTGGGTGGATCATTGGTTAGTACTTTATTATATAAGGTAAGATTATTCATCCTCTTTTCATTAATTCAAAAATTTTGTTCTTGGTAAATTTCGTTATAAAAATTAAAAAAATTCCTTGTTCCCATGAGGAAATTTATAAGGTGATTTATTTGATATATATTTCTTGTAAAAAAATTTAATTTCATCCAACTATGGGTATTATCTTTTTAGTTTCATTGATACTGAACTATAATTTTATTTTCCCGAGAAAATAGAGAGGTTATAGATCGTATAACTACCTTAAGAGAACATTGAACAATTTATTTATTGCTTCTGTTTTATCTTATTGATTATTCTCTTTGAATATGGGCTTTAATATAGTAATTATGTGATCAATTTTTCACTCAGTATTAAAGATAAAAAATTTTTCATACCACAAGAGTCTTCTAAATTTATTATCATATGATCCAACTTATTCATCATAATTGTTTTTATTGCATTAATATAAACTCATTTTGTGTGTGAATAGATTAATGAAAACAATTTTAAAAACATGTCTTCTTGAACTATTCCAATCTAATGGAGTCTACTTCATCCCCTTTAATTAAATTTCTAAAGAAATTTTACCTATAGTTAAGGTCATGTTCTAAAAAATAGAGTAAAATATAACCTCATCATGGGATAAAAATAAGAGAATGAGAAAAATGCATTCCATCAAATTGTTTGACCTATAAAAAACCAGTGGTTTTTATGAAATACTATATTAGGTTGGATCCATCCTCTTTAAGGAATCAATAACATGTTTCCCCTTCCATAGTGATTTCGATATGTCCACATAAATTTTTTGTTAACCACAAATTAACATTGTATAAGGATAACTTTTTAAAGGGATTTCCTTTAATACCCAATCTCATTTGTATTCTCATTGGGACTATCTTCACATTTTACATTGCACCCACTATTAAGATTGTTCCTTCGGGTACAAACCATTACCATGACTAAAGAAAATTTTGGAATGAGTATACATAAATTAATTAAGAAACATATAAGGAACTGCAAATATAGAAGTAGGATTATATAAATGATGTCAATAGATTAACATATGTATAACTATAATTCAATGATAGTTATCATTGGTTTATTTTATAATTTAACTTACTATATATTTCAATACTTTAGCATAGATCACAAATTTAATATTAATTAACTGATTAATATACCTTGGGAGTGTCAAACTAGGTCTGATGTTAGGCCTCATTTCCATGCACTAGGAGATGATTATTTTATTTTGATTCATGGGATTTTAATTGTTATTTCCATAAGGTACTTCTGTGGTAGATCCTTTATCCACTTGTAGTATCTATATTTGGATGTTATTTATAAAGAACTAGTAAATTACTATATTAAATAAATTAGTATGTTATCCTATACTTATAATTATACATATGGTTTTTCTAAATTTACATAAAATAATCATTTAAATATGTAAAATAATATCAAAAAAATAAAACTCTTCCTTTGATACCAACTAAGTCAGCCCACAATAAGCGTAAAATAAATAATACATTAAATTTTGCATTTAAATGAAATATCTCAAAAGAAATCATTTAAATTGAGGACTAAAAGGGTTAATGTATATTATATTATCTTGATAATAATCGAAAATTACAATAGTTGAAAGCATATCTCCTTAACAACAGTCTTCTAAACCATTTTCTTGACATTTAATGCAATATAATTGTCCTCATAACCAAGGGACTAGAAATATAAGTAATTAATGATCCTAGATACTTAGTAATGTAAAAATATATCATAATCTATTATATCATAAACATAATGAAGAACACAAGGATGAAGATAAATGTCATATTAAAATATCCTAATATTATATATTATAATAATAAAACATGTTATGGAAACATAACATCAAGAAATGTAATTCATGAAATCATAAAATATATAACACAGATCAATATACATCTCATTAATATTAATGCATGCGATAATGACATTAGATTTTTGAATACATTAAGAGTAAATAATATTAGAGAAAACAAAAAAAAAATCATTAAAAATAAATGGATCATTAAAATGATCAATAACAAGATAAAATATTGACAATGTGGAAGAACTATAAATGAATAAATCTGTTGTGATAAAACTCATTATACCCATACATATTTGAAAAATTCATTATGTTAAGGCCACAAAATGTGAGCAAACACATTATTCTCATTCCTATGAGGGAAAACCAATTATATACATTATTGAATATCTTTGAGATATATATATAATCAAATGAATTAAATGGTGGTACAATACCCCACACATCATTTTCTATACATATTTGATCCAAAAAAAATTAATCTTTATTTATGAAAGAACACATTGTTAATGAATGGATTGATTAAAACTTTAAAAATAACAACATAAAATGTATATAAGAAATCATGTTTTATCAACGAACTCATTTTAAAAATTAAATCATTCATAAAAACATGTACAGGGTGATGAAAACATATTTTCATGAGAGAAAAACCATGGGAGGAAAATAGAAGTGAAAATAAAAATGATTACACAAATCCATTAAAATTTGTTTTCAAAAGATGAAGTGAAAATTATTTTAGATATAATTTTATAAGAGGAACATAAAATAAATTTGAATATATTATTATAAAAAATTTTAAAATTTAAATCCTGGAAAGGGAATAGAAATAATGATAATTAATTCCTAGTGGTACATAATGAAACCAATTGCCTTTATCAGTCCTTTTCATCCATTTTTTAAAAAACCCCATCAAATAATCATTCTTAGAATTTTATTTTCTATAATATATAAATGAAAATATATATAATTTAATAGATAAAATATGCATGAATTTACATAATTAAAACAATTTTTATTGGAAAAATATTTTCATTGAAGATTCAATTTATAGGTATGAATGAGAGTTCCTCTTAAAAAAGATATAATTTTATTTTGGAATATTTTATATCAATGTTGTGGTTTTTGATAATGATATGTAATTTATGAAAATAACTAGAGTATATAACAAATAATATAAGATAAAAGTAATATTAGTGAAAAGATATATTTATATTTAAGAAATATGATTAACGTATGAATTGAAAATTTATTCGATAAAACCCCTACCCTTAGTTACTCTTAGTTGATCGCACACTATCCTTCTTTATACGAATAAAACTATCTTAATTACCAATTCCAGAAAATTAATAATAACTATTATTTTTTTAAATAATCATGTATAAATATTATTTACAATTATATTAGTTAGTTCTTATCCTTTTTCAATATCAGGTGTGAGTAGTCATGACAATCATTGGCATGATTGGTTATTTTCTTAGTTATTATTAATTCATCAAAATAAAAAATAATTTAAAGACTATAGAAGGCAATGTAATTAAAATTTTGGGAAATTTTATTATGTAATTTTTCAATTCTGTGAAGGTTTTAGTTATGATTCTTTTATATGAAATTGAAGAAACAAAATTTTACTGGTTTTTATGCAATTAACAATAGAATATTAGTTAATGAGATAAATGTTTATATTACCAATCTAGAAAAAATAATTAATATTTTTTTATTAGTTTCCAGTGTTTTGTATTCCATTCAATATATTTTATAAATTAATACCATTTTTCACATTTGGTGGTTAAGTGGTCCCAATAAGAATATATGATAATTTATGTGTGACTATGACTATAGAAGTGGGTTTCTTGTAATAATTTAAATAACTTAAAAAATTATTAATTTTTATATATTTTATTATTGTTATGAATCTTAATTTTTATTTTTATTTTTGAAATTTGAAAAATGGAATATATTATTCCACTTATAGATAAACTACTTTCCTCTTTGTATATTTATTTTAGGGGGTCCGTTTTAAAACGATTGTTAATTTATAATATTAATTATATAATTCTTAATTTATGTTTAAAAAATTTATATCATGACATAAATAATTTATTTATTTACTAAAAACATTTATATAACCATATTTTAATTTTGGGATTGAATAACAAAACATAATGATCATGGAGGCGGCAGTCCGTACAAGAATTTGAACCACATTTTAGATAGGGGTAATAGATAATGATTATAAAATATTTATAATAGTATTAAATTTCATTATTCATACTTATGTACATATATACATAAGTGAAGAATATGATAAGATATGGGTGGATGGAAAGGATAAATAAAGGACATTAAAAGGTAAGTAAGACTTTAATTGAGAATTTAATTCTTTTCCTAAATTATGAATTAGGAATGATGGTCTTCGGTGAAGATTTTTTCAAAGAGTTTAAAAATAGAATATACAATTTTTATTGAAGAAACATGGGTTGTTATGTATGGGAATTTCGATTTAGAGCTATGGTTTGAAAATGGCATAAGTGATCTCCTTTTATAGGTGAAAAGGAGGGATTAATTGTTAGGAACTTTAGTCGACATGGGGAAAGAATTGAATTTCATTAAAGTTAGGTGAATTAAGTGGAAAAATGTTGGTGAAATATATTTTTATACCTTATCAACTGGTCATATTTATTCCAAATGTTCTATGAGCTAAATTGATTATTAAAATTCTATATATATTAAAATTCCCATTTTAATACATATTAAACTTTGTAAAATATTAATGTTAGTTATTATATTATAAGTAAAAATATAAGATGATACCTCTAAAAAAATTACATGATGATTCAAAATATTAAATCTATTAAATCTATTTTATTTTTTAAAAATGAAAAATTATACTGTTATATTAACACATATAATTTGTGAGAAAAATGTTTTTCTAGAAAATATTGATCTTTTAATATTAATGATCATTATCATATTTAACATTAATAAAAAATAGAAAGTGTTTTTCTTCAGTTTTACATATTACATTAGAGTCGTGATTTAGAATACATCAATTAATTTTATAATATAAATAATAATTTAAAGAGTATCATTCTTTAAAAATAACCATTTTAAATTGTAACTAATATTTTCTATGGTATCTTAATTTCACAATTAAAATGAAATTGAACCCATTAAAATGTATTTTCACAATGATTAAAAATATTGAAATCATTTTATATTATTAAATGTAAAAAGTGGGGAAATAATAACAATATAATTTCATATGGCACATACAGAAAATTTTAAGTAACATATAACTCATAATATTAAAACAACTATATTTTTACTATGGATTTTTATGTATTTTTTAATGTTCTTAATTATAGGGATACATTAAAATTTAATTCTTAAATCTAATGGTGATTTTTAATTACTTTTTAATGTTATCTATGTTGTTTAATTATAGTTTATTGTTGCTTGCATGAAAATATTCTCATATGGAATTTAATTAAGGAAAATGAATTACTAAAATCAGGGGTCGTTACAATTTCCACTATGGTAGTTTATATAAAATATCAGTTTAAAATAAAATATTTTATTCTCTAACATTTATATATAGAGTTTTTAGGAATTATTTCCCATCGACCATTTTTTAAATAACATGATTAAAGTAATGTTTTCAAGAAAAACTATCCTCAATTCATTGGATCTGTAGGGAATATTTTTTACTCAATATCCATGTTCATAAAAATCGATATATAGATAGTCATATCTATAGTTAAATTATTTTTAATGTTATTTTATAATATTTTTTACATTCTATAAAATCATTGTAATGGAATATTTGCATCATTTTCCAAACAGATCAATTTTGACATTATTTACAAAAGTGTAAAAATAATATTTTCTTACATTTACATCTTGAACACGTTTCCCAATTCCTTGTCATTTCATCATTATGGATCATTCTACAAAAACATTAAAAATTATTGAATGAAAATAATTTTCCCATCACTGGCGGAAGTTATTATTATTATTATTATAGAGAAGGAATTTTTTCTTAATTTTCTAAGAATATTCTTGATGAAATAATAAATGTGTTTTCTATCTATGTTAATATCCATATGTATTAATTATTATTTAATAGTTATATTGTCTAATGATATGTAAATGTTTTTATTTATTTTGATGGATGAAGATGTTTTTTTGGAAAGAATAATGAAACTCAATTCTTTTTTAGATATTATTTATGTTTTAAATGAATGATGATGCATTATGATATTGTAGAATACATATGAAAAATTTATCTTTTGTGGAGTGATTATTCAAATAAATCTCTACAATTCACTGAGTAATGTTTTATATCATTTGATCTAAATACGTAAAAAAGGTGGTCGTCACATTCCCATGAGGGTAAATGGGATATTTTTCCATGCCTATGAGATTTCACATGTGGTTTTATCATGCCTAATAGAGTACACAGGCTACTCACCCAAAACATTGAAGTTAAAAGGGTGGTTAGAACAATGATACTATATAAAAAATGGCATGGTTGGTAACCTTGACATATGATTTATATGCTTATGATTATCCAATACTCTTATGACAAATTCTTATGAATATTTTATTCTCTCATTGAAGAAGATAATTTGTTTATACATACCATTATGACCCATGTCTTATGTAAAGACAATGATTTATTCCATGACTCGTGTTTTGAAAATTATTTCTTCAAATATGATCTTTTTGTTTTAATACCATTATTCACATTTATGCTCAATTTTTATCTTAGAATGTTTTCTCACATCTTCTCCCTTACTGATCATATGAGTTTAGATTTTATTCTCTTTCTATTTACTCTATATATATAAGGATATAAAGCATGAAATGTCTAAATGGGTATTATTTGAGAAAAATGTTTCTAAGAAATATTAAATATTATACATAAATAAGTTGGTCATATATTATCCCAATACTGTAAAACATAAATGTTCATGGGAGTATATTATTTTAATATTTATATATTTTTTTCTCAAAAATGATGTAATATTTATGTAAATGATTATTTGATTTCATTATTTGGAATATAAGTAGGGTTTTTATATTTTTAGATAATATTATATAAATAATTAGAGGAAACAACCGTTGAGAACCTCTAAAAACACAATGTGTTATAATATAATCATGAATTTCATAGGATTATAAGAAGGTATGACTATTTAGGATTTTTAAGGAATTATTTTATGTATCATACGATTTGTCACTATGATTTTTGAGTGTTGACACACAAACTATGAATTTTGGTTTTATCAATGGGTAGAACTTGGGGGGATCATGTTAACAATAAATTTTATGGCATGTGTACTTAAAATCCCTTATATTTTCCAAATGAAATTTGATATGGCATATCAAATATTATGATGATTTTCACCCAACTCTCTCAATCCATAAATGATAACATAAATCATTTTGATCCCCGAAATGACTATATGAATGAAAAAATATCCATTGATATATTTTAAGATTTAATTAAATTGAATTAACTATTTCTTTGATATACATATCATTGAGAAATATAATACATCTATTGAAAATATATTTTTTATATTTCTTTCTGCAGAATATGAAAATTATATTTATACAATGTATTGTTTAGAATGTGAAGATGACTAATTGGGGAGTCTTCATTTGAAAGGGACGAAAGAGGAAAAAATTGAACCCATGATATGCAAATAATTTATGGTGATAATTTTGGAAATGTAATTTCCATAAAAAAATTTCAAAAATATTGATAGAAATTCTTAGAATTAAAAATAATGGATGTATAATCCTTGGTATCTGGGAGGATAATTTCACATTACATGATTGATACGATTGTAGACTTATCATTGACTATGAAATAATATTTTATTAATTCATTAGTGTATTAAAACAAATTATTGGAAAAGGATTTCCTATAAAATGCATTGGTCTATATTAAAAATTGATTTGATTTTCTCTCAATATAGAACTAGAATTTGAAGACATCCATCATTATAATAGTTTTTTAGATGAGAAGTGGATAATAGATTTTATGGGTAACATTAAAAAATATAAAACCTCTTAATTAAGAATTTATGAATTATTGAATATAAAAAATCATGGAAGAACAATGGGGGAAATTTCCATTAAGGGATATGATAATTATTCATATGTGAAATTTAATGTAACATATCACGTGAATATCATGGAAGTATGGGTGAAAATAAATCTCAACCAATTGTTCTTCCTACACTACAATTGTTTTAATTATAAAGGGAATAGTAATTATATTAAAATCCCACAAAACCAATGTTTAAGGATGATAATTTATATCACCAATCTCATTATACAAACAATAAAATGACATCGTATGGAATAAAAATAGCAGAAGGGGATCCCACATAAAAAGTGGTGAAATGTACACATATAATTCAATATTGAACATAGAATGTCCAGTTAGATTCTATTTCTACCCACTAATTTTAATAAAGACAATTTTAGAGGGGTATGACGTCATCACATCAATGATTATATATTTAATTATTTTGTTAAAGCTGAATGGTAATATGATTACATGTCATTTTTTATATCCTATAGGATAGAAGATTATGAGAATGTGATTCTTGAAAATCATATTATTATCTATATAGTATGATTTTAGATGATTTTGGGAAAGGATTCACTCTCTCTAATTAGATCCCATATAAATTAATAAATAATAGGTGTCACATTGGATATTTTATATTCGTCTATGATTGAATACTTTTTTGATTATAAATATTAACATTAAATTGATATTATTTCTTTTATCTAGGATTTTATACCTACCTTTTTGGATATCTAACATAGGTGGTTTGGAAGAAACTAAACCTTGATGATATGCCAATTATGTGATAATATATACTACGATATTTATGTAAGAGTTTACAAGTCTTCCCCTGAACCAAGATGTTGATTATCCAATATAACTCATAGCTGGGGAAATTCATATTTCATTGAATCTTTAGATGATGAATCTATTTGAGTTTTGGAAATCTAATATGAAACTCAATGAGAATTCATAAAAGGGATTCATATTCCCTCGTGCATTATAATGTGGTGTACCTGTTCATTTTTTATGAAGAATGGTTGGTCAGTGAATATTTTCATTTATTATTATGAAATTAACAATATCAATATCAAGATAATGTATCGGTACCCCATATTGATAATTTTTTTCATCAAATCTAATATCATTTTTTTCAAAGATTAACCATTAATCTATATAACGTAAATTAAGGGTAACATTTGAGTAAATAAACAACATAAATTTTGATATGAGGTATGCACACGATTACTTTTTGGTGACTCTAATCATATATACCAATTCCACATTTCCTTTTGGATTTGATTAATAAATTATTTAAAAGATTCCTTGATTATTTTTTGACTTTTTTTAACGATTTTATTATTATATATTAAGAAACGAAATAGAATTAATATTTTTAGATAATTATGACTACCTTATTGACTAATGATTATATCTATGAAATTAAATAAATGTGTGTATTATTTCTATAGAATGTAGAATTATTGGGTAATATAAGTACAATTAATGGTATATGACTCGACACTATAACGATAGATTTTATAAAATGATCGCTTGAATAGAAATTGTGGCTAAAATCCATAGTCTTCTAGGAAAGGGTAGATATAATTAATTATTTGTAATAATTTTTTCATAAAAATGTAATACACTAAGAATAATTGTTGAAAATAGATCCCATACCCATTGGATGGATTCATGTACGTAAAAATTCATGGAGATATAGAATTGTTAAGTCAGTTCCCCTATGCCTACACTACTCTATAATAGATAAGAGTTTGTGATATATAGTGATACATCAATGAAAAGAATGAGATGTTTAATTATATATAATGAAATGGTAAAAGAATATATATCATGATAATTTATGTTTCCTGATAAGAATTACCATACCCATGATATGGGAATAGTAGTAGAAATTTTCATAATGAAAATATTTTTCTCAATATCTAGATATTGAAATGTGATATATATATATATATATATTAATAATAAAACCATGAATTATAAATTCCCAAATAAATATATTAAAATTCAATAAAGGAGATAATTGAATTTCATTAATGATTATGTATAAGACCCCAACCTTAAACCTTAATTAATATTTAATTAAATGAATAATTCACATTGAGGATCTTTTTAGGTTTAGATTTTTGGAGAATTAGGTCATAATTTTTACATCTCAGAAGATTACATAGTAGAAACTTATACTAAGTTTCCATAAAATAAAAAAAACACTTAAAAAGAAACATGTCTAGTTCCATGTTTTAGATAACATGGCTTCTCATGACCCGTCATCGAGGCTCGTTCCATGACTACCCCAAGACTGCCTTCCATAGGCCAGGGGTTGGTGACTAGAACCAAAGGCTTAAATCCCGATAACTGGGAAGGAATTGAATTTATAAAAGTAAACAAAACACCATAGAGTACAAGCGGAAGTAAATACTAAGTACAAAAGAAGTGCTAAAAAGGAAAAGAGCGAGAATACAAACCCAACTGAAAAGTATAGCTACAACTGAACGGAAGTACAACCGAAAAGAAAAAGAGCTGGAAGAATAGAAACAGCTCCGGGGTCATCCACCTTGGATCCTACCTGAAGGTTAGGTACAGATAGCGCAACTCCTGAATCGTCCACCACAGATCCTACATGAAGGGTAGGTACAGATAGCCCAGTTCCTAGATCGTCCACCACGGATCCTACCAGAAGGGTAGGTACAGATCGCTTCCATAACGCTCTTGCCTGTCAACCTCCTCTCAGTGACATCTCATCGTGAAGTCCACCTCCGGATACTGACTCGTCGTGAGATCCACCTCCGGGTACCGTCCAGTCCTCAAACACTCGGCCTCTGTCAGCGCTGCCCGTCGTCTGCAACCAACAAAATGATGTGCGGGCATAGCCCGTACAGGGGTGAGTATAACGATACTCAATAGGGACCCCGAGACCCTCAAGGTCTCACTAAATCAAACAAGGATAACCACAAATAAAAATCTCAACAGATAACCACTACTCAGGTATATGCCCATACATATACCTAAGTTATCAAGTGACCCATCTCAATCTTGAGGTAAACACAAGATCATAGACTCAGCTCAAACCAGTATTTTCATTATCAAAATCGTAACTGCTGAAGAGCCCCGTCTCTGGAGTGTATAGTGGTCCTGTCACGACTCCGAGGTACTGCTCACAAACCAAAGACTGCTGAGGTACTCCACATGTCAAGTACCGTGCGTCAGCCACCCAAACACAGTAGTGCTTCCCGTCGGGGTATGCCACCCAAACACAGTAGTGCACACCCCCTAATAGCCTGCAAAAGAACTCTCCGGACGAGTACCGCGGGTCTGTACTGTCACACAGTAGTGCTCCATCTGCCATGGGTCTGCACCCAAACAAAGTAGTGCTCCGTCCACTGGGCTAGTCGACTCACTCCAAGTCGAGTCGGTCAAGAAGTCGTCATGTCTCAGCCGGCTACACGTTCTCCGTATTTCGTACGCTCTTCTCCCGGAGGGTCTGCTCCACGAGATATAGGTTGATACTCCAAGTATCTCAAAGTCCCACAAAGAAGTATCTCAATGGACTGCCTCGTCATAGGGGTCTCAATGCAACAGAGGGCACGTCAATCGGACGCCCGGTCTGTGAGTTATTAGCCTTTTCGTCTTAGGGGACCAGTTGGTTTCGTGTGCGAACCAACCCGGCCGTATCTCAACTGTACCCCGAACTCTCATAGGTTATACTCATAGGGACCGTTTCTCAATGTGATCACCAACGCCGCTAACGGTTCTTCAAACGGACGTCCAGTCTGAAAGTTATCAGCTTTTCAGTTCCAGGGGCCCGGATGGATTTCGGGTACAATCCAACCCGGCCACTATCCAACAACAACCAAAACTCAGGCGAAGTATGCCAAAAGTTCCGTCTCATCAAGAGGAATCCAACAATGTCGACGGCACGTCAACCGGACATCCGGAGCTCAAGATATAAGTGTTTCCACTCCGAGGGCCTGATTGGTTTTGGGTTCAAACCAACCCGGCCGTACTTCAAATGAAATTGGTTAATTAAACCGGTCACACCATTACGATCCATACGAAAAAAAACACGAGATGGACTACCCATTTGTCCAAAACGGATAGCCGGTAAAAAAGTTGCATTTCACCGCAACACGCGCGAACCGGGCCTCATGGGGCCCGCACCTCGACCTCGACTTAAATATCCAAAATTGGTCTTGAAACATCCGTCTTAATTCCAGGGTCGCAACCTCACAGACGGTTCGACATTCCGACATCATATGAGAGAGATATGTCCGATACAAGATCCCATAATAATAATAATAATATTATTCTATGTTTCGTGGGCCCGAGCCATGAACCAGAATTTAGTATTCATCATTCGTCTTGAATCGACCGTATTGATGTCAGGATTACATCGCCACTAATGTCAAGCCAATCAGACGTCGCACGCATGAGTTATGGCGGGTCAAAGATTTAATAATAATATTAAATCTATTATTTTCTGAGTTCTTCGGGTACCCGATCCAAAAACCCGAAAGAGACATCCAATATTGGACTCATAAATTCCGTCTCGAAGTCAGGGTCACACTGCCGCAGACGGTTCGTGAAACTGACGTCGCACGAAGATGTTACGGCATAAAAACTGTTTTATCAACAAAAGTAATAATAACAATATTTTATTATTATTATTACTTATTTATTTGTTTTTCCTTAACTCAAAATTCAATCAATGCATGTGCATTCATTTTATAGATGAAGCTTCCACGTGGGCATTCATTTTACATTCATTTTGTTTTTTATTTTATATCCTTTCAATTCTATCTGCTCTCTCCAATCACATAACTTATTCATTCACGATTTCACGCCGCCTCTCCTGCGAACTACAGCGGCCAACCTCCCACTCCCATTGCATTCTCCAAAACCATCGCGTCTGCCTTCAGTCTGCCACGCCGCTACTGTCTTCATCATAAAACCCTGATGTGCCCGCTCCCGCATCACCTTCTTCCTCACACGACTTCTCCCCACGACCTGCACAAGCAGCCTCCGCCTTCCACACTCCATTCCGACTTCGATTTAACTCGGAAAAAAGACACGAACACATATTCATGATCCTCAGGTCGAGATCTTCGCGTCCATATGTCGCGCTCAAGGAAACATTGATTTTCCAGAGCACTTAATTATTTGTGAATGAAGAACACATGATGAATGCGCAGACAATAAATAAGGAAAGATCATGGTCAAAGTGTGTATCGATAGCCGTGTTAGTTTGGCCATAATTTTTGAGAATCATGAACATGGGGAATTGAAATTTTAATATTTATCATGCATCAATAATTTCAAATTCAAGATAAACAAGAAGAGAATTAATTCAATCAATTGTTTATCGATCCGTGAAATAATTTATTTAATTCGCGTTCATCATGAGAAATTTAAATAGGGGTAAGGAATCCATTAAAATTGAACATAACCCCTACCTTGCAAAGACGTCAAACATCGTCAAATCTCGGAAGACTATAGTTGCAGTGGTCAGATGTCGCAGAAGAATGGTGTCGATTCTGTTGATGTTGGAGGAAGAGCTATCGTCGTTGGCGACGTTCCCCGCAGCGGTGTCTCCTCCCTTAACACAGAGGAAAAAGAAAGTTGGAGAAACAAATGCTTCCGGTTCTTCGAGTCACGGAGCGTTCCTTGCGTTGTTCATGGAAGAACTCTCCCTCTCAGACGGCACCTGATTCTGAGGCCCGGTGTTCCCGGAATAATTTTCCGAATTTTTGTTAAGCTTAAATTAATTCACGTAAGCAGTTTTATTGAAAAAGTGGAATAACTCTTGAACGGTTGCTCGGATCAGAAATCTGAGGGCACCGTTACGCTCAGGGTGGTGAGATTACCCTAGGCGCGACATAAGTTTAGTCGGCGCGTGCCTCCAATGAGAAATCCCAAAATGGCTTAACCATAAATAAAATAAATAAATAAAATGGTTTTCACATTTGGTATCAGAGGAGGAACCCAGCCTTAAGTGCGGTTCACTGCCTGGGTTGATATGTAGGGCCCACAACGAGGGCATTGTTCTCTAAAGGGGGGTGATTGTAACATCCTCAAATGATAAAGGGTTAAACTCCTAAATGATATGACTCATGTCAACAAGGTGCACCTTCCTTTTCGGGAGCCTCTTTGATTAGAACTCCACGGTTAAGCGTTCTTCGTCTGGATAGTGATCAGGATGGGTGACCTTCTGGGAAGTCTCTCAGGGTGTGTGTGAGTGAGGACAAAGCACACTGGAAAGGACATGTGTTGGTCTGTGGGGACTATCATATTTGTCAGATGACCCGTTCAGGCATCTGGATGGACCCTAGGGTGGGCCCCACGTGTCTGCGGGGCAACTGGTGGTACCTGGTGGGCCAGGACCTGACGACCCTGTTAAGGCGGGGTGGCTATGCTGTCACCAGGACCCGGTTGTCACATGTCTTTCCTTGATCCCATCCCTGACCCTATTCATCTTTAAGTCCTGTGGAAAACAATGTAAAAACTTGCGATGAGCATAAATAGCCCAGTAAAGGATACATAATGAAAAAAAAACTATTAGTTTTTCAAAACAACAAGTAATCCTTCCATACATTACCGAAGTAACACTTTTCACCATTATGAAGTAGTAAAAACTCTTCACTCACTAAAAGGACATTACATACACTTTTAAAACTAAAAGATTACCATAAAGCCCATATAAAGAACACATAACATATAAGGTTAACATGGGATATAAACATACGTAAATGGAATAACCATACGGTCGGCTTCCACACATATCACTTAATGGAATAGCCAAACAGCCGACTTCCATACATTTCACTTAATGGAATAGCCATACGTCCGACTTCCATACCCAATGCATTGGAGGTTATAACGTAACCACCCGTCCTGGTATTCACGGCACCACCCATCATATGTTTTATCATGTAACCACCCGTAAAATTTCCAAGTACCATCATTACACATAAAATATTGAAAATATAAACATTTCAATAACAACATTTCATTTTCAATCACAATAAGTAATTCCATGATATTGAATTAATCATTACATTTTCAAAAAATAATTTTAAAGAGATTTTTGAATCAATGTGTCTCGTACCACGTTGAAGATTTTAATGGAATTATAATTTTAAAACATTAATGTCCATATAAATAAATACTGAAAACCATTTTGAAAACATGGACATTAAAGATAAAGATTTAGAATAATGAATCGTTAAAACATTTAAAACGATATTTTTGTTAAAGTGTTTTTAACAAAATAAGAGACTCTTGAATACAAATAATTGCGGAATAACATTTAATCTGAACTTTATAATATCATGAGAATAGTGGGATTCATGATATAATATGTCAAAGTACAGTATATACACCATAAAAGAGTGAATTGGTGCATAACAACAATGAAGTCTCAATGTAATTGTAAATTGAGATGAAATCCATTATAAAGATGGTATCATTAAATTAAGGATAAATCTATCACATAATTATGAGTGAGAAATATAAATACACCAAATATAGGTGGATATTAAGTGTGAAATAATCAGATTTCATTCACACATAATTATGGAAAAACAAAACCAATGACAAATATATTTAACTCCATGAAATGATATGGAGTTATGATTTCCCATACAAGTTCGTAAGAATTTATCAATGAGATGATTATGTGTAGAAATAGTATATCCATATAAAGGTGTGTGGAAATTACAACTTAGAGATTCTAAACATAATCTTGGTATAATAAAATCAAGAAGTTGAGGTTTAACCCAAAGAATTGAAAGTGGGTTAAGAAGTTCTCTTACAGAAATCCGACAGCCTAACGACGTCACTTTAAAATTCAGAAAATGAGGTGATGAGAGAAAAAATGGTATCTCTTCACTTGGACATAAAATTTACATAAATAAAGATATAGAAAAACATATCCCAACATAATAGTATGTTAATTAAAAGACATAACAAAAGAAGTCTTTTAAAAAGAGGAGGGTTAAAGGTCCCCTTACAGAGTTGGGTAACTTTCGAAACGTACACCCCATGGAAGAAGGGTCATACAATGAAGATTTAAATACCCATAAATGAAAGTATACTGCACAAAGTGTATAATAATGGGCAGTACATACACCACTCGAAGGAAATAGTGGAAATTGTAACATAAATTCCACAGGAATAAAAGTGAGATGAAAAATTCCTTATAAAAACTCGGCAGCCTAACTACGCCACTTAAAACTTCCAAAAATGGATTTATGAGATCAAATAGGGTCTCTCATAATATTAAAATAAAAATTAAAGTATGAGGAATATAAAATATCATCCCCAAACAAAATAAAGACGAGATTAAAAGAAATGACATAAAAGAGAGTGCTTAATAAGAAAGAGAGAGGTAGGATCCCTTACCTCAAGTCCGACTTGTCTTGTTTGTTTCATTATATTCATGAATAATAAACTTTGTTCAATTTATAATTTATTAAGGGCCTCTTTTAAATATTATTGTTCAGTTTATATCACATATTATAATGTTATAATAATTGGTTAATAATGTGAGTTCATATCAGACATTTTTGTCGATGTTTGGTACATGAGTCAAAAATGAATTTGTTTGGAAATGATTGTCCATGTCGTTATAAGTAAATAATCTCAAGATTAGTATTAATGATTTAAATAACATATATATCCAGTATGTATTCATTTTATACTACTCCATAACATTTGGAGATAAAAAGAAATGAAATGCACCGTTCCTAGAGACGGTAGGTTGTACGTACGCTTGAACGCTACATTAAATTCTTTGTCATATTAATGGAATTAAAAATAATTGACTGATATATATATTATAATTCCAGTATAATATATATTTTATATATGTCACATTTTTTCATTAATTTCATTCTTTATACATTCCATGTATTGCATGAACGTGTCACATCACTTGAGGGGGTGGTAGTCCACACTTTCTCGTATAAAATTATCACATTGGCACATCATTAAAAGCATAAAGGAATGTTTTAAATATAAAATTCAGAAGCATATAGAAAAAATAAATACCATATATATCATATATAAAATAAATTGACATCATCATGGCCACCATGAAAGGTGTTAAGAGAATATTGAACAATCATCGTTTCGTGAGGCAGAAATTCGCCATCCACAGAAACAGTATGTTATTTAACCATTAGACGAAGGTGTGTGAAAGTGTAGCTCGAATCCTACATATAACAACATCCTTGTATATTTAAGATACCGTTTTTTTAAAAACGAAATGAATAAAAAGTGTTTAGAGGGTTGGAGAATCAAAATAAAACAAAGGAACATAAGGGAAGACATTACCATTAAATCGGGTAACTCTTTTAGATTTGATCTCAAAGGCTTCCTTGGAAAGGATTCTGCCCAAAGTTGAGGCTTAAATGATGAAGATAGGGATTTGGAGAGATGAAATGGGCAGGGGTTGGGCAATCCAAAGGCTTGAGAGGCGAGGGTAAGGTGGTAGAGGTGGAGGGCCTTTTATAAGAGGAGAGGAGGGGTACTCTTGGAAAGTTATAAGCTTTTACTTTATTATAAAATGCTTTTCAGATTTTAATGTTCCCAAAATTATATATTTCGTGGATAAGGTGATAATAGTTCAATATCCACCCATACTATAGGTTTTCTACAAGTGTAGGTCTTAAATTTTACATTATCTTTTCATTTTATTTAAATCGTTAAATAATGAGGTAATCGCTGCATCATCATGGTGTCATAAATAATTTAATGTATTTAATGTCTAAAAATTATAAAGAAAAATATAATGATGTAGTAAATATTATCATCTTTATAATGATTATTTATACTAAAAAATATGACTTGTATAACCCCATGTAAAAATTGTTTTATTAAAACAACACATGTGTGTGACATTTTAATTTTAACATTACATAAAAAGTTATTAATGTCATATTCCAACAAAAGTGGCTCCATGTGGTCCCCATGTTGACCAATGGATTTTAGTTTTCAGTAATGACTCATCAAATAAGGTTAGGACATGTGTTTTGGTCATTTCATATTATTAAAACATTATTTTTTCCTTAATTTAACTAATTACCTCTAATCGCGATTAAAAACATAAAAGTTACTATTCACCAAAAAAATATTTTTATCCTATTGAACCACATTTTACATCCTAATGACAAAAATTTATGTCGTATTTTTGAAAATCAAATCACATAAGTGGTAAATATTCATTTAAATGAAAAATCAGTTTTTAAACTACCACTTAGTGGTTTCACTATTCATCTAAAATTGATGTTTTTATGAAAAATACCAAAAATTAACCCTAAGCTATAATTGATATTCTGAAAGGAAAAATGATATATATTTTACAAAATTAAAAACATATAAGTTGCATTAATTAATTTAATAATTAATTCCCGTTGTCAAAACGAATTTCATGTTTTTAAGAAATAATATCTATTAAAAGATTGACAGTAGTTTAAGTCCAATTTCAATGTGAAATTAATTACAATGGAAACCATTGGATTAAATGGTAAAAATATATTCTAATTTTACTTTAAAACCATTTCAAAAGATAATCTAATCATATAAATAAATTAGATTAAAAAGAGGTTTTGAATTAAAATAAAACAATTTTCACTATTAATTAAAAAATGAACATTATCGGAAAAATACCAAAAATTTACACAAAGTAAATTTTGATGTCCCGATTCTAAAGAAGAATTTTATTTTGTCACATATAACCCATAAATTTTTCAAGAAGTTTATTTATAAGAGGTTCTCCATCGAAAGGCGCTTAATCAACCTTTTAATGAATATTAGAATGTTTACGCTTAAAATTAGATTCATTCGAATTTTTAATCCTCTAACATTTATTGTAAAAAGTAAAAATATTTGACAAACATATATAATCATTTTGTTTTTAGTTCTGTTCTTTCCATCCATTACAATGTCTAGGCATTAACTACCATTTAAAATAATATTATTTTCTTATTAGAGTGCAACGTATGATTTCAAAGGAATTCGTTGTCGCGTATTGGGTACTCCATAGAGCATAGTGTTCCCTTTAAAGTAATATTAATATTTTGTTTTTCACAAATAGGGATAAATATAAAAATTTCATATTCTTTATTTACCTGGGGTGTTACATCATTCCCCCCTTTTGGGAATTGCGTCCTTGCAAATTTAAAATTGGGCACGAAAACATCATTGAAAGTCCCACATCCGAACAAGAGTCGGTAAAAAATCACTTTAAAAGAAATAAAGAGAAGTACAGAGGTCACCCAAGTTAACCCATACTAAGATTACATGTAGGAAAACATGGATATGCAAGAAAAAGAAAAGGGTCATGTTCTGAGGGGGAGTGATAGAAAACATGTTTAGGAGAAAGTTAACTACAAGAAAATCACAAACTTGTGGTGGGTTTGACGGTATTCGATTACCCTGTAGGAAAAGTTAACAGAGAACATATTTTTTTAGTTACTTTTCATTGAGGAATTTATTTTTGATCTTAAGGAAACATACTTACTTGTCATTTTGACTTTCAACTTTTACTAGATTTCTTACAGAAACTCATACTTTCCCCAAATGATGAGTATTTAGGAAGACTTATTCACATTAAGAGTACTATAATCAACTTCTAGAGAATCACCTAATCCACAAAAGAGAACTATATACTTCCCATGTCTTTAGACTTTAACCAAAACCAATACCAAAAAGGTTAGTAAAAGATTAGATAATCCAGAAAAAGATAACCCTTTATAAAAAGAAAATCTATTATTAATCTCCAAAATTTGTCCAACAAAACCCAAAGTTCAACGAAGACCCTAAGTAAACCAAAATAAGATTGAAACCCAAATATTTGAAGGATTTAATCACATAGTCTTCCAAATTAAATCATATCATTTATCTCCAAACAAAATCAATTGCTCTTAATGTCTCGTATTAACCAAATCACATATCCTTCATGATAGGTTAATAATTTCCATAGATAACCCAAAATCAACTTAATATTAATACATAAAATCATTTAACATAAAAGAATTGGTCAATCTAACTAGGGACTTCACATAGTATAGTGGTAGGTGAAAAATACCAGTCACACATTGGTTGGGGGTTCGATTCCCATAGCTTTTTCCGACGCGACTGGTTGTCACACGGTCTCCGTTTTGTCCTTTTTCCATACAATATAATTCACAATTCATTTCCTAAAAAGAGATAAAATCATCAAAAATAACCATAACATAATTTAACCTTAATTTTATCTCATTCCTTTCAATTTCCATCATAACATATAGTAACCCATAATTACCTCAAAAGTAAGGATCATATAAACCCAAATGGTTCTTTATAACTATGTCCACAAAAGATCAGATAACTATTCCTTGAATAAAATTTTCATATATCAAACATCAGGGATACACATACTATAAAAAGACTTCTAATGTAAACCCATCATTAAAAAAGACTTACTTCTCTTAAGAATTTCACCATAACTCTTGAAGACCTTATATGTTTACTTCATACTCATTCAACATTCCTAATGATCCATTAACCATTCCTTTCCAACTTATTCTGAAATACTTCTTTCCTACAAACAAAATCATGAATCATATCCTAAGATTACAAAATAAGAAAACAAATGTTAAAAAATAATCCATACCTTTGATTGGTCATTATCAGCTTCTTCATCCTCAATCGGATTGGCATTAGGTATTGGTAAAAAATATTTTTATGATCTTTGTGATCCCATTACTGAGACTTCTTCATAGGACATGTGTTTGCATAATGACCATGCACACCACATTTAAAACATTCAATTGAGCCCTCAGAATGAACTTCTTTCCCTTTCCTCGAGTCAACTAGATTCTTCCTTTTTCCATGGTAGGTTCTTGCATTATGACCTTCATTTCCACATCTATATCATATTTCTGTCCCTTTGAAACATTTTCCTAGGTGATTATTTCCACAACTTTGACACATAGGTTTTTGAAAACACTTACCTTTATGATTATTACCTGTAGTTCTGTCGGGATTCGTTTCTCACATATATGATACCTTATAGGAATCACCAAGGTTTAGGTGGTCAATTGTGACTCCAGATAGTTGGTTGAGGATAAACACAAGAGTTCTCATTGCATCTCCTATATCATTCAGTTGCTCGCTCAGAAAACTGTCACAATTTCCTTCACATCCACTATTACTTTGGTGCCTGCTAGATCCATCCATTTACTGAAACCAAAAAGGTCAGTGTGAGTATATCAACAAAACCATCATGTACTAATGAGGAAGATAAACACTAAGATATACTTACTCATTCACTTTATCTAAAACTATGAATCTTTCTGAAATACTAACCATTATGGTAATGTCACTTATTCTTAGAGAATACCCTAACCTCTAATGTTATCTAAACCAACCTCTGATACCAACTATAAGTACCCGACCTTAAACCTTACATAATATTGAATTAAATAAATAATTCACATTGAGGATCATTTCAGGTTTAGAGTTTTAGAGAATTAGGTCATAACTTTTACATCCCAAAGATTACATAGTAGACACTTCTACTAAGATTCCCTAAAATAAAAAAACACTTAAAAAGAAACATGTCTACTTCCATGTTTTAGATAGCATGTCTTTCCTTGATCCCATCCTTGACCCTATTAATCTTTAAGCCAGTGGAAAAATTTCAAAAATTTGGGACGAGCATAAATAGCCTAGTAAAGGATACACAAAGAAGGAAAACTGTTAGTTTTTTAAAACAACATGTAAACCATGAATACTTTACCAAAGCAATACTTTTCACCATTATGAAGTTGTAAATAATCTTCACTCACTAAAAGACCATTACTTACCCTTTTGTAACCAAAAGATTACCATAAAACCCATATAAAAAAAACATAACATATAAAGGTAACTTGGGGAATAAACATACTTAAATGGAATAACAATACGGTCGACTTCCACACATATCACTTAATGGAATAGCCATACAGCTGACATCCATACATATCACTTAATGGAATAGCCATACGGCCGACTTCCATACCCAAGGCATTGGAGGTTATAACGTAACCACCCATCATGGTATTCATGACACCACCCATCATATTGTTTATCACGTAACAACCCATAAAATTTCCAAGTACCAAAATTACACATAAAATATTGAAAATATAAACATTTCAATAACACCATTTCATTTTCAATCATAATAGGTAATTCCAAGATAATGAATTAATCAATCCATTTTAAAAAATCATTTAAAAGTGATTTTTGAATCAAAGTGTCCCATACTACTTTGAAGCTTGTAATGGAATTATAAATTTAAAACATTAGTGTCCATATAAACAAATACTGAAAACCATTTTGAAAACATGGACATTAAATATAAATATTTAGAATAATGGATCTCTAAAACATTTAAAACGATATTTTTGTTAAAGATTTTTAGCAAAATGAGAGACTATTGAATAAAAATAATTGCAGAATAACATTTAATCTGAAATTTATAATATCATGAGAATAATGGGATTAATGATATATTATTTCAAAGGACAGTATACACACCATATAACAGTGAATTGGTTCATAACAACAATGAAGTCTCAATGGAAATGTAAACTGAGATGAAATCCATTATAAAGATGGTATCCTTAACATAAGGATAAATATATCACATAATTATGTGTGAGAAATATAAATACACCCAATATAAGTGGATATTAAGTGTGAAACTATCATAGTTCATTCACACATAATATTGGAAAAACAAAACCAATGACATAGATATTTAACTCAATGAAATGAGATTGAGTTATGATTTCCCATACAAGTTCGTAAGAATTTATCAATGAGATTATTATGTGTAGAAATAGTATATCCACACAAAGGTTTGTGGAAATTACAACATAGATATTCCACACATAATCTTGGAATAATAAAATCAATAAGTAGAGGTTAAACCCAAAGAATTGAGAGTGGGTTAAGAAGTTCCCTTACAGAAATCCGACAGCCTAACGACATCAATTTAAAAATTAGAAAATGAGTTGATGAGAGAGAAAATGGTATCTCATCACTTGGACTTAAAATTTACATAAATAAGGATATATAATAACATATCCCAACATAATAATATGTGAATTAAAAGACATAACAAAAGAAGTATTTTAAAAAGCGGAGGGTGAAAGGTCCCCTTACCGAGTTGGGTAACTTTCAAAACATACACCCCGTGGAAGAAGTGTCATACAATGAAGATGTAAATACCAATAAATGAAATTATAGTACACAAAGTGTATAGTAATGGGCAGTACATACACCACTGAAAGGAAATATTGGCAAACATAGCATAAATGTCACAGGAATAAAAGTGAGATGAAAAATCCCTTACGAAGACTCGGCAGCCTAACGACGCCAAATAAAACATCCAAAAATGGATTTATGAGATCAAATAGGGTCACTCATAATATGAAAATAAAAATTAAATTATGAGGAATATAAAATAACATCCCCAAACATAAGAAAGATGAGTTTAAAAGAAATGACATAAAAGAGAGTGCTTAATAAGAAAGGGAGAGGTAGGATCCCTTACCTCAAGTCCGATTTTTCTTGTTTGTTTCTTTATAATCATAAATAATAAAATTTGGTCAATTTATAATTTATTAAGGACCTATTTTAAAGATTATTATTCAGTTAATATCACATATTCTAATGTTATAATAATTGGTTAATAATGTGAGTTCATATCAGACGTTTTTGTCGATGTTTGGTACATGAGTCAAAAATGAACTTCTTTGAAAATGATTGTCCATGTAGTTATAAGTAAATCATCTCCAGAATAGTATTAATGATTTAAATATCATATATATCCTGTACATATTAATTTTATACTACTACATAACATTTGGATATAAAAGGAAATGAAATGCACCGTTCATGGAGATGGTAGGCCGTACGTACGCATGAACGCTACTTTCATTTCTTTGTCATATTAATGGAATTAAAAATAATTGATAGATATATATATTATAATTAAAATATAATATATATTATATATACGTCACATTTTTTCATTAATTTCATTCTTTATACATTCCATGTGTTGCATGAACGAGTCACATCACTTGAGGGGGCGGTAGTCCACATTTCCTCGTATTAAATTATCGCATTTTTACAACATGAAAAGAATAAAGGATTGTATTAAATATAAAATTCAGAAAAATATATAAAACATAAATACCATATATATCATATATAAAATATAGTGACATCATCATGGCCACCATGAAAGGTGTTAAGAGAATATTGAACAATCATCGTTTCATGAGGCAGAAATTCGCTATCCACAGAAAGAGTATGTTCTTTAACCATTAGATGAAGGTCTGTGTAAGTGTAGCTCGAATCCTTTACATAAAAACATCCTACTATATTTATTATACTGGTTCTGTTACAAAATAATGGAATAAATAGAGTTTAGATGGTTGGAGAAGAAAAATAAAACAAAAGAACACAAGGGAAGACATTACCTTTGAATCGGGTAACTCTTTTTGATTTGAGCTCAAAGGCTTCCTTGAAAAGGATTGTGCCCAAAGGTGAGGCCTCAATGATGAAGATAGGAATGTGGAGAGATGAAATGGGCTATGTTTGGCCGAGAAAAAGGCTTCAGAGGTGTGGGTAAGGTGGTAGAGGTAGGGGCCTTTTATAAGAGGAGAGGATGGACACTCTTGGAAAGATATAAACCTTTACTTTATTATAAAATTCTTTTCAGATTATAAAGGTCCGAAAATTAAATATTTCGAGGATATGGTGATGGTAGTTATAAATACATCCATAAAATAGGTTTTTTACACGTTTAGATCTTAGATTTTACATTATCATTTTATTTTATTTAAATCGTTAAATAATGAGGTAATCGATGCATCATCATGGTGTCTAATATAATTTAATTTATTTAATGTCTAAAAATTATAAAAAAACTATCATGATGTAGTAAAGATTTTTTTATTTCTAATGAATATTTATAGTCAAAAATATGACTTCTATAACCCCATGTAAATTTTTTTTAGAAAAACAACACATATTTGGGACATTTTAATTTTAACATTAAATAAAAAGTTATTAATGTCATTTTCCAACCAAAGTGGCTCCATGGGGTCCCCATGTTTACCCATGGAATTTATCGGTCGACCATAACTCATCCAATAAGGGTAGGACATGTTTAAATGTCATTTCATATTATTAAAACATTATTTTTTCCTTAATTTACACTAATAACCTCTAATCGTGATGAAAAAACTAAAAGTTACTATTCACCAAAAAAATTATTTTAATTCCATTGAACCACATTTTATATCCTAATGAAAAGAATGTATGTCGAATTTTTTAAAATCAAATCAAAGAATTGGTAAAGATTCATTTAAATGAAAAATCAGTTTTCAAACTACCACTTAGTGGTTTCACTATTCATCTAAAATTGGAGTTTCTCAGAAAAATACCAAAAATTCACCCTAAGCTATATTTGATATTCCGAATTCAAAAATGATGTCTATTTTACCCAATTAAAAACATATAAGTTGCATTAATTATTTTAATAATTAATTCCCTGTGTCAAAACAAATAGCGTGTTTTTAAGAAACAACATCTATTAAAAGATTGACACTAGTTTAAGTCAAATTTCAATGTAAAAAAAATTCCAAGGACCACTATTGGATTAAATGGTAAAAATATATTCTAATTTCACTTTAAAACCAATTAAAAAAAATCTAATCATATAAATAAATTAGATTAAAAAGATGTTTTGAATTAAAATACAACATTTTTCACTATTCATTATAAAAATGAACATTATCGGAAAAATAACAAAAATTTACACAAAGTAAATTTTTATGTACCGATTATAAAGAATAATTTTATTTTGTCATATATAACACCTAAATTTTTCAAAAAGAGGATTTAAAAGAGGCTTGCCATCAAAAGGCGGTTAATCGACCTTTTATAGAATATTAGAATGTTTACACTTAAAATTGGATTAATTCACAATTTTAATCCTCTAACATTTATTGTAAAAAGTAAAAATATTTGACAAACATATATAATAATTTTTTGTTAGTTCCGTTTTTCCCACCATTATAAGGGCTAGGCGTTAACTACCATTTAAAATAATGTTATTTTTTTACTAGAGTGCAACATAAGATTTCAAAGGAACTCGTTGTCGCGTATTGGGTACGACATCGAGCATATAATTCCCATTAAAGTAATATGATTTTTGTTTCACAAATAGGGATAAATATAAAAATATCATATTTTTTATTTACTTGGGGTGTTACATTTTGACTACTCACTACATTCACACACTATGATAGTGAACAACGTGGCTAATGTTTTGAGTTAGAAGGAACATGTTATCTTTTCAATGATAAGGGTTCAAAGAGGTAAAATAATTAAATATTTTTAGGGAATAAACATTATATATTTAGATATGGGTATAAATAATATCCAACTAAAATAAATGTTTATCCAAAAATTTATTCAACGATTATAGGTGAATAAAATGAAGATTTAGAACTATAAAACCATGTTACAATTCTTCCAAATCTCACAATTTTTCAAAATACAACGATAAGAGTGAAAAAATATATAGTTTTCACTTCAATTATAGTATTTAAGAAGGATATATTGGATAAATAACATATCTCATCCTTAATTATCCATCCAGAAAATTAAAAAAATATAGATATATTGAGAAGCACTTTTGTGGGATAACATGAAATGAGATATTGTAGGTATTGTATCCTAATGCCTAGTATTTCAAAAAGAAATGGATAAATGTTAGAGGTTTATGGGGATGAATTTAAAATTAATAATAAATATATAGAAATGAAAAAAAAATCTTTAACTAATTCTTCTTTGGACTCTTGAAGATGATCGAAGACTATATTGGCATTTTGATTATAGTAAAATTCCTTATCTAGTTGACACGTTTCTCTTATATTAGAGAAGATTTTTCACTTGAATTAATTTTCAGGATATTTATTAAATCGGTTTTATGGTTTCATGGAGTAACATTCTTAGATATATCTAATTAATATTCAATGTTTACCCCAATTTTCCTATGGGATATTAAGTATTCATTGAATACATAGTTACACATTATCACAACATATCACCTTCAAATATATGAATAGTATTGTAGGACCATTAAAACCCTTGAATATACTCCAAGATATGTATTTATGTATTTATATGGTATTTATGACCAACATCATTCTATATTAATGTTTTCATATAATAATATCTTTTAGCTTAGTATTTAGATAGATTTATATGAACCTCACCTTGACAAGATTTAACCTATTATATTTTGTGTTGATTTTTGAGAATTAATTCTTTTGTTCCCTAATCTATTCAACTAAATAAGAGATAAATTTAGATAAATTAACATTAAAAATCAAAAATCATAGATTCACAAATAATATTTTTACTGAAAATCAACGGACAGATTTGATGTTTTGAGTTAGGGATACGGTATTCTTATGAATATATATTTACAATAAATTTTAGTTCTTTGTAAATAATGGGAAGCTAATCCCTATGTATAATGATCACTATGATATAATTCCATGAATTAATATGGTAGCTTATTTTTTTAATCATATATCAAAACATTTCAATGTTGATGAAGTATTCCAAATATTTATTTTGAGGAAGTACATATTTGATCTGTCACATGTACTATTCTAAGATGATTTAAAACATGGGAATAATGTATCGAATGATGAAAAACCATCACATGTTAAGGTTACAAGAGATTAAATTACCCATAACAAAATTTCATAGATAATTATTTTCTTGTAGAAAACATTTATTCTCATAATCAATATTGGAACCATAGTACATAATTATTATGACGTATCCTCTTTATTTTATCACTATAGTAATTATATTTTGATATAGAAATTCATTTTAGGTGTGGATTGTAACACCCCATGACATTAGCATATATATTCCTCTTAAAAATTAATTTTTTTCAATATCATGTGATGAACTTAAAAAATAATATATTAGATATTGAAATCAATTATTAAGAAGTTAAATTAAATTAATAAAATAAATTACTTGGTAAAAGGGGTAAAATTCATATCCGAAAGTATAATTGGTTATGTTTGTAAAATTATTTATTTTGATATATTTCATAATTTTAAGTAGTAATATAAAAAAAATTGTGGAAATATATATATATGTGATAAAATAACAAAATTATATCACTTTAATGGGTATATAAGAATAAGAAACACAATATTGGATGCTCATTGGTAAAAAAAAATATTTTCTACATGCATTGTTTTATTTATATTTTCATTTATTTAAAAAAATATTTGTAGTATTTATATTATTAATCACATGGAATAGTAAAATTTATACATATATATAAATAAATAATCATTCATAAAATTATAATCAAATCGTAATAAATTAAAATAAAATCATTTGAATAAAAAATATATATATTATTTGGAAAACTATTTTTTATGTGTAAAATATATTTTTATCTTAAAAAAGTAATGTTATAAAAATTTATGAGGAATTTTAATGTATTATGGGGGTAATATATTCAATTTAGAAAATAAATATCCATACAATGTGTTTTACTAAGCATTGAATAAGAATGATGCAATTCCATACTAATAGATTAACTATTAATATAAATGGTTTTAGGTTGATTTTTTTGGGTGTATTAGAATAAATTTATTTGAAATTAGTAAATTGAATTTGATAAAATTAAATAAAAATTTGTAATCAAAATTTATAAATTTTATTACAATGTATATTTCTTTTGAGTTCATGAAAATGAGATAAAATGATCAAGAGTTTATGTTCTCATGGTGAAGGATGGAATTAATAAATTGTCTTAAACAAAGAGATATGTCTTGAAATATAAAAAAACAAATATTAAATTAAATTTTTACTATATTTAGAGATCCCATAACCATATAATAGAAGTATTGATTATTTGTGTTCTCTTTAAAATGAAAATTTTAATAAAATTTATACCTAGGGGTAAAAATAAGGGTTCCGATTCCGTAACATTTATAAGAGGAAAAAATATTCAATATTCTTTAAAAAAAATTAGGCACATTGTCATTATATATTTATATATATATCACCTCAAAAATTTCCTCCACACATCATTTAGTTTTAATGATCAAAAAAATACCATCATAGTAATTATTATCGTTTAATCCTATGAAGGATACCTAAGGAAGATATAATTTACTTAATCGAGTTCTTTCTTGTTTCATTCTTCTTCCCCTAAAAAATAATCTATAATGCATTAAATACGTGATTAAATTAGAATAATTAATATTTATCAATTTAATTATATTGATATAATTTTCATTGTCTACTTCCCCTAATATCAATGTAAAATGATAATTTCTCTCAACTGCATGTGTAGAATAGTGCCTCCACAGAACAATATAATTCATTTTTCATCACTACATCTCATGAATGGTTATATAGATAAGTTTTAATAAAATATATGATATTTATATCCTAATTATGTTTCAAGAAACATAATTTATTATCTACCTTAATTTCATTCAATCCATTGAAAAACTAATATATTACTTGTGTGTACTTATGTACCATTGCTTTATGAAGGAATGTATTTGATTTTTATCAATAACATACATAAATGGTTCTAAATGTGTAAATAATGAATAAATTTTGTGTTTATGAAATTATTATGATTTTATGGATGATTAAATCCTTTTCTTGGTGAAAATACCAAATTCTATCACGATAAACATTCATTGAAAACAAAATAGGTGTCGAGAGAATATTGAGCTTAAGGAATAGTTGTTAATTAATAGTTAATAGAAATTATAAGTGAATGATATATAAGAATATAACAATGAATATGGTTGTGTTATATATTAATAATTAGTATTAATTTATTATATAATAGGTTATATCATGTATGAGTAAACATAAGACTTGGGGTAAGGGTTTACGGTACTAAGTCACATTGTTATAGAGAAATTTTTTGTTTCAATTTTCATTAGGGGAATTGAGTTTACTTTATATATTAAAAACTGACTATTTTCATATCATATGGTAATTTTAGTGGTTTTTCATGTATTATTTTAATATTAAACTCACTATTACTTTAAATAACTAATTTTTTCAGGAAATTATGTACTTTTCTCTTATGTTATGCACAACATGTTATTCCTCGATATCCATATTCATAAAAATTATTTTATTTACGTTTCTATAAAAATTGAAATGATTTATAATGTAATTTTATATTTAAATTTAACTTTAATAAAATAATTTATAAAAAAGCATCATCTCATATTCATAATTGTTTATTTTTTTCATTCTATATGAAATTTTAGAAATAATATTTTTTAGCATTTATAACTAGAAAATTATCCCATGATTCGGTCCTTTAATCTTAATTAATATTCTATTACAATTATCAAATTTTTTATATAGAAAATTATATTCCCATTATTCAGTAATATTTTTAAAAATGTTACCAATTGAAAAGAATTTGGTTTTTGTTTTCTGAAATAATAATTTTAAATCTTTTAGAAATGTGTATTCATCTATGTCTATATCCTTTAAAAAAATTTGTGATACTAAGAATATTAAATAATGATACCTTAAAAATTAATTCATTCAATGAATTATTATTAATTTTTAAGGAAATATTTATGACATCAATTTCTATTTGATTGGTCAATTATTCATTAATAGAATAAGGAATTCTTTTATGATCTTATGGAATACATGAGAATTGTATATCTTTATGTTGCTGGTAGGATTGATAATGCCATATAATAAACTAGGAATTGTTTTGTATCTTTACTTATTCTTTATAATCTTAAAATATTATATCACATGTTTACCCTTACTGAAAATTTCAGCTCAACCATTCTTAAATTTCAATATACCCATATAATAAAAATGGATATTGATTACGATTTTTATATTAAAGTACCAAGTTAGGAAAGTGATTATGAGGAATGATGAGTATGTTTAATAAATATCTTTCTCTTGAATCTAGTATCTAATAGAACTCAACAATTTAATTTCTAATGTGAATATTTTAATATATATAATGAATATTTTATAAAATGAAACAATATTTATGTAAGTGATACTCTTGTCACCTCAAGGATTTGATTCAATAGAACAAAATTTACATTCATTATAATATGATGTAAATAACAGGGGAAAATACACATAACACAATGATTTACCTAAATTACCCTAATGGGTATATATTCCAAGGAGTACATGTATCTCATTAATCATATACATGGGTTAGTAGAAACAAATTTTTACTTGTTATATAGTTTAGGATGATGCACATTTTGGAATTGTTCACTAAAATAACTACTACTACATGGTTTTGAATTCCATGTGATTATTTGTTCAAGGATATACTATTTTATAAAGAATAAAGCCATACTATAGTGTTATGAATGTTAGTTCATATTTAATTAAATGATATACATATATTCCTACTAATACTAATTTATTTTTTTCATTATAGATATTATTATTATTTAATTATCATCTTTAGGGTTTCAATATCAATAAAATTGTATAAACATAAAAAAATTTATCACAAAGTGAAATATTGAATTATAAATTATTTTTCACAAGTAACATTTTAAAAAAAATCAATCAAAATAATTCTTTGTTTCGAATCCATATTGTCTATTTAGAATAATATATAATAAGGATTATAGTTTTGGAATTGTATATATCTAAATGCTAATATATTACACAACTCAATGCATTTAATATCCCTCTCTCTAACACCCCTATTCTATAAAACTACGAGGAAGAGGGAATCATTATGTAGCATTAGGAGATTTATCTAGCCCATATAAAAACTAAGTGGAATGAGGATATTATATACATAGTAGTGATCACTACAATGATCTTGTAGAAGATATTGTATAGTCTCATGATCATATTCCATTCATAATTTAAGAAATAATCTATATTAAATCGGAGATCCTATGGTTTCTTTGGTTTTAGTTGAATTTTTTATACCTCTGGAATAATATTATCACCTTAGATACTGATCTGTGGTAGTTAGAGCCTCTTCCATCTCATTTGGATATAGTTGTTTATTGAATAAAAAATTTAAATAATAATAATTTCACACTATGTAATGTATTATTTATTAAATTATTGTAGTTTATTAGATTTTTAAACCTAGAAACAATTTATGAAAAAAAAATTGGACCTATAATGGTTATAAGGTAATGATGTGTTTTTTTTGAAATGTCAATAGAAAAGTATTGAGAAAATTAAAGTATCATTTTTGATTCGACTATATCATTTTTATTAGAACATTAAATCATTGTTAGGACAACATGATAACAGATCACATCATTGTGAATGTTATCATGATATGTCACAAAATTTATTATCCCTTGTTGAAATGGGAAGGGTTTTTGTGTAATATGATTATTCCGGACCTCAAAAACCAAATCAATGCCACCACACCAAAATATTTACAAAAATGATTCATAGATGATCATAGTTTATAGTATAACTATTAAATGGAATTGGATCGGCCTAATTAAATATAATAGTTCTATCTCATGACACGAGTTATTTTTTTCAACACTAACATTCCATTTTCAACATCAATAAAGGCCTTGGTGTGAATTATTTCAATGAAAATTATTTATTCAGAAATTATTAAAATACATCATCTATATGGGCCCTACGGTCATATCAAAAATCTGAGTGTGTTATTAATCAATGGAAAAATCATCATGTTATTAATAAACATTGTTTAAAGAGTAGTTACTCAATAAATAATTTTTAAATTATAAAATGTTGGAAAATATTAAGTTCATATAATAATTTATGAATTTAATATAAAGAATTATTAAGAAAAATACATTGATTGATATTATTTATAAAATATATAATGTATAGTTTATATAAGTTGTTTACATAAAAAATTGTATTTTTTATATTTATAAAATATTAGATAAAATATCATATATTTCAAAATAAAAATGTTTGCATATAAAATTCCACTTGATTAAAGAATAAGAATAATTTTATATTAAAATAAATATGAAATGTTCATGTACATTTACATTATGGAATTCACATAAGAATATTTCTAAATTATTTTGTTTTTATAATTTTATTTGTTTAAAAGGTATTCATAATTTTTATCTAATATCTGATTTTAAGAAAAAATAATTTTTTACCATTATTTTAAATATTATAATTCATGATTATAAGTATTATATCGTGAATGGATGTATACTTTAGTTTAATGTGTTAATCATATTCATTAAATTATAATACATGAATTTAAATAGTTATATTCAAGGTATGATAATTGATTTAGGTTTCTTCTGCATTGACATTGACTTGTATTTTTGTAGCCTGAATTTTGAAGTTTATTATATTTATACATATTAGGATTCATCATTATTATGGAATTAATGTCCCAGTTAGGTAAATTACACTAGGTAGATGAAAATTTGTTGATACTTCGGATCATGAGGGAATCTTATGATCTATCTCGAAAAGTGGTTGATCTATACCTATCATACTATTCTTTGAATTTTTTTTTGATTAATAATTTTTAATGATTCAATGCATCTACATGAAAGTGTTTCTTGTACCGTATTCATGAGATTCATGTAGATATGTATAAATATATATAGATTTTAATTTGGGATTGTAACATAAGTTTTTAATTGTGTAAAGCATTACACATTAATATAGTTTTAACATATTGATTTTCTCAAAGAAATTGGGATTCAAAAACTAAATCATTAGAAGTATTAACAGATATTAAGTGGATATATGAAATAATATGGTGATACATTGAAATATACTTAATATTATATGTTTTCGATTCCTTTTAATGACTAAAATGACCCATATATTTATGTGTTAGTTTACTTAGAGGTGGACCGTAAAACATTGGAATTTGTAAAGACCCAGAAATTTCAAGAGAATTTTTTTAAATTATTTGGAATTTTACGAGTCTGTAGTTCCTGAAGGCACATGATTCCGAGGCCCGGTGTGCCCAAAATCAATTTCTAAAGTTTTTTTGGGTACGTTCAGTAAACGTATGTGCGGGGTTTTCTATCTTTTAAACAGATGCTCAGAATTGAAATCTGAGGGCACCGATGAAACCACAACGCTAGTATTCACTTAAGGTGACCTTTAATGCAGTAGAGTTTGGTCAAGAGTAGAAGTTTTAGTTTGGGGATTCATAACAATTTAAAATAAAATTGTGGTGTTACAATAAGTGTACATAATATTATTTAATTTATTATGTGGTTGTTATTTCCAATAAGGGGAGGTTTTTGGTGGGGACCACACCCACATAACCTCCCATATGAGGATAATGTGTGGTGGGGCCCACACGAGAGCCTAACCCCTCACTCCCCCTTACACTCCAATGAAACCCCCCATATTAACTCTTAAAACTCTCCACCTCCTCTCATTGAATTTTAGACATTTCACCACCCTTCTCTCTTAATTATGAAAAACCATCTAATTAATATCTTCTTTAATTATTTGGAACCTCTTATTTGAATTAATTTGAATTTCATGGAAATTATATCAAAATTTGGGAGCCTTATTATAATATTTTTCTTAGAAAATACTTCAGTGGGGAAACCTCTGGAGAATTATAAGAAAGGTGTTCCTCTCTCGACGAAGAACACCGTTCGTCAAAGAAGAACATCTCCGATGAAGAATGTGAAGAACCTCTTTGAATGATGCTTCCTCCTCAGACACACCCTAAGGTCAAGGAATCTACGCCGTCTTCTGATTCTTTTCCCATGTCACGACAACAACTCTTCTTCTAACATTGATGGGACAGCACCGTTTTCCGTGACACTCGTCTTTCGCGGCACGACGACGTGTGACTTCAATTACGAGGTAGGGGGTTTGTATAATTTAAATTTAATAAATTGTACCTCAGTTATTTTTGAATGCATGTAATTGTCAATGGCCAATTTTTACCACCTTACGCGGAGGTCAAGGGTTGAACGAACACGATACAACGACCCTCCAATTATTATTGTTCTTATTCGTGATGGAGGCAGAGATGGAAGAGGCGGAGACGAATGGAGGAAGAAGTGGATGTGTACCAGCCATGTAGAGAAGAACTACGGCCTACATCCATGGACCACTCGACCGAAGAAGAACCGGCCGGCTAAAGCCCGCGGTGCCAAGAGGGCGCCGTGCTACAGAGAACCGCGGCCCTCCCTAGGCTGGCCACTTCGGTGGGAAAAATGGCCAGCAGGTGGCCAGCCGGGTTGAAGAAGGCCGCGACACCCAAATGTGCCGTGTGGGAGAACAGTAGCCCCCCATGTGCGGGCTGCTCATGCTGGAGAAGACCGGCCTGCTTCGGCGGCCGGACAGGAGGGGCGGCGCCGCTCAGCGCCACCGTTTCAGAAAACTCGGGGTCGCACCCCATGGACAGCTCAGCCAACTGGCCAAGCCTTAGGTCGGGCCGCCTGCCACCGGGCCATGCCACGCCCTACTGGACCGGACCCAAACCCCCATATTCGTACATATTTTACTATTTCACCAATAACATGAGCCACATACCTCCAATCTATGCACCATCAGTTGTGTAGGATTTCATGGATCGAGACGGTCATTTTGAAATATTAAACTGATGGTTTTGTCGATGTTGGGTAGGACCGGGTTGGTATGAACTCAAAACCACCCAGGTCCTCGGAGTAGAAACGCTTATAACATAAGGACCAGACATCCGATTGACGTACTGTCAACTAATTTGGTTTAATTTCGACGATACGGTCCTTTTGGAATACTCCACATGGGATTTAGACGAGATTAGAGTATGGATGGGTTGGATTGTACCCGAAATCCAACCGGGCACCTGGAATAGAAAAACTAATTACTCTTAGACAGGGCATTCGATTGACGTGTTGTCTGTCGCGTTGGGTTCCTTATGATGATGCGGAATTTCAGAATATAAAAACTTAGGACATAATGATAGTTTATGTATCGACCCATTTTCATGAGGAGAGGACCCTTTCAGATTCGAGCATGTTGTGTGCGAGAACCATAGAGCTGGCTGTGACTGTGACGATTATCGTACTAGGATTCTTAGTGGGTTCAACAATGACGTCTATCGTATTAGAATACTCTGTGGGTTTGATATAGATGACTTCTATACTGGGATCCTCTGTGGGTTCGACGGCGATGACTTTTGTACGGGGATCCCCTGTGGGTTCGACAACGATGACTTTTGTACTTGTATCTTGAGTGGGTCTGACAAAATAGCTGGTCATGTATCTTGAGTTGGTCTGACAGCTTAGCTAGTTTGGTATCCTATGTGGGTCTGACAACATAGATTAATCAGTGACTACATCTGATCACCTCTATCGTTATAGGGAAGATGTATACCTGTATGAGATGATTTGTGACTTTAAATCATTATCATCGATGTGATTGACTTACCTTCCTGTGTTGACTGGGTTGGGCTTGGGCTCGAGTGTTGGAGACAATTTGTGATTGATAGCTTAGGTATATGTATGGGTATATAACTAAGTAGAGTTGGTTGATACTTCGTGATCATGTTTTTTCTTCTGTGGTTTATCCTTTGTGGATTCTAGGAGACCTTCGGGGTCTCGGGGTCCCTAATTAGTATAGTATACTCACCCCTGCATGAGTTATGCTAGTACTACGTTGTGTTTGATGTAGACGAAGGACATCACTGATCGAGGTAAAGATTGTAGACCTCGACGGTACCCAGAGGCAGACCACTTGGAAAGATGTACACAGAGCAGAAGGACGGTTCCAAGGGGCTAAGGAGGCCATCTGTACCCACCCATCAGGTGGGATTCCTAGAGGATGATTCAGTATTTGATGTTTTACTTTACTAAAATTGTACTATCTTTTCAGTTTTACGGTACTTACTGTTGGGATTGTATTTCCAGCCCCTTTCCTTTCAGCACTTACTTTTATATACAGTTCTACTTAGTTTTTACATCCTATTGTGTACTCTGTTGTGTTTGATTAATTTTCTAAAGGCAATTCCTTCCCATCTTAGGGATTTGTGCCTTTGGTGCTAGTTTCCTGCCCCTGGCCTATGGAAAGCGGTATTGTGGTAGTCACGGCACGAGCCCTGAGGATGGGTCATGAAAAATTGGTATCATAGGATTCAGTTCTACCGTAGAACTCATGTCTCTGATCATTCATTTCTATAAAGCAATAGGGTTAAGAGTATTGAGTCTGGTTTTCAGTCTAGGGAGTCCAGTGTTGGTGCGGTGGCCGACGTATCCATACACCAGGACCTTGACTTCAGATTTCCATCTTAGTGCACGAAAACACTGATTGCGTGTGTGTTTCCTTTGAAATGTTTTCTTAGTGATTAAGTTTTTTCAACTCACCAGGTATACTATTTAAACCATGGTTCACCTTTTTATTTTTCAGGATAGCCCCACAAAGGCAGTCGGCTAGGGTTCCGAGTTACGTACGAGATGGTAGCCCACCGAGCGACGATGCCTTGGTGCAGGGCCCCATCATAGAGGAGGAACCAGCGGTACCACTACCCACTGGGCCACCGATACCACTAGCCCCAATAGTATAGATTGCATTCCGGCTAAGTGTATTGCACGAGTTCCAGCGAAAGAGGCCACCCATGTTCCAGGGAGAGACGGACCCCCACGAAGCTGAGGATTGGCCGAAGGCTATCATTATAGTTTTCATATTGGTAGGGACACAAGCTGACCTCATGGTGATCCTTGCCGCGAGTCTCCTGCATACATAGGAAGGTAGATGGTGGAGCCTGATACTTTGGGTGCATGATGAGGCATCACTACTCCGGACAGTCATCGAGAGCCTGTTTTGAGTAGAGTTTGTACCAGCCACCCTTCATGCGGTGCGGATTCAGGAGTTACTTCATCTGCAGCAGGGCAGCATGACAGTAACTCAGTACTCAGCGAGGATCACTAACCTATCATGCTACTCCATGGATAAGGCACAAGAACCGTTATTCAGGGCCCAAACCTTCAATCAGGGACTCGGGAATGAGACCAGGGCTTCGATGATCTCCCTAAACATCCCGACGCAGCCGAGGGTGCTAGAGAAAGCCCTTCTTGTGGAGAGTTTTCTCACTGAGCAGTCACCAGCAGCGAGACCCTCCGCAGGATGACACATTGCGGAGTCTTCTATAGCCAGAAATAGAATGTTGACACAGAGGTCCAACCGGACCTGGACATTAGGTGGGCGGCCTCAGGATATATGTTCGGTTGTGCGGGGCACACGAAACGGAGCCAACCCAATGAGGAGCAGGCAGTGCTATGCATGCGGAGGGAAGGGTCAAATGGTTCGAGACTACCTGACCCACCCTATAGATGAGCAGCAGGCAGAAGAGGGACCTCCCAGGCAGAGCTTCGACCATGGTGGTCTGCCAGGAGTAGGAAGATATGGCAAAGGATCTTGTCGAGTAGTAGGTGGTGGATGACGTTTTGAGTCCCTACCACCCCCACCAACACCAGGAGGTCCACCCTGACCATAGGGAATTGATGGACAAGGGAGAGCTCAACATAAGGAAACTGAGGCCTATGACCATAGTGCTCTAGGAGAAAGTGGATAGGAGTGGGAATTTCTCCACGCATAGAGACTTTTGTTTATAATTCCTCCAGCATTGTTGATGCCATTTTTTTGTTTCCTTTGTGTCTTTGTAATTTGAGATGTTGTAATAAATGACACTTGTCCATGTGGTGTTTTCTTTCCTACCTTTTTGTATGGTTGATACTGAGATATTCCAGTTAAAACCGTTGAATTGACCCTCACATTCGAGATTCCTAATGGAGGAGACCCAGTGACCACACACTACTGCCGACAGTGTGACTTGACCATTGGAGGCGAGAGTAATGGTTGGATCTCTTGGTAGTAGTGTCGAGTCCTTACGACGACGTCCATGGCATGAAATAGTACCGTTCATGTCAACATTGACTGTATTAGGAAAAGAACGTGGTTCATCTAGGGGATGAGACTAGATTTATCTTTCCAGAAAAGGAAAAATCATATCAACTCTTGTAGGACGTACGTGAAAAAAGCTATAGTTGAGTTCTTTACAAATGGATAGTAACACCCATAGTTCTTTGAGCGAACGGTTTACGGTTTACTCTAATATCAAAAGTCTCAGGTCTGTCTTCTCGTAGAAGCACTTGGACCTGAGATGGTGATGTTGGCTTGAGTTCCTCCGGGACTATGACTTTGCGATAGTCAATACTTATGAGGAAGGGGAACGTTGTAGAATATTCTCTCAGTAGGAGATCAGACATTCAGCTGCTAGGAGAGGCGATAGAGTAGCTGCTCATGTTGTAGATATCCTTTGTAGAAAGGGATGGAGCAGCCTTACTGCAGTCCCTCACAGTCACTCCTCCACTACTTCAGCAAGTCAGAGATGGCGCAGGCTACGACAGAGAAGGTGCAGATCATCCAGGAGTGAATGAATACTGCACAAAGTAGATGGAAGTCCGATGCTGATAGGAGACTAATAACACTTGATTTCGAGGATGGAAACCATGTCTTCTTACGGGTCTCATCTCAAATAGGTCTACGGAGATTTTTCTGGGCCGGAAAGTTATATTCGCTGTTTTTCAGGCCATTCTAGGTCCTCAGAAGAGTAGGTGGGGTGTCTTACAACCTATTCGTTCCACCTCAGTTGCACCAGGTGCATGATGTCTTTTATGTATCTCAACTAAGGAGGTACGTTCATGACCCGTCACATATCATCGACCATGGGGAGCTGGACATTGATGACGGGGCGACATTCACAGAGGTCCCGATGGAGATCGAGGATCGACATAAGTGGGTCCTACATGGATGGTCGATTCCTCGGTTGCGCATTCAACGGTAGCACAAGAAACTCTAGGAGAGCACATGGGAGCGGGAGGCTTAGATGCATGCTCAGTACCCCCTTTTTTTCCCTATTGTGTGTTGTAGCTTTACGGGGATGTAAATCTCTGAGGTGGGGGTAATGTAAAGAACCTGAAATTTCAAGGATTCTTTTTAAATTCATTGGAATTTTATGAGTATGCAGTTTCTGAAGGAACCTAATTCTGAGACCCAGTGTGCCGGTAATCATTTTTTGAAGTTTTGTTCAGGTACGTTCAGTAAATGTACGTGTGGGTTTTTCTGTCTTCTGAACTAGTGCATAGAATTGAAATCTGAGGGCACCAATGAAACCTCAACACCGGTATTTTCTTAAGGGGACCATTAACGTAGTTTTTTTTGGTCGAGAGTAGAATTTTTAATTTGGGGATACATAACAAATTAAAATAAAATTGTGGTGTTACACTAAGTGTACAAAATTTTATTTAATTTATTAAGTGGTAGTTATTTCCTATAAGGGGAATTTAGAGGTGGGAACCACACCCACATAACCTCCCATGTGAGGATAATGTGTCGTGGGGCCCACACGAGAGCCTAACCCCTCAACTCCCCCTTAAACACCCATTAAAACCAACTTATGAACTCTTAATACTCTCCACCTCATCACTTTTAATTTTGATCTTTTCACCGCCCTTCTCTCTTAATTATTCCAAAACATCTAATTAATATCTCCATTAATTAATTGGCACCTCTTATTTGAAACAATTTAAATTGTATGGAAATTCTATTAAAATTGGGGAGCCTTATTATAATATTTTCCTTGGAAAATATTTCGGTGGGGAAACCTCTGGAGAATTAGAAGAAAGGTGTTCCTCTCTCGACGAAGAACAACATTATTCAATGAAGAACATCTCTGAAGGAGAACGCGAAGAACTTCTTCGAACGACACTTCCTCCTCAAACACACCCCGATGTCAAGGAATCTACATCATCTTCGGAATCTCTTTCTGCACAACGACAACGACTCTTCTTCCAATGTTGACAGGACGCCACCGTTTTCCGTGAAACTCTTCTTCCATGGATCGAAAACATGGGATGTTAATTTCGAGGTCGGGGGTTTGTATAATTTAAATTGAATAAATTATACCTTTGTTCTTGTTGAATTCCAGTAATCGTCTATGGCCAATTTTTACCGCCTTACCCGGAGGGCGCGGGCCGAACGAACACGGCCCAACGACCCTCGGATGATATTTGATCTTATTCTTGATGAAGGCGGATATGGAAGAAGTAGAGATGATCGGAGGAAGCAGCGGCGATGTGCCAGCTACGTAGTGAAGAACCGCGGCCTGCATGCACGGGCTGCTCAGCTGATGAAGAACCGGCTGGCTAAAGCTTCCCGGGCCGAAGGAACCACGAGACCACGAGGGAGCTGCGCTACAAGGAACTGCGGCCCGCGCTGGGCGGGCCCCTTCGGCGGGCGAACCGGCCTGAAGGTGGCCTGCTGGGTTGAAGAAGGTTATGACAGCCAAAGGTGCTGCATGGGAGAACAGCGGCCCGCCTGGGGGGGCCGCTCATGCCGAAGAGTACTGGCCAACTTCGTCCTGCCGGAAGGACGGGTGGAGCCACTTGGCACCGCCATTTCAGATAACCAGGGGTCGGGCCCCCCGTACTGCTCATCCAATTGGCCGAGCCGGGGCATATGCAGGTCGGGATGCCCTAGAGCGGGCCGGGCAGCAGCCGGCGTGCTGTGCCACGCCACGCCGGGCTAGGCCGCGACCCACCGGGCCGGGCCACTTGCCGCCGGGCCGGGCCGCAGCCACTGGGCTGGGCTGGGCCCTACTGGGCCAGACCCAGACCCGGGACAGGTCGACCTGGTTCGGACCGACCCAGGGTGGGTTGGGTCGGGTCGGCCCTAACCCAAACCCCCCTCTTCAGACCCATTTTAGTAATTTTCTCCTAACCTTAGCTATGGACCTCCGATCGACACACCGTCATTTACGTAGGATTCCTTGGAACAAGAAGGTAGTTTCGATATATTACACTCAAGGTTTTGGCAATATTTGTGTATGGACAGGTTGGTACAAACTCAAAACCAAGCGGGCCCTAGGAGAAAAAATGCTTATAACTTAAGGACCGGATGTCCGATTGACGTGTCGTAAACTATGTTGGTTTACATTTGACGAGATAGTCTTTTTGTAATACTCCACATGGGATTCGAAAGAGATTGGAGTATGTTCGTGTTAGATTTTACCTGAAATCCAACTGGGCCCCTGG
The DNA here is from genome assembly GCA_963277665.1 of Viscum album. Classification (NCBI taxonomy): domain Eukaryota; kingdom Viridiplantae; phylum Streptophyta; class Magnoliopsida; order Santalales; family Viscaceae; genus Viscum; species Viscum album. The sequence continues at coordinate 843,804,687 of OY728159.1, forward strand.
AACGGAAAAGCTAATAACACTCAGACCGGGCGTCCGATTGACGCGTCGTCAGTCGCTTTGGGTACCTTATGATGCGAGAGAACTTTGGAATACATCAAATCATGACTTCGTGAGAGTCTATGCATTGAACCATTTGCTCGAGGAGCGGACCCTTCCGGATTCGAGCATGTTATGTGCGGGAACCCAAGATCTAGCTGCGACTGCAACGACTCTCGTACTGGGATCCTCCGTGGGTTCGACGACTACGTCTACCTTACTGGAATCCTCTATGGGTTCGACAGCGATGACATCGGTACTAGGATCATCAGTGGGTTCGATAGAGATGAATTCTATACTGGGATCCTCTGTGGGTCCGACAGCGATGACTTCTGTACTTGTATCATGAGTGTGTCCGACAGAGTAGCTGTTCTTGTATCCTGAGTGGGTCTGACAGCTTAGATGGTCTAGTATCCTATGTGGGTATGATATCTTAGATTAATGAGTGACTACATATGATCATCTCTATCGTTATATGAACGATGTATACCTGTGTGAGTTGAGTCGTGACTTTCAATAATTATCATCGATGTGATTGACTTACCTTCCTATGTGGACTGGGTTGTGCTTGGCCTCGAGAGTTGGAGCCGATTTGAGATTGATATCATAGGTATATGTATGGGAATATAACTACTTAGAGTTGGTTGATACTTCGTGATCATGTATTTCTTCTGTGGTTTCTCCTTTGTGGATTCGTGGAGACCTTCAGGTTCTCAGGTTCACTACTGAGTATCGTATACTCACCACTTCACAGGCTATGCCCGCACTAAATTGTGTTGGATGCATACAAAGGACATCACTGATTGAGGTAAAGTCTTTTAGAGCTGGATGGTACCTCGAGGTGGGCCACTTGGCGAGACGTATACAGAGAAGACGGATGGTTCCGAGGTGCTAAGGAGGCCAAATATACCCACTATTCAGGTGGGATTCCCAGAGGACAATTCAGTAGTTAATGTTTTACTTTACTGTAGTTGTACTTACTGTTCGGTTGTACTGTACGTACTGTTGGGCTTGTATTTCCGGCACCATTCCTTTCAGCACTTACTTTTGTATATAGTTTTACTTAGTGTTTACTTGCTATTGCATACTCTATTGTTTTTGTTTACTTTTAAAAAGGCAATGCCTTCCCAGCTTATAAATTTACACCTTTGGTGCTAGTCGCCAGCCCTTGGCCTATGGAAGGTGGGCTTCAGGTAGTCACGAAACGGGCCCCAAGGATGGGTCATAACAGAATTGGAGTTAGAGGGAATTTTAATTGTTAGTATCTAAATTAATATTTTGTGTCGGTGGAATATTAGGCCACCCCATGAGTAATTGGGATATTTCAGTAATGATTATTAATATTATATTTTAGATTTTGGGGAAGTATGACTGAAAAAACCAATACATTGCTATGTGAGACATTTGATTAGGAATAAGTTTAGGTGCATGGATAGTGGTTACACTAAAATGAGGTGGGTGGTTCTAATAACACTCTGATCACACTATAATTGGTGAACATTGACTTTTTAGTTCTTATCTTGAATAGTTCATTGTAGTATAAAAAATTTCTAATTCCACATCATTTCCATATATTTTTTATTTAGTCCATGATTCCTATGGTGATGTAAAAATGTTCCATTGTGACTTTTTTGGAGTTAGAGGATAATAATTATACTATAAAGTTCCCTCCCAATAATATATGAATTAGGACTAAAAGAGGGAATTTTTTAGGGATTATGCTTCACCTCCATTGGTATGCCTTTTGTTTACACTTGATCGATGGAATCAATGCAGATTTATTCATTAGTGGAACAAGGTATGAAGATCTCCTCTAAAATTATTCCCCCTTACCCTATGGTATTTGTCAATTTTATTGGTCTTGGATAGTGTTTAATCCTGAAATTATATTGACTTACATTTAAAAACCTTCGATTCAATTTGGATTTTGTGTACGATGTGTAGATGATATCCAGATAAATAAAATTATAACCATTTTTTATTTTTTCTTGGGGCATGACCCATAGAATCATTATTTTGGTATCCTAGTGGTATTGTGATAAATTTATGTTTAAATTTATAATAGACATTTGGAACATTTTTTTCATAGGCTCTGGTGCATATCAGGAGTAAACGACACCATGTTGATCATGGTTTCAACATCATTGATCCAATCAATATATTTGGATATGATTATTAATATTATGGGGTTTAGTTTTAAAATGTTTTTTACTATTAATATTGATTATTTTGTGGTTGATACAGGTTCTCATGGGATTGGTAGAGGTTATAATGATTTTTTTTAATTTTCATCACTAGAAGAGGTTGGTAAACATTTAATCACAACAACTCATTCTCATTGATGAAATTTTATTAAGTTTAAGTTAATATCATTTTTGGAATGTTTTCCATATATTGAGTTCGGTGAAAAAATAAATATGGGTTGGTATGTTTTGGCATGTCATTGAGAAAGTAAAACAAAGCATACTAAATTGTGTTATAGTGAATCCTTTGTCCAATGATTATCTGTGGCCCATTATATGGTTTTTTGGGTTTAATGAGTTAAATTATACAACATAAATGTTTCATACCATATTTAAAGTGTTCTTAAATTAGATTATTGTTTAAATTTAAATATTAAAAGGAATATTATGGGGATGAAATATCAAATGAAATTGTTTATTTTAATGGGTGGTATTGAAATTTTTTTCCAAATAATCGATAGATTTTTATGAGGTTTTTATATGATTTTGGCCAAAATAATAGAATTGATAATGAATAATTGTTATTTCATTTTATAAATTAATTTTATTGATTTTTTGACATTAATTTTAATGGAAGGGCTTGAGGGCCATACTGGGAAATTATTTTCTAGATTTGACTTGTTTGGGAAATGTCCAATTTTTTAATGGTTGAGTTCTTTTTTGTTCTTATTGATTATGTTTTATTATATTATTGTCTTTAATATAATGTTTGTCCAATGTGAACTACTAGAAAAACCATCCATTTTTTGGTGATTTAGTTTGATTTATTTAAGGTGTGGGAGTAGTTTTCATTGGGTAAGAAGTAATCGAGATCCTTAACAATATTTTCATTTGGTATTTGGGATAGAAAATTGACCAATTACTAGTTAGGTGTTTTCACATATCTATGAGAAATCTGTAATGTTATATATGGGTTTTTATAGACGATTTTTTTTCATTATAGAGGGCCTCTTGAGTTAGATTTGTTTATTTAGTTGGGTGGTAGTACGTTTATTATATGGTATATATATTAGTTTCAATTTATGTGATATATTCTTAGTGACATGAAAATACCATGAATGGATATAGATATAAGGTCTATGCGGTGAAATTTTTCCTTGTACTATTAACAAGGGAACTATGACTATATCTCATGAATTACATTGGAAAATTTAATGTGAGATAGAGTGAGTAGGTATATAGCTAGAGAGTCTTTTAAACTTGTGTGATGGACATCCTGATAGTGTGTTTATACCCGTGAGTGGTAACCTATTGGAATACATAAAAAATTATGGTGATGGATCACCAATAGTTGAAATGTAAAGTCATGTACATTTCATTCATTCCCATTTGAGATAAGATTGTGTATTGATGTGTTATTCCCCATGTGAACATATACATAGAGTAATGAGTAATGCATCACTAGGTGGGATAGTGGCTAACCCATGGGTAGTGATGATGAACTATCTGAAATAGAGATGGACCATGTCTTTTTATGATCACATATAATGTAGACAACCAGCCATGGGGAATCCATTTTTTATCAGTTGATTTTGAAATCGACTCACGATCTGAGTGATCAATAAGAAGTCATAGCACTATATGAAGGTGTAATGAGTGAAGGAACCAATGATGAAATGTGATATATGTGATCAAATTGGGGGTTTTCTATGGTATTACTAACATATAGTTATAGTGAGGAATGATGATATGATATGAGGCAAGGAACTAGATTTTTTAAATTTTTATATAGTTTGGAAAAATACATTATTTTTCCCATTTGTTTTATCATGGTGTTTTTATGGGATTTTATTGTAGGTCCCTAATTGATTTTTTATTTTTATATTCACATGGTGTCATTATTCCTATGATATTTTATGGGTTTTTTCACTAATAGGAAGCGAGGTAACAAATGTTTCGGGTGAGACTTTATTGAGTTAGCCTATTGGATTTTGTAAACCCTAATTTTAGTAATAACTATTGAGATATTAATGGTTATTGAATATATTATTGGGTACCATGGTTTATGTATCACTAATCACGTGAAGGGTGGAATTATTTTTATTTGGGTAGTGTTGGTATGAGTATTAGAGGTTGCTTCATCATTATTGCAATGTTGGACCAATTATGTCTTTTTACTACATTATCATTATATGTTATTGGGTGGTAATGTTTAAATTATCATTTACGTTCAATCATTAAGGATGTTCCTGAACATGAAATCAATCACATCAACATAACACGTCAATATAAGAGATGAAATAATAGTAGGTTTTCAAACACAACCAGTATTCATAAGCCTTAAAATGGTTTTAATGTATCTGGGTAGACTGTCATGTTTTTCTACATGGATTGGCATCAAGTTGGAGTTAGACACGTGGTTCTATCATAGAAGGATATAAAATCCATTATGTTTCCAAGAGACATTTTAATATGTGAAAACTTACATTATACATTTTTTCCAATTATTGTACGTTAAATTTATTCACCATTTATCCTGTTTCTTATTAATATATAATTTTTTTATATTATTTAATATTTTTATATTCTATACATTCTAAAATAATTTTTATGATTCAATAAATATTTTTTTAATCCTTTAATATTTAGGATTGTAGGTACCTCTTAGTTCCTAGAATTATGTGAATAAAGTTTTACAATGTTTTTTAAAAATGAGTTTCAAGAAATATCCTTAAAGGAATCAATTACGATGCGTATGATTTATATTGAGGGAATAACTTTGTTACGACTATTGTATATTATTTTTTACTAGTGAGAATACCCTAGTTTATAGAGAGGTGTACATAAGGTTATGTGTCACCCCATTATTGGGTAGTTTTGGAGAGATCTAATAAAATTCATTATAATATTGTATCATATAACATTTTTTGTTAGGAAATGGTTTGTTAGAGGTGGAAGAAGAATTTTAGAACATAACATGTAGTTCAGGAATATTCATAACCAACATGGATTCGGTAAAATCCAAAGTTATTATGGATTATTTAATTTTTATTATTATGAACCCTTGGTGTGAGTACAGGGTCAGATTTAGTCTCCTAGGGTTGGATAAATATTCAGGATGGTTTTCTAGGATTAGTAAGTAGTTATATATTTTATTAATGCATCATTATAGTGGAACATTAAGGGAATGATAAATGTTCCATAGGATATGATGATTAAAATATTACATCACCATGATCCATTTGGAGTTAAATAAACTTATAAATTATTTAATATTTTTAAAATAAAATTTGAAGAGTTATTAGAATAATATGGATTTTAGAGGGTTGATTTTTCATTATTTATTGTGTATGTCCATCAACCATAGTGAATTAGTTTTGTGGGGATGATATTTTTTCGTAATTTTTTTTAAATTAAAAATCATATAGTTTGACATGGAATGCGTAAAATGATTATTTATTTTTATGATTAATGGAAACTGAGGTGAGTTTAGTTTTTAAATCTATTTTAGTATAATTTTTAAAATAGAATTGGTTTTTGATGAAATACCAATCAAGGACGAAGATGTCCAGATTTTGGATTTGATGAAAATATTTAATTCCAATGTATTTTGAGAAAATATGTTCATGTATGATGTGGGTTGGATGTTTTGAATGAGTTTTCAAGATATAAAATTAGTGGGAGTGACTTGGTTTTGGGTTTTTCCAAGGATAAATCAAGAGGGATCTATGAATTTTAATTATATTTATTATGATATTTTTGAGAGAGATATATATTTTTTGAGATCATTGGGAATGAGTTTTGTGTAAAGATAAAGGAATATGATTGATAAAATATCAAATAAATTCTACGTTTAGATATCATAAATTGTATATGGATGGCCCTTACCCACCATTCATGGAGCATTGATGGTTTAATTGTGTTTCTAATAAATACTTTTAAATGAAAATGAATTCATTGGGGTAGGGATTTTGAGAATAGTCTAATTAATAATTAATATTTATAAAATATATATTTTAGGAAACATAATGGATTTTCGGAGATTTAAAAGAATTTTATCATTGACGGTTCACTACATAATAATCAATGTTTGTTATTCTAAGATTTTTATTTTGTATGATTGTATGTAAGTGGATGAAGATAATTGGAAAGAAAATTGCCTTATAAGTCATTATAGTAATGAATGTCAATATAAAACATCACATAAATACATGCATCTATAGTACATGACTTATTAATAGTAAATGGTATTCAAAATAAAATTGATATATCAAATTTTAGTTAACGTAAATGATTGTTGAAATGTCCAATCTAAAAAATGGAAGCCAAACACTCAAAATATCACACTAATTAGTTAGAAAAAAATGTGTATTTACTTCACCTGAATGAAAAAATGAATTAGAATATTTAATTTTTTTTTATAACAAATAGAATTCCTCAAAATTCAAAAATCTAGTAGTTACTAATGTTTCTAAAACTGCTATGATAGGTTAATAACTATCTATCAAAGATCATACATTATTTAGTTCACAGATAAGACCTAGAGGATGATCAATTAGATATTCTTCTTCATTTTACATCACCCTATGAGTATAGGGACCTATGTAACTTACAAGGTGAATAGAATGTTTTTACAGAAAACATCATAACACATTCCACTATAAAAACAATGAAATTTGGCACCCAAGGTGCCAATTTATAGGCATTGAAAGAAAGTTATTTTTTAACATAGAATTACAAAAACCACTTTTGACTCATATTTAAAAAGGTAAACAACATTTTTGTGACATTAAGTAAATTAAGTGTTTTTTGAAAGACTATTTAATGCATTTATATATGATTTTATAGGAATTCAATATCTGTAATGGATAAAATTTCTTAAATACCTATTTATTATCTTTACTCTAATAATTTAAAATTTTCATAAAATATCACTGAATTTTATCCACTATATGGATGAAGTATTCAAAGGATTTTTATTAAGGGTATTATCCCATATATTTATGTATTATCATACGAAAAATTATTACAAATTTATGTAGAATGTTCTCGAATGTGAAAATATATAAAAATATTTGTTTGATATTCTATGAACATTTTTACATTTTAAATCAATATTATCTTGTGCTATCCAAATCACATAATCTCATAGACAAAACATATAAATGGTATGATTTTTATTTATTTATTTTTATTAAATTAACAAATTAATATAAATATCATATAAATTTGTTACAATATTTTAATTTTTGCGATAAAAAATATGTTATCATAGAGATATAAATTTGGAATAAAATATTTTATCATACTGGAATCATTTCCCCAACCAAAAATTTTAAACTCTATGAAAATTTATTGTTTAACAAAAATATTATTAAAAATTTCCCCCATTACTAAATATTTAATATTTAGAGGAAAATTAATTAATGACAGTAATGCGACCAAAGGAATAACCACACTAAAGATTCAATATTGGCAATCAAACAAAATTGGTGTACAATAAATTGTATCAGAACATAAGCCAAGGATATGTAGAATATAATTTTTATAAATGAAATAAATGAGTCAAACAAACTACAAAATCCACACATTTATATTTCAAAAATATTTAATGAAAACCTTTAATCGTTTTACTCAAAAAAAATAGGGTATGCTTAAAATTTCCATCTTAATTGATTCTTTCCATTAAACCCACCCTCTACACTTTATTATAAAATTTCAACACCCCTTCAAAATATCATTTATAGAATTGAAAACTTAATCTAAAAACCTTGATATCACCATAAATTATATTCCACATGTATGGGTCATAAAAAAAGTCATCTAGACTCATTATTATGTAGTTATAAAATCATTAGGAACTCTAGGCACAAATAAAACTCAATATGTCATCATACCATGGGTTATGGTCAGAAACACCACAACAGATCTCATTAAGGAAAACCACTATAATTGGGAGGTGTGAGCCTACGTGGTTCTTCAATTGTGTGCAAATACTAATAATTCCATTATTTACCACATTTAACCTATTCGTTTCTCATATATCAAAGTGAATATCTTGAAGGATGAGATTCCATTATATGAGTTGGGTCTTAGTATCTGGTTTCCAAATTATAAAAAAATTAGTATGATTAGAAATAAAATACCATTTAAGAAAAATATATATGAATAATAAAATTGAATGTGTGAAAATAGATTTTTTTTATGTGGTTATGTAGTTTTCCAAGGAAATATCATGGGTATATGAGGAATATTATAAGGCCCCAGCCTCAAACCATACTTAATCTTGAGTTATTACAAGATTACACATTGTGGATCTTTTCAGGTTTAGAGTTTTAGAGAATTAGATCATAAAACATGCATTAAATTACACTGCTGGCTGCAAATCATTTTTTGATTTTCAAATGGCTGGTTTGAGGGTAGCTAGTTCCCTTGCAACCCGGTTTGAGGGAAACCGGAAACCTCACAATATTCCAGTTTCATGCCAGTAAAAGAAGAATACAACATCAATGAATCCAATTCAAATTCAAACAAACATCGAACCACGTGCCTCCTCGAGCCGCACGCCACCTCGCACCTCGAGCTGGACGCCACATCGAGAAACGGGTCAATGAAAGCAACCGCCTCCTTCCATCACCGGCAAGAGATTCTGGCCGTCAGTCTCCATCGACGTCGTCAAGTACGACGGATCAACACCATCACTATCAACGGAAAACTATATAAAATAAAACCTGGATTCTTTATTGACACTTCATTGACAATATCATCACATCATGTACCTTTACCTTACCCTGTGAAAAAAAATTCAAAAACTTAGGATGAGCATAAAAAGCTCAGTAAGGGATATAAAAATATGGAAAGGAAACATGAGTACATATATACATTAGAATGAAATCATACTTTACCCAGAAAACATAAGAAATTTAACATACCTCATCAAATCATGAATAAATCATAGAAATCATAAGACATAAAAGTAACGTCAGGCATTCATAACATTCTTACGTAGGGAGTAACCCTCTTGGTTACGTTTGGAATACCCATCACAGTATATTCCCTAAATCTCTTTGGAGAAACCTCAACGTTTAACCCCTTCACGTTACCTAATGCATTGGTGAGCTATAACGGTCTCAGCCACCCTTAGTTTATCACAGAACCACCCGTCTTCATAATAATGCCCAAGAACCATAACATAATCATATCACATAAAACATGCATAAAGGAAACATAACATTTCCACTTTTCAATCACAAGATATCAATACAACACATTGATAAAAAACATTATGAAAACCATTTTCAATACCAAAATTAAATAAAAGTAAAACATGGTATTTATTTTTCATTGAAAAAAAGGTATGGCTTGTAGAGGAAGCCGAAACTCAAATAATGGTCACGGCGGTGGAGAAGTCGTTGTCGCCGCATACATACGACAAAAACATTCCCTTTTTCCATTTAGTAAAATGCTTCGTATAAAAAGATTCCTTTTGGATAAACGTAAAAGTCAAAGGGTTTTATACACTGTATAAAAGAAGGTTGTGTATAAAACAAAAATATTCCTCAATGAAAGGAGATTGAGACGATGTCCCATACCTCGGGTCTGACTTGACTCGATCATTATTTAATGTCCTGAATAATATACTTGAGGTAATTTCTACTTGCTTAATAAACTTTTTCAAGTTCATTATTCCTTTTATATCACTTATTACCATGTATTGAACACTATGCAATTATTTAAGATAATATCGGTCGTTTTAACGATCATTGGTACTTGAGTCAAAAATATGCTCTTTATAATTACCAGTTGTTCATGTATCCATTATATCCAGAGATATACTCATGATTTATATATCATATATATCATATATATCCAGTATATACATGCATTTATAATATTAGATTACATTTAGAGGTAAAAATGAAATGCACCGTTCATGGAGACGGTAAGCCGTACGTACGCATGAATGCTACTTCCATTTATATTTCATATTTAATGGAATTAAAACATAATGATACATTATAGTATTATAATTCCAGTATTTTATCATATATAATATCATTCAATATATCCTTTATACTTACCACATATTGTATTAACGAATCAAATCACTTTGAGGGGGCGGTAGTCCACACTTCTTAAAATGAAGATATCGCGTTTACCCATAATGGAAACCATAAAGGTATGTCATAAATGAAAAATACAGAAGATTAATTAAAACATAAACATATTATATATCATATATAAATGTAGTGACATCTTAATGGCCACCTTTGAAGGTGTTATATGAGTGTTGAACAATCATCGTTTCGTGAGGCAGAAATTCGCCATCCACAGAAACAGTATGTTCTTTAACCATTAGATGTAGGTGTGTATAAGTGTATCTAGAATACATATTATAACAACATCCTAGTATATTGAAGATATTGGTGTTGTTACAAAATAAAGGAATAAAAAGAGTTTAGAGGGTAGGAGAAACAAAATAAAATATAAGAACACAAGAGAAAACACTACCTTGAAAACTGGCAAGTCGTTTTGATTTGAGCTCAAAGGATTCCTTGGGAAGACTTCTGCCCAATGTTAAGCTTCCAGGAGTAATAGAGGGATGTGTAGAGACAAAATAAAAAGGGGTTGGCCGAGCCAAATATAGCGACCCGGACTTTTCTTACATTACTATTACATCATTTCAAAGATAAACAACATAATAGTATTACACATGGAGGATCCAGAGGTTTAGTGTCTTAGGAAAACTAGGACTAAACATTACAAGTACAACATCAAGCATAAACATTTATTTAATTTCTTCTTCACTATCTTCTTAGTGGCACTTGAGCTCTCCTTAGTACATGTAGCCACCTGAGGATATACATCAAAAGGGGTGAGATAAAATCCCAGTAAGAGAAAAGATAAGAACAATATAGCATGGGGTGAGCATAATCATGACATAGGAAGAAGATCTTGAACAAGAGAGGAGCATAAACAATAAACTTGAAATGTGGAAAAGCATAAAAATGAAACATCATGACTTAGTGGTTAACTACCACACATAATTGTGAACAAATCTAGCATCATGTTCACGAATAATTTCACATTTACTCATGAGATTCATCACTTTACCCAATGCATTGGAGCGCTATATAATTCCGGGCGCACCCGTCACATTTAAACATTCATATTGCGCTATATAATTTCGGGAAAACCCGTCACATTATAACAATATCATTATAATGCTTGCCACATAGAACACATATCAAAAATGTACATAAATAAACCATGTAATGGAATGGGTTTCATCTCATAATAACACATTCATAAGCTTTGGGTTCCCAAATGAAAGAGGGAACAACATACTTGATATAAGAACCATCAACCTTGAATGAGAGGTAAAATGTGAGATCTTGAAAGAAGAGTTCTTTTGGAAAACATTTTGATGGACATAAAAACCAGTGAAAAACATGTATATCCCAGAAAATAAAAGGAAATGATGAAAAAATAATATTTGAGGAGTAACCATATCAAAAATGGAGTGAAAGAGGGAGAACCTGAAGGAAGAAAATTGGGTTCGAGATTTCCCCTTACCTTGTACTTGAATGCCTCCTTCTCTTTAATGTCCTGTATAATGACATTATATTCATCAATTAGAAATTCCAGAACCTTTTATACATTAATAGGGTTCATTATGGTTTCATTATTTCATATTATGTTCCTTTGGATGACTTATAGAGTTTAAAAACATTGATCGGGGATGTTCGTTTTTATGGTTTTCTTGAGCGGTCCATTTGTATTCTTAAATTGATGCTTGGGTAAATCATGGGTAAACATTCAGAACTGATATTACATGTTATTAATGATATTACAGAATCTTGAATGATTTTATAATGAGTTATATTAGATCCATGTGGACGAATCATTAGATAAAAATTTAATGATGGTTATTTGGGTTAATTTGAGCGGTTTTTGGATCACAATGATATTGTTTTAACATTTATCTTAGTAATAAGGACATAGGTTATTTCCAGAACATAAAATAGAAAATAATACATATAAAAGATTCTGTTTCAACCATAAAAATGGTTTCATGACCAGATTGGAGGTAGAAATGGAAGAAGAGAGCATGTTGTTTTTGAAGGTGATAGATTATCACCACTTGAACAACGTTCTCTTTAATAAAATAAAAGGAAAAGGGAAAGGGTGTGGGGTGATATAATATACCATTAGAATCATAAGATTACAGTATATGTATAATACTTGATTTACAAAACAATTTGGAAGAAGATAAATAGGGAGAGATCAAGAAAGGAACATGAACTTGAAAGGAAAATAAAGGAGAAGAGAGAGAGAAATTACCTTTAGAATCCTTCTCTTGAGATCCTCTTTAAGGAAGCTAGGATTGGTCTTTTTATGAGTCCATCAGCTTTTGGACGTGGGGGAGAGGCTAGGGAAGGTGTTTGGGCAGAGTTTAGAGAAGTATTGGAGCTTGAGAGGTGTGAGGAAAAGAGGGAGTGAAGGGTGGCTTTTATAGTGGAGGGGAGAGGGGTTTCCTTAATATAAAATTGATTAGATTATTAATTCCACCAAAGACAAGGAATAGTGAGTCTTGGATGACCAATAATAGTAATTTTATAAAGTAATCTCGAACCAAGTGGGCTTACATCAGCATAACATCAGCAATGACCCATTTAATACATTATTTAGCTTTTATTTTGAATTATCGGATTCCACTATTCATCAAAAATTCAGGTATCTCAGAAAATTCCCAAAAATTTACCCCAACCATTTTTCGACGTGTAGAATCCAGAAATGAAGTCCATTTTTCAAAAATAATTTTCTAAATATTATTAATTTAATATTTAATTAAAATCATAATTTACTTAAAAAAATAGTTTTTAAAATTAAAACTGATTTTGTAGCTCTTTCAAAAATTATGTAGGGTCTTATAAAATTATCTAAATACTATTAGAAATTGATTCAATGATTTATGAATACATTACAGGAAAATAAATATTCTTTTAAATTAATTAATTAATTATAATTAATTATTTATAACTTATAAAATACCAAAAACGTTTACTAAGGTCAAATTGTCACTTTCTAAGATGTCTAAATTTTATTTTATTAATAATAGGTAATGTTACTCCTATTTACTATTCATAAGGTTTATATTACTATTCATAAGGGTAGGTTACTATTCATAAGGGTATGTTACTATTCACCAAAAAAATTATTTTTGTTTCATTGAACTCCAAAAACTATCTTGAACACAACCGTGAATGTTGAATTTTAAAATTCCAAACATATGGGTGACAAAATTTTGTTTAAAGGTCACTTATCACTTAGTAGTTCATTATTTCGTGTTTTTATGACATAGATATAAGATGGGAATTTTCCATTGAAAAACTTTGGGTCGTTACATTCTTCCCCCCTTAAGAAATTTCGCCCCCGAAATTTCACTTTACACAAACAGGTGAGGGTACTTCTCCTTCATTGCCTCTTCCGGTTCCCAAGTTGCTTCCTCAAACTTTTGGTTCCTCCACAACACTTTGACAAGGCGGGTTGTCTTGTTGCGTAGAACATTATCACTTCGGTCCAGAATTTTTACCAGATGCTCCTCATATGATAGATCATCTTCAAACTGTACCACCTCTGAGTTTAGTACATGTTAGGGGTCTAGAATGTACTTCCTCAGTAGGGATACGTGAAACACGTCATGAACTTGAGCCATATTTGGTGGAAGTGCCAGACGATAGGCCACGGCTCCTATACGATCAAGGATCTCAAAGGGTCCAATGTACCTTTGTCTTAGCTTCCCTTTCTTCCCGAATCGCATGAGTCTCTTCCATGGAGATATTTGAAGGAAGACTTTATCTCCAACGTCGAACTCCAAGTCCCTTCAACGATTGTCAGCATAACTCTTTTTCCAACTTTGAGCAGCTTTGATGTGTTTCTGGATGACTTGAACCTTCTCTGTCATCTCTTGAAGAAGATTGGGACCAAGTAGTTTTCGTTCTCCAACTTCATCCCAACAGGTTGGAGTTCTACATCGCTTCCCATAAAGAGCTTCATATGGAGCCATCTGAATACTTGAGTGGAAGCTATTGTTGTATGAATACTCAACCAATGGAAGGTGCTGATCCCATCCACCTTTGGATTCAAGAGAGCAGGATCTTAGCATATCTTCAAGTGTCTAAATAGTCCTTTCAGACTGGCTATCAGTTTGGGGGTGATAGGACGTGCTGAAATTTAATTCAGTACTCAAAGCATGTTGAAGGATCCTCCAAAATTTAGAAGTGATCCTTGGATCACGGTCAGAGACAATCGAGATCGGAACACCGTGCAATCTCACTACTTCCTTCACATATATCCTTTCAAGTTGTTCAAGTTTGAGGTCTTCCCGAATAGCGATAAAGTGGGCAGTCTTGGTGAGTCGGTCAACCACAACCCATATCACATTATTTCCTCTTGACGTTTTCAGGAGGCCCATGACAAAGTCCATAGTAACATTTTCCCATTTCCACATGGGTATAGGCAAAGGATGCATCATACCATTGGACTTTTCCCGCTCAGCTTTAACTTTCTGACATACCAAGCACCTTGATATATATTCCTCAATCTCCTTCTTCATGTTATCCCACCAGAAGTGTTCTTGGAGATCACAATACATCTTGGTACTTACAGGATGAATAGCGAAAGTTGAGCTATGTGCATTATCCAATAGCTCCTTCTTTATTACGGGTGATGAAGGCACACAAAGCCGCGTTCCAAACCGAATCACACAATCATCGTCAATATGGAACTCTTGCAGCTTCTCTTCCTTTACTGCATTCACCCTCTTTTGTATCTCCACATCATCCCTTTGTGCTTCCTTAATCTTCAGTTGGATGGATGGTTGCGCAATCATTTGGGAAAGGTTGGATGTATCCCCTACCCTTACGATTCCCAAATCCATCCTTTGCATATCCAAGAAGATAGGGTCTTTCTCAATCCTCAACATGGAGAGAGTAGCAGGTTCTTTCCTGCTTAGAGAATCAGCTACCTTGTTCTCCTTTCCAGGATGCTAGTGAATAGAGAAATCGTAATACTTGATTAGCTCTAACCATCTCCTTTGACGCATGTTGAGCTCCTTTTGTCTGAATATATACATTAGGCTCTTGTGGTCGGTGTATATGTCACACTTCTCACCATAAAGGCAGTGCCGCCGGATTTTCAAGGCAAAAAGCATGGCTGCCAGCTCCAGATCATGCGTCGGTTAGTTCTGCTCATGGATCTTCAACTGTCGTGAGGCGTACGCTATCACATTATCATTTTGCATGAGTACACAACCCGAGCCTTTATTTGAAGCATCATTGTATATCAGAAAACATTCTCCACTTTTCGGTAGTGTGAGTACAGGTGCGGTGATCAGCCTTCTCTTTAGCTCCTTGAAGCTTCCATCACATTCTTTCGTACATACATACTTTACCCCTTTCCTTGTTAACTTAGTTAGCAGGCTTGACAATCGTGAGATGTTTTTCACAAAACGTCGATAGTACCCAGCTAATCCAAGAAAACTACCAATTTCTGTGACACTAGAGGGCCTGCGCCATTCCTCAAATGCCTTTTTCTTTGAAGGGTCCACAGAAATTCCCTCTCTTGTGATCACATGTCCCAAGAACGTGACTTGATTCATCCAAAGGTCACACTTGCTGAACATGGCGTACAACTTCTCCTTTCTCAATGTCGCCAACACAAGTCTTAGATGTTCTTCATGTTCCTCCTTACTCTTGGAGTAAATGATAATATCATCAATAAACACTACCACAAATTTGTCAAGGTAATGTCTAAAGACACTATTCATCAAATCCATGAAGATTGCAGGGGCATTAGTAAGTCCGAAGGGCATCACCAAAAACTCATAGTGCCCATACCTTGTACGGAAGGCAGTCTTCTAAATATCTTCCTTCTTCACCTTTACTTGATGATATCCAGAACAAAGATCCACCTTTGAGAAGTATTGAGCTCCTCTTAACTGGTCGAACAAGTCATCAATCCTTGGGAGAGGATACTTGTTCTTTATGGTGATCTTGTTGTGCTCCCGATAATCGATACACAGCCGCATGATACCATCCTTCTTCTTCATAATGAGCACTGGCGCACCCCAAGGTGATGCACTAGGGCGTATGAACCCTTTGTCCAAATGATCTTGCAATTTCTTCTTTAACTCCTCCTGTTCGATAGGAGCCATCCTATATGGGCACTTTGAGATAGGAGTAGCTCCGGGTAAGAGTTCAATTGAGAACTCTACCTCACGATCCGGGGGAATTCCGGGTAACTCTTCGGGAAATACATCACCGTATTCCCTTAAGATTGGAATTTCATCAAGGTTGGAACATTCCTTTGACTCAAACATTTGGGCGAGGTATGCTTCTTCATAGGGAATCATCACCCACACCATTGGATAATTTTTAAAAGGATATTCATGATCTTCCTTGCATCTGTAGAGGAGCATGGGATGGTTCGGAATTTGAAAATATATTTCCTTTTCCTGACAGTTGATATGTGCTCTATATAACGAGAGCCAATCCATTCCCATTATAGCGTCGAATTCCACCAAGGGAAGTATTACGAGATTTGCTGGAAGAATCCTCCCACATACGTCAACAGGAGAAGAATCAAACACTTGGGATGCAATGATTGCACCACTTGGTGTATTTATAGATATCTCTACGTCAGGGTTTCGGGGCTTCGATTCTATAGTTCTAGAAAACTTGCAAGATATAAAGGAATGCGTAGAACCAGAATCAAATAAGACTTTTTCCATTCTTGAGTGAATAAGAAGTGTACCTTGTACGACTTCATTATCATGTTCCACCTCCGCAGTAGATATGGCATAAGCCTTCCCTTGTTCCTTTGGCTTTGGTGGTTGTTGGCGCTGATTACCCTCGAGAGCTCGAGGTTTAGTGAACTGGTTTGAATAGTTCCCTAGCTCCTTACAGTTGTAGAATTGAACCACGAGTGGTTCTCTCCTTTCATCGGCTACATTATCCTTCCTTTTAATGTCTCTTCGACACTCGTGAGCTAGGTATCCTTCTTTCCCACACTTAAAGCATTTCCCCGTCCCTTTGAGGCAGTTCCCATTGTGCAACTTCCCACATTTTTGGCATGTGGGTCGTTGTGTTTTCTTCTCATCTTTATCACTAGATCCACCAGCTTGAAACTCCGTCTTTCTTTTCTTATCACCATAGCCATGGGACCATTCACCAAACTCCATCTCCACTTTGAGAGCACACCAAACAACTTATTCATAACTCCCAATGTCTCGAATTGCAAGAGCTTTTCGAAGATGAGGTCTTAATCCACTAAATAATCTATCAATTTTGCTATCATTGTTGATAACAAAACCAGAAGCATACCTTGCAATCCTTGTAAAATATGCTTCATAGGTTGTGACAGATTCTCCTTCTTTTTGCTTGAGCTCTATGAATTATCTATCCATCTTCGTGCGAAGAGTTCATGGGAAGTACTTATTAAGAAACATTATCTTAAAGTCTTCCCATTTCATCTCTTCAATTTCTTCCCTTGGCTTGGTGTTCTTAATCAAATCCCACCATTTATCAGCTTCCCCATCTAGATGATAAACAGCTAGAGTCACCTTCTCTGTCTCGGAACAGTGATGAACAGAAAAGATCTTCTCCATGGAGTTGACCCACTGTTCCGCAACTAGTGGATCAGAAGATCCACAAAACGTCGGTGGTCGTTGCTGCATAAAACATTCGATAGCTAGTTGCTCCCTCTTTGGTGAAGGAGGACGTTCCCCATTATTATGGTTATTATTAATAACCTGAGATAATTGGGTAAGCATCGCCATGAAGTTTTGAACTCCACCTCCAAAATCATTGGGGATGTCGTTCGGGAAATCGTTGCATTGGCCCTCGCAAGAGTTGTTGGCCTGATTTCTCCTGGTTCCCACCATTTTCTAAAATAGAAAAGGTTAGAACAAAACATAAGTAAACAAGTCATGAATAAATTAACCTTTTAAAAAATTATACCAAAAACATAACATATGGGATCCCTAGGTAAATATCCTTGTGTGCATATTTGTACTTAGTTTCATGCTAGAGGTTTTCTTTAGGGTTCACTAATCCTAATTCCCAAATTAACTAAACCTTTCCTCTGATACCAACTATAGCGACCCATCCATTTCTTATATTACTATTACATCATTTCAAAGATAAACAACATAATAGTATTACACATGGAGGATCCAGAGGTTTAGTGTCTTGGGCAAACTAGGACTAAACATAACAAGTACAACATCAAGCATAAACATTAATTTAATTTCTTCTTCACCAGCTTCTTAGTGGCACTTGTCCTCTCCTTAGTACATGTAGCCACCTGAGGATATACATAAAAAGGGGTGAGCTAAAATCCCAGTATGAGGAAAGATAAGAACAATATAGCATGGGGTGAGCATAATCATGACATAGGAAGAAGATCTTGAACAAGAGAGGTGCATAAACAATAAACTTGAAATGTGGCAATGCATAAAAATGAAACATCATGTCTTAGTGGTTAACTACCACACATAATTTTGAACAAATCTAGCATCATGTTCACGCATCATTTCACATTTACTCATGAGATTCATCACTTTACCCAATGCATTGGAGCGCTATATAATTCCGGGCACACCTGTCACATTTAAACATTAATATTGCGCTATATAATTCCGGGCACACCCGTCACATCATAACATTATCATTATCATGCTTTCCACATAGAACACATATCAAACATGTACATAAATAACCCATGGAATGGAATGGGTTTTATCTCATAATAACACATTCATAAGCTTTGGGTTCCCAAAAGAAAGAGGGAACAACTTACTTGATATAAGAACCATCAACCTTGAATGAGAGGTAAAATGTGAGATCTTGAAAGAAGAGTTCTTTTGGAAAACATTTTGATGGACATAAAAACCAGTGAAAAAAATATATATCCCAGAAAATAATTGTAAATGATGAACAAATAATCTTTGAGGAGTAACCATATCAAAAATGGAGTGAAAGAGGGAGAACCCGAAGGAAGAAAATTGGGTTCGAGATTTCCCCTTACCTTGTACTTGAATGCCTCCTTCTCTTTAATGTCCTGTATAATCACATTATATTCATAAATTTGAAATTCCATAACCTTTTATACATTAATAGAGTTCATTCTGGTTTCATTATTTCATATTATGTTCCTTTGGATGACTTATAGAGTTTAAAAACATTGATCAGGGATGTTCGTTTTTATGGTTTTCTTGAGCGGTCCACTTGTATTCTTAAATTGTTGCTTTGGTAGATCATGGGTAAACATCCAGAACTGATATTACATGTTATTAATGATATTACAGAAGCTTTAATTATTTTATAATGAGTTATATTAGATCCAAGTGGACGAATCATTAGATAAAAATTTAATGATCGTTATTTGGGTTAATTTGAGCGGTTTTTGGATCACAATGATCTTGTTTTAACATTTATCTTAGTAATAAGGCCATAAGTTATTTCCAGAACTTAAAATAGAAAATAATACATATAAAAGATTATGTTTCAACCATAAAAATGGTTTCATGACCAGATTGGAGGTAGAAATTGAAGAAGAGAGCATGTTGTTTTTGAAGGTGATAGATTATCACCACTTGAACAACGTTCTCTTTAATAAAATAAAAGGAAAAGGGAAAGGCTGTGGGGTGATATAATATACCATTAGAATCCTAAGATTACAGTATATGTATAATACAGGATTTACAAAACAATTTGGATGACGATAAGTACGGAGAGATCAAGAAAGGAACTTGAACTTGAAAGGAAAATAAAGGAGAAGAGAGAGAGAAATTACCTTTAGAATCCTTCTATTGATATCCTCTTTAAGGAAGCTAGGATTGGTCTTTTGATTAGACCAGAAGCTTTTGGACGTGGGGCAGAGGCTAGGGAAGGTGTTTGAGCAGAGTTTAGAGAAGTCTTGGAGCTTGAGAGGTGTGAGGAAAAGAGGGAGTGAAGGGTGGCTTTTATAGTGGAGGGGAGAGGGGTTTCCTTAATATAAAATAGATTAGTTTATTAATTCCACCAAAGACAAGGAATAGTGAGTCTTGGATTACCAATAATAGTAATATTATAATGTAATCCCGAACCAAGTGGGCTTACATCAGCAGAACATCAGCAATGACCCAATTAATACATTATTTAGCTTTTATTGTGAATTATCGGATTCAACTATTCATCAAAAATTCAGGTATCTCAGAAAATTCCCGAAAATTTACCCCAACCATTTTCGACGTGTAGAATCGAGAAATGAAGTCCATTTTTCAAAAATAATTTTCTAAATATTATTAATTTAATATTTAACTAAAATCATAATTTACATAAAAAACAGTTTTTAAAATTAAAACTGATTTTGTAGCTCTTTCAAAAATTACGTAGGGTCTTATAAAATTATCTAAATACTATTAGACATTGATTCAATAATTTATGAATACATTACAGGAAAATAAATATTCTTTTAAATTAATTAATTAATTATAATTAATTATTTATAACTTATAAAATACCAAAAACGTTTACTAAGGTCAAATTGTCACTTTATAAGATGTCTAAATTTTATTTTATTAATCATAGGTAATGTTACTCCTATTTACTATTCATAAATGTCATATTACTATTCATAAGGGTAGGATACTATTCATAAGGTTTTGTTACTATTCACCAAAAAAATTATTTTTGTTTCATTGAACTCCAAAAACTATCTTGAACACAACCGTGAATGTTGGATTTTTAAAATTCTAAACAAGGGGTGACAAAATTATGTTTAAAGGTCACTTATCACTTAGTAGTTCATTATTTTGTGTTTTTATGACATAGATATAAGAAGAGAATTTTCCATTGAAAAACTTTGGGTCGTTACACCAAAGTCTTGAGAGGTGTGGGTAAGGTGGTAGAGGTGGGGGCCTTTTATAAGAGGAGAGGAGGGGTACTCTTGGAATGTTTTAAAAGTTTACTTTATTATAAAATTCTTTTCGGAATTAAAAGGTCCCAATACTATATATTTCGAGGATAAGGTGCTAGGATTTCGAAATCCTCCCATACAATATGTTTTTTACTTGTGTAGGTCTTAGATTTTACATTATCTTTTCATTTTATTTAAATCGTTAAATAATGAGGTAATCACTACATCATCATGGTGTTGTAAATAATTTCATTTATTTAGTGTCTAAAAATAATAAAAAAATCATGATGTTGGAAATATTTTTTGATTTCTAATTAATATTTATAGTAAAAAATATGACTTGTATAACCCCATTTAAAAATTGTTTTAGTAAAACAACTCATGTTTGTGACATTATTATTTTAACTTTAAATAAAAAGTTATTAATGTCATTTTCCTACCTAAGTGGTTCTATGGGGTCCCCATGTTGACCAATGGATTTTTTGGGTCGGCCATGACACATCCAATAAGGGTAGGACATGTGTCAAGGTCATTTCATATTATTAAAACATTATTTTTACCTTAAATTACACTAATTACCTCTAATCGCGATTAAAAAACTTAAAAGTTACTATTCACCAAAAAATTATTTTAATCTCATTGAACCACATTTTACTTCATAATTACAACCATGTATGTCAGATTTTTGAAATTCAAAATGCAGAGGTGGTAAATTTTCATTTAAACGAAAAATCAGTTTTTATAAGTACCACTTAGTGGTTTCACTATCCATCAATAATTGAAGTTTTTCAGAAAAATACCAAAACATCACCCTAAGATATATTTGATATTCTAGATTCAAAAATGATGTCTATTTTACAAAATTTAAAACATATACGTTACATTAATTAATTTAATAATTAATTCTCACTGTCAGACCAAATAGCGTGATTTTATGAAACAATAAGTATCAAAAGATTGACACTAGTTTAAGTCTAATTTCAAAGTGAAATTTATTCCAACGACCAATATTGGATTAAATGGAAGAAATATATTCTCTTTGAACATTAAAACCCATTCAAAATATAATCTAATCATATAAATAAATTAGATCAAAAATACTTTTTGAATTAAAATACAACATTTTTCACTATTCATTGAAAATGAACTTTATCGGAAAAATACAAAAAAGTCACACAATGTAAAATTTGATGTCCGGATTCTAAATAACAATTTTATTTGGTCCAATAGAATGTATAAGAGTGACCAAAACTATATTTAATGACGGTTCTCCATCAAAAGACAATAAGTGGACCTTTAGTGAAAATTAGAGTATATATGCCTAAAATTGAATTCTTTTTGTATTCTAAGCCTTTATCGTTTATTGTATAAATGTAAGAACATTTGACAAACATATATAATCATATTTTAGTTATTTGCATTCATTCCCGCCAATACAACGTCTACATGTTAACTACCATTTAAAATAATATTGTTTTATTACTAGTGTGCAACGTAAGATTTCAAAGAAACTCTTTGTTGCGTATCAGGTACGCTATCAAACATAGCAACCCCGTTAAAGTAAAATTAATATTTAATTCATAAATATTAATAAAAATGAAAATGTTTTATTCCATATTCCCCTGGGATGTTACATCCTTCCCCCTTTTGGGAATTGCATCCTCGCAATTTTATTCACTTATCATAATAAGTGGGGGTATTTATCCCTCACAGAATTTTCAGATTCTGATGTTGCCTACTCAACCATATGGTTTTTCCATAAAACCATTACCTTGTTAATTACCTTATTCCACAACACTTGCTCTCTTCAGTCAAGTATCTGGACTGGTTGTCCTTCATAAGATAGATTCTTTTCCAACTAAACTACCTCTAGGCTCAAAACATGAGATGGACCTGGCATATACTTTCTCAACATCGAAACATGAAAAACATTGTGTACCTGAGATAAAATTGGAGGTAAATCCACTCGGTATGCAACTGATCCATCTTTCTCTAGAATTTCATATGGTCTAATGAACCTTGGACTCAACTTTCCTTTCTTACCAAATCGCATCACACTTTTCCATGGTGAGACTTTGAGAAAAACATGATCACCTTCCTCAAAAGATATATCCTTCCTCCGATTATCTCCATAACTCTTCTGCCTGCTTTGAGGTGTTCTCATGTGTTTTTGAATCAACTGAACTTTTTCTGCCATCTCTTCTACCAATTTCGGTCCCATCAACTTCCTTTCACCCACTTCATCCCAAAAAGATGGAGTTTGACAACGCTTCCCATAGAATGCCTCAAATGGTGCCTTCTGTATACTGGAATGAAAACCTTTATTATAAGAAAACTCAACCATAGAAAGATGTTGGTCCCAACTTCCCTGATAATCCATCGAACAAGCAAATAGCATATCCTCCAAAGTCTGAATTGTTCATTATGACTGCCCATCTGATAGAGGATGAAAAGCTGTACTAAAATTTAATTCAGTACCCAACGACTTCTGAAGTACTTTCCAAAAGTTAGAAGTGAACCTCAGATCACGGTGAGATACAATTGAGTGAGGAACTCCATGTAACCTGACTATCTCTTTATGATACAAACGGGAAAGGTGATCTAGGGAAAAGGTATCTCGTATTGCCAGGAAATGAGCAGATTTAGTCAAGCGATCAACAATAACCCAGATTACATTATTACCTCGAGGTGTCTTCGGAAATCCCACAACAAATTCCAGGGATATATCCTCCCATTTCCACTCTGGCACTGGTAAAGGCTGAAGCATAACTTTCGATAATCGCCACTCTGCTTTAACCTGTTGACATGTCAAACACTTTATAGTAAAATCAGCAATGTCCCTTTTCATTCCATCCCACCAGTAATACTCCCAAAGATCTCTATACATCTTAGTACTACCAGGATGTACTGAAAATGGAGAACTATGAGCTTAACATAACAAATATCTCTTCAACTGTAAATCACAAGGCACACACAATATCTTCCCAAATCTCTAAACACAATCATTATCAATGTTTAATTCAGGAAACATACCCTTCTGAACCAGCTCTACCTTTTTTTGCAACCCACTGTCTTTCTTCTACGCTTGCTTAATTATGTCTGATTTAGATGATCACACTGATACCTGAAACAAAACAAAATAACTTCCTGCACCAACAACTTCTATTCCAAAGTTCATCAAATCAAAAACCAATGGATCTCGTTCCAAACGTTGTGTGGTTAATGAAGCATTACTTTTTCGACTCAAAGCATCAGCCACTTTATTTGCTTTCTCTGGATGGAAATTAATTGTACAATCATAATCCTTGATTAATTCTAGCCATCTCCTCTGTCTCATGTTCTATTTTTTCTAAGTTAATATATACTTTAAAATTTTGTGATTGGTATATATCTCACACTTTACTCCACACAAATGATGCCTCCAAATTTTTAAAGTGAAAACAACAGAAGCTAATTCCAAATCATGTGTAGGGTAGTTTAACTCATGAATTTTCAACTGTTGTGAAGCATAAGCAATTACCTGATCATTCTGCATTAGGACGCAACCAAGTCCTTTCAATGAAGCATCACTTTAGATAACAAACTCACCATTCCTGGAAGGTAGTGCCAAAACTTGAGGATTCCCCAATCTTCTTTTCATTTCCTGAAAACAATCATCACATTCTTTTATCCAGATAAACTTAAAAACCTTCTGAGATATCTTATTCATTGGACTAGATAACCATGAAAAATTTCTAAAAAACTTTCTGTAATAGCCTACTAAACCAAGGAAGCTACGAATCTAAGTTACATTTGTGGGTCTTGTCCATTCTTCAACAACATTTGTTTTCGCAGGATCAATCGTTATTCCATGTTTATAAACAATATGACCATGGAAAGAAATTTGTTGCAACCAAAACTCACACGTGATGAATTTACCATAAAATTTCTTTTCTTTTAAGGTTTGAAAAATAACCCTTAAATGTCTTTCATGCTCCTCTTTACTTTTAGAAAAAACCAAAATATCATCAATCTCATCACTATCCCTGATATTTTTCACCATCGACCACCACTGATCAGATTCACCTTCCAAACGGTAACCATAAAGTCTAACCTTTTCCTATTATTAACACCCCATGACATCAAAAATCTTCTCTAGTTCTTTAATCCACCCTTCAACTAGAACAGTGTCAGATGATCCTCTGAATGATGGGGGATGTTGCCTCATGAAATGTTCCACCACTAACATGTTCCTCTGTGGTTGATCTGGCTGATCTCGTGAATGGATACCACCACCATTTATATCCTGAGTCAATTGTTCCATCACTGCAACAAACTGTTCAGTTGCAATTCTAACCATCTCAGGTTTCTGAATCGGAAGGTTATGTCCTTCTATATGCCTTCTTATCACTGCTTCCCTATTTCCTCTGCGGAAAACCATTCTGAACAAACATGTCTTAGATGAAGAAACATGGTAATCTTCAAATGCTATATCATTTCAATTTTACAATAAAAAAATATTTTTGGATAATCATTTAATAGAAATCTAACTCCTAACGTTATCTAAACCGACCTATGATACCAACTATAAGGCCCCAGCCTAAAACCATACATAATCTTGTGTTATTACAAGATTACACATTAAGGATATTTTCTGGTATAGAGTTTTATAGAATTAGATCATAAAACATACATTACATTCCACATTTAAACAAAGTGGTTACATAAAATACAGTATTTATTTTTCCCATCAACAGAAACCTATTTAAAATAAAACATGGATTATTTCTTGACACTTCATTGACACTATCATCACATCATGTACCATTCCCTTGACCTGTGAAAAACATTTCAAAAATATGGGATGAGCATAAAAAGTTCAGTAAGGTATATAAAAATATGGAAAGGAAACATGAGTACATATATACATAAGAATGAAATCATACTTTACCCATAAAACATAATCACATTAATATAGCTCATCAAATCATGAATAAATCATAGAAATCATAAGACATAAACGTATCTTGAGGCATTCATAACATTCTTACGTAGGGAGTAACCCTCTTGATAACGTTTGGAATATCCATCACAGTTTATTCCCTAAATCTCTTCGGAGAAACCTCAACGTTTAACCCCTTCGCGTTACCCAATGCATTGGAGAGATATATCGGGCTTACCCATCCTTAGTTTATCACTGAACTACCCGTCTTCATAATAATTCCCAAGAACCATAACATAATCATATCACATAAAAAATGCATAAATGAAACATAAAATTTCCACTTTTAAATCACAAGATATCAATACAACACATTGATATAAAAAAATTATGAAAACCACTTTCAATACCAAAATAAAATAAAAGTAAAACATGGTATTTATTTTTCATTTTAAAAAATTTATGGCTTGTAGAGGAAGCCGAAACTCAAATAATGGTCACGATGGCGGAGAAGTCGTTGTCGCCGCATACGTATGAAAAAAACATTCCCTTTTGTCGTTTAGTAAAACGGTTTGTATAAAAATATTCCTTTTGGAAAAATGTAAAATTCAAAGGGGTTTATACACCGTATAAAGAAGGTTGTGTATAAAACAGAAATATGCCTCAATGAAAGGAGATTGAGACGAAGTCGCATACCTCGGGTCCGACTTGACTCGATCGTTCTTTAATGTCCTGAATAATAAACTTGAGTTTATTTATACTTTCTTAAGAACCATTTTCAAGTTCATTATTCCTTTTATATCACTTATTACCATGTCATGAACACTATGCAATTATTTAAGTTAATATCGGTCGTTTTAACGATCATTGGTACTTGAGTCAAAAATATGCTCTTTATAATAACAAGTTGTTCATGTATCCACTATATCCAGAGTTATACTCATGATTTATATATCATATATATCATATATATCCAGTATATACATGCATTTATAATATTACATAACATTTAGAGGAAGAAATGAAATGCACCATTCATGGAAATGTTAAGACGTACGTACACATGAACGCTACTTCCATTTCTATTTCATATTTAATGGAATTAAAACATAATTATACAAAATAGTATTATATTTCCAGTATTTTATCATATATAATATCATTCAATATATCCTTTATATGTACCACATATGGTATTAACGAATCAAATCACTTTAAGGGGGTGGTAGTTCGCACTTCCTAAAATGAAGATATCACGTTTACCCATAACGGAAACCATAAAGGTATGTCATAAATGAAAAATACCAAAGCTTAAGAAAAACATAAACATATTATATATAATATATAAATGTAGTGACATCTTAATGGCCACCTTTGAAGGTGTTATATGAGTGTTGAACTATCATCGTTTCATGAGGCAGAAATTCGCCATCCACAGAAACAGTATGTTCTTTAACCATTAGATGTAGGTGTGTGTAAGTGTAGCTCGAATCCTTCTTATAAAAACCTAATAGAATATTGAAGATACTGGTTTTGTTACAAAATAAAGTAATAAAAAGAGTTTATATGGTTGGAGAAGCAAAATAAAACATAAGAACATAAGAAAAAACACTACCTTTAAAACAGGTAACTCTTTTTGATTTGAGCTCAAAGGCTTCCTTGGGAAGACTTCTGCCCAAAGTGAGTCTTCAAGGAGTAATAGAGGGATTTGTGGAGACAAAATGGGGATAGGTTAGCCGAGCCAAAGGCTTGAGTGGTGTGGGCAAGGTGGTAGAGGTGGGGGCCTTTTATAAGAGGAGAGGAGGGGCACTCTTGGAATGTTATAAAAGGTTACTTTTTTATAAAATGATTTTCGGATTTTAAAGGTCCCAAAATTATGTATTTCGACGATAAGGTGCTAATAGTTAGAAATCCACCCATCCAATAGGTTTTTGACATGTTTAGGTCTTATAGTTTACATTATCTTTTCATTTTATTTAAATAGTTAAATAATGAGTTAATCGCTGCATCATCCTGGTGTCATAAATAATTTAATTAATTTAGTTTATAAAAAAATATTATGATGTAGGAAATCTTTTTAGCCTTCTAATGGATATTTATAGTCAAAAATATGACTTGTATAACCCCATTTAAATTTTTTTAGTAAAACAACTCATGTTTGTGACATTTTTATTTTAACTTTAAATAAAAAGTTATTAATGTCATTTTCCTATCAAAGTGGCTCCATGGGGTCCCCAAGTTGACCCATGGATTTTCTTGGTCGGACATGACACATCAAATAAGGGTAGGACATTTTTCAAGGTCATTTCATATTATTAAAACAATATTTTTACCTTAAAGTACACTAATTACCTCTAATCATGATTAAAAACTTAAAAGTTACTATTCACCAGAAAATTATTTTAATCTCATTGAACAACATTTTACTTCCTAATAACAACCATGTATGTATGATTTTTTAAATTCAAAACACAGAGGTGGTAAAATTTCATTTAAATGAAAATTAGTTTTATAAGTACCACTTAGTGATTTCACTATTCATCAAAAATTAATGTTTTTCAGAAAAATACCAAAACTTCATCCTAAGCTATATTTGATATTACGGATTCAAAAAAGATGTCTATTTTACAAAATTAAATGAATATAAGTTACATTAATTAATTTAATAATTAAATCCCGTTGTCAGAGCAAATAGCATGTTTTTAGGAAATAATTAGTATCAAAAGATTGACAGTTGTTTATGTCAAATTTCAAAGTGAAATTAATTCCAATGACCACTATTGGATTAAATGGTAAAAATATATTCTAATTGCACTTTAAAACTCATTGAAAATATAATCTAATCATATAAATAAATTAGATTCAAAAGTGGTTTTGAATTAAAATACAACATTTTTCACTATTCATTAAAAAATGAACTTTATCGGAAAAATACCGAAAAATTCACTCAAAGTAAAATTTCATGTCCCGATTCTAAAGAAGAATTTTATTTTGTCTAATAGAATGTATAAGAGTGACCAAAACTATATTTAAGGACGGTTCTCCATCAAAAGGCGATAAGTGGACCTTCAGTGAAAATTAGAGTATATATGCCTAAAATTGAATTATTTTTGTATTTTAAGCCTTTATCTTTTATTGGATAAATGTATAAACATTTAACAAACATATATAATCATATTTTAGTTATTTCCATTCATTCCCGCTAATACAATGGCTATGTGTTAACTACCAATTAAAATAATATTATTTTATTACTAGTGTGCAACGTAAGATTTCAAAGAAACTCTTTGTTGCGTATCAGGTACAATATCGAACATAGAAACCCCTTTAAAGTAAAATTAATATTTAATTCATAAATATTAAAAAAAATGAAAATGATTTATTCTTTGTTCACCTAGGATGTTACACATATTCAGTGAAATAGTGATACATGTAAACCCACTATAATAAAACATCCCCAAATAAAAATACATAGGAATTAAACATGAGATTAAATTGGAGATACCACCATGGTGGTTGGATGATGAGAGGTTTTGCAGGATTACATTTTATGGAATTAAATGTATCTTCGAAATTTGTTTCCTGAATAAACAACGAACATTTTTATAACAATCATTATAAATAATGTGTTGTATAAATAAATTTATTAATTTTTTTTCTATAAAAAACATTATGTATAAATATGAATTGAAAATGTTGAATGTATTTTAAGATATTGTAGGGGAATTTAATAAAATTAATTAACTAGTTTATCAAATTCTATGACTCGAAATGACACAAATTATTACAATCAGGTGCTCTAACATAAAATAAAATTTCTAACAATTTATTATAACATATTCTTATATCTATTAAAAAATAATAAAAACCTAGGGGTTATGAACACCCAAAAAAATTAGAGCTATAAATATGAAATGAACCAAGAAAACATATGTGTAGTGCACTAGATACTCAGAGAGAATACTAACCATACAACAAAAAATTTATCAGAAGCATTAATGAGACCAAATGAAATCATATATATATATATTTCAAATGGATATGTTTTTGTTTTATTTTATGAATCATTTTGGGAAATATGGATTTTAAATAAACCAAAATACAAATCAATGTAATAATTAGCGTGACCAACGACCCAATTATTATAATAATTTTGAAATTTAAGGAAGAGGAAACTCATCATTTTTTCAAGACTAATTTTAGTATATATTAGTTTATATGGAATCGATAAATAGTTTTTCACACATTTTCGTAGCCATTAATTCCATCCATTCAATATTACTATTGTAATTGTTTTCTATAGAATAATTTTCACTATGATAGCCCATTTACTTTCAGATTTAGGATAGATGGTCCCAAAAGAGCTTAATTTTATAACCTAATAATTTATCATTTCATGGATGGTGGGATTTAATAAGAGTTTTGGTTGACTTATGATCATTGAATCATCCACTAAAGGAATGCGATGACTGAAAATTGATTGGAAAATCATAGGGAATATCATTCAATGTCTGTGACATCATGATTTTAAAAAGGAATAAAATTTTTAATTCATTATTTGTATAGATTATATTCAAAATAATAATGTAAATTTTTTCAAAAAGATAATATTAGTTTAAATTTTAATGAATGGGTTTTAATTCTAAGACTATTATTTTTCGATTTTTGGAAAGAATTATAAGGGAGTGTGGTAAATAGAAATGCCTATATACTAGTTATTATTATCTATAGATGTATAATAAATGGAAATAAATTTTTTTTAATCACTTATGGTATTGGGTACCACATAATTAAAATATTTTTTTTGAAGAAAGAAATTATATTTTTCTAATTCCACACAACAATCAAAAAATGACTACAAACACATTGTGTTAAATTATGATGAAAATTAATAATGGGGATTAACAGAAGAATATATTGAGATATTTCTATTCGACTTAACATTAATATAATAATTAGGAACAATGAATTGATCACAAAATTTTATTTTAATACCTCACGTATATAAAAACACACCTTTTCTAGCTTAATTCAATGGATAATGTTCTTTTGTGTATAAAGATATTGTAATCTCCAATTTATGAAATAGCCTTTCAAGTATTATAGGATCATGATAATGGGTTTATGTATCACTCATATCATGTACAAATAATATTTCATGAATTTGAGATTATTCAGTAAAATTATTTTTTCTATGATTACAAATATTGGGTGGGTTGTGGCCTAATAGGAAATGTTCAGGATGATTTACATTGATTAAAAATCCCAATCATACAATTAAGTATATATAATTAATTGTATCACATACATTAATGATATAAATAAAAAATTCATCAAAAAATAAATTCACCCCTATGATTTCTTGTATTGTTAATATTCTCGAATCATCGAATTTTCTATAATTACTAGTTGTATCATAGTAGACACATTCCTTCCAATTTTAACCCTATTTTAATTCTTTAGTCACGTATAATTGTTGAAAATTTCTATTATAATGTTTTCATAATGATGAATTTGTTAAGAAATAATTATGGGTGGAATATTACCAAAATAGTTTAAACATTTATCAAAGATCTACATAACTACTTCATTATCATATTTTTTTCTCAGATTAAGAAAAAATATAGAGAAAAAGGAGTTGAATGAATTATTTAAGTGAATCATCAATGATAACTTTTTACATATTTTTAATATTATGATATTCACAAGAATATTTTTGTAATTACGATATATTTTTCAAAAAAATGCAATACTTATTTCTAAATTAATTGATAAGAGAAACATGTTTCTAATTTGGAAGTGTCATGGAAGTTATATGGAGTTTTTCATTGGGATATACACTATGAAGGGAAGGAAATTTTATGGTTCCGTGAATTTTCATCTCACTAAATATGTTTTATATATTTTTTAATTGAGTATTTTGGTATTGAATTGATTTTTGAGTATTATATTGTAAATGTGGGTTATGGTATTCCATTTTATTCACCATGTCATCAAGGATAGATATTATTTTTGGTGTAGTTTGTCGAAATGTAATTTATGATCATTGACATTTTTGGCATGTGGTGGGGGAGAATACCCTGCATCTTGTTTATCCATGACTGTTTTGGGAGGTTAGTATACTCCCTATCCTATAAGATTAGTCATCTTTCCATAAAATTTTGAATAGGTAGTACATTTCTATCATGATAGGGTGGAAAAAATTGAAACATTGGGATATTTCATCAGAAATCTCAAATGGTCTTCTCAATTAAGGGCAATGATCTAAATAGAATATCTCAACATCATACATTCCAAAATTAATTATAGGATAAGGATGTGATTTCCCATAGGAAATTGAATGTTTTAGTAATAGGGTACTTACCCATTAAATCATAATGTCTATCATTCTCTTCAAAATTGGAACTCTTCACCTCATGGGGTGTTCCAAAAGGTTTAATAGAACTCAAACTGAAATGTTTGTTGATTTTCACCATGTTTTCGATGAGAATGATTTCTGTGAATATATAAAATTCAATTAAATCATCATAATCAACTATATAAATGATAATATAATCCTAAGGTATTAGTCCTTCATTAAAATA
Source organism: Viscum album (assembly GCA_963277665.1). Lineage (NCBI taxonomy): Eukaryota > Viridiplantae > Streptophyta > Magnoliopsida > Santalales > Viscaceae > Viscum > Viscum album. The sequence goes on from OY728159.1 coordinate 843,837,374, forward strand.
TTATATTATAATTTGATCACTTATTTTATGGTGAAGTAATCAAGCACATAACATTGTAAATATTTAAATGTATTCATTTCATGATTCCACATCTGAAATTAGTTTTCAATATATTTTATTAAATATCAAATTAGTTTACAATTATTTATATATTTTTCATTAAATACACATTTCATGATATTTGCGACATTAATTGAGTAGTAATTATTATACAACAAGTCTTTTAAAGTTCCTCTAAGGAAATTAAATTTTATACTATTTTAGAATGTTCCTCAAACACTCCTACTATTTTTAAGGATTATCATATAGTATGAAAATATATTAAATAATTTCATATTTCCTCTTGAGATAGTACATATAATTTAACTAACGAATGAATTTAATTTAGTTTTTGAATGAAATTTAGTGCTTCATCAATATATTGTATATATATCAATTGATACTCAATGTTGGGTGAATTGAATTACATTAATTTAAAATTATTATCAACCATTATGTATATATTAAATTTTGGTTAAGTTTTGTCTTCTAAATAAGATGGTTTTAAATTATTTTTGATCAGTTGGGTGTCCTCCTTCAAAGAGTCATTTTTTGTCTCCCGATGTCAATGACGTGTGATAATCTTTGGTACTATTTTAAAATGACGTAATTATATTTTATAAAAACACATAATTAATAGTTATTTTGTAGGAAATAATTTATAAAACAATGACATATATAATTTTCTGATTCAAAATCATATATTTATAAAAAAAGATTACGGGCTTATAAAAAGTACATACTAATAACGTAAGAACTCTCTAGAAATGATACCAAATTTTTTACCATATTGTAATGACAATTCAATGTAATTATATTTATAGACTTGATTTATTGTATAGGGAAGAACCTAGATAATTAGTATGTTAGTCATGAATTTTTCTAGTTATAATTACATATATCATTTTAAAAGAAAACTCAATTTAATGATTGGTTTGAAAATAATAACCCAACATTTAACATTATATATTCTTTATTAATTTAAATAGAACTATCTTTATTGGATTATAATTGATATTTATGTATTGGATTTTAGATATTGTAGTCAAAAATCAAAAATACCATATATATATTAAAAACCGGATACCTCTATTTAGTATCAATTTTTCCAAAAAAAAAAACCTTCTAAAACAAACACATTCTCTTTTCATGAGAAATATTCAGGAATTTTAACATGACCTATTCATTGTAATTATGTATAACTAAACCCTAATAAAGTCATTTTAAAAAAAGAAATTGGGTGAAAATTCTTAGTAACAAACATAAAAAATAATAATTAAACCTATTAGTGAATTTTAAAACCATGATCTAAAAGGGCGGTTTCCATTAATATAATAAATATTGAGTTCAAATAATAATTTAATGATAAATTAAAACACATTTTATAAATAAATAGTTTCATAAAATTCATTATAATAAATCAAAAATTAAAATTAATAATCATGTCTGTTTTTTAGAAAACATGATATCCCTGGAAAAACATTTTTCTTACAAACATACCATTATACCCATAAGTATAAAATTATTTTATTAACATTTAAAATAAAATTATTTTTTTGAAAAATAAAATTAAATAATAGAAAATTCATGTAGGTTTATTCGGATATAATTTTCATATAACCATTTTAAACCCACTAAAACCAATAATATATAAAAATAACCACATGGTTGAATTATAATATAATTACATAATTTATTCAAGAACAATCTGGGTGCACTCATTATATAATCAATATTAGGATCACCCTACAACATGAGCTATATAAGGGGTCACCCATACTAATAAATTGTTTCAAAGTAACATATCATGAATAAAACATTTTATGATTGCACTATTTTAATATTAAACTCTTGATAACTCTTCTGAAATCAAATAAATGCCCCTTCCAGAAATCAAGAAAACAATTTTATTTAAAAATACATTTTCAATGTTGTATTATCCATAAAAAATAGATTTTTTTGAAGAATAAATATTAACATAAAAAATGAATATAATATCAAATAATAGTTATGGTGGTGGGAATGGTTTTGTGACTATATATAAAAAAATATAACATTTATTTTTTCTTTGGAAGGCATTGTGAAACATTTTGTAAAATTAATTATTATTAATATTTTTAAAGTAAGATAAATTAGAAATAACATTTATATTATATTTTTTTTATTTCAAAAAAATAAATTAATAATATTTTTTTTAATATGGACATGGAATGAAAATGTTTTTGAAGGGATACTTAAAAAGATTATTTTTAAACGAACATCCCTTACCTCTAGTTAGTCTCTTCATTTATGTTCATTTACATCCAAAATAAGAAACATAAATGAATTTTTTATTTTACTATATTTTTTTCTTAGTCAATATTATTTCATTTTATTTAACATCATATTATATACAAATACTTAATCAATTATTTTAATATGGGATGGTTTGATGATATTCGTCTTATATATCCAAAATAAAATTGGTAGGTTGACTAGTAAAAGTTATCATTATTAAATCATTACTATAATAATAATAATGAAATTAATATCATTGTTATATATTTGTTATAATTTTATAATCAACCATTAATAATAGTTATTATAAATTAACTAAATTAAAATTGGATAGGTGGTCGGTCCTATGTACATATATGTATGGAAACAACTTTTCAGTGACCATTATAGATAAAATGTAATTATTATATTATATTTATATAAAGTTAATCTGTTCTTAAATAAACTATTATTTATTTAAATACTATTATGTATATAATCTATGTGATATGGTGGTGAAAAGCGAATCACATCACTTTGTGGAGGAGATAGTCCACACATAATCACGAACGATGTTATCATTTTATAGTGAATGTAATGGTAAGAAATTATATGATATATTATCTTTCCTTAATGATTGATATGTCACCAATAAAAAATATATGTACAATATATCAATTTTATAAACATATGTGAGATATTGATATTGAAAATGAGTTTTACTTGTTCATGTGGTGGTAATACACTATACACTTGATGTCAGATTTGATTCTCATTTATCCAAAGATAAGGTAGTGATATGTTATGTAATAAAAATAATAAAATCTCATTTTATGGAAGATAATGGTGTTATTTTTTTAATTTGATTTAATATGTATTTAGGGAAGACTGATATTAAATAATATAAATTGTTTTTGTCAAGAACTATACCATTAATTCAAACATCATATTATGGATTGCATCGAATGATTACCTATGATTGTTATCTAGTAAAAAAGGAATATAGATCATAGCGATGGATGTGATGAATATATTTGATAGAAAATGGGTGAACAAATTGTTTTTTTACGTGTGAATAATAGAGGAGAGGAGGTGAAAATTAATATGTGTGGGGTTGAGAACATTAGGTATTACTCAAAGTATAAAATTATTATAAATTAATTTTCATGTAAAAATGGATAAAAATTATTTATATAGAATATACGATAAGTATGGGTTGAAATACAATCTTATTATTGATGTTTGACATGTTTAGGTGATGTTTTATCCATTATTACATTGTTTTCCCCTACCAATCCTTATAACTATTAATGTGAAACAAAGTTTTTAACATTATATGTGTTAATATAGTTATAATAAAGGGATAAATGAAAACTAAATGAACCATGGATGATATTATAATTAATTTAACATTCACCAGGCCTATGATTATATTTCTTGGCATTTTAAATTATTTAATAAAGAATTATTTATTATAAAATTTAATTAATGAAAATATTGGAATTATTCATTTAGTTTGATTATTAAAACTACAATTAAAAAAATGAAATTTGAATATTATGCTTTAAAATATATTTAATAATTCATGTTTATATATATAAATCATAGAACCCAATAATTCATTCAATATTTATTACTTATAATATTAATAAAATATTTTATTTTATTTTTCAATTAATTTGATATTTTCTAGGTCTACATTGTGTAATATATTAAGGTAATAATTTGATCAATAAAAATGATAAATATATTTTCTAATAATAATAATAATATTTTTATTAAATTAATACTTGAAACCGAATATTGGAACTTTTTTCCCGATGAAAAAATTTAATGATAATAATAAAAATGGAATGAAATTTTTAATTTTTCATTATATAAAACTATATTATTGTAAAAATCATGGAAAATTGGAAAAAATCAGACACATTTGACATTTAGATGTTTATGGATGAGGTATTCTAATTAAATTAAACCAAGGGATGTTTTAGATTCATTTTTGAGTTGTAATCACTTAATTTTAGCCATAAATACCCAATTTATCAGTTTCGAGGTAAGAAACATTTATTAATGTTACAATTGATAATGAAAAAAATAAAAAACCTATAAATAATAATTTACTAGAATATTTGAAATATGGAATCAATTTTTTATGATTGAAAACAAATAAGTTGAAGAATTTAATATAATTTAATGCTTTAAAATGTGATGGAATGTAGTTTTTTTGAGTGAAAATTACTTTTTATGTAGAAATATGTTTTGATAGAAATTTTATGTATTATATTTATTCAAGATGAATATAAATTGATTAGTTTAAATAAAAGGAAACAAATTATTAATTTTAAAAAATCAAAAAGTTATTTTTTTACTTTAGTATTAATTTTAAAAAATAACATTATAGTGAATATTAATATTTTTCATTATTTATTGAAAACAACTTTTCAGAAGATACCCAAAAATTAATCCTAAAATTGTGTTTAAATGATAAATAATAAAATATATTCACGTATTAAAATTTAAATACTATAAATTTCAAATATATGTTTTAAATAAAACCATTAATTGTATAAAAACATAATTTGGTTAGAAATAAAGTCTTTTTTCCTTTTGAAAGTTAACTTAATTAATAATCTTATAATGAATATAAATCAATAAAATATTATTAATTAATATTCAAAATTATTAAAATTATTTATCATGACATTACAAAAAAATATTAAATTATTCCCCATTTATGAAATTGTGTGCCAATAATTTTATTCACTTATTAATCACGTGAGGATATCCTTCCCTGAGTAAAAATTTCAAATTCCCATGTTTCCTCGTTCACCATATGATTTTCCATAATATTGTACCATGGTGAGTTCACTTGTTATATAGTAATTACACTCAATGGTAAATAATTTAATAGTTTTTTCCTTATAGTAATGGTTATCTTCTAACTAGAATACTTCATGGCTTAAAATATTAGATGAATCCAACATATATTCTCCTAACATCAGAACATGAAATACATTATGTACATTGAATTAAGCTATTGGAAAGTTCACGTGGAATTTAATTTATCCAAAAATCAATATAATATTATTTGGTCAAATAGGCGATGGACTTAGTATCTCATTTTTACAAAAACACATATCAATTTTCCAAGGAGACACATTGCGAAAAGTATATCCATTTATATTGAACGACATATATTTCTTCCAGTTCTCCTCACACTTGTTTTGACTGTTATGATAATACCTCACTTTTTTCTTAATGTCCTTCAAGATATAATCCATTTCTTAAATAAAATATATTACCATAAACTTCCTTTATCGTATATCATCAAAACATTAGTCTCTAACACTGCTTTTTTATATAATTACTCATAAGGTTCCATATTTATAATAGAATGAAACCAATTGTTATAAGGATGATAATCTATAAGACTATGTTGATTGAAACTTCTATTGTACTCCATAGAATAGTAATGAAGCATATAATTCATCCCTTTAATGTTTTACACTTACGGTTTATCATATTGTGGATGAAAGGATATAATAAATAATAATTAAATACCCAACAACTTCTACATTCCTTTGATAATATATATATGGACCTAAGATCATGGTTAGATACAATGGAGAGAGTAATACTATTTTAATAGAATATATACATAAGATATAGTCGAGAAATATGATCTAACGACATAGTATCACAAATGGGATTGAAATATGCATATATAGTTAAACCATCAATAAGAACCCAAATCACATTATTACCTCAAGATGAAATTGAAAATTATTCAAAAAAATTATTGATCTGTTTTCCAATTTCCAATCTCTCATTTTGAATGTTTAATAATAATCCACATCTGTAATTTTTATTTTTCTTTCTACTATTGAAAATAAAAACATTTCATGGTAAATTTGAATATATATCCATTCATTATATCCCATCAGTAATACATCTAAATATTTTAATATAACCAAATGTTTGTTGGATGAATATAAAAAAGTTAACTATGATCATAACTCAAAAATTATCTCTTCAAATAATAAACATAAGGAAAATATAATATTATTAAAAAAATGATGAAATATTCTTTAAAAATAAGAATGAATGTAAACATATCCTTCTTAGCATATTTTTCATTTTCCTATGAAATTTGGTGCACGTCTTGAGAATTTTTAATTATATATGATAGAGATTATTTTATTGAACCCTAATACAAAAGAGTAGAAGTTATAACAATAATAATTTTCTATGAAAAAATTCATCAAGTCTTAAACCAAATGGCCATGTTCCAAATGAAAAATGTTCATTATTGCATTATGTTTCTGACCCAAAGGAATATCTAAATTGTTTTCTAAGGATAATAATGCATCATTCATTCATAATCACTAATTATTTTCTCCCATCTTCTAAACCTCATGTTCAAATCTTTCTATGTGAAAATATACATGAAACACTTATGAATAATATATATTTTACACAATACTCTATATAAATGATTCCAACAAATTTTTAGTGAAAAAAACATATCTTCTAATTCAAAAAAAAATTGAACAAAATTTAACCCATTAGGATTATATTTTTTTGATGTACAATCCATTAACTGATCATTATTATATAATACACAACCAGAATAAAATGAAGAAGCATTACTATAGATAAAATAATTATCATTTCTAGAGGACATGGAAAAAATTGGATAATTCACCCATATTATTTTAGTATCTGAAAATACTAAACACATTAGAACATTCAAATAAATTTAACTCGATTTTGAATTAACTTCTTTAGTGGGATAGTCAATAGAGAAATAGTTATTATCAAATTAAGGAACAAAAATTATAATACAAGAAGACTATACATCATTATAATAATTTTATGACATGGACACACATCAATAACATTAGTTTTAGAAGTCTAAATAATTATTCTATCTTTATAAACAATATAAAAAAGAGAATAAAAAATTTCTATAAAAATTCATACATACTATATTTCAACATATTAATTGATTTCTTTTATGGTCTGAAGAAAACCAATTTTTGTGTTTAATGATCCTTGTTACTTTAGAATAAACTAATATGTTATAAATAAATAAAACCAAAAACATTCCTAAATTATTTTTGGAAACTCTATTCATAAGATCCATAAATATAATAGGTAAATTAGGCTACCAAAAGGGAATAAATAAAAATTAATAATGCATGTATCTAGCTCTATGTTTTGTATTTGGAATAAATTTCTCTAATAGATTCAACAGATGATACTATGAGAATAGATGAATATTAGAAATTTACTATGCTCCCTGGATCATATCATTCAAATAATCAATATGGGGAAACAATACCAATTCTTGTTTGTGATAATATTGAAGTATATATATCCGAAGAAATTTCTCATTGGACACTTTTTTTTAAATAAAATCAGATCACTCAAGGTGAGGGAAAAGTGATACCAATATAAAAATAATCATGAATTTTCTATTTCAATTAAAAAACATATAGTTGATCCATTTGATAAATAGTTTTTTTTATAGTATTAGCATGGTCAAATAATTAAATATTCAATAAAATCTCCCTATTAAGAATGAAAAAATAATAATTAAAATATAAATCCAGATATTCATTCATTACTAGAACATCACTAATTTGAACAATTTCATTCTTGTGGAAAATATAATCTCTATAACTTTAACTACCATCAATTTTGTAACCCAGATCCTGATATATATTATCCTATATAGAAATAATTATATTGGAATATGATAAAATGAATCACATCATAGTGGAATAAATTGTTTATTATTATTGGTAAAACAGATAAATATTGGGAAGAAAATTATATTTTATAATATAAAAAACATGATGAATTTTAATTGAAAATTCCATTACACCACTTAATGAATCCGGAAATATATATCAAAAAAACATCCATGTACCTAGGTGAATGTAAATACTAATAAATGGGTGTGATTAGATTATCAATAAGTGTAAATAAATAATGTATGAAATAAAGAAAGGGGAATAATCAATATGGAAAGTTAAATAACTGAAAAACATACCATTTAATAATTAACATTAGACTAAATTGGTCAGAAAAAATGATGTTTAATTTATTCAATATAAATATTCATATGAGATTGAAAAACCAGGATGTATTTTTTGAACAATCAAACAATAACATGGAATAATAATAATTGAATTCAAAATGATAGAATGATTAATGTTCTGATATCTAAAACACACTGTCAAATTAATTTTAATCATGGTAGAATTCTTCCATATATATAATAAAAAAGTTGGGCCAACTAATACAAAAAATAATAATAAATTCCACATATGAATGGGGAGAAACAATGTGAAAATAAACATATATATTGATAAAATAATACATAATGTAATTACATTCAAAAATAAATAAACATAATCATGTAGAATACCGAGTAATAATGGGAATAGTATTAAAATAGTATATCCTATGTCAAAATGATCATAAACTATAAAAATAAATAATAATGATGATATAAATCTAAAATTTAGAGAGTGTTCATATGATCAATAAATATATGATGGTGTTAATGAGTAGAAACACCATAAAATGTTCTTTAAAACATTTTTTAAAAAACACCATTTCCAATTGAAAAAAAATTGAAACTATAATTTCAAAAAATATTTTAAAAACCATTATATTTGAATAAATAATTTGAAAATTTGTGAAATTTCATTATGTCATTTATTGTTCATCAAGGTGTAAAATTCATTTGATGGTGTTCACATTAAAATAAATATGTCTTTCACATTGTTTGTAAAATCTAAAAGGTTATTATTTTTAGAATAAAAGGGAAATTTATTAAACAGAATTTTTTGAAATGTAAAAATGTATGATTAATTCATTATCAAATCATTATTAAATGTATTATTTTTATGTTGATATCATTTTTAGGAAAAATGGGTTTTAATGATGAAATATTTCTGATTAATGTGAGAAATAATGTTTGATTTTTATGAAAACATTTTCCCAATCATTTTAAGTACCAAAGTGGGGGAAAATGATATAATTACCTACAAAATATCTTGAATATCTTGGGTTTAAGAATATATATTGATTTTAGGATAGATATATCAACTAATTCATCCACGGTAGTAATAATAAAAAATAGTCATGATTAATAATGAGATTGTAAAATAAAACCATTCCACTTTGGAATCATAGAAATCATAAGACTCATAAAAAATGATATAGAATGAATCATTAAATAAAAATAATAAAAATATATATATGATATAATGTATATAATTGGTAATATATACACCACATAAATCAAATAAACGATGAATATGTAATATTTCTTATATAAGAAAAAGTTAGATTAGAAACCCTTACCAAGAGTCTGAACCGTCTTGGGTTTTCATTATATTCATGAATAATAAATATTTGTAATTTTTTTATTTATTAATAATCACATTAAAATTTATTATTAATTTTATTTCACTTATTACCATGTTTTATATGATAACTTCATCTTTTATTTTTAACATTTTTTGCGTATATGAAATTTGGATGATGTGTCAAAAATGAATTTTGTAAGTCGAATATGGTGCAAGTTTTATTTATTTTAAAAAAAATAAAATAATAATGATGAAAAAATTATAATATTTATAATATTAATTTTAATTATAAAACTAGTTATGATGTATTTTTATGAGAAATTAATTACATTACAATCATAGAGATGGTAGGTCATATGAATAGATGGATAACATTTAATTTTTCAACGATCATTATGGAAGCAAGGTAAATAGTATTTTATGATTAAAAATGATAATAAAATCCTAAATTCCATAGTATTTATTTTTATATATTTATTTATATCATTCATGTGGTGTGGTTATGAATAGTGATTTATATCGCATTGTGGTGGTGGGAGTCCACTCATACAAAAATAACATTATCATTTATAAGTGTAAGAAATAAAATGATATATTATACATTACAAATGATAAAATTTCTTGAATATCTTAATAATTTAACTTATATAATATATATTCATTAAAATTATACTTTTTACCTTCCATATGAATTTTTAGTGAATGAAAAATCACATCTCGTTGTGAGGCCGTTATCTACCGTACATATAAGTGATGATATTATATCATCTAAAAATGAAAATTAGAAAGTTATATATGATATAATTACTCAGTAGGTATAAATATGTCATATATATAATATATTATATATATATATATAATCATACCCAACTGTAATTATAGGAAATCGTAAAACTAATTAAATTGGTTAGTGAGGTGGTAGTATGACCTATACATTATTAATTAATTCATATCACATTTAATGGAAATGGATGGTTTTATTTAACTACATTGACATTAAAAAATTATATAAAATTTAAGATATAAAGTTTATTATAAAATAATTGTTAATAAGAATTTAAGAATGTGTAGAATGAAATAAAATAAAAATTCACAATAAAAAACATTACTTCTTCTTTAGGTAACCTAATTACGTTTTCAGTAAAAGCCTTACTAGGTTGGATGTATGGCCAAAATATCTATTTTAGTATAGTTTTATAGAATTTTAGAAGTGATTTTGGTAGGTCTTGGAAAAAACCAAATGTTTTTAAGTCGTGAAGAAGAGAGTATTATTGGTGGCCTTTATAGGTGAGGTGGGTGGCACCCTTTTAACACTAGAAAATAAATAGGTGTAACCAAATTTTTAAAATTCTAAATGTTTCCAAAATGGATTATTATACATAAATATACATTATATGAAATAAATAATTAAAACAAATATTCAATATATGTTTTATGATCATATTATCCCTAACCTTTAAGGTTTATCCACCAATAAATTGGTTTTTACCTTAATTATGGTATATAAATTTAACTATTTTTAATATTAATTATACTAAAAAATTAAATATGACCATATTAGATATTATAAATTATTATAATTACAAATATTTAATGCATTTATTAATTACATTCGTATTATTAGGAACATTAATGTGAAATTCGTAGAGTAGGCATGGCGAGAAAGAGGGGTTTTGAAGAAAAAACGATCAAAAATACAATATTTTTTATATTTAAATTCATTAAAAAAATTATCAAATTGATATAGGTTTCATAAATACATATATAATTTAACATACTTTAAATAAAAAAAATGTAAAATATAATTTTTTTTTTGATTACTTAAAAAATTCAATTTTAAATTCAATTTTAGTATTTTCACTATTCATCCAAAAATTTTATATATTGAAAAAATAGAAAAAATTACAAGTAATATAATTTTGATTAAATTGTTTTCAAAAATAATTCCAATTTTTAAAATAAAATATATTTTATTCGGTAAAAATAAATAATGAATTATGTGAAAAGAACATTGTAAACTGCCTTTTTGAAAACATAATATTTTCCGAAATTGTTTCTTTTTATTTCAAATAGATATAATTTTATCTCCTATGAATATATGTAAATTTTATTTATTTTATACATTTATAAACCATAAAATTCTCATAATTTAGTAATTAATTTTCATTCCCTCCAATTTAATGGATATATTATATTGTTAATATTTAAATAATATTATTCTAATAGAGCATCATGTTTCGTTTATTCTCGATGTTTCAAGCATCACAATATACCGAAGAGATTGCATTTAATTGAAAATAATCATATAATCAAGTAACAGGGAGTTATATTCTATTATAATACATGTCATTCATGTTATATAGACAATAAATAATGATCTTCCTCTTTAAAATCTTAGTGTGTTACATTCTACCCCTTTAAATAAATTGGGTCCTCCTAGTTTAATCATTATTTTGGTAGTCGAAGGAATAAAATTTGAAAAAACATTGTCGGATACCCAATTGATAAAATAGATAAATAAAACAACCTCTATTTAATATTGAAACGGATTTTGGAATTTCAACATTAGTTACAATTACTCAGTTTCCAAATTGAAGATATTAGGCATGAAGTGAATAATCGAATATATATGAAAAAAATAATTCCCGAATAACAACAAAGATTGATAGAGATCTTTGATCATAATAAATTTAACGATCCTATGAAAATAAAAAACAATGACACCATAAAAAATATGTGAAAAAAAATATAATAGATATCATTATAATTGATGGTATTTGTATAAAATTGAATTTCAATATATTTTTCTTAAAGATCACAAATTTTCATGTGAGGATATACATACTTTATTTCATTCAATTAAATACGCAAAGTCTCATCCTTTGGTTGTTTCTTCAACCACATACACTTCACCTATTAATCATTCAAATAATGATGAATTTATTAACCCTCAATCTCTAATAGATCACATTAATGAGTGTTTATTTCATCGATCTATAGTTTGAATTGTAAAAAATTATTAGCAAATGTAATCCAATATTAATAAATCATAATATGGTGAAGTAATAAGTTAATCTCTAAAACCTCATACACATTTCTAATTTAACCAGTTCATAAATGGTTGCCATTGTGAACCTTCTTAAATATAGAGATCCATAATATTAAAAAGTGGCTGACTAAATTTCAAAAATGAACTTATCAGTAATACCCCAATAATTGTGAATTAGATCCCAATATTCTCACACAGACCATGTGATTACCTTAATCATGTATTCTCACAAAACATGGTGATGACCTTAATTACCCTAAATCCTTATTAAAAACATGAATTTTTCCATATTCTATAAATAAAATAGGTATTATTATATATATTCCTTAAATAAAAAAATGTATTTAACTCAATCAGTGATAGAATTAACCAATTTTTCAGCAAAATATTAATCTGTACAAAGGTAGTTAATAATATAAAATTTACTTTATCAATATAAATCATCTAATTACCCCAACATAATTATCTAAACATTAGTTATATGTTATGGGTTAACCTATAATTAATAATTTATTTTCTAATAAGTATAAATTTCAGTTGAATAATTCTTTACTCATCAATATTGTTAAACATATTCATTAAGATCTATAAGAAAAAATATTATTGTAAAATAATTATACATTTCAAACTTCTTGTAACTAAAAAATAATTGAAAAAACACTGAAATAAAATTAATATTATATCAAAATAAAAGAAAATTTATCATGTCACTTCGACTGTGGTGATAGCACAATCATAGCCATGATACATTAGAAATGTTTGCGGAATATTCCTTTGAAACATAGGGAATTAGTTTTTTAATTTCCTCTCTCCTATAAATTAGAAGAATCAAATATTCTATACATATTAATTTCAACTATAATGGAGAGAATTCTGGATTTTATCACCACACTTAATGAAAACTCTCATTCCCTTTATGAAATAATTAGTGTGTTTAGTTACAAAATTATCACATGTGTAGAAATCATTCTTTCTACTGTTCCCTTTATAAATATTTTTATCTATCATCTACATTAAATATTTATTCCATTCAATGGAATAATACAAAGGAAATTAACTATCCAACTTGTTTCCATAATATTCTATTTCATTATATGAAGAGATTTATTATGGGAGAAGTTCATTTTAGAGATTTGTCTAATCTAATAAATGAAATGAAAATTCATATGTTTTGAACTATGTGTATTAAATTAGTTCCCATTCCATATAAAGTTATCCATTTCTAAATGATAGAATATATAAGAATAGATTATTACATAATGAAACATAATGTATAATCCCCAAATTAGTGAACTAAAAAATATAAATTTAATAATTTATGAATAACTAATCTCATTATCACAATAATGGTTTCCTTGAGGATATATTTATTTTGAAATCATTCATATGTGTTGTAATGAAAATGGGACTTATACTTAGAATATACCCTAGGAGTTTCAGAAAAGGAATATATTTTTTTATGTTTTTGTGAACCATGTGACAATCAGGTTAATCTAAATGCACCTTATTCAGAGGTTTTACATTGAGGTACCAATATTCTTGAATCATGTCCACATGTAGTATCCATATAAGAAATAATTTCTAGTAAAACCGCATAATATATTCCTGAAAAAAATGTTCAAGTTTCCTCAAGAACATATACTTACAGTCTATCATATGGTTATATTTCCTAATCTATGGTTTCCAGGTTATTGTTATCATGAATTATACTAGACATCCTCTGATAGTAACAATATCAGCTCTGACCCTTGTATCCTACAACATGTGGTTGATTTATTTCATTAGAATAAGTTACAAGGAATTGCATATTAAATGAACTTATTTTTATATGACTTATTAAAGAAGATACATAATTTAAATTCAATGTAAATTTAAAAACATAAAAAAAATACTTTTATTTGATAATTTCATTATTCCCCATTATATATCTCTTTGTACAATTTAAGAAACACTTACTCAAATCCAAGGGAAAATAAACATAATAATGGTGTGATCAAAAATGGCCCATAAGGTTAATATTACAAAAGAATCCAAAACTAAAAAAGAAATAATCAATATAGAAATGAAAATAACTATATCACATGACATTTAATAAATTACATAAGAATAATATGGTATCAATTATTTATAATCAAATAATTCAAAATAAATAATCACATCAGCATGGAACTTAACCATGGATATTCTAAATAATAGAATAATCACATGGAATTTCAATAATTGAATTACAAATGAAGGAGTGCATAATTTTAGAAATATAAAACATACCGTCGAGGCCTTTTTATTGGAAATATAATACCTTTGTGTATATTTTCCAAAACAACTATTAAAATGTGTATGACCTCATCCAAAACCCAATATGGTTTCCCTCTTGAGACCTACCAATTCATTGAGGAGATATAGTAGGACCTCTGCATCACTTAAAACTTCTAATTCATTACCCATATTAAAAGGGTGAAACATGGTTTATATAATCATTTCCTTTCATAGAACAAAATGTTAATACTTTCCCGAATTAATAAACATAACCATAAACCATATAGAGTAGTAGGGTTAATGGTAATAAAAATGTACATACTCTTTCAAATAGATTATAAACCTTTCAAATACAAAATTAGAATGATATAAATACAACATACCCCCATTTTATTATATCTTTAATAAATTTTTTATTCTGTTAGTGAGTAAAATTAAATAAAAATATATTTAATAACATTTTTTTAGGACAATAACATTCTCACATTGAAAATAATTCTAAAATTAAATTGTTGAAAAATATTTCAAAACCCTTATATTTTAAAATGAACTTTGAAATGTTTTAAATTAATCATTAAAGAATTAATTGGTCATGATGGTGTAAAATTATTTTCATTCCATTCATATTGAAACAAATATACTTTTGATATTTTCGATAAAATGTAAACAAGTATTGTTTGTAAAAATAAAATCAATATTACTTTAAAAAAATTTCTTAAAAAGTTACAATGTGTAAAACAAATTAATTTGTTTTAATAATATTAATGAATTTTACCGTACATTGTTTTAAAATATGGGTTTTGTTAAAAAAATATTTTTTAATGAAGAGATAAATAATGATAGTTTTTATTAATAACATTTTCACAATAATTTTTTATACCTAGTAGTGGAAAAATGGTACCAACCATAGAATAGGGTCATGAATAACCACTAGATAATTAAATATATTTATTTTAATTTATAAATATTAATTAATTCCTAAATAGAAGATGCATATAGAAAAAATCCCTATTAATGATGAGATTTTGAAATAAAATTGACCAACATTGGAATCTTTTTCATTATAAGCCCCATAAAAGAAATTACATAAAATGAAAAATAAAAAAAAGATAAATATATTCAATATTTAATATATCAAAGGGGATGTAAATTCCCTATAAAAATTAATTAAGTGGTGAATATAGAATATTTCTCACGGATGAAAAATTGAGATAAGAGACTCTTACCGTGGGTCTAAATCATCAGATTCATTTTTTATCATCCTAAATAAAATCCATATTTTCATTATTTAATTTTATAATTTTATTATACATTTTTATTATTCCTTTTATTTCACTTATAAATTTTTATATGTAATTACATAATCAATTAATATAATGTTTGAGGTTTCAATGATATTTGGCTTTTATATCAAAAAACGACATCAGTATGTTGATTGTGGTTGAATTGGTCATTATTGAAAAATATAAAAAATATAATCATTACATAATTATAATATTTAAACATAAAATATACTTTTTAAAACAATAATTAATAATTTTTATGAAAAATTATCCATGTTAGAATTTTGGAGAAGGTATGCTGTAACATACATGAGTAATATTTCCATTTTCAATGATCATTATAGAAAAAAGGTAAGTAAATATTTATATTGAGTAAATAATAATAATTTCTTATATACTATATTTATTTGAATATATTAATTTATATCATCAATGCCGTTTGGTGGTAAAATTATATTCACATCTCTTCATGAATGTTATTGTCTAGACATACAGGAATAATATTATCATTTTCCAATGGAAGAATAAAAATGATATATTAAATTTTGGAAATGATAAAAATGAATATAATTTCATAATAATTTCATTTATATCACATATATTTATTAAAATTATATTAATTACTATCCTGGTAGATTTTTAGTTAAAGAGGAAACACATAACTTTCCGAGGGGATAAACCACTGTATACATGATCGACATTATCATATTTCCTTTGAAAAGGTAATTAAAAAATATTATACATTAAATAAATACTATATATGCTTACTTATGTTATAATTATAATATATGTACTTTATATGCATCATATTAAAAATTTATATACAGTAAAATGAAAAAATTAATGACATCAGTTCTCGATGCAGTAGTCTTGTATATAAACAAATAATGATTATTAACCAATTTAATAGAGATGGGGATGGTTTTAGGATAAGAAATTAAAATATAATCATATATGTGTATTTCAAAATATTGTGCTATAATATAAGCATTCATTAAAATTAAATTATGAATTCTTAGGATGAAATAAACTAAAAATACACATTAAACAATATTACCTCTTCTTTGGGGAATATCTATAGGTTTTCACCAACATCCTTCATAGATTGGATTTGTTCGAATAATCATAAATGTAGATTGATGAGATGGAATTTAATAATTTATTTGGGTGAGTACATTCAGAACCAAAATTGTTTTATGATGAGAATAAGAGAGAGGAGGGAAGACCTTTATAAGTGAGGCGAGCGACATAATTGTAATTTTTTAATTGAAGAGGTAGTCCCTATTTTTTCAAACAGATAAGGCCCTATAATGGATTTATCTCAATATTTATACATTATAAGGTTTAAATATTTCAATATAATATATTTTATACATGTTTATAGGTATTTTTAATCTTTATCTATTTGTTTTACCACCAATTAAATTAGATTTATCATTAACCAAGAAAAATAATTTCTACTATATTTTATGTTTGTTAGGTTAAAAAATAAGATTACCCTATTAAATAAAATAAATTAATATTATTCCAAATTTGGACTCGATTTATTAAATTTAAATTCAAAAAAGTGAAAAAAATTAATTTCAAACTAATTCAATTGATGTGATGAGAAAGAACGTTTCCAAAGAGAAAACGTTCAAAAGATTACACTGTTTTAAATAAAAAATCATCATAAAATAATACAATGACATAAGTTGGATTGAAAGAGACATTAATTACCTAAATAAAATTTAAATCTAATTTAAAATATAATTTATATTTATAAATATGTTAAATAAAAAGGAACTTTTCAATTAAAACTATGTTTTTTCACTATTAAAAGAAAAATGGAATATTTTAGTAAAATCTTAAAAATTTAGCCTATTATAATTAAGATATTATAATTTCAAAATTAATGATAATTTTATATAATGTTTTTTTATTGAAAAATAATTTTATATAATGTTTGTAGGGTGAGACTAAACTGCATTAAATATATATTCCAGAAAATATGTATATTTCTTTGAAATGCTTCAAATTTTCTCACTAATCAATATATTTCTAGTTTTCTTATTTAATACATTTTTAAACCAAAAAATTTAATAATTTAGTTATTACTATTCATATTTACAATTTTAGCGGCTAGTTTTTAATTAAAATGTTTAAATAATAATAATATAATTGATTATCATGTTTTATTTAATCCTGTTGTTCTTTACATTGCACGATATTGAAGAGATTTAATTTATTTAAATGTAAATATATCAAAAAGGGTTGGGTATTTATATTATATTTTAATCATAAATTATTGTGTCATATATTCAATTAAAAAAATAGTTTCCCCTCTTAAAATACTAGGGTTTTGTAGTCTCTAATCAATTTTTCATCTTCTTAGATGGTCACAAAATGTGTGAAATCACTAAAAAAATATTCATTATATTAAATCTATCATAACATAAACAACTAGATTCCATTCAATACCCAAAATATATAAAGAAATAATATGGTTATTTAATCAAGATTTTAAGGAAAGACATTCTAAATATAACAATAGTATGATCCATTTAAATATTAGTTTCTATAATAATTCAACCTATATTTTTTACCAAAAGTTATATGTTCTTTTAATGATACAATATTCAAATTTTACATCATAAATTATCTAAAATGATATAATTTCAAGATATAGAGTCATAAATAGAATTTTAAAAATTAAAATAAAAAAGTAAAAACCTTAAACAACATGATTAGATGTACAAAATTCAATTGTAGTAGTATAAAATGAATTTCCACATCTTGTTTTCTTTTTGTCTGGATGGTATCTACCATGTGTAACTAAAATTTGTAACACATTGGAATAATGACCAAAATCATGAAAATTAAAGTATATTACGGACACCATCATATTATTGGACTTATTATTTCCTTTATATTCATGATCCACATGTCAAAACCTTTGACATAATAAGCACATCTGTGATTTTATAAGAAAATATCCATAATTCATCTTATTACACTTATAAAAAGATATGAATTTTTTTAAACAAATATTTTTATTTGATGGATGTTTAAAAAAAATTACTATCAAGAACATTTTTTATTATTTTTATCATTGGATATGTCATCATTGTTAAGAAAACCTGTATAACTTCTTAGAAGATATGATTCGTTCCTTGAAATTTTTTAACTCATGGTAAATTAATTCCCTATGATATATTGGTTTCAATTAGGAAAAAATCTAATTAATTTTACACTCATGATCCATGATAATTTTTGGAATCACCATAAAAAATCTGGTGATGTTTTCATCACACATGGATATAGAAACTTCAATATTTTCTTATCGATTGAATGATTTACTTTTCTATCAAATGATGATCATATTTAAGAAAGTATATCTCAATGAATATATTCTAAAATTCATCCCATTAAATTAAATAAATCCATTATCTTTCTATATTATTCATCATCATTGGACACTACTTGTAGAATTCACCAAAAAAATGGTAAACAATAGGGGTTACCTTTTCATTCTTCAAACAACCCATGAGTTAATTATATTTTCAAAGGATTTAATCCATCCTACAGATATCATTGGATTAGATGGTCCAATAAATACTGGAGGATATTTATTCATAAAATGAACCACTATAAACATTGTCTGATATGGGGAATATGGTTTTCCTCAAAGATGGATTCGGCCATTTATATCACATGTTAAATGATTCATCACTGAAACAGACAACTATGTTACAATTGAAACTATTCCCATTTTTTGATTTGGAAGTATATAATTTACTTAGTGTATTTCTAAATAACTGTTCCTATTTAATCTAAAGAAACTATTCGTAATTGATATAGTTTTGGCGAAAGAACATGGTAATATTTAATTTATATAAAATTTAAACATAACCATAATGAAAAATATTTTAATGGTATTCTATTAAAATTATCCTAAACCCTAAATACCCAACCATGAGTAATATATATTCAAGTATATTTAGACTAGAATTATCCTTATTGAATTCACAATGATCATTATGTTTTAGTGTTTGATAGAGTTAGGTCACAATAGTTTCGTAAAAACTCATATATTATATGTTGGATAATTTTATTTAGTATCTGTTTTTCACAAAATATATATTTTACCATGAAATATGTTTTCTTTTCATGAGAAATCATGATTAAATTCAACATGATATTTTCAATGTTTTTACTCATCCTTAAACCCTATTAATTTTTTTTACAATTTAGGATTAGAAAAATAATAGAAAGGGACATACGAAGAAGAATGAAATTTGATTGTCTATTTTAAAACCGAGATCTCCAAAATAAGATTTTGACTCTAAAATGATTATCCTTGGGCTCAAATAATTATTAAATATGGTCTGAAAACACTATTTCAACAAGGATTTTTTC
Organism: Viscum album; assembly: GCA_963277665.1. Classification (NCBI taxonomy): domain Eukaryota; kingdom Viridiplantae; phylum Streptophyta; class Magnoliopsida; order Santalales; family Viscaceae; genus Viscum; species Viscum album. The sequence continues at coordinate 843,858,040 of OY728159.1, forward strand.
ATTGAAATATTTACAAGAAATCACAATAAGGAAAAAATCATCTGGATTTTTTCAGATAATGCATGAGAACCCATGAAAACATGTTTATTAAAAAAATTGATTTACCCAAAAAGGGGAATACTTATTTATTTGCTTTTAAAATAAAATATTTCTTTGATAACTGAAAATAAATCTTCAAAAAGTAACATAGGAAACAAATAACATTATCTTCATAGAGGCCTTATAGATTTCTTACTAATTGTAATACCCATATTATGGGATTCCAAAATAATTACGTAATGTGTTGGGGAACTATCTAGGTACACCCAACATTTATGTACTCTCTAAACCTCCATAATCATGAGATATATTCAGCTAATCCATATCAATAATAAATTTACATGTACCATATCATGAATAAACCATTTTAATACTTCACCAATTCATCACAATACCAATAAATAACTCTTTTCAACCCATTTACAAAATCATTTGTATATCAAAATACTCTTTCATTTTAAAAACACATTTTCAATAATAGAATAACAATAACAAAAGAACAGGATGGTTGATCATTAATGAAGACATGAAATCAGTTAAATTAATCAAATCATAATAAAATGGTAATGGTAGTGGGAATAGTCATTTTTGACATATACATCCATATATAACATTTTTTTTCTTGTGTAAATAAATCCAAAAAAATAAAATGGTTCCTTTTGAAAAAAATTTAAATGGTGTTTAGATTAAAATTAATATATCATTTATAATTATTTTATGTCAATATAAATAAATAAATTATATATTTGAAAAATATATACTTGAAAAGAAGGAGTTGGAAGGGAGAATTTAGAAGGGGATTCGTAAATGAATGTCCCTTACCATGAGTCTAACTCGTCATGTATGCTCATTATCTTCCCTAATTAAAAAATTCTGCAAATTATTTACTTACATAATATATTAATTCTTGTTTATTATTATTTCATATTACTTATTCCATGTTATATTGAATTACCAAATTATTTATGGTCACAAAAGATCTTATAATGATACTTAGCTCATATGTTAAAAACCAATCGTGAAGGATATTTATGATTAATGAACTACATTACAATCATGGATATGGTAAGTTGTACTAACACAATAGTAAAGTTTTTATTTTTTAATGATCATTATGGGAAAAAGATAATTATTATATTAAAATTCCATACTTTTCATAAAATCATAAATACCATATTATTCCTTTAATGTTTTTATATTTTTCGTCCATATGATGTTGTGATGAAAAACGTATCACATAGCTTTTTGGATGCCATAGTCCGCAAGTACACATGAAAGATGTTACCTTTTTCTAGTTAATTTAACTGTATAAAGGAATATGATATATCATCTATTAATAACGATGAATATTTCATTCTTATCATACATATTAATTTAATCCATATTACATCCATTTGTGAGAGACAATGATGGATAACGAATCACATTAGTTTGAGAGGCAGTAGTTCACCATATAAATGAATGATAGTTTAGCATTCCCATTAGATGGAATAATGTGTATATATAGGTTATGAAATTAAAATAATAACAAATCAGTGTTTAGAATATACTATTGTTATTATGTAATGATGGTGGAATAATAGTTTATGGATTTATAATAGGAAACTAAACAATACTAATTATGTAAGAACTATACAACTTATTCAGAAAACATATAAAGGATTACAAATACTATTTACATAGGACAATTTTATAATGAAAAATATACTCTTGGACATGGGGAGGCAAAAAATATATCAATTTATACTCAGTGTATCTGAACAAAAAGGGTTTTTATTTGTTATTAAAATTTGAGAGGAGGATCTCATTCATAATTGAGGGAAGTGTCACTCTTGTAATTACTAAATGTATTAAATTAATATAAATTTACATTTAAGAAAAAATGGATCAAAAATTATTAATTACTATAAAATAGTATGATGATGGGTGTTAATACTAAAATATAGTAATATTTTTATGTTTTTGGGTGATTTTCCACCCTTATCATTTTGTTTTAACGCAATTAACCCTTTTGACTATTACTTTGAAAAAATATTGTTTAATATATCGAAATCAATATAGTTACTATAAATGGAAACAATTACCATAAATGGACCACAGTTATTATCATAAAACATAAAAAATTTAGTTGGTATAGGATATGATTTTTTGAAATTTTAAAATATTTAGTAAAAAATTATTTATTAGAAAACATCATTACTATAAATTATAAAATTATTAGTTTAATTTTACTATTTATAATATATGACAACATTTGAATTATATTATAATGTGTTAACACCTCTATAATATGTTATTATTATATTAAAAATCATTTATCAAAATATTTTTTGTTATATATATTACTTTTACTATTTCTTAAATTATTTATTATTTATTTATATTAGTTGGATAATTAATGGGCCACTATCAGATAAACTCATAAGCTAATTATTAAATAACTAAAAACTAGAAAAAATTACCGTAATAAAAAAAGAATTTATTTTTTAAAAATATTTTTTAATATAAGAGATCATATTTTTGACTAGGATATAAATTTTAAGATAATAAATCAAATAGAATGATATTTTTGAATTTTAATTATATATAATAATTTATTTCTCAAAATCATATCCAAATTTAATCTAAATGTCATAAATCAGACATTTATCTGTTTATTGTCAAAATATAATCATTAAAATAATGTTGTAAAGTGTTAGTGTCATTTTTTAATACATGTAATTTTAATTTCATCCTAAATTACCTGATTTACTCATATCAAGATGACATATATTTAATAAAAATTCAATTCAAAATGACCAAAACATAAAGGGGTCTCTTTAAAAAAAATCACCTCCAGATTGCAAACATAGAATCCATCTTCAAATATTAAAAACACGTAAATGATAAAAATTAACTTAACATTTAATATGAAAAATGTGGCAAAAATATATTTTTCGAGAAAAATTCTTTTTTAAATACAATAAATTATTTTTTACTAAATTTAAGATTAAAATTAATTAAAAATGCTATAATTGGATTATGACTAATAAAAAATAAATAATAAAATTTTAATACTGATAAAAAATATAATTTTACTTTATAAATATATTGAAAAATATTGAAATCATCAAAAATCAATATTTTTTATAATTAAACAAAAAATAAGACATTTTAGGAAATTATAAAAAATCATAGTATTATAATTTATAAATAAGTAATAACATATTGAAATAATTTTTTTCAAATTCAGAATCTATAATTTAGAATCCATGATTTACGTAAAATAATATAATGCATGAAAACCTAATTCTGGTAGAAATAATGAGTTTTTTCCTTTTGGATAGGAAATTACCTATTATTAAAAAAATTAATATAAATAAATGAAATGTTTTTAAGGAATATAAACAATAAAATGAATAAAATTTGTCTTAAAATTATATATAATGTGACATAAAAAAATTTAATAAAAAAGTACTGAAAAAATATATGAATTTTATTTATTTAATCCTGTAATAATTGATTTAGAAGAACAAATTAATTTTAAGTTCTCTATAAAACATTTCCTGGTAATCTTTCAATGATTATTATTTTTTTATAAAAGAATAGGATATGGTTAAATATAATCCCATTTACCATCAAGACATTTTCATAATACATATAGAACCAAATCATAACAAAAAAAATCATATAACTATAGTGTAGAGTTTGCAGTTGCTATGAAGTATTAAAAAAATGATATGTCAAAATTTTTGGGAAGAAATTGACTTTTGTGTTTTCCAAAAAGATATGTACAAGTTACACACTAAAAACATGACACTAATAAGTTACGTATAAATATATATTATTATTCATTTTATTAAATAAATCATTCAAATTTAAATCAAACTAAGATAAAAAAATGATGTTTTTAGGGAAAAACCAAAAACAATATATTGAAGGTTGGTATTAAATCAATTAAAAATTCAATATATCCCACACAATTATCTCACACCTATAATATTTCCCTTGAGATATGGAATATGTTTAAGTGGATCCCCTTCTTCATTTCATCCCATCTTATGAGAATAGAGAGATTTCTTATCTCTATATTGATTTAAAAAATCATAAATTTATTGAAAATTGATGAACATTTTCACATATAAAAATTAAAAGTGAGGCTCATATGGTTTTAATTTATAGACAATTATATAAATTCATTTTTACCAAATGATTTCATAATACAACATTTGATTTTGTTTTTGATATTTACAAAACATTATCTCTGCATTGATTAAATTGAATATTTTTTGGAAGGACTCTTGAATGTATTTTTATATATTAAAACAGGTATAGGGAGGGTGATAAATACAATAGAAATCCTATACTATCTAAATATGTAATTACTTGGTGAAGATCAAACCTGAGACCTCATCGTGACCCATCACAGTCACTACCAACTATGAAGAACGCTAGGGGAAATGTATTCCTATATAATTTGTAGGAATATACATATATAATGGGAATTTTTTAATAATAAAAATTTATACTCAATACACTATTAGGTTATGTTTTTCTAAAATAATAAAATCACTTGTTCTATTAGGTGGATGAACTAGGATTAGATATCTTATTTATAGTTCTAACCCACATAATCATCCATCCAATATTAATATTTCACCATAATTTATTGTAAATATTTTTTATAATGTAAAAATTGAGTGCATAGGTGTGCTTGAGATTCTATTTAGTTTGGATCATTTTCCCTCAACATCATCATAGTCTATCAAAATTAACTCCTCATATAATGAATATATCAAAAGAGGTGAAATTATTATTTTAAAAATTATTTTTATTTATATAATAATGTCAATGAATAAGTAACATTAGTTTACAATATTTTAAATTTTATATAAGAATATTTTTTACACAATGGTATAATGGTGTAAAATAATATTGAAACATATTGCAATCATAACCCCAAAACATAATATTTTAACTCTTAAAAAAGGCACATTTAATAAAATAATGAAATTATATATTACATAGTTCATAAATTTTTATCATTCCTAGAAAATAAAAATCATGCTGTCAACATATATAATGATGTAACCACAATATAGTGTAAATCCTAGTAACTTTGAAATGTGTGTCTCATACGTTGTATTAGAAAAAATTTAGGGAAATTTATGATATTATTTAAAATAATGGAATCCATCAATCAACCATAACAGTAAATTCACATGATTATGAATGATAAATATTTCATGAATATAATCCAATTTTCGATTTCGAAAATATATTTTATGTAAAAGAAATTTCCACCATAACAATTTTTTCTATAAAACTCTCCCATTATACTTTCCAATGAAATTTTGATTCCATATTATATAGGAAATATCAAATGTAAAATAATAATATCATATCCTAGATATCCCTATGTTATATACATTTCGTCATTTCCCTATTTATTAATCATACCATTATATTTTTATTTTTAAAAATAGTTTTATAATATGTACACATTCTTAAATTAATCTAGAACATTAATAAAAAAAATTTATAAGGAATTAATGTATGGAAAAATAATTTCTAAAACCTTACTATCATCAAGATAAATAATATATACATATAATTAAGTAACAAGTATTCAAATAAACTACTTGAGTGCAGTGATATGTGACGATTTTAAATTTTAGATTTAACCTATAAATTTTTTAAATAGAGGGTATCCAATACTCAATGGTTTTAAAGATATATAACACATTATGTCATATAAAATTACATAATAATAGAAAAATATATCATTAAGGTTAAATCCTTTAACAAAATCACATTTTATTAGGGAAATAATTTCATAATTGTTTTTAATCCACATGAATTAGGAATAATATACTTGTATTTTCAATAAATATTATAGTTAGATGAGTGTTTAATAAGAGTACTATAGTAAAAAAATGTGAAAAATAAGGATAAGTATAGATAAAAACCAAAAAAATTATATATAAATAACAAATCATTAAAAATATGATATGAAACAAAAGTTATAACTAACTATGAAATATTTCCACTCCCATATATAAAATATATAATATAGTCATTTTAATTAAATACAATGTCTGAATAAAGGATATAATCTTCTGGGTGTAACTGGTTGGTGGATTCTAGAATGTGGATTTCCTTCATTAGGGACACTGAATTGGTTTCATGGAAGTATTTTAGCCGCATCCCATTAACAATTAATGTGTATTGTTTTTTTTCAATTTTAATATTCTCTGCCGAAACTGGAAAGGAATTAGGGATATTTTATGGGAGAAACTAGTGGTCATTATGCTTAATTTGGAGAATAATCAACCTTGGATTATCAATATTGAAAAACATTCCAATCGATGTCTTTATATGATGAATTATATGATAATGGGATGTATAAGTTCAATCCTCACATATTTGTTAGTTTTCACACAAACCTATTTACATTTCCAACAACAAATGAATCTATAATTGTCTATGTTCACCTATACCTATTGGAATAACATTGAATTTTTTAACAACCTAGTATTCATGGTTATATACCACTACCATTAGGTGACATAATTTTTTTGTAAATAAGATCTAGTAAGATGAGATTTTAGTAGGGTTTTTAATGGATATATTGTATGCCCATTGAGAATCATCTTAGAATATAATTCAATCTTAGGTATTAGGCTATACCATTTCTCCGAATATTCTCATAACATAAAAATTTGAAATAACATCTTTTCCATTACCTTGTCAGTGATTATCAGTGGATAATTTATAACCATACTAATACACATGGAGACATTTTTCATATAGTGATTATAAAAATTAGAACCCTTATTGAAAATGATAAATCTTAATATAGAAAACCTACTAAAAATTAATATCTCATGAATTCAAAAAATACCCCTGATTAATAATTACTAGTTCTATTCACTTGAACCAATTTAGTAAAAAAATCTATTTCCAACAATATAAATACGAATCCAAATGAATTTTTAAAGGGATTTTGGTATTCAATTCCCCATGAAATAATTATCCCACAAAATAACCAAGGGTTTTAGGCAATTTAATTCATTTTAAATACATTGACTATGAATTTAAAATTTGAATATAATAAATAAAAATTATTGGAATTTATTTACATTGTTATAAAATAATTTCCAAAGCCAAGGAACTTTTGAGGTGTATGTTTAGATATATAGTTTCCACTATAATCTAGATTAGGGTAGAATCTCGAAATAGATTTGAAATCACAGACCAAAACATATTGATGATTAATTTGGTCACTATAAATTGGATACAAGTACAAGTACCCAAATATATACTAGGGTCACTCATTATTACGTCTCTAGGATAGTGTGGTGTTAAAATTTATAGTAAAACAATATTTATAAAAAATTTCACATTATTTATAGACTATGTGAGTAAGGTCCCAAATAAAATATTGGTTTTAACAAAGGAAAATCTATCCCAATGGGAGATATTAGTCAATATGGTGGTCCAATGGAGGATTAATCATAAAGATGATGCTATAATTCCCATTTTCAAATCCTCTAAAAAAATGATTCTCTATGTGAAAATACATGTGGAAGAGCATACACTATATGTTTTATGAAATATCCATAAAAATATTATAGAAAAACCAAATGGTATCATTATCAGAAATCATAATCATTTTTTACCTATATAGATATGACAAAAAATAGCAAATGTAAAATAAATTCTTTTTATGGAGTTATGTAGTTCTCATAGGAATGTTCAAGGGTTTGATCAGAGTGAGAAATGACATGAAGATTACTTCCAAACATTTTTAATAAAAACTCTTCATCTAACAATTAGAGTTATAAAACACATTCTCAAAGGGGATATCTCACCATAGTTGTTGGGTGATGGTAGGTGATGTGGGATTTCATTTTAGTTAATTAAATGTATCATCACAATTTCGTTGAAAAAAAGAACTATTTTTTATAGAATTCCTTAAAACATCTATATTATTAAAAATATTTAATGAATCCTTAGTAAAAACTATAATTAGTACACAAATATAGACCCCTCACACACATTTTGTATATGGATGGAATGAAAGTTTCTACATTTAATATTTGTCTATTTTAATTTTATCACGTGAAATGTTATTCCCAAGTACTACCCCTATAAACAATTTGAATAAATTTTCAATAAATTAAAAAGATATAATTTTCAATACAATAATTTAGTACATCATAATGGGGTTCCAAAAATACATAAATGGATGTGTTATAAATACAAAAATAATCCTTGAAAACATATATGTGATTCTCATATCACTCAGGGAAAATTCAAACCACAAAACATTGAAAATCATGACTATCAGTACACATAATAAATAGAATCTTCCTATTTGAATATTTTAAAAAGTTATAGATAATATTATTAATTTTACTGATCATAATGTGTTTTATATACTTAAAAACTACTGAAATATCCATCAAGTAAAAAATAGTGGCAACTATAGGAAATATTTATAAAATTGGGTTAATGAAATTTAAAGAGATTTAGTCTTATCATGTTCCATGATTTAGTATATAGTAGTCCATACTAACTCAAAAATATTTTTCATATGTATGGGATCTAATATATCATGTTTTTATAATATATCTACTCAATTTTTCATAGGTATAATTTTTATTTCAAAAATGTGACACCCAAGATTAAGTTATAACAAATGGAAAATTTAATTTTCATGTAACAATATATCATTTAAAATATTTATTTTTGATGGAATATATTTTAATTTTATAGGATGACTATCAAATTTAAAATTATGATGTCATAATAATCCTTAATAAATGAAATTTTCCCTATGAAATAAGACATTATAAACAATTGAAAAGTGTTCTTTATGTAATCCTTAATTTATTTATCACAATTTATTGAAATATTTGTTACTGAAAATCTATTTATAAACAATTTTATATAAATGAAGACACGATCATCTGGATGAAACCAATTTCTATTTTTTAGAATATTGTTTTTATGTACACCATGTATTAAAATTTTAAATAAATAAAATAATCTCTAATAATGAATGATTAAAATAAATTTTAAAGATTACATATCAATTTATATTAATTTTAATTCATAAATGGCGATTACTAGTCTTGGAAGTAATGTATGCTCAAAATATTCTAGAATAATGTATTTTCAAGAAAAACCATTTTTCATCATATGTTGTGGGTTTATTTTCACATTAATGTTTTCCACATATTGGAATGGAATTTGATAAAAACATTACCATATTTTGAATAAAAATTTAAAATTTTCAAAATTTTAAAACATTCATTTTTTGTCAATATTATTAATCAAATTGGTAAAAAAAATTCCATAGGTAAGCGTAAATTTTCTTAAAAGGGTTGCATATAAATAGAGAAATCATCAAGATAACAAAAAAACATTCTAAACATAATTGGATGGTTTTATTGTTAACATAAAGGTATAAAATTTTAATTTTTGTCATTTTAAATCCATTGTTCTTGAGAAAAACATTTATATATTTTATTCTTTTAGAAAAATGCTATTGTGTCCTCTCCCTAACTTATAAAAGGGAATATCCTACCATCATGTATTCAAACATAATGAGACATTCAGCTCATCAAAACCATGAATAATATCTACTAAACATACTTTTATATGTTCTATATGTGATGGTTTTACCATGATATGAATCCTATGGTCCTTAAGAATAGATCCCAAGGATATCCTTCAAAGAATATATAATAATTTTTATTGAACACTTTCAATATTTTATTCTTCTACAACCGTTAATTATATACTAACCATTAAAATATAATAAAAATGGTATTTACAATATATTGAGATGTTATTATGTTGATGGGTTGTATTCATCCTTCTTATTCTCTACCTAATGGGAATCAAAACTATCACATGTGTGTAAAATGGAAAACTGTCGTATGAATCGATGTAATATGTTTTCCATCACTGACTAAAATCGATGGTGCATATTGGTGGATTTAAGGATAGAAAATGTTATATATGGTATAATATTAATTATTAAATATAAAAATTATACCTAAATATTTCACCATATAGCATTTGAAAAATGATAATGTCACTCATGCGTGTGTGTAGACTACTACCTCCTGCAAGCGATGTCATAAATTTTCCATTCAATGTTAAATGAATGATTCGAAAAATGTATATAACTAATAAATATTATTTTAATTAAATTAATATAATTCTTGGTATGGTTAAACTATATTCTTTTCATGATAACTAGAACTTTTATGAAGAAACACTCTTGACAAAATAGTGTTATTAACATCCAAAACATTTATAATAATGAAATATTTATAATAAAAAATTAATATGATTTTATAATCCATTAAAATATGTTACTAAAAAGTTTTATATGAATATAGTATATAATAATAATTAATTAAATTTTATCATACAAGATGTTAAAGCATGTTCATCTTAGTGGAAGTTGTAGTAAGGACTTTCGTCTAAATTTCCACTCTATTAAAACATATTTTCTATTATGAACCTATTTTATTTTATGTGGTGCATATAATTAACAATCTATGTATTTAAATTGAGTTTATACTGATTAATGGTAATTTAATATTTAACTCATGTTTTCCCCTTCATTAGGATACAATTCTAATGTTATCAAAGAGGTAAGAATTTATTTTAGAATCTCATTTTTTAGTGATTTTTTATATTTTCATTGGAGGAATATTATATTATATCAATCCACATAATCAATCTAATTTCATATCCATTAAAACATTAATGGGTTTTTATGTTTTCTAAAAATATTACCTCTCTTTAACACATGAATCAATAAAATAACTATTTAATATAAAAACAAATCTTATTTCTCTAGATTATTAGGTGTATTTTTAATAATTTCCATCTTTTTTAAAAAATATTTTACAAATTAACATTTTTTAATAAAATGAATTATTACGGAAATTTTATGATATCCATTAATTTTACATTGTATGAAAGGAATTGATTAAATTTTTCTAAAAGGGTCATTTTTGACTTCTTTTATAAAAATTCGACAAATTTTTTTAACATATAAAATATTAAGTTATTTTTCTGTCCCCATAACCATTTTATTTTATTTAAATTATTATAAATGTTTTTTATGATATTATAATTATTTATATATTATTAAAAATTATAGAAAATTATATTATTAAATTTTGTTCAATTATCAAAATCATTTTATTTGACTACCAAAATATACATTTATGATGAAAGTATGTTTATATATAATCTCATTATTGGTTTGTTAGTCATTAATATTACATTGAAACATTAAATATATATTGAAAATGCTTCTTTTGAAAGTACATTAATATTCCATATTTATAGTCTTTGTATCATGGATATGATTATTTCGAAAATATTTTTCCATTTCTAAATATACTATTTTACTATAGAATTAATTTTATTGACTGGGGAAATATTAATATTCGATATTCTTTTCCTTATATGTATTTTTATTAATATGGTATATTTTTTAAAAATTAAATTAAGAATTTAATATATAAACAATTCATTGGACACATAGTTATGGGTGGGTCTCGATTATAAATATCCTCTCATTGTAACGACATTTCATAGGGGTTAATCCAGTTAGATAGCCTAGTCAAATTGGTTTTTGGTTTATAAATATTTGTATTGGAAAAAAGATATTGGAATGTGGATTTGATCAGGAAATTTATCATTATAAATTTACTACTTTAAGAAATAAGTTAATATTTACCATGCGATTATTACATTGATATTTTCAATAGATGAATCTCATAATCAATTCATTGATTAAATGTACTGTGTTCTTAGTTAGTAAACTAAAAATATTGATTTTTCTCTATTTAATTGGGATATCATCCATTGTATGCAACCCTTATTGATCATTTCATCTCACACTTATTTTTTCCATTCCACATTATATAAATAATGAATATTTGAATGATATTTAAATATACATAATATTTAGTTTTGTTATATTTTACATTTTATTTCTAATTTAAAATGATAATCATGCATTAAATTAGTTCATGATGTTTATAGAATATATTGATTCATAGTTATATGATCTGTTGTATCTTTTGAAAATATAATAAACCAGTGACTGACTCTAGGATTCTAGAGTTGGGGTTGTTATAGTTGGTAGAACATCATGTTTAGTAGAAAAAATGGGAACAATATTTACAAAAACATAGATGTGAGAACATAACACCAATACATAATTTTATGATTTCTCTAATTATTGAATCATATCATATTTTTAATATTATTTATATGTTCTACAGGTTTCCTAGAAAAACATCCATATCTGAATATTACAAGTGGACATATTTTTATTATAGATTCATCCAGGGGTAATATCCCTAAAAAGATTTGATTTAGTATATCTTGACCATCATTCTATTTCATGGTTAATGGGTCATTATTGTGCCCTTTTTTGACACTGTTTGGAGATATGAGTGGGTTACTTGAAATTTTCATTAGGATCCTTTATGAATGAATTTTAAAAAATTTCATATATTTACAAACAAAAAGGATTTAGGATTCTGATATTTGATATGAATAAATTTTCAATTTATGTTATTTATTTCACCTTATTCTGATTTATATATTGTAATTTAAATATTCATAATAGTATGACATAATTCAAGATATATAATTATTTTGAAATGGTTCTTGATTAAATGTATTGATTCGATACTTAGGGATAAGGTAGATATTATATTTATGAAATGGCATAGATTACTAGTGTAGGAGTTGAGAAGATAATTTTTATATAAAGGAATGTAACCTTGGATATGACTAAGAACCTTATGCATATAGAGAAGAAAGATTTTCCTTTATATGATACACATATTTTGGTATATTTTATATGGAAGAAGCCTCAATATTTAATTGGAACTCATAATATTGTGGTAATTGAGTAGTGGAATATGTTACTTCAAAATATATTGCATATCTTGGGATGAAATTATAGGGAAAAATATATAATGGTGGTCTTTTCTCTTAATGGTGATGATGTTAAATAATGGTCATTTATCTTGAATATTAGTGATGAAAAATGAATAATATATATGTAACATCCAAGGTAAAAATGAAATAATACATTTTCATAATTATTCATACTTGTGAATTAATTATTATTTTCACTTTAAAGGGGGTGATATGCTTGATGGTATACACGATACACTACAATGGGTTTCTTTGTAATCTTACGTTACACACTAATAATATAATAATGTTATTTAAAATGTAGTTAACACCTAGTAATTGTTTTTTGGGAATGAATACTACTAACTAAAATATGATTATACATGTTTGCTAAATGTTTTTACATTTATCCAATAAATTTCAATGCCTTAAAATGTTAAATAATCTAATTTTAAGCATAAATAATCTTATATTCATTAAAAGGTTGATTTACTTCCTTTTGATGAAAAACCCTCTTTAAAACTTGTTTTGCTCACATTCATAAGTTATTTTTGACAAAATAATTTTTTTTCTAGAGTCAGGACATAATGTTTTACTTTGAGTAAATTTTTGGTATTTTTCTGAAAAAAATCAATTTTTAATGAATAGTGAAAAATACTATATTTTAATTCAATACTTCCTTTTAATATAATTTATTTATATAGATTGATTATCTTTTAAACTCTTTTAAAAATTTAATTAGATTATATTTTTTCCATTTAATCCAATTTTGGTCATTGTAATTAATTTCACTTGGAAATTGGACATAAACAAGAGTCCATCATTGGATAGTTAATATTTCATAAAAACATGATTTTTGTTTTGACAATGAGAATTAATTTTAAATTAATTAATCCAACTTCTATGTTTTGAATTGGGTAAAATAGACATTATTTTTGAATTCGGAATATCAAATATAGCTTAACCGGAATGTTTTGTAGTTTTTAAAAAAACATAAATTTTTGATGAATATTTAATCCACTAAGTAGTAGTTAATAAACTGATATATTCATTTAAATGAAATTTTACCGCATTTTGAATTGAATTTCGAAAATACGACATAAATGGTTATAATTTCTATGTGAAATGTGGTTCAATAAAATGAAAATAATTTTTTGTGAACTGTATTTTTTGACTTTTCTTTACCGCGGTTAAAGGTAAATAGGGTAATTCAAGGTAAAAAGAATATCATAATAATACAAAATAATATTAACACTTTTCCAAACATTATCAGTTGAGTCATGTATAGATATGGGCATCCATGGTTATATTTTGGAACCCCATGGATCCACTTATGAGTGATAATGACAATTTATTTTAATTTACTTAAAGTAAAGGCAAAAATGACCAATTCAAATATCATTTAGTAAATTAATTTTTTTAAGGGGTTATATAAATTATAATTTAAACTATAATTATTAATTGGAAATATAAAAATATTTCATTCATCATGAAATTTTTTTTGTAATTTTGAGACATCAAATACATAAAATTATTTATGACCCAATATTGATGTCGTGTTTACCTCAATAATAAGTGATTTAGATAAATAATAAGATTAAGCTATAAATAATATCCAAAACCCATCGAATTCTTATTGGAAGATTTTATTTCGACCATGAGTCATATTATCTTATACTTAAATAAATTTTGGGCCTTTATAAACAGAAAATCATTATATACTAAGATAATATTTTTACACTTTCTTAAAGAGCCCCTCCCCCCCTCTAATTAAATAACACCACTTCTAACCCATTCCTCACACCTCTGAAGCAACTGGTCTTGTCCAAAACCTACCCAAATAATCTATCAAGATCCCTCTCTCCCACCTAGAATCTATAACATAGGCTGAAGGCACTTCAAGAATTAATTCTGATTCAAACCAAAGGGAGTTACCCAAATTTAAGGTAAAAGTATCTCTTAAATTCATTTATTTTATTTTACTTCTCCAGCCACAAAACTCCCTTTATTCATTTCATTAAGGAACAAAAGTATCCTCAATATACTAGGATGTTTTTATGAGAATTATTCGAACTAAACTTACACACAACTCCATCTAATGGGTAAAGTACATATAGTTTCTGCGGATGGCAAACTAATGCCTCATGAAACGATGATTGTTCAATTATCTCTGACCACCTCTCATGGTGGACATTAAGATGGAACTATAATTATATATGAAATATATTTATCTTATGTTTTATTTTTGCTTCTGTATTTTTTAATTATAGAAAAACATTATGGTTTCCATTATGGGTAAACACGATAATTTCATTTGAGAAAGTACGAACTACCGCCACCTGAAAGTGATATGACTCGTTAATGTCATATATGGGACATATAAAATATGGAGTTAATGATATTATATATTATATTATAATGGAATTATAATATACTTATGTATAATTATGTTTTAATTCCTTAGAAATGAGAAATAGAAATGAAATTAGTGTTCATGCATATGTACGGCTTACCAACTCCATGAATGATGCGTTTCATTTATTATCTCCAAGTATTTGGTATGATAATAAATAGAGGTATATACTGGATATATATGGTATATATGATATCTAAATCATGAAGATCAATGTGGATATAATTAATTTTTTACCACATGATCAACTTGTAATTATAAGAAGTCCATTTTTGACTCAAGTACCAAATAACAACAAAACGACCATTAATAATATAAATGATTACATAATGTTTATAACATGGTAATAAGTCATATAAAAGAAATAATAAACGTGAAAAAGGTTATTAAGTAAGTAGAGATTAAATTTAGTTTATTATTCAGGAGATTAATGAATGAACAGGTCAAGTCGGACATGAGGTAAGGGACTTCGTCTCAATCTTCTTTCATTGAGGCAGATTTTGTTTTAATAAAAGATTTTCTTTTATATGCTATAAAAACACCTTTGACTTTTCATTTCATTCAAAGGGTATATTTTTCTATGAATCACTTTACTAAACGAAAAAATAATAATGATTATTTTAATGTACACAGTCACAATGCCCTTTCCACCATTGCTAGTATTATTTGATCTATGGATTCCATAAAAAGATGTAATGTTTTAAAATGAAAATAAATACCATATTCACTTTTTCATATTTTGGTATTGAAAATGGTTTTTGATAATTGATTTTTTATATCAATATTTTTAAATGATATGTTGTGATTGAAATGTGGAAATTTTTTCTTTCCTTTATGTTTTTTTATGTGTTTCAAATATGATATGGTTCCTTTGCATTATTATGTATACTGGTGGTTTTGTGATAAACATAGGGAGGGTGAGCCTGAGATATCTCTACCATGCATTGGGTAATGTGATAGAGGTAAACATGTATGTTCATCTTAAGATATTTATATAATATATTGTGATGGGCATTCCAAATGTAAATCCCTACGTAGTTGTGATCGCTACAATGTATGTATGATATTGTTGCCACAAGATTTATTTATGATTAATGTTTTCTTATGTGTCATTCTAAAATCTTATTATTTTGTGATGTACGTTAAAGTGCTTATGTTATGTATGCAATGATAGACTAATGTTTTATTTCATTTTTTTATCACCCTTACTAATATTTTTTAGCTCACCCTATGTTTTGAAATGTTTTTAACAGGGCCAAAAGATAAATAGGGTCCATGATTGGATCAAGGAGAAGTCATGCAGTCTAAGACATGGGATTAGGCATGACACTTTTTGAAGAGTTTCTATTTCATGAAAAAAAATTAAACTGAGTAGAAGTGTCTACCGTGAAATTTTTGAGATGTTATGTAATAGTTATGGCCTAATTCTCTAATACACTAATCCAGAAAAGATCCTAAATGTGAATTATTCATTTACTTCAAGATTATGTAATGTTTAAGACTAGGTCCTTATAGTTGGTATCAGAGGTCAGATTAGATAACATTTGGAGTTAGTGTATTGTTAAATAAATATCGAAAAATTATGTTATGATAATATTGAAATGATATAGCATTTTTAGAGTACAATGCTGCTTCGACGAAGATATTTTTGTGTTCATAATTATTTTCCATTGAAGAAACATGGAAACTATGTTGGGATGAAATTAGGAGGAAGACAACCTTAAAATTAGAAATATGATATGGTCATAATTGGAAGAAAAAGTTTTGTTTTAGTGATGGAACAATTGACTTAGGCTATAAATGGTGGTGTTATCCATGCACGAGATCACCTAGATCAACCACAGAGGAACATGTCAGTGGAATAGTATTTCATGAGTCAACATCCTCCATCATTTAGAGGATCATCTGACCCTGTGCTAGCTGAAGGGTGGATTAAATAACTAGTGAAATTTTTTGATGTCATGGGGTGTTCAGAACATCAAATGGTTAGACTTAATCTTTAATGTTTTGAAGGAGAATCTAATCATTGGTGGTCGATGGTGATAAATATCAGGGATAGTGAGGTGATTGATGCTTCGGAATGGGATGAATTCAATGGTATGATATTTGAGAAATAATTTCCAAAGGTAGTTCGTCTTAGGAAGAATAAACAATTCCAAGAATTGTGGAAAGAGGGTGACTCAGTGGCTGCTTATGAAGTAAAATTCACTCGTTTGGAATGGTATGCTCCAAATTTCATATGATATCATGATAGTAAAATCAACAATTTTTACTCAGTATTAAATCCATTGTATCTATGGGATTTAGCTTCTCTTTAGATCAAAAGTTATGAAAACCTTTTCAATGTGCCGAGATTATACAAATTTTGTATGCCAATGATCAGGTGTTGTTTGACAAACAACAGAATGAGAGGTAAAGGTGGAAGGAGAAAAGGAAATAACTCTTCCAAAAAGTCTGATAGTAGGAATCATAAATTTACAGTTTGAAAAAATTGTGGTAAAAAGCATACTGGGGAATTGCTTTTAAAATCATGTAAGTGCTGTCGATGTGGTAAAATGGGACATAAGGGTCAAAATTTCACTGAAAAATAGCAGGGTAATGGTAAGAAAAAATTTGATTTACAGTCAGTAAAATGTTTTAAGTGCAATGAAATGGATCATTATGGAAATGATTGTATAATGAAGAACTCAACTGTGGGAAAGAAACCAGACTACAAGTAGAAAGTGGTGGTGAAGTCCTTTGCAACTACTTCAGTGGATGTTGGGCCATCAAATAAAGTGGTATAAGTTACATTTTTTATTTTTTTAAGATTATGCCAATGTGTTGTTTGATTCGAGGTCTACCCATTCGTTCAATTATGAGAATATTTCTAGAAAATGGGGAATTCCATAACAAGAAATTAATCCTAAACATATGATAAAAACACGGGGAGGAAATTTTGAAACAAAAAAGAAATTATAAGAACCTTCAAGTCCTTGTGTGCGGAATTAGTCTACCTGCAAACTTAATTGTTTTTCCTTTAGAAGAGTTTGATGTTATTTAGGGTATATATTGTCTTTCTGTTTATCATGCTAAGATTGATGGTAGAGATAAAGATGTTTCTTTTCAAAATGATTTTCATTTTTTTACAAGAATGAACCCTTACTTTTGATATCATATCAGGATGCTGAGAAACTATTTAAAGATAGAAATGAATGTAACATTGGACATATCATTGAAAACATAACAAATGTTTAGATTAATGATGTGCCAATGGTAAAATATCACCATGATGTTTTTCCTGATGATTTTCCTAATATTATACCAAATTGAGAAGTTGAATTAACTATTGACTTAGTTCCTGATGCTAAGCCTATTTCCAAACACCCTATCAAATGGCTCAAATTGAACATTTATAGTTAAAGATGCAATTATTTGAGTTATTAGATAAAGGTTTCATTCGACCTTGCACATCACCATGGGGTGATCATGTCATGTTTGTTAAAAATAAATATGGTTTAATGATACTTTTCATTGATTATAGACCATTAAATAACATCAATGTTATGTACATGTATCATTTTCATCACATCAATGATTGGTTTGACCAGCTCTGGGGAGATCATTATTTTTATAAGATTGACTTTAGGTCGGGGTACCATTAGTTGAAAATAAAGGAAGAACACATTCCGTACACTGTGTTTCATACTATACATGACCATTATGAATTTGTTTTTATGCCTTTTGGTTTAACCAATGCACCTTCTATACTCATTGATATTATGAATAGAATTAACCATGATTTCTTGGATATATTTGTTGTTGTGTTCAATGATTATATTTTGGTTTGTTCTAAAGTTAAATAAGTCCATGAAAGTCATTTAGGGGTTGTCTTACAAACATTAAATGAAAAGAAACTATTTGGGAAATTTATAAAGTGTGAGTTTTGGTTACAACAAATTTCATTCCATGGTATCATTGTTTCAAAAAATGGAATAAATGTGGATCCTACTAAAACAAAAGTTGTTGAAGAATGGAAACGACCCACAAATATAACTGATATTTGTAATTTTCATAGTTTGGTAAGTTATTACAGGAGGTTTGTTGAGAATTTGGAACAATTATCTTGTCCAATGAATAAGTTTACTCGATAAGGTGTTAAGTTCATTTGGAAAAAAGAATGTGATGAATGTTTTCAAGAATTGAAAAGAATATTGGAAAATTGTCCAGTTTTGGCACTACCTTATAGAAATGGTGAGTTTGTTAATTATAGTGTTGCTTCGTTGATAGGACATGGTTGCGTCCTTATGTAGAATGATCAGGTAACTGTATATGATTAACTTCATTTGAAATTTCATGAGTTCAATTAGCCTACACATGATTTGGAATTAGTTGATGTTGTTTTTTCCATAAAAATATAGAGGAATCATTTTTATGGTGTAAATGTGAAATATATACTGACAAAAAAATTTGAATTATATTTTGAACCAGAAATAATTGAACATGAGATATAGGATATGGTTGTAATTAATCAAGGATTATGATTGCATGATTCAATATCACCCAAGAAAGGAAAATAAAATGGGCGATGATTTGAGTCGAAAAAGTAATGTTTCATTGACCATGCTACATTTGATATTGGATTCTTTGGTTTTTGATTTGTTGAAATTTGTTATAGAAGTTGTTTGTGTCGGGAATTCTATTGTTTTGTTTCAGGTGTTAGTCAAATCAACTCTATCAGAAGGAATAATGCAAGAGCAAAAGGAAGATAGTGAGTTGCAAAAAAAAGTGGAGTTGGTTCAGAAGGGTAAGATTCCTGAATTTATCATTGAAAATGATTGTGTTTTGAGGTTTGGGAAGAGATTATGTGTGTCGTGTGATTCACAGTTGAAGAATTAGTTTTTATGTGAAGCACATAGTTCTCTATTTTTAGTTTATCCTGGCAGTACTAAGATGTATAGGGATCTTCATGAGTATTACTAGTGGGATTAAATAAAAAGATATATTACTAATTTTACAATGAAGTGTTTGACTTATTAGCAGGTTAAAGCAGAGTGGCAGTTTCCAAGATGCATGCCTCGGTCTTTACGGGTCCCAGGGTGGAAATGGGAAAATATATCCTTGTACTTTTTTGTGGGATTAACAATGAAATATCGAGATAATAATGAAATCAGGATTATTGTTGATCGATTTACTAAATATACTTATTTCATTCCTATGTGAGATACTTTGTCTTTAGATCAATATTCTCAGTTGTATGTTAATGAGATGGTCAGGTTTCATGGAGTTACCCTCTCCATTGTATATGATTGTGATCCAAGGATAACTTATAAATTATGGAAAGACCTTCAGAAGACGTTTGGTACTGAATTGAATTTTAGTATATTTTTTCATCCACATTCTAATGGGTAGTCAGAATGAAAAATTCAGACTTTGGAGGATATGTTACAAGCTTGTCCGATGGATTACTAGGGATGCTGGGACCAAAATCATTCCTGTGTTGAATTTTCATATAATAACTGTTTTCATTCTAGTATACAAATGGCTCCATTTGATGCAAAATATGGGAAGCGGTGTCGAACTCCAGCATTTTGGGATAATGTAGGTGAAAGGAATTTTATAGGGAGAAATTAGTAGAAGAGATGGCAGAAAGAGTTCTATTGATTGAGAAGAACATGTGAATAGCTCAGAGAATGGAGAAAAGATATACAGATAATCAGAGGGTAGATATTTCTTTTTAGGTAGGTGATCATGTCTATTCCAATGTCCCTCAATGGAAAAGTGTGATGCATTTTATTTAGAAAGAAAAGTTGAGCCAGAGGTTCATTGGACCCTATGAAATCATGGGGAAAGTGAGATTAGTTCCTTGAATACTTTCTTTACCTGCAATTTCATCACAAGTATATAATGTTTTTCATGTTTCAATGTTGATAAAATACATGTCAGATGCATCTCATGTTTTAAGTCCAGAAAAAGTTCAGTTGGAAGAGAATCTCTTCAATGGGGAAAACCAGTATAGATTCTTGACTGAAGAGAGAAAGTGTTGCGGAATAAGGTAATTCACCAAGTAAATTGTTTATGGAAACACTATTTTGTTTAAGAGGTAATGTGGGAATCTGAAAATTTTATGAGGGATAAATACCCCATTTATTTTATAAATGAAAAAATCATGGGGACACAATTTCCAAAAGGAGGGGGGAGGATGTATCATCCTAGGTTAATAAAGAAATAATAAATTTTCAAAATTATTCATATTTTTGAACTAAATATTATTGTTACTTTAAAGTGTTTGATATTCTCAATGGCGTAACCAATACGCAAAAATGAGTTTCTTTGAAGTCTTACGTTGCACACTAATAATATAATAATATTATTTTAATTGTAGTTGACGCCTAGAAGTGTTATTGGAGGGAATGAATAAAAATAACTAAAATATGATTATATATGTTTTTTAAATGTTTTTACATTTATCCAATATATTTTAGAGGCTTAATATGTGAATTAATATATTTTTAAACATAAATACTCTATTATTCTTTTAAAGGATGATTTACCACCTCTTGATGAAGAAACCTCATTAAAATTAGTGTTGGTCACTTTTATATGTTCTTTTTGACAAAATTAAATTATTCTTCCGAATCGGGACATCATTATTTACTTTGGGTAAATTTTCAGAATTTATCTGATAAAATTAATTTTTTGATGAATAGGGAGAAATACTTTATTTTAATTCAAAACTGCCTTTTAATATAATTTATTTTTACGGTTATATTATATTTTTAACTGTTTATAATATTTAATTATATTATATTTTCACAATTTAATCCAATATTGGTCATTATAATTAATTTCACTTTGAAATTGGACATAAACAGGAGTCAATATTTAAATAGTTAATATTTCTTAAAAACATGCTTTTTGTTTTGAAAACAAGAATTAATTATAAATTAATTAATCCAACATCAATTTTTTGAATTTGGTAAATTATACTTCATTTTTGAATTTGGAATATTAAATATATCTTACGAAGAATTTGTGATAGTTTACTGAAAAAATTCAAATTTTGATGAATAGTGAAACAACTCTATAGTAGTTAAAAAACAAACTTTTTCATTTAAATGAAATTTTACTAATTTTGGGAATTGAATTTAAAAAATCCAATGTACATGGATATTATTAGTATATAAAATTTGGTCAATAAGATGAAAATAATTATTAGTGAATACTAACTTTTGACTTTCATTTTCTACAGCTAAAGGTAAATATAGTAATTCAAGGTAAAAAGAATACCATAATAATACAAAATTACCATAAAACATGTCCTAACCTTATTTTATGACTCATGTACGACCATGGGAATCCATGGTTCTATTTTGGGACCCCATTGAGGCACTTAACAATGATAATGACACTTTAATTTTTAGTAATTTAATGTAAGGACAAAAATAACATAAACATGATATCTTTTAGTAAATTAATTTTTATAAGGATTAATATAAGTTATCTTTTCGACTATATATTTTAATAGGAAAGGTAAAAAATTTCCTAGTTCAGGGTAATTTTTTTAATTTTTATACATCAAATAAATAAAAATTTAGATGACACAATAATTTTGATGTGTTTAACTCATTAATAAATGATTTGAATAAATAATATTATAAAGTTTAAAATAATATAATAATCCTATCCAATTATTATTGGATGATTTTATTTCTAACATTAGTCATATTATCATTGACTTAAATATGTTTTGGACCTTTATAAACAAAAAAAATTATATAATAAAATAATATTTTCACACATTCCTAAAGAGCCCCTCCTCCCCCTTTAAAAGGACTCCACCTATATCCCATTCCTCACACTTATAAAGCCCCATGTCTCATCATGAACCTGCCCAAATAATCTCTCAAGATCCTTTTATTCCACCTAGAAGCCTTAACTTTGGCCGAAAGAACTTTAAGAAGTCCTTTTGATTCAAATCAAATGGAGTTACCCGAATTAAAGGTAACTGTTTCTCTTAAATTCGTTTCTTTTATTTTAATTCTCCAACCCATAAATTCACTTTATTAATTTCTTTCATAAAAACACCAGTATCCTCAATATACATTGAATTTTTTATGAGTATTAATCGATCAACTCTTATGCACACCTCCATCTAATGGGCAATGAACATATTGTTTCTGTGAATGGAAAACAAGTGCCTCAAGAAATGATGATTGTTTAATTATCTCCTACCGCCTCTCATGGTGGCCAATAAAATGGAAATGTAATTATATATGATATATATAATTTTAATGTTGTCTTTATTATTCTATATTTTTCATTTATATCATACCTTTATGGTTTCCATTATGGATAAACACGATAATTTCATTTGAGGACGTACGGAATACCGCCCCCTCAAAGTGATATGACTCGTTAATGCCATATATGGGATGTATAAAGGATGGGGTTAATGATATTATATATGATATTATAATGTAATTATAATATAACTATATATAATTATGTTTTAATTCCATTAAAATAATAAATTGAAATGAAATTAGTGGTCATCCATACGTACGACTAACAGTCTCCATGAACAGTGCATTTCATTTCGTATCTTAAAATGTTATATAATATTATAAATACATGTATATACAAGATATATATGACATATATGATATCTAAATCATGAATATCATTCTGTTTATAATGATCTTTTGACCATGCGAACAACTTTTAATTATGAGAAGTCCATTTTTGACACATGTAACAAATATCTACAAAACGACCATTATTAACATAAATTATTACATAATGTTTATAACATGGTAACAAGTGATATAAAAGGAATAATAATCTTCAGAAAGGTTCTTAAAGATGTTTAAATTAACTTTAGTTTATTATTCAAGAGATTAAATAATGAATGGGTCATGTCAGACATGAGGTAAGGGACTTCGTCTGAATCTCCTTTCATTGAGGCATATTTTATTTTAATACACGATTTTATTTTATAAACTGTGTAAACACATTTGAATTTCCATTTCATTCAAAGGGAATATTTTTCAGTGAAGCATTTTACTAGATGACAAAAAATAATGTTTCTTTTAATGTATGTGGTGACAACGACCATTCCGCCGCCATGAGTATTATTTTATCTTTGGCTTCCTTAACAAGTCGTAATGTTTTTAAAAGGAAAATATATAACATATACTCTTTTATGTATTTTTTTATTGAAAATGTAATCAAAAATGGATTTGTGATGTCAATATACTTAAATGATATATTGTGATTGAAATGTTGAAATGCTATGTTTCCTTAATGTTTGTTTTCTGTGTTACAAATATGTTATTGTTCTTGGTCGTTATTACGTATACGGGTGGTTCTATGATAAACCTAGGGTGGGTGAGCCAGAGATAGCTCTCTAATGCATTGGGAAAAGGGATGGAGGTAAACGTGAATGTTCGCCCTATGAGATTTAGGGAATATACTGTGATGGGTATTCCAAATATAACTCCCTACGTATCTGTGATAGATACAATGTATGTATGATATTGATGCCACAAATTTTCTTTATGATTTATGTTTTCTATGTGTTATTCATAAATCTTATGATTTCATGAGGTATGCTATGGTGCTTATGTTATGTAGGCAATGATGAACTAATTTTTTTTTATTTTTTTTATAACCCTTACTGATATTTTTATGCCCATAAAATGTTTTGAGATGTTTTTTATAGGACCTAAAGATGAATTGTGTCAAGTATAAGATCATGGAAAAGTCATGCTATCTAAGTCATAGGACTATACATGACTCGTTTTAAGTTTTTTTATTTTATGAAAAAATATTAAAATGAGTAGAAGTGTCTACCTTGTAATTTTTGAGATGTAATATAATTGTTATGGCATAATTCTATATATCTATGAACCTGAAAATATCCTTAATGTGAATTATTCATTTAATCCAATATTATGTAATGTTTAAGTATGATTCCTTATAATATATGGAATGGAGGGATTTTAAATTATTATTATTTGAAAAATATTCCTCCTATGAGAAATTATTTTAAAGGAAGAGAAATTTAATTAATTAAATGTAAAATGGATAGGAACGAGTTACATATTATGAGTCATTATTTTGACGGAAATCTAGTTATACTGCAATGAAAAAGGTAATCTAGAAAAAAATTGACCAGATTTTTAGTGAATTTATGATAATCATTATATGGAGATCAGTCTTTTCACATATTTAATTTTATAATGAAATATTGTTATGATCCATTGAAATACAAAAATATGTTTCTAGAACTGATATCTTCAAGGGAAATCAAGAGAAGAATATGCCGAATGAGAACCATGATGAAGATAATGTTTGAAAGAAGAAGATATGAGTAAAGAAATTTTCAAAATGTATACATTTTAGAAAAGGATGTGCTTAAAAAATTCAATAAAGGAATTGATGTTTTTTTATAAATGTATTGATAAGGTTTTAACGGCTACTTGAAGTAAGAGAAATGAAAAAACTATCATTATTCTCTGCTTCAACTATAGGGAAATGGGGAATTATTCAAACCTATGTCCCAGGCATCAAGTGAACCATTCATAGAATAAAAATTGGGAAGAAATATTAGCTATTGTGATCAATACAACTATGTTTTATGTTCAAAATGTTATTATGGAATTTAATTTAATTATTTCATGAAAATTAACAAATTATTTAATTGATTAAATATTATGAAACTCCTTAATATGTTATATTTTTTATGAAAATTAAAAATATCCCAAGATAATTAAGAAGGTATTCTTCAATCAAGAATCCATGTGGAAATAGAACCAGAACAAGGGTGTGATAGTTAGTTCACAATATTACACTTAAAAATACCATATTTTCAAGCCTTATTATTATAAGTATGGTTTCATTGGAGATAATACTAAAAGATATTGGATTTCAGAATATGAAGAAAAATTTATTTCGAGGAAATGGAAATTATTATTATAGATGAAGATGTGGAATGCCTTACATTAATAAGGGATATTTAATCATCTATTTCATGTATATATCCAACTTCCATAGCATTTATTAGTGAGATTTGTGTGGTTTAAGGGTAGAAATAGCATTTGGATAAAAAATATAATATTAACAATAAATATGGTCTTATTGTACATGAATGAGATTATTTATTTCATGCGTAATTTCCTAGACATACATTAGATCGTAAGGTTGAGTCTACCAATTATTTAATCACTGATGAAATATCTATATCAAAGTCTCCTTATATAAAAACCACTATGTAATTATTGGTGTTGAGGAATAACTATAGGGTTTATGTAATAAAGGAATTTTATCCCCTAGTTCTTCACCTTGGGGGCATTATTATCTTTTTTTCTGAAGATAGGTTGATCTATGATTCTGTCAATTGATTATTGGAAAATAAATGTGATTACGATAAAGAACACGTACCCATACCTCTCATAGTAGAATTATTTGACCAATGTCAAGGAGATGAATATTTTTTAAAGATTAACCCTTATTTTTTTAATGATCAATTGAAAGTCTATAAAGAATATATTCCAAAAATATCATTTATTATGAGATACATATATTAAGAGTTTACATTAATGACATCTGGTTAACTAATTATCCAACTATTATTATAGATTTTTTGAACAAAGTATTAAATGAATAATTTCAAAATGTGTTTGTTGATTATGGTAGATATCATTGTATATAAATTAATTTATAATGGCTATGAGAATCACTTATAGATTATTCTTGAGTAACATAGAGAAATAATAATAAACGGGAAATTCAGAATGTGTGAATTCCATCATCTGAAATTTTATTTTAATTGACATAATTTATTTGTGGATAGAATAAAATTATTTACACTGATGAATAATGAAATGAATGAATAGCCTACCACAATGACAATAATTGAGTCACAAAATTTCTTTGGTTTGGTACTTTGTAATCATTGTTTTGTTGAAAATATTTCCAAATTCACCAACTTTCTTATATGTAAAGGGTTTTATATCAAATTAATAAATCAATGTGAATAATTTTTCACAAAATTGAATTGGATATTTTTTAAATATATGATATTGAATATCCCATCATAAATTGATATGTCATCAATATTAAGTGATTCATCAAAGAAGAGACTAGTTTTCCCTCATAAGGAATCATAATTAAAATTCTAATAGATCAAGGAATTTAAATACTACTAAAAAATACCCAATAAAGGATTTTGATTAAGAATTTGTACCCCTATCATTGATGATATCAATACATTATCTATATGGTAAAATATGTTAGAAAAATACAAAAAACTGTTTGGAATATATCTCTTTCATAGAATGATCTAAATCTGGGGAAAATATTTTTTATTTTGTTACTCATTGATTAAGAATACATAATACACCACCTCCATGTAATGGTAAAAAATGTTACATATTCATTTAGTGAAAATGATCAGGATGCCCTGGTATTGGATAATGATTAATAAGGATCCTATGTACAAGTATTTCCTAAATATGGATATGGGAATTATTAGTGAATGGGAAGTAGAATTAAATTTTCAATTGTTATTTAAAACATATTTATTATAAAAGATTAAAATTATCTTCACCGGATGATAAGACTTCTCCAATTTAAATAAAAACAATGAATAATTGGAAAATAGAACATATTATTTAGGAATAAGGTATCTGGAAATTCAGAATCAATACATGTGTTCTATATATACATTAGATTAAAATGTTATTTTTAAATGATCGATATATATCAAATTTCCTCACACAACCTCATTGCACTAGGTTGTATAAGGATATGAAAGAACATTTTTCTTGGGATAATATGAAGTGGGAAATTACAGACTGCCTATCGAGATTTATGGGTTTTCGACATGTTATGGGTGATAAAAACATATTAAGGGATTCATGAATCCTTTTTTATATTCTAATGTGTAAATTAAATGAAATCACTATGAAAACATTCTCTGGATTAAAAAAGACACCTTGAAATAACTATAATATATGGGTTATTATTGAACACCTTATGAAATTTAATCAATTACCCACTATAAGAGAAAAATAACCTCATGAGTTCCTCACATGACTCCATATTAAATATGTAAAAAGAAATAATGGTAAAACTATTTAAATTTTTTGTCATCATGATTGAATATTTATATTTAAATTATAGGAAAGTTATCCAAATAATCCTAATACAAAGCTTTA
This sequence comes from Viscum album, assembly GCA_963277665.1. Taxonomy (NCBI): domain Eukaryota; kingdom Viridiplantae; phylum Streptophyta; class Magnoliopsida; order Santalales; family Viscaceae; genus Viscum; species Viscum album. The sequence goes on from OY728159.1 coordinate 843,886,645, forward strand.
TTTCAGTAGTACAAATAATCCTAAAACTGATGGATAGATAAAAATGAAAAATCAAAACATTATAATATATATTTAGATCATTACCAAAAAATATTAAAGACATTTGGTTTAATCATTTACCTATGTGTAATTTTTTATAACAATAACTTCGATTCAATTATACAAATGGTGAGTGAGAATCATTAAATGCAAAGAGGTGTCATACTCCAACTTTTTTGAACAATCTTCGTGAAAAGTATTTTCTAGGATAAGTGAATTTTTAAGAGGCAATGATGATGGTAATGAATATTTAAACTCATAAAAAATAATCTATAACCATGCCAAATATCATTCTGAAGAACTGAATGAATTATTTTTAATTTCATGTGGGTGACCATGTTTTCTTATAATTTTCTCCAAGAATTATTTTTATAATATTTGATATGAATGTAAAACTAAGTCCCATGTAAATTAAACAATTTTTAATTATATAATTTATTAAAATATTTATTAAAATATTTAAATAATATATATCTTATATAATATTCACAATGTGTTCCATACAATATTTTTATGAAAGTACATGCCAGACCAATAAAGGTCGTCTGCAAAGATGTAATAGAAATGGATGATAATCTATCATACTATGGAGAATAAATAAATTTTCTTCACATTATACATTTTTTTGTTGAATATATGTTATAAAATGTAAATTTCATTGAATAAATCATAAAATTGGAAAATAAATGTGGGAACATAAGCATGTTTTGATGAAGAACAACAATAATTTGTTTAGATAATAATATCCATGAAAATTGCAGGGATAAAATTTTTGAATGAGGGAAAATGTATTAATCGAGCTTTTATTATTGTAATTTAACATTTCATTTTATTGAAGCTATTTTACAATAGTCATTTTTATATTTCATGGTACGAAAATACATGTTTTTTAGGATGAAAATCAATTTTTCAACTAACTAAACCAAAATAACCATAGAATGGAAATTTGATATTTTCCCTTAGAAATAATCCTATTCGAATAATTGAAAATATATTATTTAACTAATTATACATTTTTAATATTGTTTGTAAAAATATATATACTATTAAAGTATTTATTTCCAATTTTACATAAATAATTAAAAGATCAGTTGGAGGTAAAAAGGTATTTTTAAATAACTATTTATACGAGCATGATATATTTCTTTTTTAATTAATTAAAATACTATAGGATAATGAATTATTTAAATTAAATATATATATTATATATAGAAATATATCAATTCAACTTCATATAATGATTATCACTACTCATATAGTTAATGTAAGGTCATCTTAGCCATGAAAAACCCATTTTATTGAAAAAACACATTTCATCATATTTTACAAACAATTTTTATATTTAATTGATTAAAAATAAAGGAATAGAATTTTATATAAATATTAACATATTATTAACAATCATTTAAGAAATTATTAATCAGGGGAATTTAACTTTTTTATGTATTGTAAAAATGGTAAAAATTGATTACGATGGTTTTGGAAAAAATGGGTTAAAATTGTCAAAAATAATTGGACAAGGCTTCAAGAAAACATTAAACACCTTATAAAACCACATTAGTGAAGAAAATTTTATATATACACTTATAAAATTATAATATGATTCATTTTGGATCCATTTTTTCTTTTCTAATACCTTAATATACATTAATAATTTAACAAGTCAAAAATATCCATATCCCTCGTTTACAATATGGAACCTTATCCCCTAAATTCATAAAAATTATTGATAAATTTATTTTGGTAAGAACCTAAAATTATCTCTCAAAAAATTACTAATATATGTTCTATAGGTTATCATATTCTAATAATACCAAATATGTGGTTCTTAAGTTGATTTATGTAGGAGCTCTTTAAAAAATGTTATAATTTTAATCAAACAATTTCACTTTTATTATAATATACCACAATAAATTAAATATTAAACATTAATATTTATTATTAATAATATATCCCAAAAAAGATAATGGTTGTTTTATTTATGGAATAATAGTTATGAGTTTCCTTCTCCATTAAATGGTAAAAATGTATCGCTCGGGTGTATAGATGCCTAACTCCATGCAAACTGTTGTATTTTTTGTCAGCCTCTCAGATGTATGATTTATATCAATGCTTTAATAAATAATAATATATTTATGATATAAAAATCATTATTTTATGATAAAATAATTCTTCTCTTTTTTCCCTACATAATAGTCGGAAAATAGTGATGTTGATCGTGCATATATTTGGACTACCACCACCTTGAAGCAATTTGTTTAATTTATCATTACCCACATACATGGATTATTCATGAAATATATCTACTGAATAAAAATTATTTTAATAAAATAAAAATTAAAATATGTATTATTATTCTATATCCTTTGAAAACTAATTAGAGCATCTGTGATGGGACATGGATGAGATAAATAAGCACTTAACACTTGATAAATGAAAATAATGATTATTTATTGGAAAACAATTCATAAGATGATATAAATAGTTAATAAAATATATTATATATATTTAGATGGGTTTTTAATATATTTATAACAAATTTAATTTTATTATATTGGATTTTACTGCACGTTAAAAAAAATGGATGTGTGAGGTATGGGATTTCATCTCAATTCTCACCTCAAAGAGTCATATTTGGTATTTTATGTGCTGAATCTACTAACAATTTTTTGCATATAAAATGAATCTATATTTATTCATAACAATTGATCTTTCAATTATTATTAACTCTTTCATGGTTATGGAATCATCATTTTGGAATTTGGTAATAATTTATCTTCCAATATGATTTTTTTACAATTTATTATATTTCAATTAGAGGAATATTATATGAAATCATCCATAAATATAATATATTGACAAATATAGTTTCTTTTTAATTTTTCTGAATATTATATAAAAATTTTCCATCTATTTTTAACTTTAATAATTCAATGAAATTGTTAAAATAAATGTCAATATTATTTTTCTTTTTTGTCGAGTATAATTTTATTCTTTTCCATATGATTCAAAATAATTTTTAATAGTAATTTTTATATACACGAATGAATTATTAATAAAATTTTATGAAATTAGAAAATATTTACAAGGGTTTAAATGAATATTTGAAATTTTTATTAGAGATCCACTTTTTAGTTTCATTAGAAATATTAAAATGAATTTTTTTTAATGTATACAACCTAAATAGAATATTTCATCTCAATATCTATTTTCCACTATTTACATTGTTCTATAGGTCATTTATGAATTAATAGATGAAATAATTTAATTAAAATATATTATAAAAGATTCAATTCCATATTATTATTTTCTATAAAGGGCCGGATTTGACGACAAAATCAACCTGTTTTAATTATTTCAAAGTCATCTCTCATTTCATTATTAATGTTGTGGTAATTAAATTTATGTTGAAATAATAAATTTGTACTAATTACCTTTTATCATACATTAAAGTTCTCCCCCATATTCATATTCTTTGTATCATGGATATTCATATTATCTAAGACATATACTATTTATATATATGGTGTTTCACTATGATAGTTATTTTATGGCATAGAGAATACTGATATTTTATATTCTTCACTCAATATATATATTTGTGGATAAGACAAGATATTTATAAAATTAATGGATCATACAATAAATAATAATTATTTGGAAATAGATATGGGTGGGACCCAATAATGGACAACCCATCTATGAGTCAACATGTATCATAACACAATAGAGATAATTTTTTTTATTGAATGGGTTTTGGGTGTATACATATCAATATTTAAATATATCATAGAAAAATACTTTTATTGATCTATCTTATATTATGAATATTATTAATCAAGAATTTTTTAATTATTATCAATGAGATTATTACAATGATATTATCCATGTATGCATTTCTTAGTCAAGATATTAATAAAATGGAATGTGTTATTAGTTATTTACCTTCCTATATTGATTATTCCTTATTCAGTAATAATAGATTCACCAATACATTACCCATACAACACTTTTGATGTAACCCTTACTTGTTTTCCCATCCCAAGTATATAAATATGAAATCATTGAATTATTTTCAATGATTCAGAGAATAAACTTTCTCTATGATTTTTATTTTATTTCAAACATAAAATGGGAATTATATATGTATTAGATTCATCGGTAATTCTAAACTGATCAATACATTGTGTTGTAATCCATTTTAATGTATGAAAATGTCACAATGTAATCCCAGACTATAGGATATTTTATATAGGGTTTTTATAACTACCCCATTTTAAATTAGATATGGGATTGATGATCCCAACATCAAATTATTTTCGAACAATCATTTTGACCACTTAATGGATGGTGTGATCTAATCAGTGTTGGGAATTTCCTATGGACATAGTATAATCCTCTGATATTACGTTATGCATGAATATTGATTAATAATATGAGTAACATCAATTAATTCACATCGGAACTCCATTTTAAACTCTCTTAAATTGTCAAGAAATTTTGATTTAAACTTCATAGAGATGTTATTGGTAATAATAATGAAAATTACGTCAATAAACACATGAGAATAATATTTTATGTAATAATTCAATTCCTTAAATTCCTATATGGTGGTTTATAGATTAACGAGAGCGAATTATGGGGATTGAGGATAATGAGACTGCCTATTTTATCATGAATATTTTCTATGTGAATGTAATAAATAAAAATATTGTTCATATAATAATCAAAACCCTTGGGTCCCTCAAAATGGAATCACTATGTAATTAAAATACAAATATCACACTTTTACAATGCTATAAAAATCAATACAAACCTAACACCCCATTTTATTAAATATTATATTAAATTAGTAATGGTTTTCATGAGAAGAATGTGGTGATTGTGTGGTGTGGGGGAGAACGTGCATAAAATATATATAAAGAGAGGAATTATCCTCAAATGGTTGTTTCATTGCATTAATCATATTGAGAAATTTATTTCCTCTATATAATTATGTGAATAATATTCTTTTGGGAATATTTATTATTTATTATTCTATTTTAACAACTGATGTTTCGAGTTTGAGATGTGAAATTCTTTGGGATAAGGTATTTTCATTCTCAATTATATTCAAATATTCATGGAAGATGAGATTAATCACTCACATAAAGACATTATTATTAATTTTAGTTTTTTTATTTTATTATTATATATTTTCAAAAAAAATACAATTAATTTTACAATCCCCATCATCAAATATGTATACACATATTGAATAATACCATTAATTGTAGCACCTAAATAAATAATTTCAAAAATAAAAAAATGTCTCCCATATGGTCTAAGGTAATATAAATGTTTCCAAATAAAAATTTGGTAGGGATTTTAGGATGCATCAAGGTAGAGAAATTTCTCCCAAGGTTAGTGCTTTTGTTCCAATTATGTTACTACATGTGTGTGTAAACATATTTTAGAAACATCTAAATATGAAGAACTATTTTAACTATATTTCAATATATAATGTTTTCATTGATTTATAAATTATCTAGAGAAATGGAGATAAATTAATTTTTTGGGGGAATCCTTAATTATGACATTATTTACTTTCATATAAACCCTTTAGTGATTAAGAAGGCCAATTTTCAAGAAGAATGGACATATATTTTATTATAAAACATTGAAATACAATTAATCTAACCACTATAAAGTGTAATGTCATATCAATTACCATTTTATTTCAGGTTAGTAACATACTGTAATGATATTTCTCTAGAAACATTCTTATTTATCTTAAAATGAGTGTTTTGAAGTCTTCACATGTGATTTTTTTAAAGGTTTGGGTCGAAGCCTCATTTATTATTAAAGCAAAGTACATACCTCTTTAACTGGGTAGAGGGAGACCCTTAACATAGCCTGAAGGCAGAGTGGGCATTTAGCCCATTACATGGCCTATAGGCCCATTTTTTTGCCTAAATCCCATTCTGTGAATAGTACTGATACAGTACCCACGCTGCAACAGTACAACATAGTACTCGCCACTGCTATAGTACTCTGTCGCCGCTATAGTGCCATGCCACCGTTACAAGTCCCACCGTTGATACAGTACCGCCACTGCTATAATACACTACAGTACTGCTACTATACCCTAAACCCAATGGGTTTTGAACACCTATTTTATTCACCATTTACATAAGGATTAGAATCTTCTTTTGTGTTGGGGTGGGGTGTTTGAATTAAATTTTTGGTGGTTAGGTAATTTTTTTGGGGGTGGGGGATGATACCCTACCATTGGTTGTATCATAACACATGAGTTGGATGGAATAATACCTTTATAATATTCCACTAAACTCATTGGTTTAATAATTGGTTGAGTGTGACAAAAGATCGGTGAAATCCCCATGAGAATAATGGATTAAAACAAATTAAAATTGATTAAGAGAATATTGGGTGATGATTTCCCCAATATATATAATTCAACCTAAAATATTATGTATAATCAATCAAATCAATCAATATGATACATGAGTATTAAAAATACATCCCATAAGAGAAACGAAAAGAATAATATTATCTAACTAGAAAAGAAAAAAAAAGAAAAAAATTGAAGATCACTAGAAATCATTAAAACAAGTCATATCATCCCATGAATTACCTAAACAAATCTATGCTCCATTTATAAATTTCATGCCATAGTGTGAAGATGCATCCTCCAAATGGTACGATTGATTCTCCTTCCATGTTTCTCAGTATACAATAGCTGAAAAGACACGATGGATCCAAATTTGGGGGTTGGCATATCATTATATTTGAAATCCATAATGACTTCTTAACTCATGCCTCTCGAACAACAACTAGTTTTCAAATTATTTATTTAACAATTGAAAAAAATGAAAAGATAGTTTGTGACTCCTGAAATTAACTCCGGATATGGAGAAACATGAAAAGAAATATTACAATTCATTAATATTTTTCAAAACCATTTCCAAGTTCACGTAAACACACATCGACATCACACACACATAATCAGGCTAGGTGTCTCACATTGAAGGTGTACCATCAAAACTATAATCTTCCCCAGATTGATGGTGACACGTAAAATTATGATTTATCCCCAAGAACGTATTCCAACCCAATTATTCAAAATTCCATAATAACTAAAAGCATAGAAACAATTAGTTCCTTTTAAAAAAACTTCATTAATCAATTTTCTTACATTTAATTAAAACAATAATTTCACATAAAATATTATAAATATAAAAATAAGTGGTTTTCAAATAGCCACAAAATTTCATTATTCTAAAAACACAAACCCAAATGGATACTTTCAATAAATCACTGAATATTTCCTTTTAAAATACAATAAAAACACTGAAAAAATAATTCATGATCTCAAACATTTGGAGATGAGAGAGAATCCACCCACCTATAAACGGATGAATGAAATGTATAATCCCACTAAGAATATGTAAATAGAGGCTCTAAACACATTCCCTCCAATAAAACAACCACGATATCATCATGATTCAAATAATAGTAAAATGATATATCTATAATAGAATGGATATATAGCTATGAGAGAGAGGAGAAGAGTATATCTAGAGTGAAAATGGAGAATAAGTAATTAAAATGGATTACCAATCTCAAAAAAAACTTATACACTCCATGTCATGACATCAGATTAAAGGAAATAGAAAAGGGAGCATAGGGAGGATAACGAGTTTGGGGACCTGAGAGTTTAAGTGAAAAACTTTTGGTATAATGGACTTAATCAGAATAAAAATATATTTTTTTGAGAATTATTTGTATTCCACCGAGTTATGCGGCACAGTTTGAGAAACCATGGAAAATCATGAACATCATATTAGAGACGAGTAAGGAAACTAAACAGTTCTGCCACATGATTTGGAAAACCGTGCTCCAATTTTGAACATGTTGTTACCTCAATGACAAAACCTCGAATAGTTGGGTCGCCCAATTTTTAAAATCAAACAACTATCATGTTTTCCCCAAAATTTTCACCTGCACGATTTATTCAGGTTCCCACATGGTTTGGAAAAACTATACACCCACCCAAGGACTACAAACATCGCCTGGATAGTTAGATATATCTATTATACGATTTATAGTATAATTTTTTAAAATGTGAACATTCATAAACACATAAAAAACACATAATACATTCCAAACACTCCCAAAAAATCACCCATGTGTCATATAAGATCAAAATAACTAATAAAAGGATAATGTAATTGAAATAATGGGTGTTACATTATCCACACCACTATATTTTCTATCATTGTAATGTTTATGATTGACATTTATTTGGATGTGATTGGTCTACTCATATTGCATTTTCTACACATGATCTCATGCCTCTTCTAATAAATAACCACACTATAATAAAACTCATACTTAATGGATGTGGTTCGCATGAAAGAGCTTGTCTTGCCTATCCAAAATCTACATCAAAACATGAATCAACATATCATATGTCCTAAGATCAATATTTTCCCACAGAATCACATTATTAGGATCAGTTTATCCTTTATTGACATAAGATTCATGAAAACTATTATCCATTGAAATATTCTATGAAATTAAATACAACCAAATTCCACATCACCTTATCATTCCCATATCTGAAAAGGGACAATGTACCTTGTAAAAACATACCATGCATACCAAAATGATCATTCCGATGCATTTTATGGATTCTCTAGAAAATGTGATCACTCACCTCAAATGATAATAATAAAAAATAACGATCCAAATGATATTTCAGATGAATCTGATCCATCTACATTATCTTTTTCATGATCTACATCTTCTCTATCATCACTTAGAGAAGGATGGTTCTTATAATAGAATCATCACCCTTTTCCACCCATCAATGTGAAAAACAACATGGGAGACAATGTTATAATACAAAATAATCAATTTTTATCAAAAGCTAAGATATTTTATTATAAAAAATCATATGATATTATATAATCCTTCCATGAGACTCTAAAATCCATCCCAAAAGCACGAATAACGAATTCCAATGCTTGGACCATCTTTTCTAATTGTTCATCCATTTGATGAAAAAAATTTATGTTCATGGTAGAAACCCCTCTAAGGGATTTATCTAAGTACATAAGAAAATGATATGTCTTCTTGGGTATTCGTATAGACACAATTGAAATTTTTATGTTATGAATCATTAGAGATTCAATGATATAGATTCCGTACAAGGATTCACCTAAATTACAATCATGAATACGGTTTAAGTTGGATAATTTCATGAACTTATCCACAATTACACATATGGAATTGTGTTTCCAAACCAATCATATAAACCCTATGAACAATATAACACCATTATATCCAATTATGATATGGGGATATGTAAATAATAAAAAATAATAGCTGAATTTTTTGGTTCTACTATATCTTTCAGACATGTGAGGGATATCAACAAATCCACATCTTTTTACTTCAGTCTAAACCATCAAGACTACAATATCAATTCCTTCTCTATATTATGAATAATATGATTAACAACATATATTGAAGTGTTGTAGGAATTAATAATTTTTTTCTAATATGTTTTTGGAAACAAAAAATAATATCTAATATCATAAATAAATCTAATATCAAGGATCTATCACCCAATGGTAAATTCAAGATTAGATTACGGATCATAATTATATTTATTAACAAAATAAGGGACCTGAGAAAAATGGAATAATAAAAAAACATCACATTTCTCAAAAAAATCATGATTTGTATTTACGTTGAAAAGCGTCAGCTATTATTGATCCAAATCCTCTTTATTCAACTAATTATATGATGTCGTTTACAATGAGTCTTCTATAGAATACCATTTACTCCATTTCTATGTCATGTCAATGTTAAAAATCCATCAATATTAAATAAATAATTATCTTCTTTGTTTTGTGTGGATTAGTGAGAAAATGTGTTTCAATCCCTTATTATATGAAAACACAAAAAATTTCTCACAGAAAATATAATAGTACAAAGAATTCAGATAATTGAATAAAAAATATTTTTAAATTATGTGTTGGTAAATTATTCCCATCCACTTATAACTTTGAAAAGGAAAAATCTACAACATGATATCCATTCATGATAACACAATCCAACCTTGATTTAGATGCATCAAAATAGACCACATAACATCATCATGAATATGGAAATTTATGAATGAGTGTCGATGTATGTCTATATATATATATTGAAAATATTTCTGAAACACACTTCTACATCTAAAAGGAACACATTTCCTTTCAAATCTATAATCATCTAAGATGTTAGTGAAAAATACTTAACAAACAATCAGTAATATCCAACTAGGTAATGAAAATGATGTATCTGAAACTTATTATTTGGTGGATAGAAAGTAATAATTGCTTCAATATTTTCAATATCTTTTTAAACTAACATTTTTTAGATTATGTAAAAAAGAGAACATGCTTACTATAACTATAAATGAAATTATGAAATCATTTATGAAATATAACATTCTGAAAAAATACTTAATAATATATCCAAGTGTATTGTATGATCAACCATAGTCCTTGAATACACTAGAATATCATAAACTAACAATAATATAAAGGATTCAATATTCCTTTTAAATATCCAATTCATTAATTCCATAAACACTACTAGTTTATTCACAATACAAAAGGTCTTAAATATATATTCATAGTGACCATAACGTGTACTAATTGTTGTGTATAGAATTTTCTACTTATAAACACAATTCTGGTGATAACCTAATAAAGAAATTATTTTAAAGAACCACTAGGATCCCCTATTTTGATCATGAATTTCAATAATTCATTTAAGTGGATATTTATTCATCATCATTTCCTATCTTATATTTTGATAATCAATACAAATTTGAAAAGTCGTTTCTACATTCATGACAAAAATTAATTGTTCTTTCAATGGAAACATACAAGTTTAGATGAACCATTTCATTTCTACATATTATAGATTTAATATCAATTCCATCAATTTGGATGGTTCTATCCTATAATATGGAATTGAAACTAAACTAGCCATTGATAAGAGATAAATCATAAAATATATATCTATCTGGGGTGGAATCCTAGAAAAACCACTTAAAAATGAATTGGGATGTTGGTCAATGTCGTTTAAAAAATACATATATTCAATTTTATCAATACATGGACATGTATTCACTTCCTTCTAAAAAGATATAGCCTCAGTAATATTCACCAACAGTTGTAATCTCCTGAAATTCACATCCAAATCCTCTTAAAATATATATTTAACTCTTTTAGATGATAAGAAAAAAATATTCATTGAAAAAAATGGATATGGGCAGTCACGGACGTTAAACTATCTATTCTAGAAAATAGTCTATAGATATCCATATCAAAAATAGAAAAATACCAAAAACATCATATTCATTGATACATATGAAGCACACTACATACTTAAAGGCTTTAAGATATCATTGATTGAGTAGTGCTGGAATTTTGTGGACATATAAAATCATATCAACATGTAAACCCATACAATAAAACCGTAACAAGAAATAAAATAATTCTTTTAACTCATACAAAATATGTTTTAAATGATAGTAGAAATTAGTAGAATATTATCGTACCCCATTGAAGGACCATATTCATCATTTTTTATTTCCTTCATAACAATATAGAATCTCTCACTCACACTCCTAGATCTATTTTATCTGTGGTGAGATTACATTATCAATGGAGCTGTGGTGTTACTAGAATCACCATGGAATGCTCAGTTTTTAGGATGAGAGCTTCCCAGGTGAGTGAATCTATTTGAATTGTAAAATGTCTAATAAACATGATATGTATCTTTCTAACTAAGGATTAGAGTGATAAATAAATATCACTAAATATTTCCCATCAGATTATAGTTGGGATGATATCGAGGTGGTGTCATATAGTATTACATAATATGATTAACATAACCACAATTGAAATAACTTGGATTCCTATTTGGTATTGGATGAAATTTTACTGATATCATAGTATGAGAGTAAGGTGTGCCACCTCATTGAGAATAGTTTTTCCTCTTTCTATTTTGTACAACTTTAGAGGTCGCTCATGTTACCATGAAAAAAAATACATCCCACTAGATACCCAACAACATCTCTTTCATCAGTAGTAACTCTATTCACCATCTATGTTTAATCTGTAAAAAAAGGTTTTTTTTTCTAAAAATGTCCTACCATTTACATGGTTTAAAAATGAGTTCATTTTACGCATAATCAATGATACCTATGGAGAAAAATGAACTATGTTTATAAATGAATCCCCAGACATCATCCCAAATAGATTATATTACATCAATCTATTGAAATCAGTCATCCTTTCTATCATAAATGTGTTAGTATATAAATGTTTATTGAAAAATTCTTCAAATTCATCGCACTTAATACCCATTTCAACTCTACCTTCGAAAACTAAACCCCAAATTCAGCATGTAAGATCCAATAACATATATTTCTCTAACGTAACCATTATATAGGATGGCAACATTGTGACCCATAAATTTCATACATAGATATTTCATATTGTTGGATGAATGTTAATTACATGACAGAATGATCCATTTCATAATTTTATAGGTATTGTGCATTTGAAAACATGAATAAATAAGAACTTGTTAATAAGTAAACTATATCATCTTTCGAAATGGTCTTCATAACTAGGTCCTTTTATGGACATATCATACATAATACATTTCTTCAATAACATCTGGAATGTAATCATAAAAAAGGGTGTGTTGTGATGCTCAGTAAAGGTAAAAAAGTGATATTTTATTAATCCAATAAAAAAACAATAACACAAGAGAGTAATAAAATATGAATAACATTTTAAAACAATACCCTATATATCATAGATCATAATTATGAATCATTTCACAAAGATTATCTATTCATATGACTTGAAATATAAAATAATTTAAGAACATGAGCCATGGGAGAATAAAATTTCCACATATCATCAATTATTGGAGGACACATTAGAAAATAAAATCAGATGACTATTAATTATGGATTACAATTGAGACTATCATAGTGGGACGAGATCACTCCCCACACCATCATATTGAAAAACAATCACTCCCAAGATTATTATAATGGATAATGTCCTATAATGAACTCACTTTACTCCCCTTTCCAATCCTATTTATTTCAAAAGATATCCCAATTTAGCTAATATATTATAGGTATATAAAATTTCGGGGACACCCATAACATAATGAAAATCAAGTATATTTGTTCCTTAGGATTATAAAAAATTCATCACATAATCAAAACATAACCCAGGGAAAGAACATGGATATCACAAATATCTTGTCATCATAATCATTAATCATGATGGGAAATAATAATGTTGGAATCATTGGACATATCCCTAGTCAATATTACTAATTCAAAATATATAAAAGAAAATATATTTAATATGTTAAATTGGAATATTACATGAAGAAAATATCATCATTTACTTCGAAAAAACTTAATGATTTTTTTTAAATAATTTATAAAACAAGTCATGAAAAAAAATTATTTGAATAATTTAGTTGAATAATAAAATCATTGATTGGTTAAAATTATTAGAAATTCCCTTCATGTTATATATGATAAAATAATAATTCATTTTATATTTTTTGTATTATGTTAGAGATTACTTCAGTTCAAAAATGAAAAGATGATTCTATTTAATAAGTTCTATAATAAATCAATAATTGGTAAATATTACATTAATAAATTAAAATATTATGTTAAAACATTCTTCAAAAAAAAATTTAGAAACCATTGACATAGAATAAGAACGTTTTTCAACCAAATAGAGAAATAAAGACTACTTTTCATAAAAATATTCTTTCAGTATCTTGACTACTTAATTTGAGGAAAAATAAAGGAAGTATATATTTTCCAGAAATATTTAGTGGAGTATAAATTTAATGACTTTCATTCATGGTATATCATTAAATTACATCATGAGATAACGTAATCATGAACAATCCACATAAACATTGAGATTCATTTATTGAACACTAATCAGTTCTCTTACTTTCAAATCAATGAATCATGAATGATTGAACATATATGGATATATATAACCCATTAATTTTCATGAGGAGAATAAAAAAGACCCATATGGGCATTATATACACATTATAAAACAAATATGTAGTGTTAGGTAATGTGCCTCCTAGAAGTACATGTTAGTTGAAAATCCCTAACATCAATAATTATTTCCTTTATTTTTTTAATCCTACTATATAGTAAATATATAATAATTATAGATATATTAATCATACAACATCATATATATTAAAATATATAATATTACATATAGACTTTTTCACATATTTATAAATAAATATTCATAAAATCAATGATTTAGGTGATAGTTTCATCATTTTTCATGTATGTTTTGGTTAGGAATCATTGGTCATTGTACATGGATCATGGTTCTATCATATTAAAAATTTAAATCATGATATTAATATTATATATATTCATTATATATACAATTATTCATCTACAAATTTTACAAATAAAATAATCAATTGAACCATTTATGGGGATGGTAGGTCGTACACACGTATGACCATTGTTTTCATTTATCAATGAATGAAATGAGAAAAGTAAACTAGTAAATCACTATTTAAGAAATTTTTTATTTCAAAATATAATATATATTCATCAAATCCATTAATATTTCCATCCATTTAAAAAAATAGATAGCTTCCTAGTGGTGGTTGTCTATATGTACGCATGTGAATAGTCATGGTTTCTTAATGGATTAGAAGTCAAGAATGAACATGTGATAATCTAATTAAATAAGTATAATTATTTCAAATATCATATATTTATATTAAATCAATAATTATACCCATCCATGTGAGTTAATTAAGGAAAAAATTATATCAATCATTGTGGTGGTAGTCTTCTATACAAACGATCATTGGTTTTGTTTCTTATTTGATGGAACATGTTATGGATATATATATTAATTAAATAAAATAATTAAATATAATTATATTTAACATACATTGTTTATTATTTCATAATTATGTTAGATTATTTAAAGCTGTTATAGGAAGAAATAAAATGAAAACACATTTTCAAGATCTACACCTCTTTGTATGAAAACATAATTTTATATACCTAAAGCGTTCATAGAATTTTATTTTAATATTCCTATTGACTATTTTCAATTGGGTGGTAATTCAGGAAGTGTTTTTGGTAGTTATTTTAAAAACAAAATTTCTATCAATGTTTGGATATGAGAGGATTGGTGGTTCTCTTTTAGAAGTGGTGTGTAGGATCCCCATGGTTTTTTTAGAAAGAATAAAACATATTAATATATTATTCATAAGAAATATATCCCAATGGGATCATAATAGAATATTATATGTCAAAAGGTATAATTTTTTATATAAAATATAATTTATTATTTTTTTATTTTATTTTAATTTGTGTCTTTTTAGTTTAACCCCTGATAAACTTGCTTTATCCTTTATCGTGGTAACATATATCAATGGTTTTTCTATTAATTATGACTAAATAATTAGTATAAATTTTTAAATAATAATAATTATTTTTATTCAAAATTTTTAACCCCTTCAAATGAATTTAATTCACCTAATAGTATTAATTTTTTCTAAAATAAAAAGAAAATTCTACAAAAAGTTGTTTTGTAAGGAATAAGTATTTTATATTAAAAATTTTTCTATAAAAATTAATGATAAATTTTATTAATTTTAAATATATGGGCATAATAATAATAATGAATTAATTTTCCATTTAAATAACTTTTTTAGAGAAATGGACCTTTTTAAATTCTTCATACTATAAAATGGTTTTAGTAAAAATCATTACTTTTTACTATTCCTTGAAAAATTAATCTTTTTCAAAAAATATAAAATTATATACTTATGATGAATTTGAATTTTTTTTCAAAAATCAATTTCATTTTTATAAATAAATTTTCAAAAATTATGGAATTAAATTTTCATATAATTTCTCAAAACCTGATGAAACCACGGTTTAGGAAAAATAAAATTTCTAAGGATAAATATGAATTTATTATTATCACATGCATAGAAATGAATTTTTATGAATGGTAAGAACATTAAAAATATATATAATATATAAAATTCATTAAAATAACCAAATTATGGTGATTCGTTTCAATAATTACGATAAAAAACATTGAGATAATAAAAATAGTTTTTTTAAGAAACAATTTCTTATACTTTCAAATGTTTTATTTCTTTTTAAGTAAATTAACAACAAACGATTTTATTTTATACATTTTTAATAAATATAATTTTCATAATTTAGTTATTCATATTTTCTCATTTCAATTTAAAAGCTATACTATAATGGTACATGATAGAATGGTTCATTTAGACTCGGGGATGAGTGTATGACAAGCTGTCTATGAAATTAAATTTATTAAAGAACAATTAAAACATAAAATTACATGGTTTTATATTACAAAATCGTAAAATAAATTTACCATATTAAATTTATTTATGATGACACAAATGAATGAGGATATCTCATTTTCATCACTTCCTAATATTACAATGTAGGTTATTCAAAATTTTAATTCCTTCTGATAACTTTATCCTCACAAGTATTATTATTCTGTAGAACCATATATCTATTATACCAGATTATTCCCAAATTTTTTGATATGAATTATCATAATCTAGTGATATAAACTCATAGTTCAGTACATTTATAGATCAGTTATGTACTACCATGGAAGATATACATCAAAATCATCATTAACATGGGAAAGGTTTAGTGGATGTTTCATGTAACATACTACCATCGCAAATCAGTCAAGAATCCTAAGGGTTCTAATAAACCGATGTTTTAATATTCATTTCGTTCAAAATTTCATAAACTTCATTCATGGAAAAATTCATATAGGCACATTTTCAACAGTACTGAACTCCAAACAATAATCAATGTTTATCAACATAACTTATTTGTCAACTATAGGATACCATGATGTGAATTTAAATAGTTATAACATTCCAAATGATTTCCTCCTATGCCTCAGGTCCTAATAGATCTATTTCACCAAATTGTACAAAACATATTAGAGTTTTTCACTTATTTTTAGAGAAGAAATCATAATGATCCATATTAATAATTGAGTGAATGTTATTGTTTTAAGAACACCCAACTAGAGGATGGTTTTGACACCCAAAACATTTGAAATCTATAGAGAAAGATCATAGTATAATTCACATGGTTTGATTGATAAATTCCAATATAAAATTGGCATGAGGATAATAATACATGGTGAAACATATCTCTACATATATAGTCAGCTGAACTCATTACTAGAATATTATGTTAAACACCATTACCTAATAGGATTCATCATAATGTAGTATTCCATGAAATTATTCCACCTTATTAATATATATTATAGTTAGATGGTCTAGAGAGAAACCATCTTGGGTAGAAATAATGTTTTCATACATTATAAAGAGATCATATATAACCCATAAATAATTATCCTATCGACATGCATTTGGGGTCTAAATACAAATTTTGTGGTGATGTTTTACTAGTTGCACTATGGTATGGGTAATGATGGTAACATTCCCTTATACATATATTTGTTATCCTTAATGTTATGAAATACCAATCACCATGATACATACATAGAAATATTAATTTTCATATTTCCCAATGAAAAATAACAATTTAAATATATATATATATATCTTTGTAATTCTAGGATAAATAGATAATGATGAACTATGATCATCACCTAATTTCCCCATATTCAAATCTGGAGTGTAAAAATCACATACATGGTTATTCAACATTAAAATTCCATCATAATCAAGGATGAATGAGGAACATTTTTACCTTATTTTATATATCCACATCTTCCTTTTATTCTAATTTAATCTTTATATGGATATATGGATGAACACTGATTTGATAAAGATAATATTTTCCACCATTCCTCCAATATTTTTAAATCCATTCGTTAAATATCAATAAATATTACATATTTTGTGATGTTAATCATAGATAATCTTTCTTTATCAGTTCAAATGAATGAAGAATCCCTCCAGTTCTCTTTCCTGATGTGGTAATAAATTCAGATGTCATAATGTTTAATCAACTCCAACCAACATCTATATAAACTTTTGATCACTTTTAAGATAATATATGATTTAGTATTTTATTTTCGGTATATATGTGAAATTTTGGTCAATAAATATAATACATTTAAATCATTAATAAATATTTACTACAACAAACTCCAAATAATGTGGTTTTAAGTTTTCTCAAGAACCATTACTTGAAAAAAAAAATCACCATATCATTCCTCATGATAAATCATCACAATCCCTTCTTTGATGCTTCACTTTATATTACAGACCCATAACCCATGTTGGGTAATGTACACATAAGTTCATTGACTAACCATATAATTAGTTTATTAATATTTTATTCACATTCATCTATAAAAAATAATTTGGATCCCATTGAAGATAACATTTTTAAAAGATTAGATATTCCTGAAAAATTCATCAAAATGATTCAATAATATCTAAAAATAATATTAATAATATTATATCTTAGACATAGTGTTTGTTATAGGATAATGTTAAAAAACATTCAGCATTAATAGACCCACCAATAAAAAATCTATTGAGATTACATTACCCCAAAATGAAATATTGTATTTTTTAAATATATACATGGTAACTTATTAATGCAAATCTTCTTTCCTCAGGTTCGATTTAAAGTAATATTAATTTTTATAACAAAACGATATGATTGATTGGTAACTCCAAAATCATTTTTTACCTTGATTATACATTGAATGATTTCTTCAAATCTACTGAACTATCTTATTGATAATACCCTTAAATGTCTTGGTTTTGAGGAATTCATTAATTCATTATCCATGCATTTGGATTGGGTGATAATATGAGATGAATAACTAACAAGTCATGTAAAGTTTTCCTCATATGAACCAGTACATTCACCATCCTTCTAAATAAGCTCATGGAATACATTATCCATTTTTAAATTATGAATATAAGGAATATGATTATTGAAAATATACTCTTAAATTCATTCCACTCCATGGAGTCAATTTCATTCTATTTCCTCATATTCCTTAATATGATTCCACCAATGATCTTCATCACTTTAGAAATGATCAGTAAGAAGTATAATTTTTATTTCAAACACAAGGGATGAGAAAGTAAATATTTTATGTTACTAATCTATTTCTCATCATCTACTAGATCAGATAAAACACGCAAATTATGTAGGTGTTTCCTTATATAGTACTAAATAGAACATTGTCCCCTATATTTATTGTTTTGAATCTCAACATGATTACTAGATTGAGTATGTTGTGTAAATAATGAAAATATATTTTTAATTCAAGATCCCATAAAATTTGGTATGTCAATAGGAAAAAAAATTAATTTTCTATCACATTATTTATTAACATGATGATTTTAGGTTAAGTCTATTAAATAAAACCAAAAAACATAGTGTACGGAACAAAAATCACATGAATACTCATATATAAGATGTCTAGATCATAAAACTATATTATATATCTATTACACCTTAGTATTCACCAACAATATTCATGATCATTATCTATTCAAATACATCATGATGGTCTATAATGAAAATTTTGATTAAGCTAATCATATACCCCATTATTTTCAAACCTGGTGTGAAGTAAGGGAACAATCAACACAAACCAGAAAGATGGATGATATATACTCAACAAACTCTTTTTTCTATTATTACACTATGTAGAATATATTCAAAAAATATCAACATATAGTATATAGATTGTAGTGTTATTCTTGGAAAACTACACCCCTTTATTTACCATAATTTAGTATGTCCTCCTATTCATAAGATCATTCTAAGGGCTCTCACTAAATTTGTCTCATCCTAGATTCCAAATATTAACAAAACCTTAATCTGATACCAATTATAGTGATCAATACGTTTCATAGATCGATATTAAATCTTATTTGAAGAATATTACATTCAAATCATAATGATTAACACCAAAATATTGTAGGTCTAGGACCTTTGGAAACATTGATACATAAATAAATGGATCATAAGTAAACTACATCATCTCTGACTAGTATATTCATAACATGCACAATTTTTTAATATAACCTACATGAAATCATTATTCATAAAATAGGGAAATGAAACATAAGAAAAGGTGAGCTCTGAACCCCAATATGTATAATCAGGTGATAAATCGATGACCGCATAAAGATAACATTATCATAAGGTAATGAAAACATGATTACAGTATTTGAAAACCATACACTACATATCATATATCATAGACATTAATAAAGGAATAATTAATAGTAAATCGTAAGATATGAATTATAATGTAAATAAAGAACATGGAAACTGATATATTAACATTTACAAAAGACATAATCTTATGGAATACACATTAGAATCTAAAATCGATTACATGGTAGTCATGTCAATAATCTAATAAAATTATTGTTGGTTGGGTTCACTCTCACGACTATCATAGTTGAATGATTCCCATATGAACTTGTATCACACACTATTATAGAGTAATTTATATCATGAGATATAAATATTTACCCATTACATTATAGGGGTAAACAATTTTGAGTAAATCTATCATATAAGGAAAATCATACATATATGTCCCACAAGATCACAAAAATTTCATCATAACATCATAACATAACCCATGGAATGAAAATGGGTTTCATTACCATAATTTCATCCTTACTAGAGTCAATATAGAGAAGTAATAATGATGGTATCATTTTTAACATCCCCATTAAATGTTATGAAATATGAATGTATTCTTTATTAGAAGGAAAATTATTTTAAAATATCATATGGAACATTGATTGAGGAAAACACATATTTACATTGAAAACACTTATTTAATCATTTCCCTTATGTTAATAGAATAATTTTATTTTAATATAATCTTGGTAAATTTTAATGGAATATTAAATTCAATGATTGGTTATGAAAATGGGAAATTCTATTCAATATATATATATATATGTTAAAATAATGATTCATTTCACAATTTCACTTAAAATATGAAGACAACCTCATTAAGAAAATAGTAATATGACTAATATTTTAATGTATTAAAAAATAAATAATTAGAAAAATTACTTAATATAATAATTAAATAATATAATAATATCATAAAATATATTTATATAAAACCTGAATTATGAAAAAAAATGTTATCCATCTAAGAGAGAAACAATGTTAGATTCCCTTTAATAATGTTTTTTCGATGTCATGATTATTTAATGTAAGGAAAATAACAGGAAAAACTAATTCTATATAAATAAAAAATTTATAATAAAATTACTATGTTTAATGAGTTATATATCATTAAATTTTACCTTTTGAAAACTTATACATTAATATAACTAAAAGAAAATGAAATTTTTACATAAAACACTTACCACTTTGGTAACATTAAAATGCTAACATAAAGAAAGAGATCAGTTTATATGGATATGTATATCCCCATAATTTTATGAGTATCATAATAAAATACCTTTATGTGAATTATATATACCACTAAAGGCAAGTAAGTAGTGAATAAGGCTTGTGTCTCATATAAGAAAAAATGATAAAAACAATTATCACCTAAAGTATGAATTTTGTTTTTCATGATTAAAGCACTTAAATATTAAAAATATATTTATTATAAATATATTACATAACCTTAAATATATATATCATAACATATATTATTATTTATAACATTTTCTCACTCATTTATTAACATTCATATATTAATATCATTTTTATGGTTGATAACAAATTCTTTTTTCAGGTCTATTTACATTTGTAAGATAAGATATTTTACTTTTATCATGGTTATATAATATTGATAAAATTAATAATTTAAAAAAATTAACATATATTCCTTATAATAAAATTTATATTTATTAATAAATTTTAGAGAAAATAATAATAATTACACGATTCGGAGAGAAAATAATCCATAAGTACGCATGAATGATGATCCAATTTTAAACAGATGTAAAGTAATAAAGATAAAAAGTAATTAACATTTATAGATTTTTTATTATATCATACATATCAAATATATTCTCCAAATCCATCTTCATTAAAATCAATGTAATAATTAAAACAAAAAAATGAATGGCATCGCATCATGGAAGTGGTTATCCACACGTATGCACGAGCGACATTATCATTTTCCAACAAATTGTAAGGAAGGATGGTTAATTTGATAATATTATTCCAAAACTAAAATTATTTATGAATATCATATATATATATATATATATTAAATTGATCACTATATACATCCTCGAGAGGCCATGATGAAAACAATTACATTGGTTTAGGTGGTTGTAGTCCACCTAACAAAGAATTGATGTTTTAATTTCAAATTTGATGGAAATGATATGGATATATTTTTTCAATTAAAATAATATATTATTACAACATGAGTGTAAATGTTTTACCTTATAATATTTTTTTTAATAATATACGAAGGATGTATAAAAAGAAATATAACAAAAAAGCATGAATAAAAACAATACAAATTCCTTGGATGGCCTCTTTAGGGTAATTCCAAAATCCTACCTAAGACGGTTTTATGATTCGTAATGATACTCTAGTTCATAGGGTTATATGTAATTATGTTTTTTGGGTAGGTATTAGCTGAAACAACCTGAGTGAATTCTGGAAAGGAGAGGATATGATGTGTACTTTTATAAGTGGCGGAGAACGCCCACTTGGAAATTTTAACTGGAATAGAATGTGATACAACATTATTCCTCTTAAATTTCATAAAATATACTATCCCAATATGTTATATAATTTATATTAATAATATTTTAAAAAAATATAGAACTTAGAAATGTCTTTAGGTTATTTTTACTTTATATCTTTATTTTGACCTCCCAAAAAATACTTTTTTAACTCGGACTATCAAAATATTCTTTTCTTTTCTATTTATTATGAAAAAAACTATGTTGAACATATTATCAAATATTAATTATATTTATCAAACATAATTTTACATTTTACCTGAATCCTTTCATTATAATGCAAGAATTTAATTTTTTTATTAAACATGAAAATTTGATGGAATATAAGTTTCCATTGAGAATGTTTTATTAAGAATAAAATGTTATTATATCAAAATAAAAATATCAATGATTAAAATCACATAAATTGGCTTCATAAAATTTTTATTTAAATATTTTTCACTTTATAAACACTATGAATCAAATTTTGACATTATAAATTCATTTTATTGTTTTTTAAATAAAATTTATAAGTATTAATCAAAAAATAAATCATTTTGGGGAATTATAGAAAATGTAATCAAATATTTTCTATAAATTTTTCTTAAAAATAATTTTAATTTTTTTAAATTCATTTTCTAAAAGGAAAATTTTTTATTTTTTAATTAATTTCACTAAACATCGAATAACCTCTTTTAGTAAAATATTGGTTTAAGTATAATACATGATTAATTCTTATCCCATGACAAGGAAAAAATAATAGATTAATGATATAATAATTGATTAAATATATAATATATAAATCCCTATAAAATTATCCATAAATATTATAATATCCATAACCCCACAGTCACATGTCCGGTGTAAAAAAACATAATATTTCCTTTTTTGGATTTAATATCGAGAAATGTGACCAAATTGTTTCCATCTGAAATATAATAACTAAAAAATAAAATAGGAGATAATTTACATACGTATGATTTTATTTTTATTATATTTAATGATAATTATTAAAAACTCTAACAACATAGATGAATAAACAACTTGTTAAAAATGATCTGCGTTATATCCCATAAAATTCTCCTCATATGAAACCTTTATAGGAAAAAAAATTCATCTTTCTACAGAAATTGTGAAAAATAAACCTAATAAGGGTGAGTAAAAATTATTATTAAGGGTGAACGTAAGAATTTATAATTTAATTTCATTACTGAGACTAATATGACAATAGAGGTATAATGACATAATCAATGTGCATGAGAATAACATAAGGGAACTCAATGTAATGAATAATTTGATCATCAATCATGAAACATGTAATAATGAATTAATAAACTAATGAGACTTTGGAATCAATACAAATGGAATATTTGATACCAATTATTATAAAAGAATTATTACAACCCCATATACATTAATCCATTAAAAGTATAATATAAAAACCATTAAACACAAACTCACTAGAATACATTGTGGAATCATATGATTTCCCATCAAACAACATAGAAAGAATAAATGAAATGTATAGAAATTATCGGACATAACATTCATATCACTCTTACAATCACACTAATGAATAAGAAAACAATATGTTTGACTTATATACATAATAAATTGGAGGGATAACAAAGACCCACCCATATTTCGAAATAAATTAACCTCCATCTTTGGTTTATAGCAAAACTACCCATCCTTGGATCACAAAGGAACCACCCACCATTATATTCAATTCCAATTATATATAAAATAAATAAACTAAACAGAAATTAAATTTATATATAACCATCAAAGTGACCTCCATTATTGATTTCAAAAATTTATTAGCCTATAAAAAAAACTACTTCCATGAAAATATATTTAAAATAATCATAATCCATCCAAATAAGTAATTATAATGGTATAAATAATAAATAAACATATTAGAACAAAACTGAAATCATGGGTTGTATTTTTTGATGAATGAAAAAAAAACTAATAGGTTATGAAAACCAATCATGAGGAAAATACACTTACTACTTTTAAATTAAATTTTAATTACAAGAAAATCGTAGAATATTTTAAAAAACAACTTCATTAAAAAAAATAAAAAATTATAAATAATGATTCAATGCAAATAATGGTTATAATGGTGGTATACTCCATTCTTATTATAAATGTTGAAAATAACCATTGTCTAAAACATTTTTTAAAGGGAATATAAAGTGATCTATTTGGAAAATGTTAATATATTTCCATATAAAATCAATTTAAAAAAAGTAAAGTGATAATTCAAAATATCATTAGTAAACAATTTATGTTTGGAAAATATTATTTTTTAAATTTTTTTAAAAAACATAGATATGAGTAATAATGATTCTAGGTCTAAAATAAGATTCAATGTTAGCATCACTTACAAATAACTATATTTATTTTTCATAAGTTATTAAAAAGAGGAATAAAAATTAATCGAGTAATCCAAATTAATATAAAATGTATAATAAACGATATGTGGCTCATTAAAATAAGACAATATAATGTCCCCTAATATAACATAGAACATAAAAAATCAAGAATATAAAGGGTATTGTAACATTTAACCCTTTCCAATTTGATAATTTTCAATGGTAAATCCCAAGAATGTGTGACTATAGTTTATTATTTAACTAGAATCAATAAATATATATTTAATAAATAAAATGTAAAATTAGATGTATATACCATAAAAATATATGATAGATTTAAATCATAAATGTATGTCCTAAAGAAACAAAATTGAGAAAAATAAGCCTTACAATGATCATATAATATTATTTAGAATTAATCATTCATGTGATTTTGTATAAAAAATATAAATACATTTAAAACTTTTTTGAATTTAGAAAAAAAATTACTAATAAATTCACACATAATCATTAAATAAAAATACAAGGAAAAATAGTTGTAGCCTATTGAAAAGAAAATTAGTTAAAAAACCCATTAACACTTTGTAACGTTCAAGTGAAAACCACATGGATGAAATAATTACTATTGAAAATTAAAATTTAATACATTTTGAATTATTCAGGACATAACATGTAAATTGGGTATTACTTAAACTATATATAAAATGTGAAAAACAATAAAATATTTCTCAACTAAGGATAATTGATACAAAATCACTTTCCTCAAGTCCAAAAATTCATTATATGACCTTTTAATTCCATTTAATAAACATATAAAGATTATTTACATGTTTAATAAACTTACTAAATTTTTCCTTATGAATAATTAAAGCATTTTTTCAATTATTATAGGTGATATTTGATTACTTAATTAGTTATGTTCACATGGGTTATTTGGAGAAAAGTTGGTCCATTAATTCATAACATCTTTTATCTATTGACCATGATCTAAGTAGTCAATATTTAATAATAAAAAAATTAAAAACCCATTTATATTTATCATATTTATAAATAAATTACAATTTTTAAACCAATCATGGTTGATTGATAGGAAAAATGGACTACCTCACATTTATTGAGATGTTAGTCCATACATACTTATAAGTATTTTTTCTAAATATTGAGTGATTATTATAAAAATAAGATTCATATTATTATATATTTTGTGATTTATCTCTATATGATTAATAATATATGTTTTTGTAAAAACATAAATATTTCATCCAACTTGGTGGTGATGAATATTGAATCACATCGCTTCATGGAGGTTGCAGTCCACACAAATGATGAAATGACATTATCATTCTTTAGTAAATAAGATGGTAAGAATTTATATGATATATTATATTTTCATAATGATAAATATTTCGTTAATATCATATATAAACAATAATTCCATAATTATTACCATCCAAGGGATATGATTATGGAAAACAAAAGACATCATTTTGTATGATGGTAGTCCACCATACACATGAACAATAGATTGCTCTTATATTTTACTGAGGTTGGTGTTAGATATTAGTTCTGAAATTTACATAATAACATAATACTATATGGTATATAATTATATTATTCTCTCATATTTTTTAAGGTGACTTTAATGATATATAAGAAGAAATAAAATTCAAATTCATGGTCAATAACAATACCTTTTCTTCAGAAAAAACTCATTCTATTAACACTATAATCACTCTATGGATGGTATTATGACCAATATAAGACCACGATTATTAGAGAAGGGATGTTAAAAAGTTATTTGAATACGTATTGGAATAAAAATATTTGTTCTATAGGTTTTATAAAATGATATAAGGGGTGTCCTTTTATATGATAAGGAAGTTGAACATCATAGAAATTATTAAAATATTTATTCAATAACTGTTATGCTTGAATTTAGAATGAATCCAAATATATAATAGTTGAATATTAAATCATCTTGATACAAAATAATATCATAAAGCAAAACGAGATAAGTTTTTACTATGTTTTTTCCAAAATATTTTTATTATAAAACCACATTGAACATTTAACTTGTTTATTTTTCATGGAAAAAATTCAAATTTTATAAAATGCTTATCGATTTGGAACTTATTATATAAAAATAATAAGAGATTTGATTTTTGAAATATTCCTTAAGAAATAATCCATTACGAATAATTTAAAATCGATTATTTATGTAATCCCAAATCTATTTATAATAATACATCACAATATGTGAAATTAATAATGAAATTATTATCAATTTTATATAATTATAGACATAATTATTTGTTAGTGAAAAAGTTCTATTTTTTTCAAAACAATTGTGTTCATATTTTATTTTTATTTAAAAAAAATAAAGTAATCTCTACTAATTAATGATTACAATATAATGTTTAGATTACATATAAATGTTTATTAATTTATATTAACATTATAGTGACTACCTCTCATGTATCTAATTTACGATCAACTCATGATTGAAAAAATTATTTTCCAGGAAAATCATTTTTCATCATATTCTGTGGGTTTATTTTCTAATTACATTTTTCCTCTTATAAGAATGGAATCTGATAAAATTTTCACTATATTTTGACTAAAAAGATCAAAAGTTCATAATTATAATACATTTATTTTGGTCAATATTAATAGCTAAATCAGTAAAATGTTCATACCACTGTTAAGGTAAAAAATTGCTTAAAAGGATACAAATAAATATAGAAGCCTTAATTACAATAAAAAAAATCTCTAAACCCAATTGAAATGTTTATTTTGAAAATATAGTTATATAATTCTTATATTATTAATTTTTAATCCATTTTTCTTGAGTAAGACTTTAATATATTATAAATGTTTTGAAAATAGCAATAATATCTTCTCTCTATCTAATTAGAGGGAATATCCAAAAGTCATGTATTATCATGTAATGAGACATTTTTCCCATAGATATGATAATAAATATTTATTAAACATACTCATATTTTTTCTATATGTGATCTTGTTCCAAAAATACCAACCCTATGGTCCTTAAGAATAGATATCAATGATCTCCTATAAAGAATATGTAATCATTTTAGATGAACACTTTCATTTTATTCTTTATTTACCACCGTAAACTATATACTTACAATTATAATATAATAAAAATTGAATCTATAATATATTGATATGTTATTATGTTTATTTAGTTATATTAACCCCTCTCATTTTCTTTATAATGTGAAACAAAAATATCTCGTGTTTGTACAATGGACTACTACTTCACAAATCAATGTAATATGTTTTCCCTCACCAACAATCATTAAAAGTGTATATTAGTGGATTAAATGATAGAACTTTTTAAATATGGTGAAATTTTAATTAGTAGATGAAAAAATAATACATACCACTTTCCTTACATAGACTTTGGAAAATGATATTGTAGCTCATGGGTATGTGTTGATTGCTACCTTCTCGAAGTGATGCAATTTTTTTTAGTAATATGTTACATGGATTATTCTAAAAATATATTTGATTAATAAATATTATATTAATAAAATTAATATCATTATTTTATGATTAAAATATATTATTTTCATAAGAACTACAACATATATGGTCAAACATACATTGGAAAACCGAGCTGTTAACATCTAAAGTACTGATAATAAAGAAATCTTATTAACATAAAATTAATTAGATGGTATAATAAATTAAAATAATTTACTAATTATTTTTATATGGTTATAATATGAAAGAATAATAATGTTAAATTTATCAACGAAGATGTCTAATCATGTTCATCAAAGTGTAAGCTTGATGTAAGGTTTTCGTCTCATTTTCCAATCTATTGAGACATATTTTCTATTATTAATATATTTTATTTTATGTGATGCATATAATTAACCATTTAGGTATATGAAATTAATTTATATTGATTCATTATAATAATTTTTTCAATTCAGTTTTTACTCTTTCATTGGGTTACAATAACAATGTTATCAAAGAAATTAGAAATTTTTTAGAATCTCAATTTTTGGATATTATAAATATTTTCATTGATGGAATATTATATTCTATCAATTGTAAAATCAATCTAATTTCATATCCTCTAAATTATTAATGGCATTATATGTTTTCTAAAAACTTTTCTTCACATTTACACATGAATCATTAAAAGAACTATTTAAAATAAATGACAATATTATTTCTCTTATTGATCAAGTATATTTTTTTGTGTCAATATTTTTAATAATTATTTTACCAAAGTAAATATTATTTACTCAAATTTATTATTAAGAAAATTTTATTCAGTCCATTAATTTTTCAAAGTTTTAAATGAATTGATAAAAAAATTCTAAGGGGGTAATTTTTTACTTCTATTATAAAAAATAAAGGAATGTTTTTAACATGCACAACATTATGTCATTTATTATATTTACCGTATTATACATGTTTTAATTTCTTTTATAATTATAATTATTTTATTAAAAAATATTTGAAAATTTTGTATTCAATTTTATTCTATTATCTAAAATAGTTGATTTGACTATAAAATATACTTTTGTGATGAATTGATGATCAATACTAATTTCATGATTGTTTTATTGGTCTTTAACATTCCATTGAAACATGATTTTTTTAACATTTTTCATCTATAATTACATTTATGTTCCCTATTTATATTCTTTCTATCATGGATATTATTAATTCCTAAACAAAATTCCATTTATAAATATTGTGTTTTACTATTAATGTAATTTTTTTGGCTGGGGAAATATGTATATTTGATATTATTTTCTCAATATGTATATTTGATAAGGTAGATTTTGTATAAATTAAATTGATTTTTCAATATATCAAAAACGAAATTGACTCATAGGTATGGCTCGGTCTCAGTAACAGATAGCCTCTCAATGTATCCACATAAATTATGAGATAAACCAGTTGGACAACTTAGGAAAATGTGTTTGTGATTTAAACCTATTTATATTTGAAAATATCTTAGAATAAGGACTTGATAAAGTCAATTTTCAATATGAGATTAATTCCTTGAGAAATAAGTTATTATTTACCACTATATTATTGCATTGTTATTTTATATATAATCATTTTTACCAATTCATTAATTAAATGTAATGTTTTCTTTGTTAATTTCCTTGAAATATTGATTGTGCCTTATTTACTCCAGATATCTTCCATTTTATGAAACATTCTCTGAGCATTTGAGATTATCCTTATTTTTTTCATTCTTGCATGATATAAATAAGGAATATTTATACGAGTCCCATGGATGGAAAATAAATACTTCATCAATATTTTATATTTTATTTCTATTAAAATATTGAAATAATTCTTGTATATAGCTATTGAACTATACTGAATAGATAAATTCATGGTGATGTGATCCCTTGTAAATTATGATGATATAAAAATTAGTGGCTGACTATATCATTATAGTGTTAGGGTTGTTATAGTTTGTTGAAATGATTGTTTATTATAAAAAATGTGAACCATATTTTGGAAAACATAGATTTGAGAACATAACCCCAGCATAGAATTTTATGTCATTTCTAATTAAATGGTCATATTATATTTTTATTTTCATATTGAGGTTATATAGGTTTCCTATAAAAATAACCATATCTTAAAAATTAATGATGAAATCACATTGTCATAGAATTATCGAGGTGTAATAACCACAAAAGGAGTTAGTGGAGTATAGATTGACCATCATTTTTTCCCAGGGTGAATGGGTCCTTACTGTGAACTTTTTTTTACACTCTAGGGGGATATGATTGGGTTAAGTCAAATTTTATTATGATTCATTATGAAAGATTTTTTCTTATTTCTATATATTTATGAGGAAACCATTTTAATGTTTCAGATATTTGATTTTAATAAATTATTAATTTCTATTATTTATCAAAGCTAATTGAAAATTATATATAATAATTTAAAAAATCATAATGTGGTGAGATAATTCAGTATATACAATTATTTTTAAATTTTTTCTCAATGGAATTATTGAATCTATAATTATGGAAAATGTAGATATTTACATTTTGTGTAGACATATATAACATGTTTTGGCGATGAGAAGATCATTTCCATAATAGGGAATCTAACATGGGATATGAATAACAATCTTGTTCATATAGTGACAAAAAATTTCCCCTAACATAATACACCTATATTGGTTAATTTTATATGGAAAATCCCCTATATTTATGTGTAAATATAAATCTAGTGGTACTTTAGTAATGGATTGAGTCCTTTTAAAATATATTTTTATTCATTGAATGATCTGATAGGAAAAAAGATATAGTGGTTGTATTTTTTCATAAAGGTAATGATTGGAAATGGTTGTCATTGATCTAGAATATTATAGATAATGAAAAAAATAATATATATGTAATAGACGAATTTAAGTGTAACCACTATTTTAAAAATATTCCCCTTATGAGAAATGAATTGAAACCAAGAGAAAGTTCATCAATGAAATTTAAAAATAAGTGGAAGGAGTTACATATTATCTGGATATATATGAATGTCTAGCTAGTTATGCTGAAATTTCAAAGGTAATATGGAGAAAAAATGACAATTTCCTATGCGGATTATGATAATCCTTATAAGGTAATTGGTATGTCCATATATTTCATTATATGATGTAATTTTATTATATTTCTTTGATATAGACAGATAATATTATAGATCAGATATCTATATTAAAAATTCAAGAGAATAATATAGTGATTGAGCCACAAGTAAAGAAGAATGTTTTAATGAAGATGATGGGAATGAATAAATTTTAAAAAAATTTAAATTTTTTAAAGAGACATCCTTGAAATTTTTTTAATGGAATTTATGTTTGTTATAAGGTAAGAGAAAAGTGTAATATTGATTCTGAATGCAAATGAAATAAAGAATCTATTGATATTATGTTCTTAAACTGTAAATAAATGAGGGATTCTTCAAATTAATATCACATTAATCATGTGAACATTTCAAAGAAGAGGAGTAGTTAATAAATCCATGATTATGTAATAAATACGTCGATGTATTATTTTCATAATGTTTCGGTGGAAATTTATTTAATTATATCAAAAAACATATCCAATTCATTATTTTATTCAAGATTATAACACTTTTATATGGCCCATATTTATAAGATAATTAAAAATATACCTAGAACAATAATAAGAGAGTGTCCAATGAAGAATCCATGACGAAATCCTTCCACAATAAGAATATTCTAGTCATCTCACATTATGACACATGATCATACTCTATTTTCAAGCATTATTTTTATATGTATGGTTTAATTGGAGATAATCCTCCAATATATTGGATATGATAATATGATGAAAGAATTATTTCCATGAAATGTAAATCATTATTCCTGATGAACATGATTAATTCCTTACAATTATATTAGAGACTTCATCATCATTTTATTGTCGAAATCCAAATCCAGTAGCTCTTATTAGTTACATTGGGTGGAATAAGGGTAGAAATTGTCTACAGATGGAAATGTAATCTTCAAATTAAATATTCTCCTTTGGTACATCAATTCAATGATGTATTTTTTAAGGAATTACCTAGACACACACTAGATAATTATGTTGGGTTCCCAATATACTTAATCTCAGACACACGATCTATACCAAAAGATCCCTATATAATAACAAATATGTAATTTATAGTTACCCTGCTTTTCTTACATTACCTTTACACCACATTAATGATAAAAAAACATAAATCAATTATACAATGAGGAACCATAGGTTTACTATCATGGGAAAACTATGACTATACATATCGCATAAAACAAAAAGCATTGACATTTATTTAATTCCTTCTTATCTAGCTTCTTATTGGCCCTTGAGTTCTCCTTAGAACATGTAATCACCTGAGGAAATACATCAAAAGGGGTGAGAAAAAATCCCAGTAAGAAGATATTAACAATAGATAATACATCATGGGGTGAGAATAATAATTATCAACATAACATAGGAATAAGATCATAATCACGAGAAGAAACATTATGAAAAGGCTTAGAATGTGGCAATATATAAAATAGAAACATCAAGTCTTAGTGGTAAACTGAAACACATAGATTTGATCAATGCTAGAATCATGTTCATCCATAATAAAATTTAGTTATGTGGTTATTTACATTACCCAATGAAATATAGCACAATATAATTTTGGGTGCACCCGTCACATCATAACATTTACATTGCACTATATAATTATGGGTGTACCCATAACATCACAACATTTACATTATCATGCATTCCACATAGAAAATATAACAATAAATGACATAAAATAAACCATGGAAAATAATGGGTTAAATTTAATAATTAATACATTCTTAAACATTGGGTTCCAAAAAAAGTAGGGAGTAGCATACTTGATCATCAAACTTTAGAGACGACAACATCAAGTAAAAGTTTAGTTTTCATTTAAAAGATTAGTTCTATTAGAAAAAAATAATGATTATCATAAACTAAAATAGAAAACTTTTATATCCTATAAATGAAAATATAATGAATCATAAATTAATTTAAATGAATAATAATAATGAAAATGGAGTGAAAGAGGAAACCCCCAATAAAAGAATGTTCAGTTTAAGAATTCCCTATAACTTGTTTCAGAATGATTTCTTTTATTTAATATCTTTTATAATAACATTATATTCATTAATTGAAAATTAAAAAAACATTAATACATTAAAATTATTCATTATTATTGAATTAATTTTTTTATGGGCCAATAGTGGAGTTATATAGTTTAAATTCATTGTTCGGGAGTGTTATATTCCTTCGTTTTCATGAACGGTGCACCTGTTTACATGAATGGAAGTTCGTGTAGAACATGAATAAACATTCATAATTTCTATAACATGTTATAAATGATATTATAGGATTTTAAATTGTCTTTTAATGAATTTTTTTATACCATGTGGAGGAATTATTATTTGACATTTAATGATGATCGCTTTAGGTTTATTTGAGCAGTTTTTTTATCACAACGAC
The DNA here is from genome assembly GCA_963277665.1 of Viscum album. Lineage (NCBI taxonomy): Eukaryota > Viridiplantae > Streptophyta > Magnoliopsida > Santalales > Viscaceae > Viscum > Viscum album. The sequence goes on from OY728159.1 coordinate 843,920,975, forward strand.
CATGTTTTCTTTTTGATTTTGTATTATGTATAAAAGTGGTTTCTAGATCATATAAGGGTAAAAATATACATATTACAATATTTTTTTCATCAACTTAATGGTTTTATTGATATCCTTGATATAGTTTAAGAAAAATGGATGTTCCCCACCCATGATGTAGGTAAATTAACACATGACATGTAATGATTTTATTTTCATAAACAAAGAGAGGGAGGGAGGGGTATAATTAATAATATTACATTAATATCATATAATTATAGTATATGAACCATACTAGAGTTATCATGACATTTTTATAAGATAACTTGAGGAAATGAAAAGAAAAAAAAATAAGAAATAAGAAATGAAATTGAAAGAAAAGAGAGATAAAGTACATCATCAATATAACTTCATTAATAGCTTCTTAAGGGGAGTGGTTTGGATTTTATTTGGAGACCAAGGGATATTTCACATGCGATAGGGGAAAGAGAATATATTTGTGAATAAGTGGGACAAGATTTCAAGCATTATAGTTGTGAATAAATGAAGGTGTGAGTGGTGGTATTTATAGTTTAGGGGAGGAGGGTTTCTTTAATATTTTTATCATTAGTTTATTATTTTTCCCTATGAAAAAAATAGTGGTGATTACATGACCACGAATAGTAATAGGTTGACGGGATTTTTATATTTTGGTTCTTACATCAATCATGATGTTTGGTATAGTATATTTCATTTCTAATGTATTTAGACAAAAATTAAGGTCTTTTAATATTTACCAAAAAATGAAGTATTTTAGAAAATATAAAATATTCACCCTAACCATTTTTCAATGTATCGAATCCTAAAATTAAACTCATTTTATAGATATAATTTTCTATATTTTACTAATTTAATTTTTATTTAAAATCATAATTAACTTTAAAAACAAAATTTTTAAAATTAAAACCTCTTTTATAAGACATTAGAAAATCAATTTAGGTCTCATTAAATTATCATATTATCAAAAGAAATCAATATAATATTTTATGAATAAATTATATGAAATTAAATTTTTTATTAAATTAATTAATTAATATTTAAATATTCATGAATTAAAAAAATACCAACACTATAATATAATTATACCACTTGGACAATTAAAGGATCGATAAATTTTAGTTCTACTATCTGTGGAAAGGATTCTATTCCCATTGAAAATTTACTATTCATAATGGTCATATTACTATTGATAATGGTAACATTACTATTCATAAGGTTATGTAACCATTCACCAAAACTATGTTTTTTCTTATCATACTCAAAACATCCTACTGATCACAACTGTGTATATAATATTTTTGAACATCATATCACAGAAGTAGAAAAATTATGTTTGAAGGTCACATAGTAGTTATGTTAAGAATGTTATGCCATTTTGATTTCTAAAATGATTTTATGTGATTAAGATATTACTACAATAAGGGATAAATTTCATTGATAATTTTTTGGGTCATTATATTCATCACCCATTTGGAATGTCACCCTAGAAATTTCATTTAAAATATAAAGGTGAGGATAATTCTCATTCATTTCATCCTATGGTTCCTGTGTTACTTATTCATTCTTATTGTTCCTCAACAACACAAGGAATAGGTGGGATATCTTGTTTCATAGAACCTTATAACATTAGTTTATAATAATTACTAGTTTCTCATCATAATATATATCTTCGTTCAATAGTACAACCTCTGAGTTTAGTACATGTGAGGGATCTGGTATGCACTTCTTCAAGAGTGATACATGAAACACATCATGAACATGATCCATATTCGGGGGAATTTTATGACAATATTTCACTTCTCTTATGCGGCAAGGATCACAAAGGGGACAATTTACCATGTGTATAGATTCCACTACTTTACAAACTACAAGATCTCTTCCATGGTGATATTCAAAGGAAGACTTTATCTCCAACGTCAAACTCTATGCCCCTTCGACAGTTGTTAGTATAGACCATTTTATGACTTTAGGAAACTTTGATATCTTTCAAGATTACTTGATATATCTCCATAATCATTTTCCCAAGGCTAGGTCCATGTATCTTTCTTTCTCAAACATCATCCAAATCGGTTGGAGTTCTATATCTATTTCCAAACAAACATCATATAGATCCATCTGAATACTCATGTGGAAGCAATTTTTGTATGCGAACTCAACCAATGGGATATGCTGATCACATCCACCATTTAATTTTAAAGAGAAATATATTAACATATCTTCAAGCATCTAAATAGTCCTTTCAGATTGGCCATCAGTTTGAGGTGATAGTTTATGAAGAAATTTAATTCATTACTCAAAGAATGTCGGAGCCTCCTCCAAAATATAGACATCAACCTTGGATAATGGTGAGAGAAAATAGATAGAAGAACCCCATGTAGTCTCACCGCATTCTTCAAATATATCATTACAAGTTGTTAAAATTAGAGATCTTCCTAATAGAACTAAAGACGAAAGTCTTGCTGAGCTGGTCCACCACAACCCATATCCCCTTATTTCTATTGGATGCCTTTAAGAGGCCAATGAAAAATCCCATTGTGACATTCTACCATTTCCAAATCGGTATAAAAAATGGTTTCATCATCCAATTGGAAATTTTACTCTCTTATTTAAATTACTAACATATCATGATCATTGAGTTATATTCCTCAATATTCTTATTCATGATGTCAGAGAATAAGTGTTCTAAGAAATCACAGTACATATTGGTGCTACCAGAATGGATAGAGAAAGTTGATCTATGTTCATTTCCAAATAGCTCATTCATTATCCCGAGTGATGAAGTCACACAAATACATGTTTCGAACTAAATCACAACATCATCATCGATATTGAAGTCTTTCAACATCCCTTCATTTACTGCTTTCAACTTTGTTTTAGCTTTGAATCATCCCTTTGTGCTACCTTAATCATCTCTTGGATATATGGTTGGGAAATAATTAGTACAATGTGGAAGGGATTCCCTGGAATTTTGATTTCCAAATCCATCCTTTTTATATCTATGAAGATAGTGTCCTTATAAATCCACAACATGGATAGAGTAGAAGGTTCTATTATACTTAGAGCATCATCTACCTAGATCACTTTTCTAGTATGATATTTAATAGAGAAATCATAGTTTTTTATTAGAAATGATCATCTAATTTAATGCATATTGAGATCCTTTTATGTGAATATTTAGCTTAAACTATTGTGATTGGTATATATGTCACACTTCTCACAATAGAGGTAGTTCTGCCATATTTTCCTAGAAAAACTCACAACTTCTAGCACTAGATCATGTGTTATGTAGTTTTTCTCATGGTTCTCCCATAGCTGTGACGCATATGCTATCACATTATAAATTTTAATGAGTACACAACCCAAGCCATTCTTTGAAGCATCATTTTATATCACTAAACATTCTCCAATTTTTGGTAATGTGAGTACAGATGCAGTGATCTACCTTATTTTTTATCACCTTGAATATTTCCCCACATTATTCCAAATTCTAAATCTTTAATCATTTCCATGTTTACATAGTTAGAAGGCATGACAGTCGTAAGTAATTTCTTAAAAAACATTATTAGTACCCAACTAATCCAAGACTGCTATAGATTTCTATGGCACTAGAGTGTCTGGGCCATTTCTCAATCTCTTTTGATTTTGAAGGGTCTTTAGAAATTCCCTCACTTGCGATCAGTTGTCCTAAGTATGTGACTTTCTTCATACAAAAGTCACACTTTCTGAACTTGGTGTACAAATTCATGTTTCTCAATACCACCAACACATGTCTTATATGTTCTTCATGTTACTCCTTTATCATAGAGTATATGATAATATAATCAATAAAAACTACAGAAACACTATTGAGGTATTATAGAAAGGCTACATTCATCAAATTCAAAAAGTATGTTAGGGCATTAGTATGTCTAAAGGGAATCAATAGAAACTCATAGTGCCCATACCTTGTTTGGAAGGTAAATTTTTGAACATATTCTTTCTTCACTTTTAGTATATGATATCCAGAATGTAAAACCACATTCGAGAAGTATTGGTCTCCTCTCAACTAATCAAACAATTATTCAATACTAGGAATATGTTAATTGTTCTTTATGGTGATCTTATCATGATCTTGATAATCGATACAAAGCCACATTATTACATCCTTGTTCTTTACAAATAGCACTGGAGCACCCCAAGGTCTTGCACTTGGGTGTATAAACCATTTGAACAAATGATATTGCATCTACTTCTTTAAATCATCTTGTACGATAGGATCCATCCTATAGGGACACTATGAGATATGAGTAGCTTCGACTATGCATTTTGTAGAGAAAGCTTCCTCATGATCTGGGGGATGTCTGGGAAACTCTTCACGAAATACATCCCTGTATTCCCTAATAATGGAAATTTTGTCATGGTTGAAACTTCCCTATCATTCAACCAATTCTCTAGTTATGCCGCTTCATAGGGAATCAACAACCACACCATTGAAAGGTTTTTCAATGTAGATTCATGATCATACTTGAATTTATAGAGGATTTAGGGATGATTAGGAATATGAAAAGATATATCCTTTTCCCGAAAATTGACATTTGATCTATATAAAAAGATCCAATCCTTTCATATTATAGCTTATAATTCCACCAATGGTGGTATTATGAGATTCATCAGAAGAATATTTCCACATATTCAATTAGAAGAAGTGTACAACACTTAGGTTGCAATGATTGCACACCTTGGTGTTTATAAAGATATTTATACTTCTTGATTTCGAGTCTTGAATTCTATACTTCTACCAAACATAATTGATATAAAAGAATGTGAATAAATATAATCAAATATGGCTTTTCCAATCATTACTGAATATGAAGTGTAACTGGTATGTCATCATTTTCTCGATCAACTTTTTTAGTATTGAAGACATAAGCATTCCCTTGTTCTTTTGTCTCTGGTGTCTACTAATTCTGATTAGCCTCAAGGGGCTAATGGTACAATGCACAGTCTTGCATAGTTCCCTTGCTACCCACAATTGTAGCATTGAACTATGGGTGGTGGCCTCCTTTCCTTGACCATATTCTCCTACCATCCCACATCTTTTCTACATCCATGAAATTGTGTCCATCTATATCACACTTGAAAAAAATTCCCTACACCATATATGAATTTCCCATGATGTATATTCCCAAATTTTTGACATGTTGGTGGTTGTGTTTTATTCCCTCCTTTATCATTATATTCTCCAACTTGAAACTCCACATTTTGTTTCTTATCATCACAACCTTGGGACCATTAGACAAACTCTGTCACCAATTTTAGAGAACATCAAACAAATTCTTTATAACTCCCAAATTCTTGAATTGAAAGAGTCTTTAGAAAGGTGGTTTAAACCCACTAATGAATCTATCAATTTTTTTATCATTATTGTTAACAAAACCGCAAGCTTACATTGAAATCCATTTGAAATTTTCATCATAGCCCGTGTTGGATTATCCATACTTTTTATTTAGATCTATAAATTATCTCTCTATTTTCATATGAAGAGTTATTTTGAAATATTAAAAAAAATCATTATCTTAATGTCTTACCATTCCATCTCATCAATTTTGTCAGCTGGCTAGGTGTTCTTAATAAAAACCCACCATTGTCAGGCCTCTCTATCGAGATGATAAATGGCCAGAGTCACTATATTAATCTCAAAATACAAATGCATGGAACATATCTTCTCCATCGGTTTGACCCAATATTCTGAAACTAGTGGATTAGAAGATATACTTAATGGTGATGCGGGTTGCCACAAAATAATATCGATAGCCACTTTCTCCCTCTTACATGAAGGGGGACATTCCACATTATTTTGGTTATTATTTATAACCTGAGACAACTGGGTAAGCATCACCATGATGTTATGAACTCCACCTCCCAATGAATTGTGGATGTCGTTTGGGAAATCAATGTATTGTCCCTCGCATACGCTATTTGTATGGTTTCTCTTGGTTCCCACCATTTTCTAAAATAGAAATGTTTAGAACAAAATATATGTCCCCAATTCTTGAATCAATTTCTTATTCATCTTTTTAATTTAATCTAATATAATATCTTATGGGATACATATGTTTAGAAAATTTTCTTGTGGGAACTTTTTTACATAGTCTTGTACTCTAGGTTTTCTCTTTGGTTCCTTAATCCTAATTCCAAAATTTTTCAAACCTTACCTCTAAAATAATCTATATTGACCCTACTTCTCCTACATTACTTTTAAACAAATTTTATGAAAAAAAATTACACAAAGAGGATCCAAAGGTAGGGTTTCTTGTTAAAAATTTGATCATACATAAATTTTACAATAGAAATAATTAACATTTATTAAATTCCTTCTTCTATAAATTCTCATTTGCCCTTGATTTATCCATAGTACATGTAATCACCTAAGGATATATATCAAGAAGGGATGAGCTAAAATCCCTGTTGGAGGATAATAACTTGACAAAATACAAAATGGGGTGATCATATTAATTATCAAAATAACATAGGAATTGGATCATAATCATAATAGGAAACATTATGAAAACAATAGGAATGTAACAATGCATAAAAATGGACAATCACGTAGTAGTGGTCAACTACCATAAATATTTGTGACCAAAGACAGTATAATGTCATGTATACATGACTTTACTCATGAAGTTATTAACATTACCCATTAAATTGTTGTTCTATATAATTCCATGGTCATGCATCACATCATAACATTTACATTGGACTATATAATTCCAGGCGTACCCGTCACATCACAACATTTTCATTATCATGATTTACATATTGAACATATATCAATTTTAGATAGAGAATAACCAATGGAAAGTAATGGTTTATATTTAATAAGTCATAAATTCATAATAATTGGGTTCCCAAATGAAATTGGTAATATGATACTTGATCATCAAGATTTAATAAAGACAATCTCGAGAAGTAAAAGGTGTGTTTTATTTTAAAAGAAGTGTTCATTTTGAAAACATTATGTTTATCATAAAATCAATTAGAAAACATGTATATCCAATAAAAGGAATGAAAATTATGAAGAAATTATTTCAACAGAATAACCATTCTGAAAATGGAGAGAAGGAGGGAAACCCCAAAGAGAGAGTTGGCTTAAAGAATTCGCTTTACCTTGTATTTGAATGTTTTCTTTTCATTAATGTCATGTATAATGACATTAGATTCATTAATTTACAATTAAATAACCTATTATACGTGAAAATGATTCATTATGGTTACATTATGTTCTTTTATGGGCCATTGGATGAGTTATAGAGTTAAAATTTTGGTTCGTGAGTGTTCTTTTCCAATGGTTTCTTAAAAGGTTCATTTGTTTAGATGAATGGAATTTCATGTAGAATCTGGATAAAAATCCTGAATTTATATTACAAGTTATTAAGTATATTCCTTTATTTAATATTATCATTTAATGAATTATGATATATACCACGTGGATGAATTGTTAGTTAAAATTTAATGATGACAATTTTAGGTTAATTTGTGCTGTTTTTTGATCACAATGAACTTATATTGTTATATAATTTAGTATTATTTATAAAAATAGTTTCCAAAACCTCAAAGGTATCAAAATATTGATATTATAATATTATTCAACCATTAAATGGTTTCATTGACATCCTTTAAGGGTTTTATGGAAAATTGATGTGCATTTCCCATGATGTTGGTTAACAAATACATGACAGGCAATAATTTTTTTTTATAAAGAAAGGGAGAGAGGGAGGATTATAATGAATAATATTCCTTTAACATGATATAATACCATTATAAAAATCGTTATAGATTTATCATGGTATTTGGATAAAAGAATTTGAGTATGAGAGAAAATTGAAATAAAATTTGAAAGGAATTTGAAAAAAAAGAGACATAAATTACATCCTAAATATATCTTCTTTAAGAGCCAATTTAGTGAGGAGGTTTTGGTCTTCTTTTGAGACCAATGGATGTTGGACATTGAGGATGGTCTATGGAAGAGATTTTGTAATAATTTGTAAATGTATTGAAGCATTTCAGGTGTCAAAAAATGAGGGTGTGAGGGGTGGTATTTATAGTCTAGGGGATGAGGGTTTTCTTAATATTTTACTTAATATTTTATCTATTGTCCACGACCTAAAAACCACTAAATCGGTGCTCTGAGTTGATTCATCACATGACTATATGCTTGACTCCCCATATGAAAGAGGTTTTCGACTAGCGGTGAGGTTATAATAAGTCAGTTAGGGAGACGATGCCCTCTTTAACAGATCCATCCCCATTAAAACACAATATAAATAGAAGAAACAATATGAATAACCAATGTACATGCATAAGCAAGAATTCCCCAAAAATGGGTACAACCACAAATCAAATACAATAATTTCATGTCATACTACTACTGAAAAGTGAGTGAAACCCAAATTTAAGTCAAACAACTAAACTACATGTGGGTTCCGACTGTAAGTCTGGATCCTTCCACAAGAATTTATTGAGCCCAACTAAATTTTGTCATGTAGGGCCTTTTCCATTATCATGACCTACAACCCAAAGATCTGCTTGGGTACCCAAAAGCAGTCCGAGTAGGGTGTGAGTATAAAACTCAGTAGGCCACCACAAATGGTGTCTACAAAATATCATGTCTAATTGATAGTTCATTGAATTAAAAAATTAATGGTATGTAAGAATGAGACAGTTTGGGTTCCATTCGATAACATTGTACATTTAATTTATTACTAGAATTTATTTAAATTCCATTTCTTATATCATCTTTATTATATAATCTATATTGATCACATGTTCTATGGGTTAGGTGTAATTTTCATCTACATAAAGGTATAACGAAAGCAATCACAAGGCATTGGGTAAAAAACCTAGATCACATATCACTAGGGATACATATTTCACATCAATAAATTATCCTCACCTTGATGCCTCTATTAGGATGGAATGAAATAATTAACTGAATAGATACCCAGTCCCCTTTACTAACGCGTGAATTCTCAGGTGGGGTTTAGAGCCTCAGTATAACTTGACCCGTTGGCTTAAAGCCTCCAGTCAATAATCCACTCTATCAGGACATGTGCACATACTTATTTATCAATCACCACAACCATACCATAACAAAACATAACATAAACTATTACATTGGGAATCTTCAATCACAATGCATAAAAAACTAGGGAATTAATAATTTTCCATAACCCATTAACTCATTTAACAATTACAATCCACAGTCATTTAGCAAAGTTCCCATTCTCGTTCCTTAACCCTTTATCATTATTCCACAACCCCTATGCATTTTCCAATTTCATCAATGAACATACACATACCCATTTATCCCATTTATCCCATTTATCATTCCACAATTATTTACCCACTTATGAATTTGATGTACAATTACTATATCTCTTTCCACAACCACTTATTACCTTCAACCATTAGGGGTACCACAATTCCCTTGTATTAACCCATTAAACATATTCATACACTACATTATTAAATCACATTGAAATGATCCACATCTCTCATTCCATCATCCAATTATATGTTCATTATTTAATATTCACTAATTCTCTTAGTAATTTCTAACCGGATTTTGTTAAACAGTTGATACAATCTCATTCGACCAAATTTTTCCCTTTCCATATAATTCAAAACTACTCCATAAGACTATCAACTACAAAATATTTATCATCATTCCACATAAAACTTAATCAATAAATAATACATATTCTATATTTTTTCCACATTATTGTTTTTCTACCCTTCACTTATCTAAACCACACACTAGGTCCGGGTTTGTCGGCGCACCACATGGGTGGGCCTAAAATTGTCCAGTCCTCCACTACGCATCCCATGGGGATCTTAATGGTTTGATGAAATAATTAAGACACCCAATTTACCAAATCATACTCATGTTAACCAATACACAACAATAGAATGGAAAAATCTCAACACAAAGCCCAAATATATAACAAAAATATGAGATATAACTTGTAGACCACCTACCTAAAATATGTTGATGAACTCCCTCATAATTCGGGCCTTGAATCCGGATTCAAGCATACCTTGAAGCCTCAACCTAAATTTCACCTAAAAAGAGGGATTTAGAGCATTAGAAATAGAAGGGAGAAAGATGTATACCCTAATCAAAAAGAGGGTGCAATTAGGATATTAGACTCACTTGGGGCTTTGATCCACAACCACTGATGCCCTAAATAGGAAATAATAGAAGGAGGATCTCTTTTGGAAGCTCTGGAGAGGTTTGTCTTATTCCTAGGGTTCAAAGGAGGATGTGGGGGGTGGGGATCTAGAGTGAACATAAAAATCTGAGGGTGGAATTTTTTAATTTTTTAAAAGTTTTCAGGCCGCAGAGTTTACCAACACGGTTTTCCAAACCGTGCGCAAACCATGCTGAAGGTACTACCCGAACACCCTTATCTCACACATATTGATAGACCATGTGTGAAGTGTGTTTATTTCTGTAGAATTCATGGTCTCCCCTTGCACGGTTTTTCAAATTTGGCGCAAACCATGCCGATCACCCAGAAATACCATTTCCCCCATTTTCATGTTCTGAACCCCCAAAACACCCCCATTCGTTATCAAGGACATGGGAAAAAATATTTAACCACAAACAAGCACTTAAATTGCGATGTAAACAAGAAAGACCTTATGGTGAAATATGGGATCTTACAACCTCCTCGCCTTATAAAGGCATGTCCTCGAGATGATCTTCCAATCATCACTATGCTTATATAATTAAAGGCCATTACAATAGGCTTGACTATCCATTTTCTATTTCCATGCTTCTGATTTCACATCATAAAGCTCATCGAACATGAAATAAGGGAACTTACTTTCCCCACAAGCAGTCCTCACTACAACCACAACACGAGCTGAAAACTCCTTAGGATGCATCCACTTCAACCATTCCCACCACAAGAACATAATGGGGGGGGACATAGGTGACAACACCAAACTCACAACTAATGGAAATGTAACAAACAACATAAAATTATCATGTAGGAACCAATCAACACCTCATCGGTCTGATTACTCTGTACAACTCATGACCCAAATCAATTGTCTTCATTTTCCACTATTTTCCAACTATAATGGTGAACAAAACCTGATATCACCAGAATGGAAACACATGATCCTTTCAACCACATTTCAAAAAAAAATATCATTCCACAACTATCCATCGAAACGCTATTGAAAAATTTAGGCTACTCAACCAGTTAAACCATTCCAAGTCTCTCTTCCAAGGCCAACTCACCAGAATGGTGAGCACTCGAGTCCTTCTAACATGAAACTATGATCATGTCACATCCAACCATTTATCTGGTATTGTTCTCTCCACCATTTCTGGTTACATGGAACCTCCTCCATTGATGAAGGACCACCAGAACCCAACTGAACTTTCCTACTACCTAACTTGTTCCAGCTCACCATTTTGAAGAATCCACATGGAATTACCCTATATTGGCATATTACCACACCATAGAATCCATTCGGGAGGAAATTCCCACACTATCCATTATGTACTAAGATCAAATTGAACTCTCTTAGGTACAACTTCACATAAAAAGATTCTTTCCCTACAACATGTACCTAGAGGTGGGTAACTCTCACCACACCCATTCATGTTTACCATCACATGCAGGATGACCTCTGACTGTCTGTTCCTAGAACAGCCTCCTTCCACTGATAGTACGCTACCCCTTTATCACCTTACAAATTTGGTTAATGAATTTAATCCTATTGTTATCATCCCATGTAACCACTGATTCCATTCCGTGAATTATGGTAGAATTCCATCATCATGACATTACCTCCCTCTAGAACATCATTGGGCTTAACCCTTGGCATGACACTACATCACTTGGACAAGGATCACTCATCATCATGACATTCCAAAACCACACAAATGAAAAAATTTACTCGATCCAAAAACCAATCTTCATTATAGTTATAGGAACCCAACTTCACATGCCAAAACCTATTGTCATATCAATCCACAACATCCTATGACTCAAAATAGATGTCACAAGATTCACATGGAGCCAACGTGGGCTCAATCAAACTCTTGGATCATCAGAAACCACATCCAAGGTTATCATGCCTTTCTAAAGAACCTCACATGCACCTCATATGTTCACCATTGGAAATGTGATGCATCTATGTTGACTCGATGTTCTCCTCTCTATATCTAGGACTGTATTATTACTCCCCACCATAGGATTTTTGTTACCACATCTCTCGATAGGGGTTCCAACCACCATTTCTTAAACTCAATCACAAGTTGAACCCAAAAAATGGATATATTGATTTTTCCCAAAACAAGATAATGAATGTCACCTAGTGCCCATTCTCAGCTTCTGTGAACGGAACCCATGACATTTTTCATCACTCAGTCCATCCTGAGGAAATTACCTTTAGCCATTGAGGGTTTAAATATAACTGTGATGCTCTAAATATACCGCTTCCTTGACCATAAACATCATAATGTCCCTCATCTAACCAAACACCTTCATGTTTCATGGCATGAGCCAGTGATTATCAACGTACTTAGGCTGATGTCAAGATGTTGGTCATGATTGTCACTAGTTGAGGTACTCTAAGAATTCATCGAAGAACACCACCAACGTATAATTTTTTTATGTCGAATCATCGAAAACTATGACCTACCAAGGGCTTATTTCCTCCTTTGACAAAAACATCTCATCTACATTTAACCATTACCACTCAGGTGTGATTGCCTAACATGTTTAACCATTTCTCCATGACCAAATCACCATGAATCCATAAACCAACGTTTCATGTGGCACTAATCCCAACACACCTCACATTTGTTTTTCATTGTATTATTTTCAGCTAACAACTATTGCGTAATGGTCTACCACACCAATCAACCAAACGATCCCTCAATAAACAACCTCCACTTGTGTATAACCTGTTGCCTGCTTACTTACCTAACCATGTCTCTTGGTTAGTCCGGCACATCATCCCCAATGTGACCTCTATATCTCACCCAACAATCGAACCTTTCATTATAACCTGTTTATCTTGGTGAACACCCTTACCTTGGGTGTTACCATTAAGCGAATTCAAATAACCACACCTCAACCACCCTTATCCCTTGAAATCAAAAAAAGTCATAGAGTGCTCCATTATTCACCATCTATATAGATGAGTCAGGAATCCATATGATAAAACCCTTTGAAAAAAACATTATCTCCCATAAAAACACTAGGGTACAAATATGGAAGATCTAGGTATGACAATACCATTTACTAAAACATGGTGCTACTCTGTTTGGATTGAAACCACCTCTAATGTATCTCCCATGCTTAATATTCCAAGGTACATGCACCTCTGGCTTAACCTACCATGATAATCACAACACGAGGCCCATAACCAACCATCAACTTTTCAACATGGACCTAAAGGCCAATCCTGCACAATGGGACGCTTTGAGACCCACTATCATATTCCAGGACATCTATATGCGAGACACATACCAAATGCACAAGAAACCCTACCTGACCTCTCTCATGGGACACCTAGGAGGCTGAATGACACCAATTTCCATTACTGGAGTCACAGCTAGGAAACTCCATTGGTCCTCTCTCAAAACCACACATATCATGACACAAACAAAGAAATGCTTGTGAATGGAACTCTCACTCCCATTATAATGCACAAAATTCCTAGAGCACCAATAACTATCTACTATAGGTTCCACAACAAAGGTTTACAAATTCATTGACACTACATGAAAAACATACTCTCAGGTTTTCAAGATACAAATCGTAAGGTCTCTACTCACATGGTCATCATGACCCCGTCACCATCCTCAGGGTCATGCATCTACACTGTATGGTTACGAACCACAAGAGATCCCTCACTCACATTACAGAAGAACGCCTCACAACCCAAAGGAAAAAACCCTATCAAGGGTTCCCTAAAAACACCACCACGACCATATCCCAATCCAAATATAATGCCTCAGACTAGATTACTCTCACTATGCTAACTCATATATACAAGGGTCCAACTAAAAACAAAGTGGATACCCACTACTCAACTCAACAAATTTCCATTTTAAACTTATCATTCAATCGAAAGTTTGAGTAATAGATGATAGGATTTAACCATATAAGGAAACGATATCACTCTAACAACCTTAAACAACCTATTATTCATGATCTATTCCAACTGAAATAATCACACATAGAACAATACCCCTACCATATCTACCGCGATCATGTTCAACACTGGGAAACCAGTTAATTTAATCACAAGTCAATCGTCAACACCTCTTTGACCAAATTCTTCTTTTATAAAATAATTTATTTCCTCTTAAGCACATTTACCATGTCATAACTTGTTAAAATCATAATTTTAATTCATTTACATATTTCATTGGGAAAAAATTAATTACCAATTTTACAATCATTTTGCAATCATTCTCTTTTAGTAACTGAGTCAACATTTTACAATTTATCACAACCCAAAATTGTATCTCATTCATAAAATTACTTTTTACATGATATTACATAAGTATTCATTTTCATTATTTTCATTCACCCACCTGAATTACCATTATTAAGTATTATTTTCTTCATATTTACCAAGGATAAAAAAATCATTTTACTCTATATGTCCCGCACACCCATCGTGTGTGTTTGTGTATATAATGAATCTTGCCACCTATATCCTTAGATGCCAAAAATGAATCATGAATGCAAAACCACCTGCCATTCCAACAATGAGAGAAATATCCTATTTCAATCAATTCACACATCATGGGCATCATACAATGGTGAAATATCATTCAACTATAACCACACAAATCAACAACAACAATTCCCACCTAGGTTGACATGGGTTTTCCATATTACATGGGATAGATACTCCCAAGAACGAGTTCATTACTATGTCCCAAGACATACTAATACACTTTCTACCATTCCCTATTAGTAATAAAGAGAAATTAACTCCTCTAATAAAACATTGTAATGTCCCTAACCTCGAAGCCACTAAACAGGTGCTCCGAATCGAGTCGTTACATGATGTCAAGTACGCCTCCACGTATGCCAGAGGTTGATGACTAGCGGTGATGGACTAATAAGTCACGTGGGGAGACTATAACCTCTTTAATAGAGCAAGGCACAATAGAACACAATATAAATATTGAAAACAATATGAATAACCAATAAACATGAACAAACTAAATATTACCAAAACGGTGTGCAACCACAAATAAAATAAAATAATGTCAAGTCATAAAAGTTGTAAAATGTTAATGAAACCCAAAAAGTAAGACAAAAAACTAACTCCAAATATGTCTTGAATGTAATTTTGGATCCTTCCCCGTGAACATCTTGATCCCAACTCAACTTCTTGATGTAGGTCCTTTTCCCTTATCCTATCCGGAAACCAAGAGATATGTATCAGAACCCATCAACAACTCAAGAAGGGTGTGTTTAAAAAACTCTATAGGACACAAGTAACGATATCTACAAAATATGCAATCTAATAAATACTATATACATGCACTAAATAAATGGTTTTCAAGAAATTGAAAATTCCGGTTCCATTAGTTAACATGTTTCATCTAATTCATGGCTAGCATTTATCTAAATTACATTTCTTATACAATATTCATTACATAATTGATATTAATAACATCTTCCATGGGTTATGCATAATTGTTTTCTACACAAGGGTATAAGGAAATCAATAAAAATCCATAGTTAAAACAAATCATGTCCCTATCTCACTAGGGCTACACATTTAACATCAATAAATTATCTTCACCTCCATGCCTCAGTTCTGGTGGAATGAAAATGTTAGGGGAATAGATCTTATGTCCCTTTCCCTCCAAAATCAATTTTTATATTATTAAAAACCACTTTGAGGGTAAGTAATAACCTACATAACATCTCTAGTAGCAAGACCCATCCTCAAAACACACATTCATATTACAGATTCCAATTTTAAAATAACATAGAACCATCCCCCGTGCCAAGACCGTCAACCTCACCGTATTTAAAAAATTAAAAGACACTTTCTGCAGATCTTATCCCGTAAATCCCATGTCAACCAATGAATTGAACCACCCGAGAAACCACAACACCACCATGATATACCCTAAAAATCACTGACCCCACCAACAAGTCATCAGGTCACCCTCATATGCTCATCTCTGTCATCCACTCTCTGATTTCCACCGCCTAAAACAGACACCATCGACACAGTCGACACAGTCCAATCAACCGCATAAGCCGAACACATCTCAAAAAATCACAATCCATAGTAACATAATCAACTGGACCAATCAAACATATTACCAGACATACATCCTATTATCGCAAGGCCTTGTCGCACCAATGACTACCATTATCCATCACTGAATCTACACATAAATAAAAAGATCCTCGCTTGAACCACCAAGAACCCGCCACCACAATGCACCAAACACCCAAAACCTTTTGCGAACAATCACACCCATCCGACCTAGAAGGTGGTAGTGGTAGTGGGGGCCAAAGAGGGGTGAGTGGAAAAACTCCCACAACAAGCCACCGAACATGAACTAGGGCATCAAACCTTCAAAAGAATGAGAAATTAGAACACAAACAAAAAATCCCCAAAAAACCCGAAGGGCCGGACCAAATCATCAAATTAATAGGGGGACAAAACAGGACTGGAACCCTAAAGAAGACATGACTAAAAGAATCTGACGGGATAAAACCTTATAAATAACAAAGGGAAAGATGAAATAGGGGTTGAAGCCCTATGAAAGAAGAGAGGTGCACTGTGAAATCCACATCCACTATCCATAAATCCCAAAACTACAAAGTCTCCATCGTTCTAGATATGACCAGCATAGGAGCAGTGGAGATCAAAGTTAGAGTGTGGAGGAGACAGCATGGAATAAATCAAAAGCACCACGAAGTAAACAGAAGTGAGGGGGAGGAATCCCTAAGCGGAATGACTGAGAAGAAGCAAGATCCCAAAGAGAGGATCAAGTGGTAAATAGGGGAGAATCGGAAGGAAACAAAGTAGAGGATCCATCATTTCCAAAGGGAGGGAGAAACCCTAGAAGGATGAGCGAGAAGAGAGCCAAGCACATCCAGGAAGGTGAGGCACCATCCTATTGTATGCCCCCTTTTCTAACCCATGCATTTATGGGTGGATTTTAGGACCTCATTCTAACTCGACCCATGGGCGTAGAGACTCATGTCAATACCCTACCCTGTCAAGCCAATTGCACATACTTATTTGTCAATCACCACAACAATACCATAACACAACATAACATAACCAATTCCATTGGAAATCATCAATGACAATGCATAACAAACAACATGGTAATTAACACTATTCCATAACCTAATAACACATATACCAATTACAATCCATAGTCAATTTTCCATGTTCACATTCTCATGTCTTAACCCTTTTGGTTTATTCAACTACCACTATGACTTATCCAATTTAATTAATGACCATACATTTACCCATTTATCCCATTTAGTATTCCACATGTATTTACCTACTTACACATTTCTTGTACATTTCCCATATCTCATATGAAAACCTGTTATTACATTCTACTATTAGGTATACCACAATTCCCATGTAATAACCCACTCATTATATTCATAAAATGCTTTATTAAATCCCATTAATATTCTCTCCATTTCCCATTACATCAACTAATTATATGATCACCATTTAATGTGTACTAAGTCTCTTAGGTATTTCAAACCAAATTTCATTAAAAATTTGACATAATATTGCTTGACCTAATTATCCCTTTTCCATGTCATGCCAATCAACAACTTATCCCTTTATCACCCTAGGAATATTTTTCATAATTTCATTTACAAAATAATCAACATGTAATACATAATCAATAAGTTTTCCATATTATTATTTATCAACCCTTCACTTAAACCTACCACGCTATAGGTCAGGGTTTCCGTCAAACCCCATGGGTGTACCTAAAATGGTTAGGTCTCCTCAATGCATCCCATAGAGAACACGGGGGTTTCAAGAAATCATTTATAAAACCAATTTACTGAATAATAGTCAAGGAAACCAATACACAACCTGAGAAATGAAAAATCATAACACACATGCCCAACCCTATAATAAAACTATGGGATATATCTTGTAGATCACCTACCTCAAATTCAAACATCTCGTGAATCCTTAACCTAAATCTCACAAAAAATAGGGTTTTATACCTTTGAAAAGAAATGGGAGAAAGATGAAATTCCTAATCAAAATGAGGAAGCTAGGATGATATTGGACTTACACTGGGTTTCGATCCACTGCCAAAAACACTCCATAATGGCCATGAATGAAACGAGAATCTTCTATGGGAGCTCATGGGAGGTTTAGTTCATTTCGAGGTTTCCAAAAAGGAAGGGGGAAGAAAATCTCAAGTGATGATAAAAATCCCACGATGGTATTTTTAAATTTGTTTTAAAAGATTCATGGTCGTACAGTTTACCCGTAAGTTTTTTCGAACCATGCGCAAACTATGCAAAATCCCCTTCCCACACACCCTTCTCTCACACGGTTTTCTAGACTATACACAAACCATGGGGATTATTACAACCTTCATGGTGTCCCCTCACATTGTTTTCCAAACCGTGCACAAATAATATGGATTTCCCAGAAAGTCATTTTTCATTTTTCATTTCTTGAACCCCCGAAACACCCTTAAGATTCCTAAAAATATTTCGAAAACACTTAATTAATAAAAAAATAGTACATAAACTGAATCATTAACATGAACATACCTTACAGAGATATCTACTATCTTATAGTTTATTATTTTTCGATTAGACTTGAAATGGTGATGATTCTATGACCAAGATTGGTGAAAAGTGCATGTCACATATATTTTTTTTTTCTTACATCGGTAATGATGTCAAGAATAGTGTATTTCAATTATAACGTATTTATATAGTAAATTAATGTATTTTAGTATTCACCAAAAATTCAAGTAGTTCAGACTAGTCTCAGAAATTCCTCCTAACCATTTTTTGAGAAGTAGAATCCAAAAATGAACTCCAGTTAATGAATATAACTTTCTAATTGTGATTAATTTTTTTTAATCAAAACCATAATATACATGAAAAATACCAATTTTAAAATTAAAACTACTTTCCAAACACATAGAATTACTATCTCCTAAAATTATCATATAATAATAAGACATCAAAATAGTAGTTTATGAATAAATTTTATGACATTTATTTTTCTTTTAAATTATTAAATCAATAATTAAATGTTCATGACATACAAAAATATAAACACTAAAACATAATTATACCATGTTTCCTCTTATAATATGGATAAATTTTATTTATACTATCAGTTGTATGGTTACTATTCATTAGGCTAATTTTCTATTCATAAGGGTTATATTACTACTTATAAGGGTGAAATTACTATTTATATGGGTATGCTACTATTCACAAAATTTTAATTTTCTCCAACTAAACTCCAAAACATGCTAAATATTGCAACCATGTATGTCAGTTTTTCGAAATTCAAATCACAGATGTGGAAAATTTATGTTTAAAATTCACATAGTGGTTCATTTAAGAATTATGTGGCATTTTATTTCCTAATGAGATTTTATATGAATAAGGAAATACTATAAGAAGGGAGAAATTACATTAATTAATTTATTGTTCATTACATAATTAGTGGATTTGAGGAAACAAGTATTGGAGTTTTGTGATAAAAGGAGTATATTCCATCTTGTTTAACCTTTGGGAGACCTTATTAATTTCGTTATGAAGATATATAGTTCTATGAGGATGTGCATCGATTATAGGGAAGTAAATGAGATTCCAATAAGTAACATGTACCACTCCCTCTCCGAGATGAATTATTTGAAAAACATAAACGAGATAAATATTTCTGAAAGATTTAATTTTTTTGTGTATAATGAATTTCAATTACATAATTAATATTTTCTAAAGGAAAAATTTACAAATATCTAAATACATTGAGAGTTTAATGTAATTTTTCTTGGATGAACTGATTCCACCACTATTATTATGGGTTTTATGAACATATCATTCAATGAATATATTGATAATTTTTTTTTTTTTTTATGTTTGATATCTTGGTGTATAATTAATGTTATGATTACTATAATAATAACATTAAGATTATTCTTGTGGATCATAGAGACAAATAGTTAGATGGGAAAATGAGAATATATGAATTCTGGATTCTGAAAATTTTTTTTATTGGAAACAATTTATCTACAGATGGAATCCCATTATTTCTGTAGATGAATAAAAAATCAACAAATATCTTACCCCAAATGCCATAATTGAGGCACAAAACTTCCTTGGTTTAGTAGTTTACTATCATACACTTGTTAAAAATATATCTCAATTCACTACAATTTTATCATTTCTTATATATAAAGGGTTTAATATGATATATATATATATATATAGGAATTTGAATAATGATTTTTATAATTGAATATGATATTTTTTCAATTATCTAATTTTGAATCTACTATAATATATTGATAGGTTTCGAATATGTAGTGATTCATCAAATATAAGATAATGTTTTTAGTCATAAAGAATGATAATTTTATTTAATATGCATTCGGGATTTTAAAATATCATAAAGGAACAACCCCATCAATTATTTTGAATCAGAATTTCTACTCCTAACATTGATGAAATCAAGACATTATCTCTATAGTGAATGATTTTAGAGATATATAAAAAATCATTTGAAATATATCTTTTTAATATAATGAGGTTAACTTGGGAAAAATTTTATTGATTGAGTTACTCATAGAAAATTAATTCCAAATACACCACCTCAACGTAAAGGAGAATAATCTCGCTGATGCATTGAGCATGAAAGATCATGATGTCCTAACTAAACTGATAATTAATAAGTATATTATATACAAGTACATTATAAATATAAATATGGTTATTATTAGTAAAGGAGAAACACAATTCATTTTTCTAATGATTTATAATGCATCTTTAATTGAATAGGGAATAATGTTTTTATCCTGATGATAAGACTTATCCAATTAATGTAAAATCCATGAATGATGGGGAATTAAAACATATTTTTTATGAATAAATAATTATGAAATATAATATGAGAATTTGTGTTCAATATATACTTCTCCCCAAAAGGTTATTATTAAATGATCTTTCTAGATAAATTTTCTCCATAACACCTAATAACACCAGGATGTATGGGGATCAAAAGAAACATTTTTAATAAGATAATAAGAAGGGAAAAATTAAAGATTGTCTATTAAGAGTCTTGGTTTTTCAACATGTAAAGGGCGTTAGAAAAATACATGATGGGGTCTTGAAACCACATCCTATTCTTGATGAACTTACTAAATTTAAACATTTCATTACTATTTGAGATAAAAACCACTTTACCCCCACACAAGAATCTATATTAATGAAGTATTAAGACTTAATTGTAAAACTATTTCCATTATGTCTGATCATGAGTCAAGAATTATATAGAAATTCTATAAAATTCATCAGAAGGATCCTAATAAAATGCTTTATTTGAGTATTATATATCACCCTCAAACTGATGGATAGTCAAAAAAACTATTAAAAAATTAGAATATATTTTAAGATCATTACAAAATAATATTCTAGGTAGATTGTATCATTATTTAACTTTTTTTCTGTCATTTTTATAATAATATCATCTATTCACTTTTTTAAATGGATTGTGTGTATCATTATATGGAATTGTATGTCGTACTCCAACTAGTTGGATCAATCGTTGTGGAAGGAATCTTACATGATTCCAAGATATTGAAGAGGAAATGATAATGTTAATGAATATTCAATCCCATATAAAAGGATCTATAACCATAAAAATTAACATTCATTGGAATATAAGGAATGATTTGGAATTTCATGTGGGATACCTTGATGAAATTATCTATAAGAAACAATGTCATAAGGTTCATTATGATTGTAAAACTAAGCCCCATGTGCATTAGACCTTCTCAAATTATAAAATTAATTAGATCTATTTATTAAGGTATTTAAATTATTCAAATCCCCTATATTTTCCACAATGTGGTACATACCTTATTGTTAAGAATGTACATGCTTGAGAAACATATGAACTCACCAATGATGAAATAGACTTGGAATCATCCATATCTTACTATGAATATTCAATATTTTTTCATCACTTTAGAGAAATTTTTTTGTTAAACAGGATGAGTTAGATGGAAATTTAATTTGGATAAATATTAAAATTGATAAAAAAATGTGGGAACCTAAGGATATTTTGATGAATAACCTCTGTAATTTGATTCTAAGGTAATATCCATTCCAATTTCATGGATGAAATTTTTTAAGGAGGATAAATGTAATAATTGAGCTTCTAGAATATCATTTTATTAAATCTATTTTACAATGATCATTTTTATATTTCAGGGGACATAAATACAAATTCAGTAAGATGAAAATAAATATTTAATTTACAATACCAAAATAACCCTATAATGAAATTTTGATATTTCACTTAAAAATAATCTTATTTGAATAATGAAAAATATACTATATAATTAATAATATGTTTTTATTAAAACATGTAATAATATATATTAAAAATATTGCATTGATTTCCAATTTTATATAAATAATGAAATGTTCAGTTGGAGGTAAATGTGATATTTTTGAGAAAATATTTTTTCTGAGTTTAATGTTTTTGCATTTTAATTAATTAAAATATTAATTAATAATAAAAATTTTAAATTAAATTTATATATAATATGTCAAAATATATGAATTTAATTTCATATAATATTTATTATTACCCATATAGTTAATGTAAGATCATCTTGTTCATGAGAAACGTGTTTTGAGGAAGAAAATTGTTTCATCATATATTATGGTATTTTTTGTAATTAATTTATACAAGTTATATGAGTGAATTTTTATAATAATATTACCATATCTCGAATCATTATCTAATATTTTTTCAATTAGGACACTTTAATTTTTGTCATTATGTATAGTGAAAATGGTAAAAAATGGTTTTGATGGTTAAGGGAAATGAGTTAAAAGTGTTTTTCATAAATGGATATCGATTTTAGAGAAAACGTAACACCTTCTTAAAACTCAGTGGCATATATTATTTAATCTATAAACATATAAAATTAAAATAGGAGTCATTTTCAAGCCATTTTTCTTTTGTTTGAAACTAAAATATTTTAATCCTACAAAAAAACCTCTTGTGTCACCTCTCTAATTCATAATAGGGCACCTCCACCCTCACTTCATAATAATATATCAGACATTTATCTCAAAAATATCCTAAAACATATATCTCAAAAATCTTTATATATGTTATATAGGTTATCATATTCTAATAAAACCAACCCTTTGGTCTTTAAGTGGAGATATGTAAGAGATATTTTACAATATAAGTTATCATTTTTATCGAACAATTACAGTTTTATTGTTATTTTACAAAAATAAATTAAATATTAAACATTCGAATATAATATAAAATTTTCCCCAATAATGTTAGTGGTTCTTTTTTTTGGAATAATATTTATATGTCTCCTTCTCCAACAAATGGAAGAAAATATTTTCCGTGTTTATATATGACTTCGGTCATGAAAACAGATGTAATTTTTTTCATCACCCTCTCAAATGTTTGGTGTATATTATTATTTTATGGAATATAATTTTATTTATGATATAACATTAATTATGATATGATAAACTAAATCTTACATATTTTCCCACATAATTATAGGAAAATGATGATGCTCATCATTCACATGTGTAGACTACCACCACCATAAAGTGATCTCTTTCATTTATCATTACCATCTAACATAGATGATTATAAAAATTTTTATAATGAATAAATATTTTTTTAATAAAATTAATATAATAGTTTATCTTAAAAATAACATGAAGATATGTGATGAATCATGAATGAGAAAAAATATTCATTAAGACATGAAAAATGATAATAATCATTAATTATTAAAAAATTTACATAATTTCTTATCATTGGTCAATATATGATATTATAGATATTTATAAGGTTATTTAATTAATTTATATTAAATTTAAAATAGTTATGTATGATTTTATAGCTGGTTCAACTAATTGGATTCATGAGGTAAGGGAATTCATCTCAATTCGTACCCCACTAAGTCATATTTAGTATAATACAATGGTTTCTTTTATTTGATTTATATAATAATAATTTTATGTGTATAACAAAAAAATATATTTATTCATATTAATTAATGCTTCAATTAATTTTACCTCTATTAAGTGTTTTTAATCTAATAGTTATTAAAGTGGTAATAATTTATTTTACAATATCATTTTTGGTGGATTTATTATAATTCAATTGAAGGATTCTTATATACTCTCTTACAAAAATCCAATATATTTTATTATACATGTTAGTTTTAATGTGTTTGAATTTTATATTCACTATTGGATTTTGTTTTTAACTATAATGATTAAATGAAAAATTTAAAACAAATGTCAATATTGTTTCTATTCTTGGTCGGGCATATTTTTCTTCTTGTCTATATTTTTCAAAATAATTTATTATAGTCATTTCAATTTACTCTAGATGATTGGTAATTAAATTATATCTTATAAACTAATTTTTACAATGTTTTCAATGAATATTTTATATTTTTATTTGTGTTCTATTTTTGACTTTATTTACATTAATTCAAAAGGAATGTTTTTAATATATACATCCTAAAAATATTATCTTGTTTCAATATCATTTTAATGCTATTTAGATTATTCTATATGTTTTAAACACTTTCATATAGAAAATTTTTTAATTAAAACTAATTTTAAACATTTCAATTCTATTATATTATATTCTTAATAGTTTATTATTTTACTGCATAATATATCATTTTTAATTATTTTAAGATCATCTCCCATTTCAAGATTAGTATTGTGGTAATTAAATTTCTATTGAAATAATAAATTTATTTTTATTACTTTTCTCATAAATTATATTTACCTCCCATATTAATATTTTTGTTTCATTGACACTCTTATTACCTAAAATTTATACAAATTCTATGTATTGTCTTTCAATATGAAAGTTAATTGATTCCATGGGGAATACTGGTATTTCAAATTCATTACTTAATATAAATATTTATTGATATTTAATATTATTTATGAAATAAATGGATCGTTAAATACAAGAGGAATTCATTAGACATAATGTTATTGGGGGGGGGGGGAATAACGGATAACTAATCGATGCATCAACAAGGGTTATGATACAACAGAGATAGTTTTCCATATCAAATGGGGTTTTACTATATACCGACCAATTTAAGAAAATTCCAAAGAAAAAAAATTATTTAATATATATTTTATTGTGAATTTTCTTCGTTGAGAATATATTAATTATTTACCATGATATTATTACATTAATATTATCCTAGTGTGCATTTATTCTATAGATATTAATTAAATAGAATGTTTTTTTCTTTAATTGACCTTTCCATTACGGTTATACATTATTTTACCATAATAGATCCGCATATACATTACCCATACTAATCTTTTGAGGTCACCCTTATTTTTTTCAATTTCATATGATATAACTAATAAATCATTTATTTATTTCCAATGAATAAAATAATTGTGTTTTTTATTTTTTTTATTTTTACTTCCAATATAATATTGGAATCTTGTATGCATCTGATTCTTCAGGAAAAATAAAATAATCGATCCATGGTGATGGGATCCATTTTATTGTATGTCAATGTAATTTTATTTCACAAACTCTAGGTTACTAGATAAGGTCTTGTTATAACAAACCAAATTTATTTTAGATATCGGAAATATTATACCAACATTAAATAATAATTTAACCAACATGTTCACCACTTCATAAAGGTTATGACTTAATCGGTGTTGGGATTCTATTATGGAGATAGAATTATCCTATAAAAGTATGTGATCTATGAATATAGAGAAATAATATAACTAATATCCCTTAATTCTCATCAAATCATCATTTTAAACTCTCTCAAATGGGTTTTCAAATTTGATTCCCACTATGTACAGTGGTTATTGGTAATTATGACAAAAAAGTCAATAAACCCATGATTATAAAATTATATGTAATAATTATGTTCATTAAATTACAATGTGTTTTTTTTTTAGATCAAGGGGAGGGATTTAAGAGGATGTATGTAAATGAAAATGTCTATTATATCATGAATATTCTCTATATAAAAAGAATAAATGGAAATGGGATTTATAGAATCATCGAGAACCATGAATCCCTTATAATGGAAAAACAAATCAATTAAAATACAAAAACCACACATTAAAAATTAATTAAAAATAATCAATACATACCTCAAACACCATTTTATCAAATATAGATGAAAAGTATTAATGTTTTTCATGAGAAGAATCTGTTGAGTGTTCGGAATTAGGGAGCACAAACATCGATAAGATTTGAAGAGTGGTATGATCCTCATCTAGGGGTTTCATTGCATCAAGAACATTGAAACATTGACTTTTTTTATATAATCCATGCATAATATTCCATTGGTAATGTTGATGATATCCAGTTCTATTCTAATAACTATTGTTTCAAGTATGAGAGGTGAAATTCCATGGGTTAAGTAATCTTCTTTTGCAAGCATATAATTTCTTCAGGGATGATGATCTACATCACTAAAACAAAGTCATCCCTAATCACTCTAGTTGTTGTGTTACTATCTGATTAATAATTTTCACTATAATCAATACTTATTTAATATTCCTAACCATCAAAGATGTATATACATATTATAGAATACCATTAATTGATACACCGAAATAAATAATTTCAACAAAAAATAATGTATCATTTATGGTCGAAGGTATTATAATTGTTTCTAGATCTATGGATTTGGTTAGTAAAATAGGTTTTTATCAAGGAAGAGAAATTCCTCACAATTCCAACTATTTTTTCCCATTATGTCACCAAATTTTTGTTTGATTATCTTTTTGAAATTTGGAAATGTGATGAATTTTTTGAAATATATTAAAGAGAAGAAAGTTAAATTATATCTTATTAACTATATCCTTGATCTCTTTATTATTTTAATTATATAAAATTTTGATGGAAATAGAAATTCTTTTTTGAAATGGTGATAAATGGATTGTTTATGGGAATACTTAATTATCATATTATTTCTTTAAATAATAGTATTTGTGATTAAAAATGATAGTTTTAAATAGGCGGTCACATCTTTTTTGTACAATAATTTTAAAGAAAATGTTCCTGGAAATGTTAAAGATTAAAAGAACATTAATTACAATTTATTTGGATTAGTGACATATTGGGATGAATGTTTTCCAAAAAAATCATCTTTATCTCAACAATATAGTTTTCTAGTATTTTGATGTCAGACTTCTAGCCTATAATTGAAATTATTTAGTATATTAAAACTATTAACTCTTAGATTCCATTCTATTGAATAATTACATAATGATGGTTGTGATCTTTTGTGGGCGGGGGTGTTTGAAATGAATTTATTGTGGTTGGGGGGTTTTATGTGGTGGTGTGGTGTAAGAACCCAGTTTTTGGGTGTAAAAGACTTTGGAATATTCTTGATGTTATTCCTGAGCAGCGCCTTCAGGCGGTGTGTGATTCCGAGCCCCGGTGTGGCTGGAATTAAATTTTCACTACGTTCACACTGCGAACGCCAAATACATTGGATAACTCTTAAATGGTGAACAAGATCAAAAATCTGAGTGTACAGATGGGTCCGGATTGAGGTGTTTACCCTAGGAATGACATAAAACACGTCGGCGCGGGACGTTTGGACCCCTCACACGCTATCGGAACGTGAAACGGCTAAATTAAATAATTAATTTATTCATTTAAATGCTTAACTCAAGTATCTCTTAAAGGGTAGCTCAGATTGGAAAACCTAGCGCACCGTTGAGTATGAAACGTGTCGTTTACCCTAGGAGGGGTGTAACTTTCACAGGCGCGGGCCTTCTATGAAAAACGCTGCCAAGGGCATTTTCATAATTTATCGGCCCTTGGAGTTGCTTTTAAAACCTTTGAACGGGGCCTCAGATTAAAATTCTGAGACCGCCGTTGCGCTCAGAGCATGGTTTTTGGCCTAGGGGAGGCTTAATCCTGACCCCGTCAGGAGTTCAGTTACAGGGCCACGGGAGGGTGTTTAAGATAATTAATTTATTTAATTAACCTAAACCCCCTTATCTTCTCCCTCATTTCCCCTCCCCTAGAATGCTTCTCCCCTCTCCTCATCCACATCGGTGAGGCAGCTCCGGTGAGGCAACTTTGGTGAGGCGCGGCCAATCTGGTGGTTCAACAGCAAAGCATCGGGCTACATCCAAGAGGTAGGCAGTGTTCGTTTGTGTTTTAAATCCTGAACCCCACATTGAATCCCAATTTTTGCATCAAATTGTTGTTTGATTTTAGAACTAAGCACATTAATGCGTATTTCATTTTATGCTGTTTCTGACGCTTGTTTCGGATTTGAATTCTGAGTTCCGAGAAGCTCGCAAATGTCTGGCAAAGAATGCGGGTTTTGGAAGTGTTTCCAGCCGGTTTTGGGTGTTCCAATGCTCCGAGGTGCGACGGCTCGGGCTAAGGCGGCGGCGGTACCCCTTGGCAGCGGTAGGTCCTCTTCCAGGCGATGGGGCGCTCGGCTTCGGCGGTTGGTGCGGCGACCGTTGGCAGGGGGAGGCGGCGCTCGTCGGGGCACGACGACTGCGCGGTCGCGGTGTCTAACCCCCGCGCAGGGACAGAGACCAGCTGAGTGCGGGTCTCCTAGACAGACCAAGACCGGCCCTTTGTGGTCGGTCTGCTCATGGTGGTCCACAGCCGGCCCGCGCGGCTGAGCCGCGGTCCGACCGACATGGGCCGGTCTAGGGGGTGTGGACCGGCAGGGCCAGTCCGGTCTACCCTTGCTTGGGTCCGACGGCGTTAAAATGCCATAACTTTTATACAATGGGTCGAAATTGTGTGTCTTCTATGAAAACACGACCCTTAAATAGAGACAGAATTTTTGAGATTGTTTGGGGAATTTTTAATTCCCAAAACAAGGGTCCTTGGAGGCACGATGCGTCTTTATGTGAATTGACGATTTTTTCCGAGGGAACATGTTTTGGATGGCACGGATGTGTCCGACGTCCGTTTTGAGCACTATCAATGGCGTTGGGACCCTAGTGCCGAGACAGGGTTTTCTAGTATGGTTTCGGGTGCCAAAACCGGAGTTGAGGTATGAGCCCCACGGCCCACCCTTTGAGCTGCAAGCAACGTTTAGCGACTTTCTCATCAGATGTTAGTTCGGGGTGTGTGAGCAGTCATCTTTGGGTGTTTTTCTAAGGGGATTGCAATGGTGAAATCCGCCCGCTGGTGCGGGCCCCGCGGGGGCCGTTTTTGGAGTTGGCAGTGATTTCCATCTTTATCACCGGGCGTCCGTTTTGGACAAGTGAATAGTACATATTGTGTACTTTTTCGAGGGGATCGCAACGGTGCAATCCATTGTCAGCGTTTTGGAACCGGGATGCGGGTCCCATGCAACACCGCTCATGTTCGGTATGTTGGAACACACCTTTTTCTCCGGACATCAGTTCCATGCAAGTAAGCAGTCAATTTGACGTGTTTTTCCAAGAGCATTGTGATGTCGCAGTTCGCCCGACCTTTTTCGGGGACGTTGTGTGGGTCCCACCCGACCTAGCTACGGTGAATAGTACCCTTTTCATCGAGTGTTCATTTTGGGCGATTGAGTAGTCAATCCCGTGTGTTTTTCTGAGGGGATCACAGTGGTGTGATCCTTTTGTTCTACTTCAGGATCTTGGGGTGGGTCCCACATTGGTTGGTTATAGTGAATAGTATATTTTTCACCGGTTGACCATTTCGGGTGAGTAAGTAGTCGATCTCACATGTTTTTCCATGAATATTACATTAGTGTAATCTGTTCAGGTGAGCGGAGCCTCTTACATGATCTTATTAAATGTGGAAATATGGAAGGTGCTCTGATGGCGATTCTTCTTGCCATGTTTGGAAGCAAACCCTTGGTGTGAGATCACGTGCACTCCCGTGTGAGTGAAGTAATGCTTGAAGAGTTGTGGTTGGCCGTGCCTCAGCCGTCAAGGTGGCAAGTTGGAGTTGATACAATTACGCCTTCGCATTGACGTTGGGGGTCGTTTGCATGTTAGCCTTTGGGCTGCATACTCTGGGAGTATCTGAGAACGCTCGGAGGTACATATTGTTGTTTGTAACTGAGAACGTTTGTTCACTTGTTTGGAGTTGTCTTGGGGACACACATCGTGTGGGCCCCATGTGTTTTCATCTTCTGCTTTGTGTACCTTTGACCTCTCGTGACATATAGGGTCCTCCTGTTCATGATGGTTTAGATCAGGAGGGTTGAGTGTTCTCCCTTGGTTTTGTTCTAGAGGTGGGTGGTTGCACGAGACCCACTCTGGTTTCTGTTGGCCAGTGTTGTACCATCCAGTATGGATGGCTAGAGCAGTTCCAGGTTTACCCTCTAGTAGAGACTGGGCAGTGTGTTGCTCACTAACTTCTAGGGTTTACCCTCCAACAGAGACTGGGCAGTGGGTCACCCAACACTCTTAGGGTCTACCCTGCAGCAGAGACTGGGTTGTGGGTCACCTGACAACCTCTTAAGTTCTACCCTCCAGCAGTGCTGGGAAGTGGATCTCCCATCATCTAGTTCAATGTCTACCCTCCAGTAAGGATGGGTGGTGGGTCCCATGTCGACTTATTCCTGGTCTACCCTTGAGCGGGGCTGGGCAGTGGGTCGCCTGATGATGTATTTGGGATTACCCTCCACCAGGGCTGGACCGTGGGTCACCCGTTGACATTTCAGACTTAGTCCTTTATACTAGGCTAGTCTGTGTCATTACTCCATGACTACCGAAGTGGGACCCTCATTTGTATGAGTCAGTGATGTGACAGCTTTGACTTTGAACAGAACTCTCAACTGCAGGGAAGTGACATGGTGTGGTTTGACATTCCCCAAGATCTCTCAAGTGCGAGGGGGAACTTTCCCCACTGAGACGCGTCCTTGTGATGTGACCTAAAACCATGCAGGCGAGTCAGTGCCACCCAAAGTGGATAGTGTCAAGGTGAGGTGATTTGAGCCCCTTGAATTGCAGTTCGGGGATACGTGCGGGATGTTGTGTATCGATGGTGTTTACTTCTGTGACTGTTGGCTACTCACCTACTTGGGCTGAGCTACGGGACAAAGATCCCCTTACGATCTTTTTCAGGTTTCTGGATAGAGCATATATATCTGTGTATACCTTGTTCCAGTACCCACTTCATGGGTTGGGTTATTCTCTTTCCATGAGATCCGAAGATGCCTGTGGTAAGCCACATGCTTTCCGTGTCTGTATTTTCATTGTTGGATGAGTCTACTATCCTTCTATTGGTAGTGAAGACTCAACAAGAAGTTCATCTTCTCACCATTTCCTGCTCCTTATGTCTGGACGATTCTACCTCTTTTATCTTGTTGGGTTGAGCTGTTACTCTACTTCACTATCGGTTGTACTCCTTTACTTTCCCATGTTCGATCTACTGCTCACCCTTCAGTACCTACTTTGTTTCGCCCTCGAGATTTTGGGTATCCTATTGAGTATTTTTATACTCACCCCTGCTTGGGCATTTCCCGCACTTAGTGTGCCCTAGCAGACGATGGACAAGTTGGTCGTGACTTTAGTAGAGATTAGGTGTTCGGGCGCTTGGACCGCGTGTGGTGGTCGTTGTTGGGTTCCAGGTGGGGGACCCTTCCAGCTGTTTACTTTTGTTCACCTGTTGCTGGGTTGTGGCACTTTTCTGTTTGGGTGCATGTTTTTCCCCTTTACTTTTCAGTTTACTTTCTGCAATTTCTTTGTACTTTTAGAGGTCGATGCACATTGTGGTTTAATTATAGCAGTTGTCCTTTTCTGTAATTGTCGTCTCTGCACTTTTTCATTGAGTGTGATGCGTTTGTATGTACAGGTACTCAGGAAAAGTCCACCCCGAGTTGTTTAGACTTCGACGCATGTGGCCATCCCCTGGCCTATGCTAGTGGGCATGGGGTAGTTGCGGCTCGAGCCCGGGTAGGGTAAGGTCGTGACAAAGTGGTATCAAAGGTGGTTCGTTCCTTGGGATGTTGTTCGGATGTCCCTCCAAAGGATTTTTTTTGGATTTAGGGCAATAGTATTAATGTTTATTGAGAACGGCTCTCAGGCCAGGGAGTCTAGTGATGGTGCAGCGGCCGACGTATCAATTCACCAGGACCTTGATAACCCGCTTGTCGACTGCGAATGCTGAGACTCTTTTTGTAGGGAAAATTGGTTTGTGCATCACATAGGATTTAGTTTTGACTATCCTTCTTGAGTCAGCTCCCCATTTTTGTTATTAGTATATACATTATGCTAATCTGATCGCGGCACTCCTTGATAATAGTCAGGATGTCTCCGTGAAGACAGCTAGCCATGATACCAGCTTTGGTTCGTGAAGACGACCATGTGAGATATGAGTCCAAAGTCTGAGACCCATGATGCGAGCCCCTTTCTCCGGGTGGGCCGGTAGCAGAACCCCCATCTGGTGAGCAGCGGACAACTCCAGTAGAGAAGACGGTGCTTGAGCGTAGGTTGAGCGCGCACCGTGAGTTCTAGCGGAAGATACTACTGAGGATCGGTAGTGAGCCAGACCCTCAGGTAGCAGAGGTTTGTCTAGAGATAGTGGTTCTCCTTTACAAGCTTGTGCAGATTCCGATAGATCAAAGAGTGTCTTTGTGAGCCATCCTTTTTCGTGGAGTAGCTTGGCATTGGTGGATTCTGGTGACTATGTTTCTTGGAGAGTCGTCACTCTCTTAGTGTGACTTTCAGTTGTTGTTTCATGAGGAGTTTTTCCCCTCCTGCTTATGCTCCGTTCGATTGCAGGAGCTCTTACGGTTTCAGCAGGGAGGGATGACGGTGGCCAAGTACGCGGCTAGTTTCGCAGACCGTGCATGCTTTTACCTGGACTTTGTCCATGACGACAACATCCGAGCATGTAAGTTTGAGCAGGGTATCCGCCGGGAGATTCGTTCTGTCATAGTACCCTTGGGAATTTCCACATATACCGGGGTTCTAGAGTAGGCGCTGGTGGTAGAGAGCTTCCTATCACTTTCTAGATTAGGTGGTGGCAGCAGACACGCTAGAGCCGAGACGTTGACCGCCTCTAGCAGGCGTCGGCAAGCAGAACCTCGACGCAGGTGGAATTCTGAAAACTAGACTCAAGGGCGTGGTCGTAAACCACAGTGGCTCCAGAGGGCACTAGTGCAGCCCAAAGAGAGTTGGTGCTATGATTACGATGGGAGAGGTCACCTGGAACGGGGCTGCCCTACTAGGCATGCGGAGAGCTTCGTGTAGGCAGCATGTGCACCACCACGACAGAGGCATGGTCATGATCAGAGTAGTACTTGGAGAGGTGGTTCTTGTAGTGGAGAGGGAGAAAATGGTAGTGGGGAACAACCTTATGAGGTCTTCACATCCCCCCCAGGAAGTCCACATCAAGCTCTGGGAGCTGACAGTTGGGATCATAGACAGCCGCTTTCTTTGGATGTCTCTGATCCTACAGAGCATGAGGTGATAAGGGGTACGCTCTACAAATCTTCTACTTTTTTCAGTAGAATTGTTATACTCTTTGTGTGAAATGATTTTCTCTCGGATCCATGTTTTAGTTGTTACCAGGGTGGCGCAGGGCGTCGGTGTAACCCTGTGTTGGTAAGGTAAAAGGCGTGGGCCCTTTTTCTCTAGTCGATGGTGTCAAATCCTTCGCCATTGGAGCGTGTAAGAGAGCCATAGTTGTGGGACATCGACTATGAAAACTTGCATGATCAGATATCATTGGGTGTTTCACCATTTGGGTATCATGAAGGAGGGAATCACTGGGCCTTGTCCTAGGTCCAAGCGGTGATCCTAGTCCAGTCGTGCGACGTAGGGGTTCAGTTGTGGAGGTGAGCTACCCCTGAGAGACTTTGGACCGTTTGAGACTGTGCAAAGGGATGGCGAGGTTCCCTAACACCTTTCCCTAATCCCAAAGTTAGGAGTGGGTTCACGACGTCTCTCGCATGGCTTACCCGAGAAGATGTGTGTGTGATCTTATGCACTTCATAGGCAAGTGTAGTGCTCGTGTGAACAGATCAAACCCATGGGTCTATGTGCGGTGACGTGAAATTGTGCAAGAGTTCTTTTCAGTATGAATGATCCATGTGCGAGCTTAGTACCCTGAGTTGTTCCATAGTTTTGCTTTTCGGGGATGAAAATATTGAAGGAGGGAGTGATGTAAGAACCAAGTTTTTTTCTGTAAAAGACTTTGGAATATTCTTGATGTTATTCCAGAGCACCGCCTTCAGACGGTGTGCGATTCTGAGCCCCGGTGTGGCTGGAATTAAATTTTCAGTGTGTTCACACTGGGAACGCCAAATAAATAGGATAACTTCTAAAATGTAAATCAGATCAGAAATATGAGTACAAGGATGGGTCCGAATTGGGGTGTTTACCCTAGGAACAACATAAAACACATCGGCGTGGGATGTTTGGACCCCTCGCTCGCTATCAGAACGTGAAACAGATAAATTAAATAATTAATTTATTCGTATCACAACTTAACTCATGTATCTATTAAACGGTGGCTCGGATTGGGAAACAGAGGGCACCATTGAGTCTGTAACGTGCCGTTTAATCTAGGAGGGGTGTAACTTTCTTGGGCGCGTGCCTTCTGTGAAAAAAGCCGCCAAGGGCGTTTTTGTAATTTGGAGGCCCGTGGCGTTGCTTTTATAATATTTGAACGAGGCCTCGGATTAAAATTCTGAGACTACTGTTGCGCTTAGAGCGTGGTCTTTATCCTAGGGGAGGCTTAATCCCAACCTCGTTGTGAATTCGGGTACGGGGTCGTGGGATGGTGTTTAAGTTAATTAAATTATTTAATTAACCTACACCCCCCCCTTCTCTTCTACCTCATTTACCCCTCCCCTAGAAATCTTCTCCCCTCTCCTCCTTCACTTCGGTGAGGCGGCTCTGGCGAGGCAACATCGGCGAGGCGCGACCACTCTGGTGGGTCAATGACGAAGCATCGGGCTACGCCCAAGAGGTAGGCGGTGTTCGTTTGAGTTTTAAATCTCAAACCCCTTTTTGAATCCAAATTTTTACATCAAATTGTTGTTTGATTTTCCAAAGAATCAAATGAATGCATAGTATATTTTACCCTCTTTCCAACTCTTGTTTTGATTTTGAATTCTGAGTTCAAAGCAGCTCACAAATGTCCGGTGAAGAATGCCGGTTTTGGAGGTGTTTCTAGCCGGTTTTGGGTGTTCCGACGGTCCGAGGCGCGGAGAAGCGGGCTATGGTGGCGACGGTTCCCATTGGTGGTGGTGGGTCCTCTTCTATGTGGTGGGGCACTCAGCTTCGGCAGTTGGCACGGTGATCGTCGGCGGGGCGAGGCGGCACTCGCCGGTGCGTAGGGGAGCACTGGGGCGCGGCGACCACGGTGTCGTGGTGTGCGACCCCGGCACGAGGACATAGACCCGCCGAGTGTGGGTCTCCACAGCAGACCAAGACCGGCCCTTCGTGGCCGGTCTACTCATGGTGGACAGCGGGTCCACGGACGGCCCGCGAGGCTGAGCCACGGGCCGACCGGCTTGGGCCGGTCCAGTGGGTGTGGACCGGCCGGACCGGTCCGGTCCACCCCCGCTTTCATCCGACAGCGTTAAAATGTCGTAACCTTCAAACCATGGTTCAAAATTGTGTGCTGTTTGCGGCGATGCGACCCTTAAATAGAGATGAACTTTTTGAGTTTGTTTCAAGATTTTTTAATTCCCCAAACGAGGGGCCTCAGAGGCACGACATGTCATTAAGTTAATTGACATTTTTTTTCAGGGGATCCTGTTTTGGATGGCGCGGGTGCGTCCGATGTTCATTTTGAGAGCCACCAGCGGCATTGGGACTCTGGTGCCGAGACGGAGTTTTCTAGTATGGTTTCGGGTGCCAAAACAGGAGTTGAGAAGTGGGCCCCATGGTCCTTCCTTCAAGCTCCGAGCAGCGTTTACCAAATTTCTCATCAGACGTCCGGTCAGGGCATGCGAGCAGTCGTCGTTGGGTGTTTTTTCGAGGGGATTGCAATGGTGCAATCCGCCTGCTCTAATTCTTCACGCTGGTGCAGGCCCACCGGGGGCCATTTTGCGAGTTGGTGGTGATTTCCAACATTATCACCGGGCGTCCGTTTTGGACAAGTGAATAGTCCATCTTGTGTAGTTTTTCGAGAGGATCGCAATGGTGCGATCCATTGGAAGCCTTTTGGAACCATCATGCGGGTCCCCCGCAGCACCGCTCATGTTCAATATGTTGGAACACAACTTTATCTCTGGAAATCTGTTCCACGCATGTAAGTAGTCAATTTGACGTGTTTTTCCAAGAGCACTGTGATGGCGCAGTTCGCCCGACCTTTTTCGGGGTTGTGGTGTGGGTCCCATATGACCTGGCTACGGTGAATTGTTCATTTTTCACTGGGTGTCCATTTTGGGCAATTGAGTAGTCAATCTTGTGTGTTTCCGAGGGGATCACAGTGGTGTGATCCGTTTGTTGAGTTTTGGGATCTTGGGGTGGGCCCCACACAGGTTGGTTATTGTGAATATTACATTTTTACTGGTTGACCATTTCGGGAAATTAAGTAGTCTATCTCGCGTGTTTTTCCATGAGGATTACATCGATGTAATCTATTCAGGCGAGCAGAGCCTCTTACACAATCTTATTAAATGTGGAAATATGAAAGGTGCTCTGGTGGTGGTTCTTCTTGTCGTGTTTGGAAGCGAACCCATGGTGTGCAATCACGTGCACTCCCATGTGAGTGAAGTAATGCTTGAAGAGTTATGTTTGGCCGTGCCTCATTCGTTGAGGTGGCAAGTTGGAGTTGATACGATCACGCCTTCGCGTTGACGTTGGGGGTCGTGTTCATGTTAGCCTTTGCACTGCGGATGTGGCATACTCTGGGAGTATGCGAGAACTCTGGGAGGTACATGCGGTTGTTTGTACCAGAGAACGTTTGTGCGCATGGTTGGGGTTGGCTTGGGGCCACACGTCGTGTGGGCCCCATGTGTGTGCCATCTTCTGCTTTGTGTACCTTTGACCTCTCCCGACATAGAGGGTCCCCCTGTTCACGATGGTTTAGATCATCAGGGTTGAGTGGTCTCCCCTGGTTTTGTTCTGGAGTTGGGTGGTTGCATGATACCCACTCTGGGTTATGTGGGCCAGTGCTCTACCATCCAGTAGGGATTGCCAGAGAAGTTCTGGGTTTACCCTCCAGTAGAGACTAAGAAGTGGGTTGCTCACTGACTTCTATGGTTTAACTTCCAGTAGAGACTGGGCAGTGGGTCACCAAACACTCTTAGGGTCTACCCACCAGTAGAGACTGGGCAGTGGGTCACCCGATGTCCTCTCAGGGTCTACCCTCTAGTAGGGATGTGCAGTGGGTCTCCCGTCGTTTAGTTCTAGGTCTACCATTCAGCAAGGCTAGGCAGTGGGTCGCTTGTCAACTTATTCCAGGTCTACCCTCTAGCGGGGCTGGGTAGTGGGTCTCCAGATGATATATTAGGGTTGGCCCTCCAGCAGGGCTGGGCACTGGGTCACCCGATATCCGGTTAGAGTTTACCATCCCGCAGGGCTAGCCAGTGGGTCACCTGTTGAAATTTCAGACTTAGTCCTTTCTACTAGTCTAGTCTGTGGATTTACTCCATGACTACCGGAGCGGGACCCTCGTTTTTATGGGTCAGTGATGCGACAGCTTTGACTTTGAACAGACTTCTCAATTGCAGGTCTGTGACATGGTGTGGTTTGACGTTCCCCCAGAAATATCAAGTACGAGGGGAACATTCCCCACCGAGATGCGTCCTTGTGACGCAACCTATAACTATGCGGGCGAGTTAGTGCCACCCAAAGAGGATAGTGTCTGGTGTCGTGATTTGAGCCCCTTGAATTTTAGTTCGGGTCAGACGTGCGGGATGCTGGGTATCGATGGTGTTTACTTATGGGACTGTTGGCTACTCACTTACATGGGCTTAGCTATAGGATGGAGATCCCCTTATGATCTTGTTCGAGTTTCTTGACAGAGCATATATATATGTGTATACCTTGTTCCACTACCCACTTCTTGGGTTTGGTTATTCTCCTTCTAGGAGAGGCGAAGACGCGCGGGGTATGCCACATGCTTTCCGTGTCAAGCTTCTCATGCTTGGACGAGTCTACTCTCCTGCTATAGGTAGTGAAGACTCGACGAGAATTTAATCTTCTCACCATTTCCATCTCCTTGTGTCTGGACGAGTCTACCTCCTTTCTCTTGTTGGGTTTACCTGTTACTCTAATGCACTCTCGGTTGTACTCCTTTTCTTTCCCTTGTTCGATCTACTGCTCACCATTCGATACCTCCTTTATTGCACCCTCGAGCCTTTCGGGTATCCTGTTGAGTATTTTTCTACTCACCCCTGCTTGGGCTTTTCCCGCACTTGGGGTGCCTTTGTCGACGACAGACAGGTTGGTCGTGACATTAGTGGAGCTTAGGATTTTGGGAGCTTGGATCGTATGTTGTTGTCGTAGTCGGGTTCCATGTGGGGGACCATTCCAGCTGTTTACTTTTGTTCACATATTTCTAGGTTTTGGCACTTTTCTGGTTGGGCGTGTGTTTTGCCCCTTTTCGTTTCAGTTTACTTTCAGCACTTGCTTTGTTATTTTAGAGGTCGATGCACATTGTGGTTTAGTTATAGTAGTTGTCCTTTTCTTTACCTGTCTTTTCTTTTACTCTCCACTTTTTCATCGAGTGTGTTGCGTGTGTGTGCGTACAGGTACTCAGGAAAAGGCCTCCCCAAGTTTATTAGCCTCCGGCGCATGTCAGCAACCCATAGCCTATGGAGGCGGGCTTGGGGTAGTTGCAGCTCAAGACCAGGTAGGTTCGGGTCGTGGCATGTGGGATCATACCCTACCATTAGTTGTTTTATGGCTATTGAGGTAGGCTGGAATACTCCATTGGTAATATCCCTCCCAAACTCATAGGATTAAAAGAGGTTATATGTGAAAAAAATTATGTGAAATACCCAAGAGACTAATAGATGAAAAAAATTAGTGTGTATTAATATAATGTTAGAAGATGATTTTTCTTATTGAAATAATTAAACCCGACAATAAATTGTAAAATCAATAATAATAATCAATATGATGCCTGAGTATAAGATGACTTGAAATCATTACCCAAAGTGTAATATTTCCAATTATCACTTGACTAGATTCAAGCCCCAACTCTACATGACAATATATAAAGAAAATATGCATCATAAAAAAATTAATATACCTTCTCCATCCCTATTTATCAATATATGAAACATCAATAGACACCAAAGATCCAAATTTTTGGAGTTGGAAAATAATTTAGTTGGAAATCCATAATTACTGCCCAACACATGCCACTAGTATAAGAAGTAGTTTTCACATTTAATATAAAAAAATTGAAAAAAATAAATGATATTATGTGAATCCACAAATTAATTCGAGGTGTGAAAATATATTAACAATATTATTATTGTTAATTAGTTTTTTAACAACCATTTTCATGTTCACGTACACACACCACCACACAAACTCACATACTCAAATATGGTGTCTCACATTGAAGGTGTTACATCACAACTATACCATATACCACATTTATGGTGATACTTCATAACTATGTTCCACTAAAAAGAACACAATCCCACCAAATTATTCTAAATTCCATAATAATTAAATCCACCAAAAAAATACTCAATTTCAAAAAAAAATCATCAATCCATTTTATTTCCTTAAAACAAAACCATAATATTCAATTAGAGATTAAAATTACATAATTAAGTAGTTCTCAAAAAGCTCCAAAATTTCATTATTCCCAAAACACAAACAAGAAATGAATCGTTCAAGAAGTCACACAATACATCATTTCAAAATCCAATAAAAACACGAAAAAAGAAATCAAGATATATGATATATTAATATGAGAGAGAATACACCCACCATTAAATTGATGAATGAAATGATTAATGTCACTAAAAATTTTAAATCTAGGACAACAACACCTTCCCTCTAATTGAATCACCATGATATCACTATGATTAAAATCATAGAATATATATATATATAAGACAAAAAATCTGTAGATCTGATAAGAAGATAGAAGGAGAGTAGATCTAGAGTGAAAAAGGAAGAATAAGGAATTTCCATTGATTCCAAATCTCCAAAACACATTAATTCTCCATTTTATGACCTAGGATCAATTGGAATTGAAAATGGAGCATATGGGGAAAGAAGAGGTTGAGGCCCTGTGAAGTTATGTGAAAAAACGAGGGTTTCATGACCTTAATCCAAATAAAAATACAATTTTCATATAATATACTATAAGTCACATGATTATGCCTCACAGTGTTTTAAATAGTGAACTAATCATGAACATCCTACGATAAATCAACAAGGAAACTATATAGTTGTGCCACATGGTATAGAAAACCATACTCTAACTATGAACAATCTATTACCTGAAGGAAAACTCCTCGAAAAGTTGGCTCACATGATTTTAAAACCCTATGCCAACAATTTTTCCCCACTATTTCCACTAGTATGGTTTTATCATGTAACCACATGGTTTGGAAAAACTATTCACCCACCACATGAATTAAAACAACACCTATGTATATTCATATATATAGTATACCATTTATTCTAAAAATTTAAAAACAATGAACCTCTATAAACATTTAAAACCACATAAAACATTCCAAAAACATCAAAAAATAAACCCATGTATCATTTAATCTCAAAATACCTACTAATAGGTTAATATACCTAAAATAAGGGGTAATAAATTATCCCCACAGTTGGATTTTCCATCATTGAAATATTGATGATAGATGTTTCTTTTCAAGCAGTCAAGCCACTCATCCAGTATTTCCTTCAAATGATCCCACACCCATTCTTATATATAACTACACTGTAATAAAACTCATACATAATTGATTTTGTTCCCATGAAAGAGATTCAATTTCCAATCAAAAATATATAATGTCACATGATTCAACATATCATCCATCTTCATATCAACATTGTCCCATTGAATCACATGATTAGGGTCAATTTATTTCTTCTTGGCATATAATTCATGAAACTTATTATCTACACAAAATAATCTGTAGAATAAAATAAACCAAATTCCACATCACCCTCTAATTCATGTTTCTAAAATGGTAAAATGAACCTAAGAGAAAACCTACCATTCTTACTAAAATAATTATTTCTCAAATTTTAATATATTCTCATGATAACATGATCACTGGCCTTGAACGACAATAACAAATAACAATGATCTGTATTTGATTTTAAATGAATCTGATTCTTCTTGATAATATTTTTTATGATTTGTATCTTCTCTATCATCTATTATACAAGTCTAGGCCTGATAAGAGAATTTTCACCCATTTCCACAAAACAAATAGGAGATGGACATGGGAGACAATGGAATTATTCAACAGAATCCATATTTTTCAAAACTAAAAAAAATATTATATAAAAACAACTATTATATTATTTAATCCTCTTATGATCCACTAAATCCCTCACACAATCTCTTAGAATTTCTTCCATTTTTTTCATCATGTGTTCTAATTGTCTATCCATTTGATGATGAAAACATATCTTTATGGTAAACTCAGTTCTATGGGATTTCTATAGGTACTTACACAAATTTTATATCTTTATTAATGTAAACACAATTCAAATTGGTATGTTTTAAATCAATAAAAATTCATTTATATATACTTTGTACATGCCCTCCACTGAATAAGATTCATTAAGAGGGTTGAAGTGGAATGATTTCATGAACTAATCGAAAAATCACCCATATGGAATTGTATTTCCAATCCAATCATAGAAAACCAATGAAAAATCTACATTCATTGGATCCCATTTAGATATGGGGATAGCTAATGAATGAACAATAATAAAAAGATATTGTGGTTTTACCACATCTTACTGTTAGGATAGGGACCACATAAAAACACCACAAAAAAATCCACTTCATTCCAAACCATTGAGACTACACTCTCAGTACCTTGTACATCTTATGAATACCATAACGAAAAAAACCCGAATGATTGATGGAATTAGTATTTTTTTCTAATAAGAGGTTGAAAACATAACATGATAGTTAAATATATCATAGATATTATATCTAGAATACATCATGTTATGGTTTCATCATAATTAAGTTATTCCCACATGGTGCTACATTCTGGATCCGATTCATGAGCATCATCAAATTTATTAACCAAATAGGGGACATCTAATAAATGAAATCCAATTTAAAAATTACTTTTCTCAATAAAATAGTGATGCATATATACCATGACAAACACTAGCTATTATTAATCCAAATTGTGTTTAGACAACTGATTATATGATTTCT
The DNA here is from genome assembly GCA_963277665.1 of Viscum album. Lineage (NCBI taxonomy): Eukaryota > Viridiplantae > Streptophyta > Magnoliopsida > Santalales > Viscaceae > Viscum > Viscum album. The sequence goes on from OY728159.1 coordinate 843,963,596, forward strand.
TATACCATTCATTAGTTATGTAAAAACATTTACACACTATCTAGGTCAAGTCAATGTTAAAAACCTATTGATATTAAATCCATCATTGTTTCCTTAGATTCTATTACATTTATGAGAAAATGTGTTTATGTCTCTTATAATAGAAAAACAACAAAAATTAATCACAAAAATATATTAGAAAAAAAGTAATATCATTGACTATGAAAACTAGTTCCAAATTATGTGTTGAGGATTTCTTATCATCCACCCATAAAAAATCAAAAGACATAATATACAATATCTTATCCCTATATGATAAGACAACCCGACCCTGATTTCGATGCCTAAAAATAGACCATATAGACATATAATTCATAAGAAAATGTATTGATGGGTGTCCATGTAAGTATATCTTTAATCTATTGAAAGAATTTATTGAATTAATTTATCTATTGAAGTGGAACAATGTTCATTTCCAAATATAAAATCTAAGAGTAATGTTGTGAAAAATCCTTAACAAACAAACAATAATATCATACTAAGCTATCAAAAGACTACTTCCCAAGCCCGTTATATCATGGTTTCATAGTAAAAATTTCTTAAATATTTTCAAGATAAATATAGTATAACCTTTTAGAAATTATATGTTAATGTAACTATACCTATAATATCTAGAAATCACATTTTTAATTCAGTTCATAAAGTTGACATTCTCACAAAATATTCAACACTCTAGCCATGTATTTTAAATGATTAACAATAGATCTTTAATGCACTAAAATATCATAATCCAAATCCAATATGAAGGATTCTTGATACTTTTAAAATATCCAATTAATTAATTCCATAAACAGAACTAGTTTATTCATAATACTAATGGGATTAAATGTAACACTTGGATGTTTTTATGATATATTTTCCTTAAATAATTTTTATTCTTTTGTAGATTGCTATGAATTTCATCATGAGTATAAACTATCCTAAATATTCCATTATTATAAAAATACCATTATTTTCTAACTGTTGGGTAGTGGGAATAATTAAAACCTTCTTTTTGACAATTCATTTTGAATTCTTTGGCTATCATTTATTTATGAAAAATATAAATCAATTATATATTTTTATTGTAGAGTGAATTAATTGTGGAAATGAAATTAATGATATATATATATTATAATTAATTAAATATTTTTCATATTCATCTAATGAATATTTTAGTCACATGGTCTGAAAAAAATAGAATTTCATGTATAAAAATATATTTTTTAGTGTTTAATATTACACCCTTGAACGAAGGACACATTTTAACTCAATATTATTAAAACATAATAATTTTTATATGAAAACATAATCATGTAATTTATAGGTGGGATATTAATATTTTCTTAGGATAAATTTCTAATATTTTTCTTATAACTTTCATTATTGATGAATATTAAATATACACTAAATATAAATTAAAAACAAAATTTTTCATCGATATAATTTATATGGTTAAATTATAATATTGTATTGTTATATAGTATAAATAGAATATATTTGTATATTTAAATATAATATATGTTATTCTAATTAATTTTATATTGATTTCAAAGGTAAAAACAATTCAATCTTTTGCAATGTTTTAACTTTTAAAACCTATTTTCTCATTTCAATAATGGGATTGATTTTTAATTAATTACAATAACTTCTATGTTTTGAATTATGAAAAATTGATTCCATATTTAGAATTTTTTTGTCCAAATTATGTTGATAGGATAATTTTATTTTTGGACATTATGTATAGTAACATTGGTAATTATGCTTATTATCATTGTTAAAGGTAACACGAGTAATTAAGGTAAAAAATAATATGATTAAATTTACTTAACAGATGAAAAAATCTTCATAGATGACAAAATTCTACCATTATCATCTATTTTTTGAAATTTAATCACATATTGGCCACAAACGTATGAATATGTCAAGAATGTAATAAAAACTAACAAATGTGAAAAAATGTCAAAATCTCATTTCATATATGTATATTAATTTTAATATATGGATAACTATGAGATAATATCGACTATAGATAGTATTTGGAAATATATAATAATTACCAACACCATATATTTATATATATATTTTTTAGAGATTAATTAATTACCATTAATGATGAAAAAAATAGATATAGAAATTATTTTATTAATAGAAATATAAATCAAATAATTGTAAACATATTAAAATAAATATCATATTAACTATGTAATAAGATCCATGAATTTTATAGGTCACTATGACATGTTAGGAGTGTATAAAATATATTTTTTCTAATTTATCTTTTGTTTTTATTTTATTTGACGTCAAAAAAATGAATTGTTTTAAAATTGAAACAATAGATAATTGATAGAAATAATATTTTCATAAATTATTTAAAAATTATAATAATATTTAATAATTTCAAAGTAAAAATTTTAATATCTGAAATGTTATTAAATACCCATTTATGGTCAATTAGTACCATATAAGTAAATATTCATAACAATTAAATTTTTCAAATTTTATTACCACAATTAAAAATAAATATAATAAATAAGCGTCAATTGAAAATATATGGTTTATATTTAAAGAATAACACATCCCGATTTTATTTTATGATGAGATTACAACACCATATCATCTAAACATATAAATTGGGACACTTTGGAGGTTTTTGGGTGGGGTATTATTTTATTAAAACGTATTGTTTATGATGTTTCCAAAAGTGACCCCCACCTCAATTATAATAGGGAACCTTCTACCTCACCTCATCACATTATTTTGAGCCTTAATTCTTGTAAATACCCTTCCATTTTCCCTTCTAAACTTACCTAATTTTATTCTAAAGGTTCTAGTCACCTTTTATGACCAACTCTAGTACCCTATGAAGAGATTTAGAGGAAGCACGTCGAGGAAGAGGTATCCCTTCTACCAATTTTTTCAAACTTATTTCATCTTCTGCATTCTTTCATTAGTTGTTTAATTATAATGTAATAACATAAATATTACTAATATTATGATATTTTATTATAGATATTAAACGAACATATTTAAAACTCTATCCAGCGTATGAAAAATGATATCAACACGCATGTGTACATATGACATAACATATCCAATCGTGGCGTGACCTATTATTCACCACCACCTTACATGGATGGGAATAATGAGGTAAATAATAAAAATATGTTATTATTATAATATGTTACTAATTTTTAAATATTATACACCTTACAGTTCAATTCCATTCAACAATTTTGTGAATGATATCGTCACTCGTGCTTACATATGGCTTACTATCTCCATAATGCGATCAGATTCGTTCTTCACAATCATCATTAAAGATTGATTATATACCTGAATTTAATGAATTAATATGATATATATTATACTAATATCATTCTATAAATGATTTTACTATATCCTAATAATTTTAACATGAAATTATTTGATTAATATTTCATAAGAAACCAAAGCTGGTAATATCCAAATAACGAGTGATAATGAAATGTTAATAACAAACGGATGATAATATAATAAAATATGATATCATAAAAATTATTATGATTTTGTAATATTTCAATAACATTATTTATATCATTTTATAGGAGGTTTGGGTACATTCAAAGGATATCAGACCTATGGTAAGGGATAATTTTTTAATCTCATTTTTATATGTGATTGTTTATACATAAATATTTACTGGCATATATTTATCATTAACATCCAAGTTTCCTAATTATGTAATATTATTTCTATTATTATAAAATTTATTATAGTTAATTTTACACATTTGGTAATTTTTATTAAATGGTATGAAATGAATCTTTTTTTGTTATTTGATTTAAGATACATCTTGAATTATTCAGCAAGAGTATGAGGAGTGTTTTTTAACTTATACGGCATCAATGGATTTTTACTATTTTATTACACCTTATTTCTATGAATTATCCTATATAAGATTTAAATATTATATTAAACTAAATTATTTTGTTTTACAATTTCAATAAAGTTTTATAAAAGAATATATTTTTTTAAAAAGAAAGGATATTTTCTGTAATAATTATGTTCATGTGTTTTATCATCCTTATTTTCCATCTAAGTTGACATAAGGTTATGTTTCTCTCATTATTTTTACATTTATTTGGTTATGTTTATGATGTAATTGTATTTATGAAATAAAATTTTTTATATGGATTATGATTTAACGATGCTTATGAATCATGTTTTTTTGTTGTTACATGGGTTTTTCTACGATGAATGGATAAATTTATTTTGGAACTTGTATGAATGGATTCATTATGAGATGGGTAAGACCTATATATCCCTAAAATTCATTTTATAAGGATTTATATCTCATGTGATATACATGAATGGAATGACAAGTTTATCCATTCCAGCAATATAGGACTGGAATGAGGAGTGAAGTCGGTTCAATAATAGACTTTCTCAACTATGATAGTCTCGGAAATTAATCTTATCTAATATGAAATTTTTTTCTATTCATATGTGTGTATGCCACAAAATGTTTGGTCTTATGTTATGTTAATTGGGACTATATTTGAAATTTATGATTTATCCCATAACCTGATATTATGATCTTTTATATGAAATATAAGATATTCAAATGTTATGTTCTTATGATTATGATATGAAGAATATTTCCCATGATTTACCTTTTTGAGCATTTGAGATCACAATATCATATTTTTTTTCCATAGGCTATTAGGATAGTTATTAAGTAAGATATTTCAAAATAGAGTCTATTTTTGAAATAATATGTGCGAAACAATGTAGTTGTTTAATGAACCAGTTGGTTATGTTTCCTAGATTCTAAAGACACTAAACATATACGGTCCTGGTGTGGTTTTGTTATGATTTGTAATAAATATTCTTTAATTATGAAGTAATATTTATATGTAATTTATCATACATTATAGTTGGAATCACATAAATGGTATAGTTAACCTTTGGAATCAAGGACGAGATAACATTAGTAAGAACACTAAGGATATGTATAGGTTACAATCCTATATTAGGTTTTTAGAGATGTTCATGAATAACCTAGGATGAGACCTAAATTATTATCAGTTGTATATTTAATATTGATTATGTGGTTTTCCTGTCATGATTTCTATTTCTCACACTATGATTCTTGGTTTTAGTCAATTGATGGAACCTGAAGAAACCATGTTAATTATGAATGCGACAATAAATGTAATTATTGTCCCCTTGAGAAACCAATTGTTAAGGGATATAGAATGAAAGATCTTATATCCATGATTGCAAAACATTCTAAAGTTATGAATTATGTGGGACATCAAAACCACTAAAGGGGAGAGAAACATTCTATTGAATCCTTTATGAGGAAGCTTCTAACATCATTCAGCGGATCTTTTGATCCATTATTGGATGAACAATGGATCTATAGCACTGAAAATATATTTTTAGTTTTACAATGTTATCAAAATTATAAAGTCATATTATCATTCTATCATTTATAAGGTGAATGTGATCAATGGTGGAATCTTATCAAGAATATAAAGGAAAGAGATGAAATTGAATCCAAAGAATATGATGAGTTCAATAAATTATTTTTCAATATGTACATTACACATATTTTTTGAACAAAGATGGATAATGAGTTCCTTGAACTTAAGAGAAATTATTATGAATCCGTAGGTATCTACATATAAAATTTTACATAACTTTCCAGGTATGATTCCTTAATTATTATCCAACCTGAGAGTAAAAATGATCGATTATTTATTGGCTTAAAACCAAGTCTCTAAAGGGAATTATCCATAAGGGACATCAATCTCTATGAGGAATTTTTTTCATGATCTCTCATGGTTATGATGGAGATTGTAGTATCCCATCAGTCATTTGGTTTTGATAAGAAGGGAAAAATGGAATTAAAATGAAAATTTAAAAACCACACTTAAGAGAAGATGGGTTTACCCATATGGTCAATGTCTAGAAAGCATCATGGATGGAATGGTATTAAAGGGACTATTTAATTTTTTAAGTGTAGAACAGTATTCCATTAGGTTGTTCAATGTTGAAGTGATGGGAAAATGATTTCTAACGATGCGAACAAAGAAAATTCTACATAGAATGAATCTCATTCACATCATTGTTACATGTGTAGGGAAATGGTTCATTATGCCAATCATTGACCTAATCAATGGGTTATTGATGGTGTTAAACGTCAATAATCTCTAAAGGACAAAGGAAAAATTATGTCACATGAAATTACTTTTGGTGATGTGGAGTTCAATAATGAATTGGTGAAAGGAACACATATCTTCCACTCTAAATTAGAAAATTTATTATTTGATTTTAGATCCACCCACTCGTTTAACTCTGAAAAATTTTATATTAATATCACCATATTACCTCAACAATTTGGTGTTGAGTTATTGATGATAAATATTAATGGTGAAATAGTCATGTCAAAAGTTTATAATTCTTCTCCCAGTGAATTTTTTGGGAAAGTGCTTCCTGTAAATAATGTAATCCTTCATATATTAGAATTTGATGTGATTATTGGCATGGATTATCTCTCTATATATGAAGCTCATATCAATTTCCTTGGAAGGGAAGTTACATTTCATATTCTAGATCAATCTATGATCATCTATCAATTCAAGGTTGAATATAACCCTCCAGTAGATATTTCTTTTAGATAATGGGTCTTGATTCATATAAGTGAAGGTTTTTTATCTCAAATTAATGGGGAGAAACATAAAATTATGAATACACCAATTGTATGGGATTTTGATCATGTATTTCTGGAAGAAATTTCATGTCTTCCTTCAAATCCTAAAGTTGTGTTTTTAATAGAACTGATACTTGGTACTATGCTTATTTCAAAGACACCCTATAGAATTTCCCCAATTGAGTTGTATAAATTTAAGAAGAAACTACAAGAGAATCATGATAAGGGATTCATCCACCCTAGTGTATCACCATGGGGAGAACCTATTATATTATTTAAGAAGAAATATTGATCAATGAGACTATGAATTGATTATTGAGAACTAATCAAGATCACTATCAATAGAATATATCAACTTCCACTCGTTGATGACTTATTCCACCAAATAAAACGAGTTCAATACTTTTAGAAGATTCATAATTGTTCAGGATATCATCAATTAAGGGTCATAAAACACGATGTACCAATCATGACATTCTGTACTAGGTACATATACTAATTATTTATAGTGATGCCTTTTGGTCTTACTAATTCCCCTTGTAACATCATAAATATAATGAATAGATACTTTAGAGACTATCTTGATCAGTTTGTGTTATTATTTATCTTGATTAGTTTTTGGTATCTTGATTAGTTTCATAATTTTACTGAAGACACTGGGAAATGAGAATAAATATTCCAAATTTACCAATTCTGAATTTTTTCTTCATAATGATTCGTTTTTTTGGTCACAAAATCTCATGAGAGGGGATATCTATGGATCCATCTTAAATATTTGTTATTAATAGATGGTCAAGACCAACCACGATAACTGATATATTGGAATAAGATACAAGGAATCTCATATTGAAGGACCAGATATATTATTAGTCTTGGTAAAAAAGATACATATTTGAAATTTACATTTCATTTCATAAAATAACCTGAAAAAAGATTAATATTTTATAATTCCATTATTCTACATAGAATATCCCCACATATAAATCACCGAATACTTCCTTGAATCCTATGGAAAATAATATATATTAATTTATTGATATAAGATGCCCTATAAGGGTATGTGTATGGAATATTCTATGAATATATAATACATATTCATTATGTCATGATAAATAGATGAAACACATTACATATAATCTTTATCTTGAGCATAATATAGAAGTAGTAAAAGATGATCAAGAAATTTTATATAAATAATTACATGATCGTTCAATAGGAACATGTAAATTCTAACTAATCACGAATCACATGGAATATCAATAAATAAATCTATAATGATGGTATGTATAATATTGTACTTCCATAACATACCTCTGATGTGTGTTCCAAGACATATAATTCAAGTGAGGATTTCACAACTCATATAAAAATTCTGTGTCTTTTCCCAATCATCAATCTAAATATGACGAACTTATTCAAAAAAGTATCCAGTTTGTCTCATCCGACCTACAGATGCATTGTGGGGCTTTATTAGGCCCCTCCCATCACAAACAAATTTGAATTTATTCCTCATATGAAAGGGGTGGAAGATAATACACATAAATATTTAGATATACACTAAAATATGAAATTTAAATACTTTTCCCAATCAATATACATAATCATAATCCATCTAGAGTAAAATTAATGGAATCAACATAGTAATTCCCCTGTCAAAATGGTAATAAAACATGTACAAAAATAATAAGTATTGAATAATTGGTGTATATCCCCATTAAATAATATATAACATAATGAAATGTATTCTTATATGGTAAGTGATTTTGAAAGATCAGTTGGATTATTTATAAATTAAATAATCCTTTATTTAACAATTATATGTTTAGTTTTATAACTAGTTAATTCCTAAAATACAATCAAAAATATTTTCGTTGATTTTATTTAAGAAATAATACATTAAAAAATATAAAAAACGGTTTCATTTAAAAATAACCTTATAAAATCACAAAGGAGTCTTCAAGAAAATAATGGTCATTATTGTGGTTATTTTTTTCATCTCGAATATGTTTAAATGAAAAATACATTTTCAATATACAAATGACAGAAATATGAATCCTTCATAAAATTAAAATAACTCGCAATTAAAAATGTATTTTGAGTAGAAGAGTGGTAAAATTTTATTTCATAAATAATTTGGAGAATAATAAAACATTTTTTAAAAACTTATTTACGAAATATTTTTTGGAATAAAAGGGATTTTTGACAAATGAGAGAAATAATGTCAGATTATCATAAAAATACATTCTCAAAATTTTTTATCTACAATAGGGTAAAATTGAGCTATTATTTTAAATAGTTCATGAATTACAATAGGATAACAAAATATATTAATTTTATGATATAAATATCAAATAATTCTCCTAAGTTAAAACTATGAACGGAAAAATCACAAATAATGATGAGATTATGAAATAAATATTCACAGAATTGGGAAATTTTGGTTTTATAATCCCCACACATGAAATACAATTAAATAGAAAATAAATATCCATGAATTTAAATAAATTCATGAAAAAATATTGAAAAAGATATGTATATTTATCATATAATAGGAATATGTTGGGAATATTATGTATGTCTCAACAAAGTAAAAGTGAGACGAGAAACCCATGTAGTGAGGGTAACTAATCATGTACATTCTTTACCATCCGGAATAATTAAAATATTTTATTTATTTATATGTTTCAAAACCTTGTTAAATTTTATTATTTAAATAATTTTAATTATTTCTGTTTGATATGATTACTTAATCAATTATGTTCACCTCAACTATTTCAAAGATATTTGGCTTCAGTGAAAAAAATTACATTCATAAGTCTATTATGGTCAAATATGTCATTTTTTAATCATCTCCAGAATAATAATCGTTACATAATAATTATATGATTACACAAATTTTATTTGTTAATACAATCATTAAATATGTTTACTACAAATTAAATACGTTACAATCATATAGATGGTAGGACATACATTTGCATGAGTAATGTTTCCATATATCATTGATCAATATGGGTAGTAGTTAAATTATATCTTGTCATTAAATAACTATATTAATATCATATATAAAAAATTATTTCATTAAATATACTTATATATATATCATTAAAGTGGTGTGGTGATGAAAGACAGTCGTATCACTTCATAAATGTGTTATTCTACACGTAAATGAACGATTTTATCATTTTTTTGTGTAAAAAGAAAATATTATAATTTTTTAATGAATGTTAAATATACAATTAATATAATAAAAATTTTATTTATATGTCATATATTAATTAAAATTAATTTTATTACCTTTCATTTTATTTGTTAGTGAAAAAATAACCACCTCGTGTGTAACGTACCTGACCTGGAAGCAACTAAACCAGTGAACTGTGCTATGTCACCACATGACCTCCGACACACATCCCCATATACCAAAGTATTTTGCCAAGAATAAATGGCTAGAAATAATTTTTGGAGACTATACCCTCTTTATTAGTGTATTCTTAAACAAATAACAAATTAAATAAATAAACAATGAACAATAAACAGGAACATGAATCACGAACCATTTCTCCCACATGGTACATGCCATAATAAAACGAAAAATATAAATTGTCATGATAATAGATCCTAAGGTGATGAAACCAAAAAAACCAAAAATAACAAAATCCCAAAAATGTGTATTGATTCCATTTCGGGATCCACATCTATGCATATCTCGAGCCTAACTGAACTCCCTAGCATATGACATTTTTCCTTTCCCTTTCCTGTAGTCATGAAATTTTCTCGGGTGACCAATTATGTTCTGAGAAGGGTGTGAATAAAAATAATTAGGCCACCACCAATAGTGTATAGAAAATATCCCATATAGATAGATATTGAATAGAAAAATTAAATAAATTATAGGGTAAAAAAAATAACTCATGAACTATTAGTTAACAATATTCACCTTATCCATATAATATCATAGTCAATATCTTCACTTGTTCCATGGTTTTGGAATTTACATCATTTACAAAACAACATATGTCGTCCAAACACTATGAATAAGGGAATAAATCAATTTCCCAATATCACTAGTGAGAAACATTTCAGAAACGATTACATTACAATTACCTAGGTGCCTCGGTCCAGATAATCTCATTAAATGAATCTATTAGGGGAATAGAGCCCCAGTTACCTTCCCTCAACCATGCATTATAGTGGTGGGATTCATATAATCAATCTATCCCAACACATTTGTGTATATCCTCAAGTTCAATTCCCCACAACATCCAAGGTATATGAACATGCTTACTTATTTTTTTACCATATATATGATATCACAAACCAAAAACAACAAACACACATAATATATAAAATTGAAATTTCATGCTACATATAAACCATAATTAATCCAAAATGCATTATCACATTTACCATTTAAATAGAATGGTTCATTTAACCCATTTCCCATTTTATGCATCAATCCATTTATCATAATAAACAATTCCCATATATTATCCCATTTAACATATTCATTAACTCCCATGAATTAGCATATTTAACAAATTCTATAATATAAAAGTATTATAGAAACCATCACTTTTATAAAACAAATATTTGATGACATTTGTTTAATACCTAAATAATATAAAAATAGATTCCCAAAGACCTTGATTTCTATACTTTCTTTGGAAACATGGAAACATAAACAGTTGAACATAAATGTGCTACATTATCTCCCACTAGCCTCTACATCCATAGCCCCCTTCTAAAACACCACAAACATAATACATATCATTATAATCGAAGGAAGGGAAATATAAAAATGTGTGATATGAGATGCTTACTAATGGTAAAATAGGGAGACTTATAAGCCTAAACACGATCATAATGTAATGATAATGTGATCAAGAAATAGAATGTTGTTCCATGGATATAAAAAATCATAACAGGAATCATGGAATAACGATTGAAAGTTTATAAGATATGAATCATAATGAATTATAGATTATACTCCATAAAAATGTAACATAGTAATAAAACAAGAAATTGTGGTAGAAACATAATCATTTCATCATATTTAAATAGTATCGAAGGAATATCATCCAATACAATATTGATAGTATGGGTTCAGTAACCATACCAACTTAATAGGAATGGTTCACCCACGTGACGACATTTGTAGCCTATGTTCACACCTCATACAATATTGGTATTCATGGTTCACTAAGATAGCCATATAAGTAGTCGAGTTTCACTCCCAATACCATCATAGTATTCTAGGTTCATTCCCATGATTATCATAGTCTAACTCATTGGATATAAATAATTACCTAAGGAATTATAGAGATATATATGTCCCACCCATCTCATAATGACAGCATACAATCATATACCACAAGATCATTAGAAATCACAACATTTCCCTTGAAATTAAATTGGTAATAGTAACATGTAATCATATCCTTACTTGTTGAAAGAGACATATTTCATAATCATTTTTTCAAAAACATAACCTGTTAAGAGAAGTAGGTTACAAAAGCATAAAACCCATAAAAAGGAATGTGTATTCAAAAATCATTCCATAAAAACATAATCCATTAAAGAAAATAATATGAATGAAAATATTGAATAATTTCCCTAAAATGGAATGAGTATCACCAATTGATGTTATCTTATATGGTAAATAATCTTGAAATGTCATTTAAAAATATTTCTTGTGGAAAATATCCTTTATTATTTGAAAATAATTTCTATAACACAAAACCATTCGAAAATCCATTTTATTTGAAAATACATTTGAAAACATATAAATTAATATTAGAACTAATTTTTAAAATCCTTTTCCCTAGAAAATTTTCTTCAGGGATCTTTTCAAAAACATTATTGAATATTTTTTGAAAACATGGTTTTTGAATATAATATATTTCCAACCAAAGAGAGAGATGGATAGATTTTACATTAAAATGATTTCATAAGTACAAAATAGTGAAAATATGTACTATTATATGTATATATATACAATAAGCATAGGATAATGAATCTCATGAGTGTTCTTGAAATAATTATCATAATATCTCATTAACAAAATCATAAACATTAACAATCTCTAATAGTGATGAAATTACCTCAATAAATTCTTATAACATGATAATTTGGGATCAGAATCTACATGTAAGAAATGGTACTGTACATGAAGCCTAAAATATCATTAAAATAATTATATTAATAATAAAAAATTTAAAATTGAAGTATATAATCCTCAAAAATAATTTTGGTTCAAAACTAAACACGAGTCTCAAAGAATCAAAATTGAGAAAAAAATATTTTTCTGATTTTGTAAAATTCAAAAAATAAACCCTATGAATGAAATATCAAATAATGGATATGCAAATAAATGATATTTTAATTATAAGATAAATATAATAAAAGCATGATTAGTTCATACATAACAAAAAATAAAACTGTGGCAAACATGGCACGTATCATACGAAAATAAAAAAGTGAGATAAAATCTCCATACCTTGTGTATTGAATTCCTACTCGTAAAATATTCCATTATAGAAAATATAAGTTTATTATAAATATTATATATAATAATATTCTATTAAATAATACCATACATGGTTTTATTATGACCTTATATTTACGGCTTCTTCATAATCCTATCTTAAGGTTTTACTACATGTAATATTCTCTTTATTGTTTGCATGTATCTTAATTTGTTATATCATTGGTACATATAATCATATAATTATTGAAGAATTTAAATCATGATCTAAATATCATGAATATCTAGTATATTTAAATTATAATAATATATAACATAAATAAGTATAAAATGGAATACATTGTTCATTGAAATGGTATCTATACGTATGCACGAACATTGTTACAATTTTAATTATTGTATTGAAATAAAAAAGAAAATGAAATAAAAGTTGATATGTATAAAATATCATTATAATAGAATTAAAATTTTATATATAATATAATTTCCCTAATAATATCATTTATACATTCATTGTAGCGTGGGATTGAATCACATAACATTAAGGGGGAGACATTCCACACTTCCACAAAAAAAATTATCATAATTACATAAATGGAATGTAAAAACATGTTTGTAATGAAATGAATAAATATGTTTAAATAAATAATAAATTTAATATATGAAATATATAAATATATTTTCCATCATAATTTTCACCATGAATGATGTTAATGGATAAATGAACAATCAATGTTTAGTGAGGTGGTAGTTTGTTGTACACATAATTAGTATGTTCAACATCTATTAGATAGATGTTTTTGTAAATGTAAATCGATCCCTTAGCATAAAACATAATAGTATATTGAGTATACTGGTGTTTTCATAAAATATGTTAAAAAAATAGTGGATGGGCATAGAGTTAATGTAATGGAATTGAGTTTGAGAGAAGCTGTAGTCTCTAAATCGCATCACCCAATTTGGTTTGTGCCAAAAGGATTCTTTGAGTTACCTTCCACCACAAGAAAATCCTAAAAGAGGATGGGAGGGAAGTTGGGAGATTATTTTTTTAGATTATTGGTTAGACAAGGGTCTTTAGAGGTGTGGGGAATTTTATAGAGGTGGTGGCCTTTTATAGGGAAGGGGAAGGACATACTTCACAATTTTTAAGACAAGTTAGGTGTACCCACGTTTTTACCTAAAAAATTCATAAAAAACAAAAACTTATTATAGAATTGAAGGTTATTGGATAATGAATGTATAGAAATGCGTTGATGGAAAATATTTTGGTCGTTTTGGGGTTATATTAAATTTTTTTACCATATACACCTAATTTTTATCTTAAATGATGTAATTAACTTTGGTCAATTTCTGTAATATATTTATTTCAAAAATATATTACTATATTAGAGATTATAAATTATTAAAATTATAAATTGAATCCATTTTTCTGAATTATAATCACATAAATGAAAGAAATTAATTTAAAATTAATCCCATTGTCGGGTCGACAATGCTGGGATTTAATGTAAAAACGATCAAATGCTTGTTATGTTTTTATATCCAATTTCGATGTAAAATTGTTTAAAATGAAAAACAATGGTATTAAATTATCAAAATATTATATAATTCATCTATTAGTAAATTTAAAAATAGAATTTATCCTTATAAATAACTTATATTAAAAAGAAGTTTTAAAATTAAATTCAGTATTTTTTAATATTCATAAAAAACTTATGTTTGAATGAAAAATCACAAAAATTAACCATAACATAATTATTCCATTATAAATTCAAATTTATGTTTATTTTCTCAAATTAAATTTCTTAATTTTTATAAAATTATTTTTATTATTTTTCAAAGAAGGACACTAAAATTAGTTCATTCAAGAAAACAGTATTTTTAAAAATAAAATGAGTTTACTGAAAATCATATATTTTTGTATTAATATGTTTTATTTTTATAAAAAAATGAAAAAATATATTTTAATAGTAGTTTTTAATATTCATATAACTTTTTTTAACATCTGGGTTATAATTATTCAATTTAAATAACAATAATATAAATAGAGATGTTTCCTAGAAACACAATGTAGTGTGTATCGTTCGCCAAGTTAGTGTTCCGAGTAACATATGGAAAGTAGATTCAATGTGAAAGGAATTTGTTACATAGTTTATTGTATGATATAAATTAAAATTTATATAATTGAAAAAATGGAACATAAATACTTGGGGTGTTACTTTCTACCCCCCCCCCCCCCCTAAAAAAATTTATCCTTCTAAATCCGTTACCCAGGTAAAACAGATGAGGATACTTATACTTCACCATATACTCATATTCCAAATTAAAATACACTAACTTGTTATTTTTCCACAAATCTGTTACCATGTGAGTGTTATTTTTTCAAATACATTTTTATGATTGGTCAAGAATTTGAATACGTTGTTCCTCATAATGAAATTCCTGCTCGAGCAGTACGACCTCTATGTTTAGTAAATATGAAGGGTTGGGTATGTATCTTCTTTTGAGAGTAACATGGAACACATCATTGACTTGAGAGTGGTTTTGAAGATGTACCAAGTGATAGGATACAATTTCAATATGATCTATAATATCAAATGGAATAATATACATAGGGCTTAGTTTCCCTTTCTTCCTAAATATCATAACGTATTTATTATGTGAGATTTAGAGAAACACATTTCACCAACATAAAATTCTACATCACTATCTTGGTTATTAGTATAACTTTTCAACTAGATTGAGCTTCCTTGACATGACGCTGAATGATTTTATCCTTCTCGACAATTTCATTAATGATCTCAAGTCTGAATAGAATTATTTCTCCAACCACATCCCATTACATTGGCGATCTAAATTTATTCGCATATATGACTATATATGGTTCTATATGAATTATGAGTGAAATATATTAATGCATGAAACCCTAAGTAGCGGTAGGTGTTTTTCCCAACCACCTATGAATGCTGAAGAACAATATCTACAGATATCCTTTATGGTTTTAATTGTTCTTCCAAAATGACTTTATTTATAAGGATAATAAGTAGTGTTAAAACTCAATTCCTTATTAATTTATTACTGAAAACTTAACAGGAACATTGAGGTAAACCATAGATCTCGATCAGATACAATAAAATGTGGAGCTTTATTCAACCATTCCAATTCCTTAAGTTATATCATCAAAATTAAATATGAATAAAAATAGTCCATCATAGAAATAAATTGTGCGAACATAGTGTGGAAATCGTGTTAGGATCCAACAAGGGTTGAACCTGAACCAGTCACACGAGTCGGCCCGCGATAAGGCCTGAGGGGCGTTCTCGATCCCTAAGGGATGGAAACTAGTGTCAGGCATCAAAATTAATTAGGTGGGAATGATTGGGCCAAAAGAAAAAAAACTAAGCAACGGAAAATAAATAGAAATAATGGAAATAAATAACAAACAACCAACTACACTACTAACCTGACCACAGAAAAAATTCCATGTGACCCTGTGGGTCACTCTCTAACACCACAACCAACGTCACTCAAGGTGAACAACTAATGCTGGAACATGCAACCGAACTAAAAACAGTAATACACTATAGGCGTGAGTATTAAAACTCAGTATGCTAGCCCGATAAATCTTTTCCCAATGCACTACCATTAAATAAATAATTTATCAATTCCATCTTTGAACTAAATTATATAAAATATTGGTTTCCACACACACACTTCCATTTCTAAAACATGTATTAGTACATTGCCCTTTTTAATTTAAAAAAAAGTTTAATGATTGAAAGAAACATGTGCGTTTCATTTTAAAACATTTGTGCGAGAAAGTTAGAAATTAAAATTTCAACTATTAGTCAAATAGAAAACCACACACAACACACAACCCACACTATGGGAAAAGGAAGGGAAGTGGCACACATGGGCCAGTAACCGAACTAGACCTCTCAATCATCCGCCACCAAAAAATAAACACTAAAGAAAACATGGGTCGAACCTAGGAGCTCATGAAAAATCTAGAACATACTATACATGTGACTCATCCTAAAAGCATGCCCTAACTCAATTACGTCATAACTCCCTAATTCTCAGCATAGCCCTACATAGACTAACCGAGGGGACCAATCCCCATAGTAGCAATAACCTAGTATTCCACTAATACGACCACTAGCCAGTGCGTAATCTAAACTAGTGCAGCAATCCTTCTAAGAAGATTCACTCATTATGCCAGGTTCCCATGTCAACATGTGCAATAAAAAGGGGTGCATCCACAATGTAAATCAATCATTCACGAGGCACAAATATCATACAAAACTCACACAATCAACGCACACTAACTATCACCCCTGAGTAACCCCAATGTGTGCTTTTCCAAAATAATTTATTTTATTAAAGTGCCAAACGGGACATCACCCCCTTTAAAGAAAAACAACATTTTTCAAGAAAACCCAAAACACATGTTCAGAAGAAATAATTTATCTCAAAAAACATAAATATATTTGAAATTATTGTGAATTATGTTTAAAAGTCTAATTAGCATTCTTTCACTACGGGGTGTCCGCTAATCATGAAAATATTGCAAGTGTTGGGTATAAAATAAAAGGCTCTTTTTACACAAAATAATCATTTGAATATTAATTATCTTCTATTATTATTCATTTATTAAAATTAATAAAACATCATGAAATTAATAAATTCTAAATTTAAAGGTGAGTGTAGTGGGAGGCCTACCTCAACTCGCAGCTCGGTTACGATGATGACGCGGCACATCTCACACTTGCACACAAGTATGTGCAACCTATTGAAGACCACAATATCGTGGGTTTTCCTCACCAATGCGCTACGACAAATGAAAAACAACTAAAAATCCTTAAAAACTGATTTAGAACAATCCAAATGAACAAATAATGCAAAAACCACCATGACATGTTTTCAAAACATACTTCGCACCATTTACATTATTTCCTAAAAAACATCAAAATTTATGAATCATATTTTTCAAAAACATCTCATAGATTTACACACTCAAAAAAAATAATCAGTCTGCACAACGTAGAAAACAATATTAAATAATAGAACAACGGAAGACACAGTGAACCACCACCAAGGGAAGCAAAGAGGCCTTTATATCAAAAAATACGCCCCATTTCATGCAAACATGGATCTTGAAAATAAACCACCCAACGTAACCTTCTCAATATATAATTTACATAACTAGAAAAATATAATGAACTGCTACACAATTAAAAAAGAATGTCGACACATCCAAAAATATATTCTACTCATTGAAAACCCACTTTTTAATGCATACCGCATTCAAATACCCTTGAGGACATAGATCACACCATTTAAATTCTCCCTAAAACCATTTTGAAAATGTTTCACCAAAACAATACCAAAACACACCAACCAAAATGTAAGCACACTAACCATTACAAAACAAAAAGACCCTTCACACCACAAAATCTCAAGCCACTGCTCCTGCACAAGCTAATAGGATAACTGTATTATTTTAACAATCACTAAAAGTTCACAGAAACAGCAGTGCAAAGACATTTTAAATTGAAAACACAAACGAACTGCACACATTAAGTCTAATTAATAAATTAAATAAATAAATTAAACAAGAAACATGATTAATCAAATAAAATTTACATTCAGAACCACCTACATTGGTGTAGTAAAAACATCGCAAGACAACACAAATCTCCCGTCACACGATGCTTACACCACAAGAAGACCAAGGAGACTCCTAAATCAAAGCACCTCATAATTGCATCAAAATAAAATAGAACTGAAACTAAAACCTATCGATAACATAACAAATATAGAAGAAAACAAAACCAGATTACTCTGCAACTACATCGAGAGGATTAAGAGGTTGGCCGGTTGTGGTGTAGGGTGCCAGAAGCAGAATTGCACCGATTGGAACTTCACCGGAAAGAGGTGCGGTCCAAAAAATGGTTTTGACCAGAGAGTTGCAGGGGCGCGGCCAACAAGAGAGGAGGTGCGGGAGAAGGGGGGTGTGGTCGCTCAGTGCGTCTGGGAAAAAACAAAGGGGCGGACCACTGGTGTTATATCTAGACCGGGAGAAGCAAGGGAGGTGCAGCCTGAGATGGCGTAGAATGTCAGAAGATTAGCCGGACAGGGGGGAAGTTGCGCGCAGGGTGAGAGGTGATGACGAGGGTGAGGTCGGTTGCGCAGCGACAAGGGGCGGTGTGTGGGAGGCGCTGTAGGAGCTCAAGGGCAGAGGCAGGTGGAAAACAGGATGAGGTTGGGATGAAGAAGGCTCAGGCGCAAAGCGCTGCAGGGAGGCAATGGAGAGGGCTCTAGAAAGTTCGAAGAGGAAGGCGGGTCCACGTAGTAAACAGAGAGGGGGGTGCGGCCCATGGGGAAACATGAAAGAAATGGGGTGGCTGACCAACCATGAATTAGGGTTAGGTTAGTATTTTTTTCTTTTTTTTCATTCATTCAATTACATTAGTAAAAATAGTATTAGTAACAATAATAATAATAATAATAATAAAACTATAATGAATATAATAATAATGATACAAATAATAAAAATAAAAATAAAAATAATAAAGATACTATTAATAAAATTTATTAACAATATTAATAATAATAATGAAAATAATAATAATAATATAAATAATAATAATAATTTAACAACCCTAATAAGAAAATATTTTATTTATTTTAAACATCACTTAACTACACGACTCACGTGTCCCCATGCGCACGGTTGGGCGAACCGCGCTCGAACCATGCCACCCTGCACTGATCGCATATAGGGTTAAGATGTGTGATTGTCACACAGTTTTATAACTCGCGCGCAAGTTGCGCATTAGCGAGATCAGGGTGTGACAATTATCCCCACCACAGTCACTTTCTTCCCCCAGAAAGTCTCATAGTCGAACGATTGAAAAAACAAGAATACATGCCCGATTAAAACCGGAGGAAACCACAACACAAGAGTACATGAGAACACGAGAGGGTTCTACCCACTACATGGACTCATCTAGTGCAGTAATTCAACACCCAAACATACCACCCCGGGAGGGGGTGACATGGGAACTCCCAAATGATCCAGACTAACCTCTATAACATGAGCAAAACAACACCTCTGTTAAAACCTGGAACTCTTAACTCAGACCAATGAAATCCTGAAAACTTGAGAAAAACATCCGAGCAGAACTTAACCCTAGTAGTAATCCCGAGCATAACTACAAAACTGGACTCCTCCGCAGGCACTCACATCTCTAAGTGAAAAACTCCAAACCTTGACCAACATATGCAATGGTCAAACACACTTCTATGAGGAAAACAACGAACGATTCAAAAACACATAATCCGACATACAAAACTGGGGGATTACAACAGAACATGTCAATTATAACTCCACAATGATTTAATGTACTTACAACGATGTAAAAACATTAACAATATAAAAATAAAGGATGAAAAGAATTTAAATGTTCCACTGCAAACACAGAACGCAAATCCCGAACTGAGGCTTCACACCCTGGAAACTGCTGACTGTGCGTGAGCTTCACCCCAAGACCTGTGGTTCCGGATCTGATGGTTGAAGTATATCATGCCTCACAGTCAGGAACTAGAATCCTTCAGTCACAGTGTCTTCTTCAGGCGACGCTTCCTGTAGAACTTCTCCAAGTGACCCAGACAGCCGCAAAGATGGCACATCTTATGAGGGATGTGACATAACGTCTTCACGTGCCCGAACCGGCCACTCTGGTGTCACACCACTGAATGGTCCAATGAACTAGAAACCAGAACCAGTGCAGATAACTATTAAAAAAACGGGTTCTACTAGTATGCCCTGCTCGCCGGACGGGGAACCTTTTCAAGCAGCTGAACATGCTGGATTTCCAACCCTCTGCACACCAGATACCATCTCCGCTAAAAACGATCCATCCACCAACTTCTCAAAACACAGGTCCCTTGAAGGGAAGACATGCTCCATGATGTCTGGACGAATACCCATGATGAAGAGGGTAGTCTTTATCAAATCATGTGATGCTACCACCAGAAAAAAAGTACACAAGCTCCTTGAAATTGTCAACACGCGCTTTCACCGTCTATTGGCCCTAATGAATATGCATGAGCTCTTCCACATTCATAGACTAACCCTCTTTAAGTATAAACCATCAGAAGAAGAGGAATTTAAAGAAATCCCATGTTATCCCAACATGCAGTGATGGCGGGGCGAACAACTCCTACTTGTCCAGAGTTGGAGCTTCAAATAGACCCAAAATGGCATGCACTCTGACAGCTTCGGGAGTTCCCAATACCCTGAAGATGTTCTCGACCACTTCCAGCCACTGCACTGTCTCTAACAGACTCTAATCACCTTAAAGGGTAGACAACATCCGAGAAGGACCAAAAACTGGGCATGACTCGTCAAAAACTCGGGTGACCTTTATTGGGCTGCATTTTTAAACAACATATAAAAATCCAATCTGAAACCGATATCATTCAAAGAAACGTCAATGAAACCACCTTTATACAAAAAAACCAGCCTAAAAGAAACAATAGAATGCAAACACAAACCAATTTTTTTGGAATACCCTTTTTTTAGATTTCAAAACTACCTTATTTCAACGCCATTTACACAATACTAAACCCACTTTTCAAACCAAATAAAATTTTTCCAAAGGTCACATTCCTCTTTATAAACCAATTTAGAAATCAAGGTCAAGCCTTAAATTTCAAACACACCCATGTAATCCCATGAACCATTGCACATTTCTTCATCCACTTTCATTCATACACACCAAAATTCACTTTCCACGCATCCTCTCACATGTGAAAACGTTCATAAGGAGTAATTGATGTTTCACCACAAACCATTCTATACCAATTTCCATGTAAATACCATTTTTACAACCTAATAGAATTCAGTTATAAAACATACTTTATAAATTTAAAGTCATTTAAATAAATTCAGTCCAATTTTCAAAAACCTTTTTTCATTTCCAAAAAATGCACTTACACCATCTAGAATGAAAACGACACTGAACATGCATCAATCCACCAGAGTGAAGGACTAGCGGTCACACTTAACCTGGAAACATGGTAGTGGGCAATGCCCCAAGTAAGCGTCAACAACCAGCAGGAATTAAAACTGTGTACCCAGAATCCACATGGGTCACTAGTCTATGTGAGATCACGATGTAACATCGATTTACCTCAGTTGTCATCCCTCAATCCAAAAAAAACTAGAACGATACAAAGAATCAATTCTGGGACTACCCCTGGTTCCTTGAGGTTCCAAACAGTGAGGGTTTATGGCATCCTTCCCATACCTACCTCTCAAGTCCTGACAGTCCTAATCTCCCTCTACTAGACACCCCAAATAAAAGGGCCCCTCTGATACCATTTTGTCACAAACCAACCCGGGTCGACCGTGAACCGGTCAACCGAGTCAGCCCGCGTCATGGCCCGAGGGGCATTCCCGATCCCCACGGGCATGCAACTAGAGCCCAGTATCAAAATTAAATAGGTGGGAATGATTTTTCCCAAAAGAAAAAAAACTAAAAAGTGGAAAATAAATAGAACAAAATAAAATAAATAAGGAACAACCAACAATGCTACTAACCTGACCACGACCAAAACTCCACATGACCCCGTGGGACACTCTCGAATACCACAACCAACGTCGCTCAAGTCAAACAACTGAATCTAGAACCTGCAACAGAACTAAAAACAAGGAAACACTATAGGCGTTAGTATTAAAACTGAGTATGCTAGCCTGATAAATGTATTCCCAATGCACTATCACTAAATAAAGAATTTATCAATTCCATGTTGTAACTAAATTATATGAAATATTGGTTTCCACACACAAACTTCCATTTATAAAACAAGTAACAGTCCATTTCCCTTTTTAATTAAAAAAAAAGTTTAATGATTTAAAGAAACATGTGAATTGTATTTTAAAAAAATTATGGTAGAAAGTTAGAAATTCAAATTTCAATTGTTAGTCAAATGGAAAACCACACACAACACACAACACACACTAAGGGAAATGGAAGTGAAGTGGAACGCATGGGCCAGAAACTGAACTAGACATCTCAATCATCCGCCACCAAAAAATAAACACTAAATAAAACATCGGTTGAACCTAGGAGCTCATGAACAATCCATAACATACTATACATGTGAATCATCCGGAAAGCATCCCCTAATTCGATGAAGTCATAACTCCCTAATACTCGGTATAACCCTACATGGACTAACCAAGGGGCCCAATCCCCGTAGCAGTAATAACTCAGCATTCCCCTGCTATGGGGCCACTAGCCAGTGCATAATCTAAACTAGTGCATCAATCATTCTCAGAAGATTCACTCACTATTCTAGGTTCCAATGTCAACACATGCAATAAAAAGGGGCGCGTATACAATGTAAATCAATCATTCACGAGGCACAAATATCGTACAAAAATCATGCAATCAATGCACACCAACGATCACCCCTGAGTAACCCCAATGTGAGTTTTTCAAAAAATTATTTGTTTTATTATAGTTCCAAACGGGCATTCACCAACATTAATGAAAAACCACATTTCTCAAGAAAACACAAAACACTTGTTCAGAAAAAATAACTTATCTTAAAAACCAGAACTATATTTGAAATTTCATTGAATTATGTTTAAAAGTAAAACTACCATTCTTTCACTACTGGGTGTCCGCTCATCATGAAAATATTTCAAGTTTCATGTATAAAATAAATAGCTCTTTTAACACAAAATAATCAATTAAAAATTAATTATCATATATTATTTTTCATTTAATAAAATTAATAAAACATCAAGAAATTAATTAATTCTAAATTTAATGTTGAGTGCAGTGGGGGACCTACCTCGACTCGCATCTCGGTTACGACGACGACGCGGCACGTCTGACACTCGAGCACAAGTATCTGTGACCTATTAAAGACCAGAATATCACGGGTTTTCCTCGCCAATGTGCTGCGACAAACACAAAACAACTGAAGACCATTAACCACATACTTAAAACAATCAAAATGAACAAACAACGCAAAAACCACCACGACATGTTTTCAAAACATACTTTGCACCGTTTACATTGTTTACTAATACACTTCAAAATTTATGAAACATTTTTTTCAAAAACATCTCACAGCATTACACACTCAAAAGAAATAATCTATATGCACAAATTAGAAAACAATATTAAATAACAGAATAATGGACGACACAATGAAACACCACCAAGGGACGCAAAGAGAGTTTTATAACAAAAATAAGCCACATTTCATGAAAACATGGATCTTGAAAATTAACCACCCAACGTACCCTTTTTCTGGATATAATTTACATAACTAACACAATCTAATAAACTACTACACAGTTGAAAACCAAAGTCGACACATCCGAAAAGATTTTATACTCATTGAAAAACCACTTTTTAATACATACACCAATCAAATACCCTTGAAAACATAGATCACACCATCTAAATGCTCCCTAAAACCATTTTTAAAACATTGCACCAGAACAACACCAAAACACACCATCCAAATTGAAAACACGCTAACAATTTAAAAAGAAAGAGACCCTTCACACCACAAAAACTCAAGCCAGTGCACTAATAAAAGCTAAAAGAATAACTGCCTAATTTTAACAAACACTAAAAGTTCATAGACCCAGCAGTGCAAAGACATTTTAAATTGCAAACACAAACGAACTGCTTGCACTAAGGCTAATTAATAAATTAGATAAATAAATCAAACAAGAAACATGATTAATCAGTTAAACCTTACTCCCAGAACCACCTGCCATGGTGTATGAAAAACATCGCCAGACAATGCAAAGCTCATGCCGCACGATGCTTGCACTGCAAGAAGACCAAGGAGGCTCCTAAAACAAAGCACTAAATAATTGAATCAAAATATAATATAACTCAAACTAAACCCTATCCATAACCTAACCAATATATAATAAAACACAACCAGATTACTCTGCACCTAATGCGATAGGTTCAAGAGGTTGGCCGATTGCGGTGGCGGGTGCCGGAAGTAGAATCACGTTGACTGGAACTTCACCGGAATGAGGTGCGGCCCAAAACAATGTTGTGATCAGAGAGTTTCAAGGGCACGACCATCAAGAGAGGAGTTACGGGAGAAGGGGGGGTACGTCCGGTCAGCACGTTTGGGGAAAAATGAAGGGGTGGACTGTTGGTGTTAGATCTGGCTGGGGAGGAGCATGGGAGGTGCGGCCCGGTGCGGAGGAGACCGTCGGAATATCATCCGGACAGGGGGGAAGTCACATGTAGTGCGTGAGGAGATGGCGAGGGTGATGTCGGCAGTGCATCAACGAGGGGTAGTGTGTGGGAGGCACTACAGGAGCTCGAGGGTAGAGGGAGGCAGAAAACAGGCAGAGGCCAGGATAAAGGTGGCTGAGGTGCAGAGATCTGTGGGGAGGCAATGGCGAGGGTGCTGGCAAGGTCAGTGAGGAAGGCTGGTTCACACAGGGAACAGAGGGGGGGGGGGGGGGTTACGGCCCGCGGTGGAATAGGAAAAGGGGGGGATGGCTAGCTGGGAATTAGGGTTAGGTTAGTATTTTTTCCTTTTTTTCTTTCATTGAATTAAATTAATTGAAATAGTATTAGTAATATTATTAAAAATAATAATAATAATAAAACTAGATTGACAATAATAATAATGATACAAATAATAAAAATAAAAACATAAATAATAAAGATAGTATTTATAAAATTTATTAACAATAACAATAATAATAAGAATAATAATAATAATGATGAAAATAATAATAATAATAATAATAATAATAATAATAATTTAACAACCCTAATAAGAAAATATTTTTTTATTTTAAACATCGCTCAATTGCACGACTCACGTGCTGTCGTGTGCGCGGTTGGGCAAACCGTGGTCAAACCATTCCACCCAGCACTGATCACATATAGGGGTAAGATGCGTGATTGTCGTGCAGTTTTATAACTCGCGTGAAAGTCGCGCCTCAGTGAGAATGGGGTGTGAAAAATAAACTACAACCCATATAGAATTAAACCCTTTAGAGGTTTTGGGTTGTCCAACAACACAATCCTTGGTGATGATTATTGGCCCTCTCTAGTTATACTAATAACATATCATGTCAACTCAAATTCAATCATGTTCATTTATGTCAGATCATGTTTAGATATGTTTTATGATAATTAATTATGATTATCTATGATTGAATTATATGTTTAACATATTATTTAATCTTTTATATTATAAGACAGATATACTGACAAATTGGCTTAGTATGAGTTACCTGTCGTTATAATTTTGAGTCACTGATTTACTGAATCACTGATATTCTAATTCATCGATTTAAAAAACAATTCAATGACATAGAAATTAAGTCACTGATAGTCTAACTCACCAATAGCCTGACCTACCAACATAAAAGAGGACTCACTGACAAAACAACTGAGCCACCTTTAGTGAAAATGACTCATCAGTAGTCTTAATGAACGACCTGTCAAATGAGTAACTAATAGACCAACTGGCTCATCAACAACCAAAATCACATACTGATACATTGACCTATGGATAACATGACTCACCTATAGAAGGAGTAACTGATGCACTAACCAAATGATAGATGGAGTCAGCTATAGTGTTACCTACTGACAAAAGGAGTTACCGACAAACTGTTAAAATTTCATTACTCTATAAATTTTATCATTTTATCCAACCATCATATTCAGTTATTTAATTCAACTAATTTACATTTATAACTTTTTGCAGACATCATTAATTTAGATTTCAGAGGTATGAGGTACAACACATATCCCAATCATGCATAATGTCATACCTAAAGAATATAAAAAGGGAATCACTTGAGAAAAAAGCATTACCCACAAACATGATAAACCATATCAAGATAATATGTGAAGAAAATAAAGGAAAAAGAACCTCCAAGATGAGTGAAAATAGTGTAGAAATTGTTTTTTTCAAGGTTTAAATCTCCATTGATGAAGAAAATATCAAGAGGGGAAACCCATTGATGATAATACCTTGTTTTATAAAAAAGAACACATAGATTCCACAACACTCTTTATTAGTTTATGTTTCCATAATAGGACTCAAGCATTACTTCTGCTACATTGAAGATGTATAGAAGCCTCAACAAACCACTCATTGCATTCAAAACCTTCCCTCAATATTTTTGATCTATTTTGATCAATTTTATTTCTTTTAGAGAAATTTCTATATCTACAGAATAAACTCACCCTATCTCCTATGCTATTCTAGAGGATATAAGATATCCTTACACTACCATCATCTTACACCATATTTCTCCCATGATGAACTTTTTAAGAGGTCACTGGGTGATATGGTTGTAATCTGTTTTCCATGAATAGCTATGGTAGAGGTCTAGCTTTACCTAGACATCAATTTATGCAATTATAAACCCAGATTCAGGTTTTGAATAAAAGTTTATTGATTTAAACTTCTTGGTGGATGGTGATCAACATGTGTAGGGTATTAGGTCTTGTCTTGAGGCCAAAACTCTTTTTTAATATTCTGTGTTATTTCAAATTTAGATTACTCTTTTTCCACTCATATTTCATAGAACTATGTTTTACTTTGATTTTTTATCTTTGATTGTATTTAAACCTATTTTGGTTTGGTAAATGGGTTTTAAATTTTATATCAGTACTTCAAATTTCTATAAATGGGAATTAATCAACCTTTTCAGAATTTAATTAAACTTTCAATCTATTATAAATTCACCTATTTGATTAATTGTCCTATTTTAATTTTAATGTGAGGGATTTTAAAATAAGGTTTTTAACTGAAATTTTTATAGGAAATAATTTCACCCCCTCTTGAGTGATCTACTTCATCCTACATTTTTTCATAGTGTGTTTTCCTTCAATCTTCAATTTTTCAGAGTTTTTGTAAAATATTTTCAACTGTTATTTTAGTTTGATTTTAACTATCTCAAAATTATTGTTAGATCTCAATTGGTAGTTCTTTAAAAAATATATTATTTATTAATCAATATGGATAATAGAAAAAAAGTTTATCCTACCAATAGACATTCCTACTTTAATGGTACAAATGTTTCCCAGTGTAAAATTAAAACTAAAATGCAATTAGAATGTATGTGGTTCTATATATGGATTGTAATAAAAGATAAGTAACAAATAAATGAAATAAATATGTGGATTGATGCTAAAAATGTTCGGTAAAACATTAATTTTAATTTTATAAACTCTCTTTCTGTGCATTAGGAAATGAATAATTCAATAGAATATATGATTGTAAATACACCTATCTAATTTTGGATACCATTTTAGTTTCACATGAAGGAACCACTAATGTTAAAAAAATGAGACTTGATACATTTAAGATTAAGTACGATAATTTCAAGATGAAGCTTGATGAACCCATTTATAATATGTATCATATGTTCAATGAGATAGTTGAAAAACGAGTACTCATATAAAGCTAGTATATTCTAATGAAGAAATCATATAGCTATATAGATTTCTACCGAAAACATGGAGAGGAACCTCGTTATCAATCATGGAATCCTTTGATGTCAGTAAGATTCCAGTTAAGAAGATAATTGGAATGTTGGTGATGTGTGAGGAATAACTAAATGTCAACAAAGAAAAATTGGATGAACCAAATAGTAATTCAGTGGAACTCAAAACCTCTACATCCAAAAATAATTAAAAGGAATGTATACAAACTCACTATTAAAGTACAAGTAATGAATATTCCCCATCATATAGTGATTAGAAAATGACTCAATTAGACATAAGTTTTAATGTGTTTTATATAAAGAAGAACTTCTTAGGAATCCCAACTATAAATGTCAATATGATAATAAGGGATGATGGAAAAGGATTAGAAAATGGTGATAAATCAAATGAAATATTTAGTTATGAATGTAATAGAGGAAAAAATATAAAGGTTGACTATCCTAAGTTAAAATAAATGAATAAATATGAAGACAATGATAAAAGATAAAATAATAAAATGAAGGCCACCTAGAGAGATCCTAAGTATTTTTCTAGTGAGTTAGAATAATCACATTATGAGAAATTTTTCAAGGAAAACATGTTCTTCATGACGAAGAAAACTGAGGTTACCCTTGAATCTCCTGTAAAAAGTATTATTATTATGCATATGAATCTGATTCAGAAAATATGTTTGATGAAGAAATGTGTGAATACTACCAAATTCATGAAGATAAATTCACTGAATAAAATGATAAATAATTTTTTTTAAGAAACATCATGCTCTAACCACTATTATCAAATCAAAATGTACCGTAGGGAAATAAAAAAATGATCAACTTCTTAAATAAAATAATTTTGCAAAGTTATAAAATGTGAAATTAAAAATGAATAAAGAGAATTTTACCAATGGTAAACTTACAATTACATAGATTCTTGGTAAACAAGTAGCTCCTAGGTATAATAATAGTATTGGACACAAACCTGTATTGTAGAACAAAGCTAAAAATAATTTTTTCACCAAATCGTCAAAAACTGTTTTTCTGTACATAACTGAAAACATTTCTGCTTGTTCTCAATCTTGGCACAGTTATACTACATGTAGTTTTTTTAGACCAAATAATGCTTGTTTTTCCAAAAAATTACAAACTTCTTATATGAGACCCGTGAATCAAATAGGGGTTCCCAGATCACTTATTACTAATTTTACCAGACCCAATCAAAAATGGGTACCGAAATCTTCTATTATTTGATATTTTTTTATGAAAGATATTTTAAGAACTTATTTAAATATATATGGTACATGGATAGTTGATGTTCAAGACCATTGATAATGTATTATAAATGCATTAATATTCTGATAATGGTTGATGGTGGACATATCACTTTTGGTGACACTGCTAAAAGAAAAAATAATTTGTCTTAGAAAAATTGGTAACTGAAATTCAGATTTTATTTCTAGTGTAATTTTTATTGATGGATTAAAGTAAAATATTCTTAGAGTATATCTATTGTGTGGTGATGGTTTTATTATTAAATTTAAAATTATTCATATAATTTTTTAAATTCTAACAATGAATTTGTATTTACTTTCTTTAGAAATGAAAATGTGTATGTTATATACTTGAATTCCTAAGTGTCTCAAAATATTTCCTGTTTAAGAACCATTCAAGAGGAGTCTTCGATCTTAATGTAGAGATAATGAAATTTTAATATTCATTAACTTATAAAGATTACATAAAAAGGTCTAGTTAAGGATCTACCCAAATCTGAGTTTCCAAATGACAAAGTACGTAATCCGTATCAAAATGGTAAACAACATAAAATGCCTTTCAAACCAATTTTCAAATTTTCAGCCTCTAAAACTATTGAGTTTGTTAACATGGATTGTTTTGACCATATTGTTTTTATTTTCTAAATTTTATTCACCATGTCTGTGGTCATGTAGATGAATTTTCTAGATTCACATTGGAATTATTTTTTCTCACCAAACTGAATCTTGATCTTACTTCTTTAAGTATGATAAAAAAATATACAATAAAAGAGGACATATAATTAAAACATCTAGAAGTCAACAAGGTCATGAATATGACAATAAAGAGTTTGAATCTTTCTACTAACAATGTGGCTATAATAACAACTTCCATTCTCTTAGGACACACAAACAGGATGTTGTTAGAGAAGGAAGAACTGAAGCCATACAAGAGATATCCACGACCATGATTAATGAATATAACATAAATATGTACTTTTGGGAAAAAAATTGTGAATACAATATTTTATATAATTAACATAGTCATAGTCAGACAAATTCTTAAGATAACCCATTATGAGCTATAGAGCAGTATAAATCCAAATGATAGTCATTTCAATGTTTTTTGTTGTGAAGGATATATCCTTAACACAAAGGGCTATCTTGAAAAATTTTAATCCAAAAGTGATGTAGGAATATTTTAAGGTTATTCAATCGATAGTGAAGACAAATAAGTATTAAATAAAATAACTATGTTTGTGGAAGAATCTGTACATTACAAATTTGAGGAAATAGACCCACATTAACCCAAGGCCTCTCTAGAGAATATGGAGGATGATCTATATAATCTATACATAAATGAAAAATCATCTGACACTGCTATTAAGAATCCTCTAAAATAATCTAGTTAATGAAATTATCTAAAATATGGGCTTGATGAATAGAAAACTATTGAACCAGATGAAATTACTAAACCATATTTTTCTAGACCTACAAAAATCCATAAGAAACATCCTTTATATGATGTAGTTGGAGACCAATATAATGGGACACGGAGTATGGCTTCTCGATGAATCTAGGTTGAACATCATGATTTTTGTCACATCATGATCCTCAAAACATCAATGATTCAATCAATGATGAATTTTGGGTAATGTATATGCAAGATGAATTGAATCGGTTTGAAGGAAATAATATCTCGAAACTTGTTGATAAACCCAAATACACCATGACTATTGGCACAAAATGGATTTTTATAAACAAAGTAGATAAAGATGGTAATATTTTATGAAATAAATCTAGATCGGTTCCATATAGTTATAGTAAATAATAATGGATTGACTATGAAGAAAATTTTGCACCTATTGCTTGACTTTAGGTTATTATAATTTTCCCTGCATATGCAGCTCATCTCAATATCAATCAATATCAAATTGATATTAAGAGTGAATTCTGAAATGGGTATATAGTTGAGGATGTTTTTTTTGAACTACTATCCAGTTTTATAAAGCCTCATTTTCCAAATCATGTTTTTATATTAAACTAGTATTTATATAGTTTAAAATAAGCTCCAAGTGCTTGGTATGATTGGATAAATACTTTTCTTATTTCAAAATGTTTTACAGAAGGTATAGTTGATACTAATCTATTAATAAAAACAATTTATAAAGAAGAATCAATAACTCAAATCTATGTTGATGATATTATTTGGATATTCAAAAAATTATTTTTGTATTGATTTTTAAAAAATGATGTAAAGTGCATTTGAAATTAGTATAATGGGTAATTCAAATTCATTCATACACATCAAATTTCTCAAAATAATGAAGGGAATATCTTATATTAAAGTAAGTATACTAAGGATGATTTAAGAGGGATTGAATTTTGTTGTACCAAAAGTAGAGATTCTCCAATGAGTTCCTTCTATAAGTTTTATCTTGATGAAAAAGGTACATCTATTGATCAAACCACTTACTTTGTAATGATTGGGAGTTTTCTCTACTTAACTGCTAACAGGCCTGACATAATGTTTGATGTGTGTATGGGTGATCATTTTCCACAAAACCTAAAAGAATATCATTTATCTACTATTAAGAGTATTTTTAAATATCTCAACTATATTAACATCTTATGATTATTCTATCCCAGAGGAAATGATTTTTATATATTTTGTTGTTTTGATGCTGATTTTGGTGGATTTAAGTTAGATAGAAAAAGGACATTTGGAACATGTCACTTTTTGGGAAATTCACAACTATCATGGTGTATTAAAAAATAAAATTCTGTTTCATTATCTACTACTACGGCTGAATACATTACGACTGGTAGTTGTTGTAATCCAATTTAGTGAATGAAACACACTTCACTAGACTATAGAGACCAATTTGGACATGTCCTTATGAACTGTGATAAAGAATGTTCTATTAACATCTCAAAGAATCATGATTCTCTTTATAGAACAATTAATATTGATATGACACATCAGTTTTTTAGAGTTAATTATCAAAATGTTGATAAACCTTGAGTTTATTGGCACTAAATATAAGTTTTCTAACATATTTACTAATCCACTAAACTCTGAATGAATAAATTAAATCATGAATGAATTATTAATGATTAATTTGTGAGAATATTATATTGATCCTTTGTAAAAACTTGGGGTGGTTGTCTCACCAATATGAAAAATATATGATGTTTCACCAACACTGACCGTTTCATTGTGAAAACGAAACTATCTCACTGATGTCCACTTACAGATAGTCTTTGATTTTTTTATATGTTTTAACCTAAATTTCACTATTTCAATATTATTTGTTTCAATTAATCCTAATTAACTATTTCAGGATTTCTGAATCCCTATGTTTTAAAATCAACCCAATCCACTATATTTCTTACTCTCTGACTTTTTTTTCACACTACATCCTTTTATCTTTTTACCACCATACCATTATCCTTCATACTCTTCAACCGAATTTTTAGAATGTGCATAGTAAAGTGTGTATGTGAAGGATCTTAATACATGTTGAATCTAGGTAAGAGGATGAATGGAGAGGTGACCAAATCTCATCCTGTCAATCCATCTATTTTGAATCATGTTGTACCTTCTTAGAAAGAGGTATTCATATAATTGTTAATGTCTATTAAGTCTCTTATTTTAAGATTTTTTCAAACCCAAGGGTGTCTATATTGGTTTTCAAACAATGAAAGGTTTTATTACCCTAATATTTTTAAGGAGTTTTATCTTCATACTGATTTTATTTTGGAATGAACTGAGATGTATTGTATTAAATAAGCAGTGAATGGAAGAAGAGTTTCTATTTCTTCCTAGAATTAAAAAGAATTAGGGAAACTTACAAATGAGGGATTAATTGATGACTACCAAGTAAATACTCCACCTACCACTGAAATAATTTTCTGTGAGACAACATTGGTGGAGTTGACTAGAAAAAATGATCATAGAATTTCTATAGCCTATGATTTGAATGTGTAAGGGAGACTTCTATTTAAATTTGTTCAATAGAAAATATGTTCCAGAAAAGGTTACAAAGCCATATTGAATTACTTGGATGTGTAATTGTCATATTTTTGAAGAAAGGGCACATGGTGAACCTATGGAAGTATTTAATAGTTCATATTAGTGAAATAATTTAGCCATACTATAATTAAAATTCCTTGTTCTATCAATGGATGATTTCCCCTATGCTAAAAGAAAGGGGATGAATAAGCGAGAGTGATGAAACCATTTCTATCTGTAGTGGTGAATTCTTAAATAATGAGATTTTCCAAATAATGAAGTCAATCTGGAATACCAGGAATATGGTGTAGGTTATAGATGAAGGGATGTTATATGATAATTTTAATATTTTTGAGCATTTTATTAGGCCTAGAGATGTAGATGATAATAGTCTATGACCAGATGATGTGGATGAATGTTATGATGATGAGGATAGAGAAAAGGATGTTTAACCATCTAGAGTGGAAGGATCTCATATAGATGATAGTAGTGACCCATAAATTGTTGAAATACCAAATATAATCACTTTTAGACCACCCATTCCATCTCTCATTCTACATTAAAAAGAACAAATTATAGGCATTGATGATGAGTCTAAACAATCTGGTAGTGTTGATTATGTTCATAGATCAAATGTCATAGATTAGGATTATAAAGAATATGATTAAGAACACAATGAAATAGAAGAGAATGGAAGTGGTTCTGGAAGTGGGGAATAGGATGAAGGGGATGAAAATGTGGATGGAAGTGATTGAGATGACAAGAATAGAGAATGAAAGGGAAGTGATAGTGGATCAGATCATCCTGGTGATGATCAAGGTGATAATAGAGACCTTGATGATAATGTGTATCAAGAGAGGAATATAGTACCTCTTGATTAGGCAGATGCTACTTCAATAGAAGTTGTAGAAGAAAGAGTTAAAGCTGTTTATGAAATGGGATCTCAGATAGTCCATGAACAATAATGGATTTATTCTTGAAGAATATCTCATGCTGAGGAGGAGAAAAAAGTAAGCAGAGATACAATTTAGGGGGATCATCAAGATATAAGAGCTCAAGTGGTGGGGGAGCCTGAAGCTGGAAGAGTGAAAATCAACACACTCACTCTTTTGGAAGCCTCTGTGTTGTCTGAATGGAAAATCCTTCAGGGATATAATTCACATGGCATAGAATATAATGATTCTAATGGTGAACCTAATAGATTAGTTCCAAAGAGACCAATGGTGGAGGATCCTTTATAGTCTGAGATACTTCCTACAAGTGCATCTGTATTTGGTGTTTCACCTTCAGTAATTCAAATTATAAGTGACTATGTAACTAGTACTAATTTTGAATGATTAAAAGAAGAACATTTATCCACCATTACTAATTATTATTTTCCTATTCCGATATTGATATTGAGTGAATGTGATGATAATATACTCTTTAACATTATTTTTTCTCATCTAGAACCTGAACTAATAAAATCATTGATTCTATTGTTAACAATTATCAAAAGCCGGGAAGTTAGTTGACTGAATTTTTTTCCACTGTCAATAGTTTCTCCATCAAGTATAGGACATCCATGGAAGGAATCATGAATGGTGTTGAGGATATTATTTCCCACTTTCATGTTACTGCTTTTACCAAGTTTAGATATGTTATTGGACACATGTTACACGGTGCTTCAACCTAGGCTGCCCCAGTATCTCATTCCCCAAACATTGAGGCTATTAGAAATAAAATTAGAGAAGAACCGACACCTATGATGTATGGAACTGATAAGAAAAGTATATCAAAATCAGTCCAAACAGTGATTATATCTATGATATTGCTTTATTTTATTCAAATAATGCAACTACTGCTAATGAGGAGATAACTCAAAAGGTATATTATTATTTCAAGAGAATTTACTATAAGCATGATTTTGTTGAACATTTTATGTATTTGGTTGAAAACATCATAATCCCTCTTGTGACACAAGCCTTTGGGGATCAAGTAATTAAGTTCGAGAAGTATACTCCCACAATTGAAAAGATTATTGGGAAAATATAATAATTCGAAATGGAAATACAATATGGTGGGGAGATAATTATAGACTTCATCAATTGGATAAATCACAGATTTCATGTTCAATGTACTAAAATTTTTCACCATAAGATATACCTATAAAAACAACTTTGGAGCCTACTACCTCTACCTCTATGAAAATGAATCCTACCCATTTGCTCACATGTCTCAACCTATCCTTTTTGGCACTCCTTCCCCCACACATCCCATACTAGAACCATCACTATTGAGTGTAATTCCTATAACCTATCTCATAATTCATTCTAAACCATCAGCATTCACAAATTCTACCTCTCCTACTACTATCATTGATCATGATTTTGAAGGAAAGGATGTGGATGATCCTTTATTGAAGAACAAAAAGTAGTGTGGATGTCACTTTAATAGTGATAATTTGATGTCACTTTGTTGAACAATAATGTAATTTTGTAATAAGTTATACCTTCCATTGATTATGGAATTCAGTGTTAATTCATTTGTCTACTTATGTTCTACTTATTGGATTAATATCTTTATTCTTTTTTATAATCCCAAAAGGGGGAGAACGAAAATGCATTATTTATTTTTCCTATTATTAACTCTGATTAATTAGGGGAAAAGAAGAGCTTCAGTATATAGAAATATATATATATGGAAAGTTTATTTAAAAAAATCAGTAATACAGAGATTGTAAGAAGATTGACTAATTTGATAATCAACTAATTGTACATTATAATACTATGATTTCTGATCATCAAAAAGTGGGATATTGTTGGCCCTATATGGTTTTAATAATCGAAAATCATGTTAAATAATATTCAATCATGTTCATTTATGTTAGATCATGTTTAACTAATTTTAATAATAATTAATTATTATTATCTATTATTCGATTATAATTTTAACATATTCTATACATGTTTATAGTCCAAAACATAAAGATAGAAAAATTTGCTATGTATGGGTCACTGATTGTTATAAGTGTGAGTCACTGATATACTGAATCAGTGAAATTATTACTCACTGAAAAAAAAATGACTCATTGATAGTCCAAATGAGTCACCGATAGATCAATTGAGTCACTAATAAACTTAATCACTGATAAAATAACTCACTGACAGAACATTGGACTCACCGATTGGATAAATGACCCACCGACAGAACATATTACTCACTTACAGTCAGACATAACAACATATCAAATGAGGAACTTACAGAACAAATGAATCACTAACAGCCCCACTAACCTACTGACACATGGATCTACCAACATCATGACTCATCGATAGATAGAGTCACCCATGCACTAACCTACTAACGAAGGATTCATTGATTGTGTGACCTGTCGACTGAAGGAATCAGGTATATAATATTCAAAATTTATTTACCCTATAAATTTTAACATTTTATCCAACTGTCTTACTGAGTTATTTAATGCTACTAATTTACTGGTATAACTTGTTCGAGACATCTTGAACACGGATTTCAGAGGTGTGAGGTACAAAAAATGTCCCAATCTCGCCTAATGTCAGAACTACAGAATATAGAAATGAAATCTCTCAAGAAAAAACCATAAAACAGACACAAGAAAGCATATCAAGAGAACCAGTGAAGAAAAGAAAAAAGAACTCACCTCTTAACTGAGCGAAATCAAAGAATAAATTTATGTTCATAAATGTTTAAATTACACTTTCAACAAAAAATATTAGATATGAAAAAACTCGAAGAATATCTCATTTTCCGGAAAAACAAAACATAGAGATTCCATAACACTCTATTTTGGGGTCAGGTTCGAGAAGAGAACTCAAGAATCAAATATAATACATTCAAGGTGTCCATAATCTGGAATAATAACACTCATATCACTCTAAACCTTCTATCATTATTTCTACTCTATTGTTTTCAGTTTTATTAATTTTGATAAGAGTGTGTATCTATAGAATAAACGCCCAATGTCAAATGTGATATGGTCAAGGAAACAAGATATCCACACACTACCATTATCTTACACAATATTTCCCCCATGAAGAACTATGGAAGATGTATCTGTGTGACCTGGTTGTAATCTGTTTCCAATGAATAACTATGGTTGACGTTTAGCTTGACCGGGACAACAATGTATGCAATTTTACACCTAGTCCCAAGGTATGGATCAACGATTATTCATTTGAACTACCATTGGGTAGGATATTTCCAAATTGATATGATTAGGTATCTTTTTGAGAATGAACTTATTTTTTTTCTTCTATTCTATTTCAAATTCAGTTTACTCTATTATTTCTCATATTTTAAAAAAAATAATTTTTCATTGATAGTTGATCTTTGATAATATTTATAACTATTTTGGTTTGGTAAATTAGTTCCAAATGTTATTTCAATCATTCAAATTGGTATAACCTAGAAATAATCTATATTTTGATAAATTAATAGAACAATAGAACTATTATAAATTGCCTACATTTATTGAGTAGTTTATTTTGATTTTATAGTTGGGGTTTTTTAACTATGGTATTTAACAGAATTTTTTATAGGAAGTCAATTCACCCCCTCTTGAGTTTCCTACTTTGACCAACAATGTTCTCCCAATTTAATTCAGGTATGGTTAATGGATTCAATATCAATTTACCCTTTTATCTTTTATCCTTATGTTGTTGGAATACCAAAAATTGATATATAAACTCCGAAAAATATTTCACCATTACATTTCACTAGAACAATTCTTTCAAGTACCTATACATCTTAGTAAATTTTTGATAAATAGATAATGAAAAAAATTAGCATCCTCTAACAGATCCTTCATGAAATCTGGAATGGAAGGATCACACACATTGTTCCTAAACCATACCATTCCATCTAAATCACAGTTAAACTCAGAAACATTTCTGACATTCCTTTAACAGTCAACATTATGCATTTTTTCTTCCTTAATCATTACATAGATAGAGAGTAGAACATTCATTTGAGAAATATAATATTTTCCCTTCTATATAAAATTCTAAAACCATATTTTTATATCTAGAAATATTGGATATTTTTTATTCACTTCATGGATAAGCTATAACAATCCTTTCGACTTAATGAATCGACCACCTTGTTCTCTTTTTGAGGGAGATATTGTATTTGGTTGGCATAATCCATTACCAAATCTGACAATCTAATCTAGACCATGCTCAACTCCTTCTGTATGAATTTATATTTTAGAACATTAGGATTAGTAAATATATCTCACATTTCTCCATTAATATAATTCCTCTGATTATTAAATGAAAAAAATACCACTGCTAACATAAAATCATGAGTGTGGTAACTTTTCTAATGAATATTAAAGAATCGTGAGGGATAAGATATTACCATGTCATTAAATATAAGAACACTTCCCAAACCATTATTTGATAAATCACTATAGATTATAAACCCCTATCTACTAAATAGAAATATATGAAAATGCTAACTGACAAAACTTCTCACGAGATCCTATAAATTTTTTCCGAGATTCGTCTTTCTTGAAGAACATGACACTATTGAGAGTTAAAATGGCCATAGGATTAGAAAGTTGTCATAAATTCACCGTAAATAATCAATAATATCCATCTAAACCATGAATTATATGGATCTCAGTCACAGTGGTTGTTCTAGAATAACATTCAAATGCCTCTGACATTGATGGATCTTCTATTTTACAAAATTATTTGATTATAGGACGCCAAAATGAAACCTTTTTCATTTGAGATTCACACTTAGTAAATTTTTCATATATTTTCTCATTATTAAGGGTCTTATGTACAATTCTAAAATTATCTTCACTATCTTCCTTTATCTTTCAATAATGAATATTTCCACCAATAATGACCATTAGAAACTAATCAAGGTAATATCTAAATACTCAATTCATTAACTTCGTGATTATAGAATGGAAATAAATAAAATATAAATTAATCACTATATAGTCATTATGTCCATACCAAGCATGATATTTTATCTTTGGCATATCCACTTTATTGACCCTCAATTGATAATATCTAGAATGAAGGTTATTCATGGAAATTTATTGAGCTGCAAGTATTTGGAAAAACAAGTCATCAATATAGGGAAGGGGATACATGTTAAAGATCATGGCCATGTTAAACTCCCAATAATTAATGTAAAGTCACATTGAACGATTTTTATTTTTCACAAAATGAATTGGTTCACTCCCGGAAGACACACTTGTCCGAGTCAATCCCTAATCATGGTTTTCTTAGAGTTAATTCTACATTTCCTATAGCTCAATCAGGTCCATTCTATAAGGAGTATTCAAAATGGGTATGGAACTAGGTATGGATTATATTGAGAACTCAACATCATGTTTTAGTGGAATACAAGGAACTCTTCAGGATATACAAAAACAAAATCATGAACAATAGGGATATCATCGATGTTAATTTTCTCCCCATCCATTTGAGATAAAAATACACCTATGAATGGGAATTAAGACTCATAAATTGGATGTAATATCCAAATGATTTTCATTAATAGCATAACATATATAGATGATCATAATAATGTTTGAAATATCAATCATTACATTCCTTCTTTGAAAAATGATATCAGATTTATAAAGAGAGAGGAAATCCATTCACACCATGAACTAAAATTTAACCAAAGGAAGAATGACATTATTTTTAGGAAGAACATTTCCACAATATTCAACCGTAAGGAATCCTAGTCATGATGAAAAATCATCATACCAATAGGGTTTTCACTACTTATTTCAGAGCTAGTTTTTTTGACGAATCAGAACACCATTATCAATTAATATAGATATAAAATGCTTGGTGGATACAGAATCAAATTCCAAATTACTAGTTCTACAGTGGAACTTATTTGTACCTTTCATCACATCATTGTTACAACCATCATCATGAATAGAAATTACATGACATTTTCCATTATCTCAAGGATTATGAGTTTACTGATTTCAATCATCATGACTATCCCATGGGTTAGGGTTGTGGTTTATATAATGATCATTCACCTTATACTTGTAGCATTGAATCATGTGTGGTTCATTCGGTGCTGCTTGTTCTCTATTTGTGTTTTGAGCTAATATCATCTAATCTCATTGGAAATAATTTCCACAATTAAAATATTTATTAGATCCAATGAGGTAATTTCCTAAATGATTAATCTCACAGATATAGAATAAAGTATTTCTATATTCTTTTAATCAGGGATTTTTGATTTTACACTAATATCCATATTCTTACTCCTTTGAAAACTGTGATATTGAAACATGATTCCATCCAACATTTCAAACTTGATTGAACAACAAAAAATATATTCATAGCTTCTAATGTGTCTTATAGCCAATTCACTTATGAGAATTGGCATTAAGACACCAAAGAATCTATCAACATTAAATTTGAGTTGGATAATGATTTATGAAGCGTACGTTGCATGTCTTGTGATATTAGCCTCATAGATACGACAATATTCATTATCCATTTACGTAAATGAATGGAACTATTTCTCCATATTTGAATAAAGAATTTTATAAAATTACAACTTAAAAATAAATTCTATAACTCATCCCAATCATTGGATTCAATCTTATCTTTATGCCTCATATTCTTGATTTGATTCCATCACTTCTATGCTTCACCTTCTTACTGATAAATATCCAACATGACTCTCTGATGCCTCGAACATGAAATAACTAAGAATGTTTTTTAGTATTATTGATCCATTATTCAAAAACATGGGGATTAGAAGACCCTCTAAAAAAGGATGACGTTTCCTCATGAAATAATCAATTGAATTTTGTTCCCACCTTTTTTTCATTTGGAATTACCCACAGATTCATAGATTGATAAAGATTCATGATAATTGAAATATGATTTTTCATTCCATCCCTCATTGAATTTTATTTCTTAGGAGTACAATAATTTTATTTTTTGTCACAATAACCATTAATGTGGATCCTTCGGGTTCCATCCATTCACATGATCTAAACTAATTGAGTAGAAAGAATTTATCTTTATAGAGAACCTCATAATTTTATAATTTCAATAAAATGACTTCTTAGATAATTCATCTACCTTAATCGTAAAAACCATAGGATTATCCTATGTTATTAATAGACAACTTATTTTTAAATCCATCAGGATGGTTAGTGAAGAGTTTGTGAGTTCCCAAATCATATCCCATGGGAGTGTCAAACCAGGTGTATAACAACACCTATTTTCATGTACCAGATTACCATAAGTGTGGACCAAAACATATTTTAAGAATTTTTACCCTTAGTTACATATGTTCTCAATCCACAACAACATGTAGTATTCCAACTGGTATGAATTTATTCAAAAACACTCACTCTATCCTTCACCAAAATTCCAAGGCATTTTCCAACACATTTCTTTATCCTTTTACTTATCCTGAGATATGTCGTTAGAGTTTTAACTAAGGATTTATCATCATAGATCCCAAATATTAACTGTAAAATTTCTTTAATACCAACTATAAAAACCCAATATTTTCAAAAATAAAAATTACAGAACATATGAGGAATGCTTAAACATTGTATAGACAAACGCAGAGAGACCGTAATTGGTCTAGTTTTTTTTGAAACATGGAAACATAAAATCTAGTACAAAAAATGAGCTAAATCATCTCCCACATGGGTTTTCATGACTATAACCATTCCTAGACACCTCAAAAATAATACATATCATCATAACCAAGGGTAATGGAAACATAAAAATTGTTGATCTCAAATGGTCAATAAGGGTAAAAAAATAGACATGAAAGCATAAACATGAGCATAAGGGCATAAGAACATAATCATGAATATAGAAGATTAGACCCTTCATATCAATAATCATAATAGGAATAATTAAATAACTATTGGTATTTCAAACTAAATTAATCATTATAAAATAAAGAGTATAAGACATGAAACAAAATCATGGCAATAAGTCCTGGAATTGTTGAAGATACATATGCTTATAATATTTTTTCCATATAATTCAAGGAATCGCTTCCAAAACCATCTTGGTTATATGGGTTCACTCCCCACATCATCATAGTATAGGTGGTTCACCCTCCATGTCCATTATAGTAGCATGAGTTCAGTCCTCATACCGTCTTGGTAGTCATGGTTCACTCCAATGGCCATCTCAGTAACTGAGGATCATTCTAAATATGATGGTAGTACACAATGGTTATTAAAAATACCATATTAGTCTATACCAAGATAAATAAATCATTTCCCAATTAATTAGATGGAGATATAGGTCTGAACCATCTCTTAATGAAATCATATATATATATATATATATGTTCCATAAGATCATTAAAAATCATAAAATAACCAATTTAATGAAATGGTTATTATAAACATGTAATCATATTATAACCACCATAAAATTTAATATTTAATAGTAATTTCATCATACACATAACCTGTTCAATGGAGTGGGTTTCAAAAGAATATACCCTATGAAAGGGAAACAAGTTTGATAAACAACATTCCCGGAAAACACAATCTATTTAAGGAAATAATAAAAATGAAAAAATTGAATAATTTTCACACAATGGCTTCAATAACACCAATTGATGTTTTCATAGATAGGAAATAATGTTTAAATATATTTTCAAAAAAATTATTGAGGAAAATATCATTTCTTTTTTAAATAATGATATATAAAACATAAAACATTTTAAAAACATTTTTCATTGAAAATATATTTAAAAACTTATAAATAAATATTGGAAAACATTTTAAAAATCCTTATTTCTTGAAAATTATATTCAAGGATATTTTTAAAAACCTTTTAGAAATATTT
Source organism: Viscum album (assembly GCA_963277665.1). Lineage (NCBI taxonomy): Eukaryota > Viridiplantae > Streptophyta > Magnoliopsida > Santalales > Viscaceae > Viscum > Viscum album. The sequence goes on from OY728159.1 coordinate 844,007,434, forward strand.
TTTAAAATCATTGTTTTTCAATAAAATAGATATCTGACGAAAGAGAGAAACAATTAGATTTTACATTAAAATGTTATCGTAGGTACCAAAGTGTGAAAATGGTACTAAAAATGGATATATATATATATATAATAATAATTAAAAGGGAAGAAATAAAATCATTAGTTTTCTTGAAGTATGGATCATAATATTTCATCAACGAAATTATAAATATATATAATCTTAAAAATCTATGAGATTATGTCAATAAAAATTTATAACTTGATAACATTGGATAATAATCTCCATTTTTGAGAAGTGAAATTAAATGAAGCCTAAAATATCATGTATAGATTTATATTCATGATACAAAATGTAAAATGACTTAATGTCTTTAGGTTCATAAATTTTTTTTTCTCAATATAGGAAAATTCAGAGAAAACTATTTTTCAGATTTACTAGCTTTTTAAGAATAAAACCCATGAATGAAGTATCATATAATTGATAAGTGAATACATAAATATTTATGTATATGATATATATAATATAATAATGGGATGTACATAAACCACACAATATGAGAGAGTGTCGAACATAGCATGTATCGCATAGAAATAAAAAGTGAGATGAAATCCCCTAACCTTCCGTTTTGACATTCATCGTAGCCTTTAATGATTCCTATATAATAAATATAAGTTTATTATAAATATTATATAGAAGAATTTAATTATAAATAATAGTTTATATTGTTTTATTATGGCCTTAAATTACCCGCTTTTTAACAATCCTATTTTGAGGTTTCACTTCGAGAAATATTTACTCGGTTCTCACATATGTCTCAGTTTGTTATGTCATTGGTACGTATAGTAATATCAGTATTATTGAATTTAAATTTTGATTTTAAAAAAATTCATATCATGTATATTTTTATTATAATAATATACATTATTAATAAGTATGAAATAGAATACACAATTCGTAGAGACAATATGCCGTACATACGCATGAACAATGTTTCCATTTTAATTGTCTTATTGAAAAAAAGAAATAAACTGACATAAAAGTTTATATTTATATAATATAATTAAATTTAATTTATAATTGTATATATATAATGTATGTTGACTAATAAAATTTAATTTTTTTTAAAATCACATCGCATTGAGGGGGCAGTAATCCACACTTCCTCAAATGAAATTATCCTGATTACACCTAATAGAATGAAAAGAAAATTATTGTTGTAAATGGAATAAATAAGCTTAAAAATAATAAATATCAAATATTACATATGAAAAATTTATTTTCCATTATATTTTCTACCATGAGAGACAGTAAAAGAGAAATGAAAAATCACCGTTTAGTGATGCCGTAATTCATCGTACATGTAAACAGTTTGTTCGATGTCCATTAGATGAAGCTGTGTGTAAGTGTAGGTTGAACCCTTAACATTAGAAAAATCTGAGTATATTGAGGATAATGGTTTTATCATAAAATAATGTAATATTGATATTGGAGGGGTGTAGTGGTAAAATAAATAATACGAGCTTGAGAGAAGACGTTAAATCTTAATCGGGTATCTCCTTTTGGTTTGTGACAAAACGATTCCTTGAGTTTCATTCTACCCAAATAAATAATTCTACATGAAGTTTTGGTAAGTAAGTAGGTTATTTGAGTTGGTCTTTTTGAGCTATGGGTCTTCAGAGGTACGAGGATGTTGGTAGAGGGGGTGGAAATATTTAGGGAAGGGAAAGGACACACTTGGCATTTTTGAAAACAAGTTCGGTGTAGCCATGTTTTTCCAAATTAATGTCCTTCCAAACCAAAAATAAATAAATAATGTAAGGTGCATGGCCGAAGAATGTCTATATAGTAGAATATGGAAAGATTTTTAGGATCTTTTGGGTCTTATATTTAATGGTTTGTACATTGTCACCCTAATTTCTCTCTTAACAGATATAATTAATTTTAATCACTATCACTAATCATTTTGACAAAAAACACAGATAAACTTATTATAAATTATAAGTTATACTTATTCAAAATATTTAATCCATTTATCAAAATTCAAATGACATAATATTATAGATTTAATTTAAAATTAATCCCATAGTCCTGCCGATATTTTGGTTTTACAGTAAAAATGATCAAACTTTTGCTAAGTTATTATTGATAATTTCAATGTAAAATTGGTTATAATGAAAAAAAATTTATTAATTGATATTAATATTATATAATTGGACTATTAAACAAATTATATATATAATAAGACCTAATAAATAAAATAATCTAAAAATTAGTTTCAATTTAAATTTCTATATTTTCACTATTCATCCAAAAATGATGTTTGATAGAAAAATACCTAAAATTCACCCTTAGTTGATTTAAACATTATAAATTAAAAAATAAAGTTACTTTTATCTGATTCAAATTCTAAATGTGTCTAAAACTTATTTTCTCACTTTTACAAAAGTACATTACAAGCAGTTCATTTTGGAAAACAATATTTTTAAATATAGAAGGAATTTACCAAAAATCATATTTTATTATAAATATTTTATATTTATATTAAAAATAATGAAATATACTTAAAAAGTAGCTATTACTATTCATATAACTACATTTAATTGATAGGTTAAAATTATATAATTTAAATAATTATAAAAAGAATGAGATGTTTCATATAAACTCATTGTTTAGTGTATCGTACACCAAGTCGGTGTTGCGTCTAATGTATGACAAGTCTGCTCTATTTGAAAGGATTGTTTGAAATTGTTCATTAAAATATATAAATGAAAATTAAATTTATTCAAAAGAGGTCTTTAATAACTCAGTGTGTTATTAGTATCTACCCTATTAACATATTAATCATTACTCATGTATTAACCCACTTATGAATTTCAAGTAGAATTCATAATTCATTTATAAAAAATAAATATCATCATCCAACCAAATCCATATGATCACAAAAATCTGTAAGGACATTATCAAAGTCTAGAAACAACTATCAAACCCCCCTTTTGACTCAACTAACATTTCAACATGTCCATCATTGGATTAACATTATTATAATCAAAATCTATGCCTATCATTACAATTTGCAATGTTTGGGAATGTTCGCACACACCCTAGATTCCCCTTAAGCAGTTTACTCAACCTCAATGTATCCCATGGGGATCGTGAGAGGTTACTTTCCTCATTTACTAAACCATTTTACTAAATATTTCTAAACCAATACATTTCAAAATAATTATGAAGAAATAGAAAACCACACATCCAAAAGTAAACATCAAGATTGAGGGATATAAATTATAGACCGCTTACCTCGAATTTGTAGATGAACAATCACTTAACCATAGCCTTAGATATGGAATCATGAATATGTTGAAGCCCCAACATATAATGTTATGGAAGAATATGTTTTTAGGGTTTTTTTTTAAATACAAACATAATCAGTGAAACCAATCTATACAAGTAAAGAAGGTAGAGCATTAGAGTTTCCTATAAATTTGATCCACAACCAATGATGCTATAAATGGCCTAGAATTGAATAAGATTTATAAATGGGAGGATTTAGAAGTTTTGGATCATGAGTAATGTTGGAGGTAGAAAATTGAGGAAGAAAATCAGGTTGACCAATTAAAACTACAAGTGGAAAAAAGCAAATTTTTCTCTTTTTTAGGTGGCACACGATTTTGAGGCGCGGTTTGAAAAATTGTGCCAGAACCATTTGCTAGACACTACCAAAGATGGTTCCATGTCACATGGATACCTGGGGCGACCACACAGTGTGAAAAACAATGTGACTACTATACTGAAATTTTCTATTAAAGACCAAATGGTTTGGATTTCCCGTTGCAATTTTTATTTAACCTTTCACCTCTCCTCTTAGCTACCGTTGTTGGGGAACATGGTTTCCTCTAACCTTGTACCAAGCATGAAACATGAACAACATGCCCATAGTTTCCTTTATTTAATGTATCAAACCCAATGAAACACCTCCAAGACACCACATAATCTTGATAAATGTTTTACTAAACAAATTTTATAAGCTTTAATAGAAATTTAAATATGGTCATACCCCCATGAAGATTGAGATCTAATAACCTCTCCTAATTATAATAGCTCATCCTCTATCCTCTCTTACAAAGATCAATGAGAATTCAATGTAAAAAAATGATCAGGCCCCAATGACTATATATTAGTCTCCCTCTCCTATGTCTCTTCCTAAAAATTACCAAGATTCCACAAAAGATCAAATAAATGCATGAAATTACACCAAATTTAATTCTCATTGTGATCCAAAGAACAAAACAGATTCCCCTCAAAGGGAACATCTACCTTATACCCAACATCATTCATAATTACTAAATAGGGATTCTATAGAAACATCTTCCTAAATTGAAACATGAGGAAGAATCACACACAATATCATACCATCATGGAAGAGTTAATCAACACCCCATCATCCTGATCAAAACCATGACTCATGGAACAAATCATATTAAGACATTGATTTCATACATTGAAAATGTAAATGATGACCAAAACTCGAAACCACCCAAAGAAATACATAGTTTTCCCAAAATACTTTCCTAACCTACATCGATCGAAAATTTGAGGCCCGATAGTCCAATTCCATAACTGGACATCTAAAACACAACCCAAACACTTAGGTAAATAAACCAATAAATGTCTAACCATGTTATTATTTTCAATATAAAAACACTATAACTATACTTACTCGAATCCAAAAATCTAGAAACACTAGTAATATTGTCAACAAACCTCTTACCCACTATGGTGCCCCTGACCATGAGCACTATCTCACCAGCTCCATATTCTGTTGGTTGAAACCCACACTATTAAAGAATGCAATGATAACCTCAACTCACATATCACAACTTATACAATGTTTTTCCTAACACACCACACTCAAATATCCATGAGAACCCTACATAGCATTAGAATCCATCCTTTCAATAAAAACATATTAAAATGGACATTCATCCATAACCCATTATAGACAAAGAACAAATTGACCTATCTCTATTTTCCTTCATTTCATAAATGATCATTCCACAAAACATCATACAATAGGTGGTTTAGAGCTTAAAAAATTTGTTCCATTTGATAATTGTGTTGGAGTATTCCTGATGGCCTATATGAAGACACCCATTTTTTCACAGTTTACATGATATTATCTACACCTTTCTATGGAACCTCATCCCTTAAGACATAACTCCCCCATCTGAAACACCTACCAGATTAACTCCCTGAAATTCAATAAAGCCTTCCATCAAGGCATCCACTACCTTCCAAAACACCATCGTGATTAACACAACCAGTAATATTCCTAACAAAGAAACCATTGCTTCTCTGGAATTGATTAAAAAGAACTCGATTATCCCCAAAAACTCATTCCTCTTTAAAATGAACTTATCATTCTAAAAAGTTTGTCGAATGTGTTTGAAAACCCACCACCATCATTCTTTTTTCTAGCCGGCTAGAGTTATCCCTGGAAAAATCATATTAGAAACACCTACTTTCACAATTGGCAAGACACTACTTCATATATCCAAGATGAATTTACGCCAATTGACCATCTATGTTGTCCTAAACCCACCTAAATGAGTCCATTTTTAACTATTTTTGTTTTTATAATTCCCAAACATCATTTCGAGGCCCATCAATGATTATAAAATAGGCATATCAGATTCTTCTTTGAACCACCCTAAGTTAGAATCCAAAGATGGATCAATCCACCACCACAGACATTTGGCTGATCATAAGGAGTCCAAACATGAACCTCATGGGTTTCCCATTAAAATAATAATTCCACAACATACAACCCATGGTTATATCCACACCTCTATGACTAACTTACCTCTACCCCCTTAATAGTGCTACTTCCATTTATATCCTCAAGTAACTCTAACCACTAAAACTGACCCTTCAAACCCAAGAAGAACAACCAAAAAATGTCTGTGGTCATCTAGCTTCCACTAGAATAGGAAAACCAACTTCATCCACTCCATCATCCCAACTTCAAGGAATGAAACTCATGATATTTTTAGACCATCATTTGATCAAAAGGAGATCACCCATATATGATCACTATTTTACTTCCAAAATGATAGCTCCACATATTCCAATCCACAAGTATAACATCCATGAGATCCCACATCTAACAAAAATATATCTATGAAGCTATGAATAAGCCCATAACCATCTCATCATACCTAGGATAAATTCCATATATTTTAAATGGTCATCACTAGCTACAAGTACACTGGGAATTCATTAATGAATACCTCCACAATTATCCATCCTGATAAAAACTACAACTACATGACTCCTCGATTAGTTGAATGTCTCAACTTCCTTCCCCACAAATAACTCATTAACACCTGGCCACTATAACTAAATTTGGTTTCCATCCGAACACACAACTGCTTCCAAACTTTGTATAACATATCCATGAACCAATGCATACTATGGAACAACTTCCTCCATGACTCTTGAGTTCTTCTGGAATAACCAGCAAGTCTACAGCTGAAACACAATGGTCCACCATGTTAATCAGAATCCAATGTTCTCTCACAAATTCATTCTTCCCACTTTTGTTTCATAAAGAATAATATGCTCTTATACCAACCACCTTTTCACCAATTCTATATGGAATTGGGCCTTACCAATTCCTGACCACATTTAAACCTCATCTGATCCATTAAGGACCCACACCTTCGTAAAACTACACACTAAACCAAACTATAGACGTCCTGAGACATAAATCACTTGACCCAAACATCCACCTACACAACTAACCCTACCTGCATGTTAGACAGCCTCATCAGACTGGAGTCATTCTCAATGTTTTCATCCAACAACCCTTCCATTCACACAGTAACCCTAACTACATTAGAACCCCTCACCCCAGATGCCACTCTCATTTCAAAATCTCCAATCCACTCCTTTCTTATCGTAGTCCCTTCCACCAAATTAAAACATATTCTAACATTAAACTTTCTCAACCAACATTTTAGTCACCATAATGATCCTTCCCATTGAAACCAACATTACAACAAACTTAAAACAAACGTGTGTTTCCTTAAGAGACAAATTGTCTCATAATAATGTTGTTTTTATTAAAACTAGATAACACTTGTCAAACACAGGTTCCACCTCTAACGCACCCACATGGGCTACACATTCCATGGCACTCTCCATAATAGGATATCCTCCCTCAATGTTACCCTCAATTTTTAAAATAATTTCATATCATTATCACAACTCAAGTCACATATCCTAAAACAAGTAACCATCCCAGGAATCCCTCTAGTCTAACTTACACCTGTTCAAATAAAAAACATCCATATATGCCTAATGCACCCAATATAACTTAAACTTTTTCTTATACACTCTCATGGGTTTCTCTTGAGGTTAGAAAGATCCAATCCTCCAAAACTAGGTTCATGGGGAACAAGTCACAAGTCCTCATCCTATCCAGGCCATATACGTCAAAGTTCGTACAATTAACCACTCATATGTGGTTCTCCTACCAAAATCCTAGGACATGGTGTTTGGCACACCGAATAAAGAAATTACTATATGATCCAATCCAATAATATCATAACCACCTCTATAGGTACCCCGAACTAAGATATCTACATTAATAGCCAATGAAACTTGTTTGATCACAACCCACAAGGGTTACCACATCCATGCAACCCAATGATATCCCTCAATAACAAAGCTACAACATTTACAATGGTAAAATATTGATTACCCGCTCTACTGAACTTATCAGAACCACCATGATCTCCAAACTAAAGAACTTTCACTTCCCATACCACCCCTGCAAAGGGTCTATTCACAGCACTTGGAATACCCACATCATGTGTCCCTTCATGTTCCAATGTGTTTCACTTGTGGAAATCAAGTCCACCCTCTTTAGAAATAATTAGAGGGAGTTAAAAGAAAAAAATATCTAGATAGACTGACCAATCATGAAAAGACCAACTTTGGATCGAATTTCATCATCAATGTAAACAATCAATGTTCTCATAAAAGTGATTCTCTCATATCTCACACTGGATCACTGGGTTCCCATTCTCTATTTCTAGAATACAATTATTGGTGATGTCCTCTTTTCATCCAATTAGAACACATCCAGATGGAATCACTTAATTAAAATTCCAAACATGATTCTTTAAACACCTAATATTAAACATCATCAATTTGAAAAAATCTTATCTACTAGCCATAAACAACTCATTCTACATAAAATATTAAAATTAACATATCTACACCTAGAACACTAATTTCAAACATACCTATCATATGTAATTTTTAACATGGCATAAATGAACATGCATAGTCACAATTCCTTCCTTAGATACCTTTTAAAACAAATTCTATACTCACAGTGTAAATCACTTCTCTTATGAAAATTTCTTATTTAGAATCATTTTATCACCAAAATTTTACCACATTTATAGACCATTATTAATATAAATTCTTTAACCAGTCCTTATCATTACTTACTTTTTACCCATTTTTATTATTTTTAGGCTCTGATTTCTTCAAATTGCACAAGAATTTAAAGTACATTTTACCCTTCATGTCCCACACACACATCCCATTTTTTCTATCACGGGTCATGCCACAAAACTCCCTTGGTTTCAATCTTGTTCTATGAAAGAAAAATGTCATTAAAATCCCACCATAGAAAAATATCATAAAATATTCATATCAAACAAAATGTTCATAACCTAAGGGTGAAATAATATTCCACTACAAAAATACACACTATGGACCACAATCCCACCATGTTCATTTGAGTTTCCCTCCATATACTGGTTAGTTATTCCCATGAATGAGCTCATACCACGACATGACACATCCTAATATATCATATACAATCCCCAAATAATTAAAATACATAATAAAACATGATCTAAAACAAAATTGAAATGTCCCTAAACCGAAATCCACTAAAATGTTGCCACAGGATGGGTCACAACTAGACCTCAGGTGTGCCTCCTCATACTCTAGAGGTTTCATACAAGAAAAAAGGTTAAACAAATGACATGAATAAACTATACGATATTGTTCAGAGTAAGATATAAAAGGTAAAAATTTAATAATGAAAAAAATGTACAATAAACACGAACATTCATTACAAACCATTTCCCAAAGAGGGTATAAATGACAAACCAATAGTAAATATTACATGTAATACTAGTAGTTATAATGGGGATAAATCCTTTAAATAAATCGCAAAAAACATATCCCCAAAATTTGTCCTGACTTCATGATTGGATCCTCATCCATGCATATCCCGAACTAAAATCAACTCCCTCGAATTTTGCCTTTTCCCTTGCCCTAACCTGTAGTAAATAAATTTTCCCAAGTACCCAATGGTATCCCAACCAAGGTTTGAGTAAAACCAAATAGGATACCACCAGATGTGTCTAGAATATATCCAATTGTGAGATATAGTGAATGAAAAAATTAAACAAATTACATGAAAAAAATACAACTCTTACACCATTATTAAACAATATTCAATTTAACTATTTTAATATTTTATTTTATATTCTTAACAAGTTCTTTTAGTTTTTAATTTAAATAATTTACCCTGTGGAATAAGATGAAAAAATATTATTCATAATAAAATTAATATTCTTCCCTATATCATTAGAGATAATCCTTACACCTACTATTACATTATACATACCTTGGTGCCTCAATATAGGTAATCTCGGAAAATGAAACTGTTAGGGGCGTAGAGTCCTAGTACCTTTCCCTAAACTGTGCATTATAGAGGTGGGGATTATGGCCTCACTCTAACTCTGCCAGTTGGCATAGGCCCTATAGTCCAACACCCAAAAATTATCAAGCCATGACCACTTACTTATTTATCAATTTAAAAAATATACTATATGACAAACCATGCACAACAAATACAAATATCAAATAAAATATACATTTCATACAATATCTGATTCACCGTCATTCCATAACCCATTATAATATTTACAATTTTCATAGCATAGTCCATATAAAACATTTTCCTTTCTTTACCTTAACCCATTTAGAATAATCACCAATTTCAAAACATTATCCCATTTTACATAATCATAAATTCTCATAAATTACACCAATTAACACATTAATTAATTAAAATTTATTTACCCATTAACCATGTTAATCATTACACATGTATTAACTGACTTATGGATTTCATGTAAAATTCATAATTCATTAAGCAAAATAGAGTTTTTTTGTCCATCCCATTCCATATTAATATAGAAAATACAATTGTACATTATCAATGTCTAAAAACAAATATCAATATTCAATTTATTTCACATCTAATATATAAACATGTTTATCATGTTCTCAAAATGGTCAAAATATTTCTATGAGTTTAACATTATAATTTTCCATATGTGGGAATGATAGAACGCCCATTGGGTGGTTCGAATGTTGTATAGTCAACCTCAAAGTGTCCCATATAGATTATGAGAGGATTAATTAAATGTTAAAACAACTATTTTACTAAATATCAATAAATTAATCCATTGAAAAATTTTATAAAATAAACGACACAACCACACATGAAAAACCCACCATCAAGTCTATGGGATATACCTTGTAAACCACCTACCTAAAATTTATAGAATAATCCTCACACAACCATAAACATTAATCTGTATTCATGAAATAATTGAACCTACAACCTAAGATCAACTAGAAATAGGGGATTTCTTGGATTTGAAAAATAAATAACTGAACCAAAATTCCTAATCTAGAAAGGAGATGTAAGAGGAGTGTTATAATTACCCATATCATCGATTCTCAAACAACGACACACTAATTGGAATATAATCGAAGGAGATCGATCATTGGGGGTATTGGGAATTTTGGGTAATAATTATTTAAAGAAGATAAAAAATGAGGAATAAAATTTGGTGGAATAGTTAAAATATCGATCGGTAAAATGAAATTTCTCACTTTTTAATGGGCTACATGGTTTGGACCTATGATTTAATAAACTATGAATTAGCCTCTTCCTAAGAGTGGTCCATATTCTAGAGTTACCTAAGGATACAGAACTTTTTGAAAAAAAACATGAACCAACCATGACTATGTCAATGACCTTTGAGTTTTGATTTCATTATTGCATGGTTTTCTTGGCCGTTAACACCTCCTCTTGGCCAACATGTTTTGACAAAACAGTTTCCTCTATCCATGTTCCAACCATTCAACATGCATTGGATGACTATTTTTCTCCTTATTTCATACCTCGAACACCCTAGAACTCTATTGATCCTCCTCATAATACTAGTAAAAATTCAAGTAACCAAATTTAATAAGATTATACCTCCATGAAGTCCAGTATCGTACATCGCTTCAGGATATAGTATCTTCCATACACATGGGAGATGTTATCATATGCCGTAAAAAATGAAAGTAAAAGACTATATATGATATACTAATTATTCAAGTAAAAATATATAAATAATACGATGTATATATATGAAATATATTCATCATTATATAGAACTCTGTGAGGTACTAATGGAAAAAATGGCATTTATTCACAAGCACGTAGACCGCGGTACAGATGAATGATAATTTCAAAGCCCATTTTATGGAAGTTTGGATGTTTGTCTGTTATAAATTTATTATAAAAAACATATGAATATATATAATAATATAAGGATATTATATCATCAATGTTTAATATAAAATTATGTAGTTGGAGTAAGATACAGAAAAAAATAGATTGTTGAACAACATTACCTCTTCTTTAAGAAACATTCTTAGGTTTGAAAAAATACTTCTAAGGTTATATTTCATCAATGAAAAGGATTTTAAGATGAGTTGAGTGAAGTTGTTAAGGGATCTTTTTGCGGATTTGTCGAATCAGAAGGGTTTTTAGTTATGCAAAATAATTAAGAGGGGGTTTTCTTGTATATGTGAGGTGAGTGGCACACTTATATGTTTTGGAATGTAAAATATGTACCAATGTTATTCCTTCTGGCCTTAAGGTCCAAAATAGATTTTTATTGTGACTTATACATTATAGGGTGAAAATATGAAAATAAAATTGTTTTTAGAAATAAATTACTTCAATTTAACAATTATATTTTGAAATTATGCCTTAGAAAATAAGTTTTTCCTTAATGATAATAATTAATTTTTACAATTTTCATATTTAATTTTTACAAAAAATTAATTTTACCTTATTAATTATTTTTATTTCTTATATGGAATTCATTTTTTGGAAATTCAATTCTCATATTTCGGAATATTTAATTTAAAATTAATCCAGCATACATGATGAGAAAGTGGGATTTTAAAGTGAAAATGATAAAAAGAATATAATGTTTTTATATAAAAAATCAATATGTAAATGATTCAAATGAATTAAAATTTATAAAAATATATATAATTAAACCATTGTTACATAAAAATAAATGTAAGTTATTAATTATTTTTGTAAATTATTTTGATGAAAATGTAGTTTTTAATTAATCTTTAGATGTTTTCATAATTCATCAAAAAATGAGACAGTGTAGAAACATAACAGAAGGTCATCATAATATAATTTTTAAGTTCTAATTCCAAAAATTATGTCAAATTGTTTGGAATAAATTTTATATATTTGGTAAAATATAATTTTAAATTACATTTTCAAAACCCGACTAAACTGTCTTTTTAGAAAAATTAATGATTTATGAAATCAATTTTTTTCTTATACATAATTTTTTTTCATAATTAATAGATAACTATAATTATCATAATATAGTTATTATTATTAAAACCCTCTAACATAATGGCTCCGATATAATTTCATACAACATTATTTTTCATTTCAACTTGGGCTTATGTGATTTTTAATTTATCAAAGGGATTGAAATTATTTTAAAATAAATATTTCATAAAATAATATGTGCTTTAATTTATTATAATATTGTTTCTTCATTTAATTCATTATATATAGAAAATTCATATTTTAAATTATCATGGTGTTATAGTTTAACTTATGCTTTAAATGGTTATATTCCTATTAATTTATCTAATATAACAACTTATATATTACATCATCAAATTTTGTTTAGACCCTTTATATGTGTTCTTAATTATAAAGTTTGTTTTAATGAGTATCTCAAGAGAGTATCTATATATGTATACAGTGCAAGGAAAATTCATTATGGACCAATTTAAATTGAGTATATACAAAACTAGCCTTTTTTAGGGTGATTACCCCTTGAAACCTCTACATAAAAAAAGGTATCTATTTTCCAATATCAATAATATGTTGGAAATTATTTGAAAACAACATATATAAAACTACAAAAATATATGATTTTATACGACAGATTGACTCATTTTATTGGTTTTTAATAAATATTTCTCATCAAATTTCCCTATCTTACTACACTAATACCTCATAATAGCAAAACATTTGTCTAATATAAACTTAGAAGACCAAGATCTGAAATCCTTGGTATGGTGAAAATAACCCTTTATATTTATATTTACTTGACAAAAGGTGATATATCCCAAGTAAAAGATATATAAATTCGAAATATTTATGTATTAAATCTCACAATGTTCGCACAATCCCATAAATGTAAAGTTAAAGATCGAATAAGACTATCTACATAAGAAAATAATTTTACTACCGATTATGATACATATCCAATATTATTTAATACTAAAATCCCTTCTAGAATTCCTATAATATATACTAATTATCGTAACATGGAGATTGTAATTTTAATATAGTGGTTATCTTATGTTCTACGTTGGGGAAATAATTAATATCTCATGCATGGTTAGATTATTAGAATGACATAAAATATGGGTTAGGGAGAAATACAGTACCAAAACAGGTAGGGCATAATAATAGTTTACCATAATCCATGAACATAATAAATGTAATCAAAAAAATTAAATATATTACATGGAATATGAGTGTATAAAGATGATATAATAAACCAGATCCATGGAGCATAATCAATTGTATAAATATATAAAATTATATGTAAATTATGAATAACAATAATTTATATTGCTAACATACACATATAAATATTATAATTTAGAGTGGGGAACACTATAAATTCTCAAAAAAACAGTAGAGTATGACTCAGTACATGATACCTATATTGATCTAGGAATCACTACACAAATACCATAAACACAGTGTAGTGGGAATCACTACATTATTCCCATAATATAGAGGATCCACTATTTCATTAAAGGGTAATATAGGACCCTAACCATAATGATAATTATAATATTCATCATCTATACATATTTGGGCCATTAGATCATTAAAATATGCATACTTTATGAATCTTTTAATTATTTTGTTGAAAAAGAATTGAATTCATGGAAAGAAATTCCAAGATCATTCTATAATACATTTGGTGAAAGAAGTTGGACAATGGCACAAAAATAACCCATTATAATATAAGAACCTTTAAATAAGTTGACATAGAGTAAATACTTATTATGGTGATTGTACAAATCACTTGAAAAATAAAATAAAATACCCAATTTTGAATTACATGAAAACTACATAACCCATTTTTCCTTAAAATGAAATCGTTTTATTATTATAGAAAATATTAAAACATGTCCACTACATCAATTAGACATTATTTTTGAAAAAAATTATTAAATAAAGATTATTTCAAAAATATTCGTTTAGAATGCATAAAATATAAAATCCCTATTATTTATTAAAAAATAATACATGATTTAATTAAATAAAATTACATTTAATACAACCCCAGAGATCGAGAAGTGTACTGTCTTTGAGAATTATGTTCATTTCACTATAAATTTGAACATAACCTATAACATCCATGTTGAATAATAATTTAACATGCTTGAGCCTCAAACTAAATTGGATATCTAGGAACAAATACATAAGGAAGGGGTGAGATATAAATACCAGTAATGGAATAATCAAGTCATAACATGAAGATAATAATACATGATGGAAAATAGACATAACAATTGGAAAAAAGAAACATGAATCATAAATCATGATATAACATGATAATAATAGCATGAGAGTTGTAGAAACAACTTAAACCCCTGCATTATAGGTCAAGGATAAACCATCAATACATCCTGGTTGAAAAAGTACGTTAAAGTAATCAGGTAGAAAATTATCCCAACATGTTGTATCATGATACTAATTATTATCCAATGTATTGGAGAACTCTATAATTTTGGTTTCACCCATCACATTTATATCATTATCATGATTAATTGTGACACATAGATCATAAAACATGGATTAATTCATCATAATTTATCCCATTATCATAGATAGAGGAATAAATACATGCTAGCCCCTAACCAAAAGGTATATGTTCACAAAACTGAAAACCCCTGATAGGAAATGTCTAAGGTATCCCCTCCATAATTGGTTTGGCATGATAAATTATTATGAGAATTCAACATCATAACTGCATCACAAAAAAAATCAGAAAAATGGGATTATGAGAGATAAATGGGTCTCTCATAATTTTTACATGAAGTGAGAAATAACTGGGAGATGGAAGGACATGTCTACGCATACAAAATATGAAAAAGAAGGAATACAATAACAAATAATCATGGATAAAAAGAGAATAGAAAAGATGCTAACATAATTTTGTAATGTTCATGGGTGTACATGGGACAGATTAATGAGAGTAAAATGGGACCCTCCTCATTTATTAATAATAATGTAATTATGTGGATATTTGAGAACATACCATGCCATTATCAATTGAAAATAAAAGGTCATGGCATGATAAAGAAACATGGATAAAGAGGGGAAAGGAATGAACACTTACTTTAGTGTGTGACTCCAAAAGCATGAAAAGGGGATTTGTTTAGTGCTTTGGGATCCTTGGGATGATTCCCGAGAGGGTATGGAATACTAAGGACCTGATCCAATGATTTTTAGTGAATAATTGGTATCTTGTGTGGGTTTATATATGGAAATTAGTGGGGAATTATTTAATATTTAAGAATACTATTTTTTGGACTCTATAGAATTAAATATTCAAAACTGAAAACCTTCCAAAGGTTTTTCACCAGGTTTAATTGCTATGGGTAATTTTTTTAAATTATTTTATTAGGTGATGTGATGAAAATATTAAAATAACTCCCTTTCTTATGTGGACGGGTGAAACTTTTAAATAAATGAATTTAAACTCATAAAATATATTACATAATTTGAAGGATTCATAAAGGAAGTATAAAATTAATAAAATAAAAATAAAATCAAACTATTTTAAAGGGAAAATATATATTTGGTTGAGGATACCCATTATAGTATTCATTACATCATTTTTGGATCATTATGATGTCATAAAAGACACTGTATATTTATATTGAATATACTTTTTACCAAAAAATTCAACGATCTTTGAAAATTATGAAAAATTTATCATTGGATTATTTTGAAGTTTTTCATTCAAAAATAATATTTAGCATATCTAAATAAGTTTTTAATGAAATTCATTTTGAAATTTAAAATAATATTTGAAATTAAATGAAATACTATGGGTTTTTAACAATAATAATTTAGAAATCTTTATAAAAAGTATTTTTCACTTCATTAATAATATATTTCCATTTATATTTAATAATAACATTTAATAATATAATTTAATTAAAATAAAAATTATTTTAAAAAATACAATAATTCATCAAAATAAATATATTAATTGAATTATAATATATAATAAAAATACATTTTTTGTTTTGTTGAATTAAAATCATTTATAAAGTAAAAATAAAAATAAAAATAAATTCATTTTACGTATTAATATTATTATGGTATTGATACATATCCAATTAATAAACTGATGTACACCCTATGTGTAAGAGGAACGATGGTGAGACATTCCTGGGGTTATCTAGGGAACATGGTTTGTGTAGTTATATCAATGAGGCTAAACTTCTCTCATAGACAGTTTCACGAATGCTAAAGTTATAGGGTCTATGCTTGGGCCTAGTCATGTAAAAATCCAAAAGATACCATCTCCCTTATAAGATATGATAAGTGGTCTTAATAGGGCACAATTCTTCTGGATAAGGCTGTCACATCCTTTTTCATTTCCAATTTCATTTTTAATCCCCATATTTATACCAATCTTGTGATCATTGTTTAAAGGATATGTTATCAATGGTAAATATTATTAACTATCTTTTGAATACACTAAGATATAATAAAACAACTTAATGTTTTTTCTATAACAATGTTACATAATAAGACATTATATAATAAAGGAATTTTAATTATAATTGTTTTGGTAGTAACAATCATCCCCCATTTAGAAACTCCACCCTCTAAATTTTTATTTCACCCACATAAAAACAATAAAGGTAATTTTTCCTCACCACATCATGTTATTACAATGTTTTTTCATCAAACATGTGGTTTCTCCACCAAACCTTGACATGGTTCATTGTCTTATTTCGTAGATTATTGTTTCTAGGATCTAAGATCTTCACCAGAATTTCTTCATATGAGATTTTTCCAATGGTACCACCTCAAGATTTAATACATGTTAGAGGTTAGGTATGTACTTTCCCAAGAGTGATACATGGAATATATCATGAAATTGAAGTAGGTTATGTGAGAGTGAAATTCTATATGATACCGGTCTGATGCAATCAAATATATAAAAGGAGTTTTTGTATATAGGAATTAGATTTCCCATGTTCCAAAATCTCATAACTTTCTTCCATGGAGATAAGCAGATGAATACCATGTCTCTAGTATCAAGCTCTAGTTCTCATTGACGATTGCCAGCAAGGCTTTTTTTTACTCTGGGTGGCCTTGATTTTCATGGGAATGGTCTTAAACATTTCCACCATTTCCTCGACCATTTATTGGCCAATTAGTTTTCATTTAGCAACATCATCATGACAGGTATGTTTACTTCACCTCTTCATATAAAGAGAATCATAAAGAACCATTTGGATAATCAAGTGGAAATTTTTTTAAGATAACTTGACCAATGGATATTGTTGATCCTACCCTTTATTTAAGTCAATTGAGAACTATCTATACATGTATTCATGTGTATGGATAGTCCACTCTGATTGGATATCAGTTTGAGGGTGACAAGTCGTGATGAAGTTCAACATAGTGTTTAGAGCATACTGGATAATTTTCCTGAACCTGGAGCTGAATCATGGATCTCAATCGAATAAAATCGATAGTGGTAATCAATGGACCCTGAACACTTCCACAATGTATATTTAAGAAAGTGGATCTATTGGGAATTACTCTCATATTATAATGAAGTATGCATTCATTATATAGCAATAAACCATAACCCATATAGAAATATTTCATATTCATGTATTTGGAAGATTTGTGACAATATCCATGATGGTGTTTTCTCATTTCCATACTGGTATGGGTAATGGTTACATCACCCCCTTCTATTCTAGACGTTCTTCTTTTACTTGCTAACATACAAGAAATAATTATGTATATTCTACAATATCCTTCTCTATATTGTCCCACAAATATTGTTCTCGGTGATCTCGATACCTCATTGTGGTTCTTGGGTGGATGGAGAAGGTTGAGCTATGTGCATCATCCAACATATCCTTCTTTAACTCATGATTTTATGGTACATGTAGTCTTGATCCCAATCTCACAACACATTCATCATTAACATTAAACTCCATGGTTTTCCCCATCCTTATAGCTTCCACTTTAGTCTAAATTTTTCATCCATTTATTGAGAGTCATTTAAACTCTCAAATGTGATGGTTGAAGAATAATTTGTGAAATTATTGATGATGTTCCTTCCTTTATGATTCCCATGTCCATTACCATTTAGTCTAAGATGATCATATCCTTATCATCTCTCACTAATGAATGATTTTCTAGATCTATTCTACATAGAGAAACATCCTCTTTATTGAAATTCCAAGGATTTTAGTGAATTGAATAGTTATATTGTTTTATCATCTCAAACCATCATCATTTGTGCATATTAAACTACTTATTTTTGAATATGTAATTGAGGATTGTGTGATCTGTATACATTTTACACTTATCCCAAATTGATAATTCCACCATATTTTCAATGTGAAGATCACTACATATAGCTCCAGATCATGTCTTGGGTACTTCTATTGATGCTATTTCTACTACCTTGAAGTATACACAATTACTTTTTCACATTTACTCAACACCCAATCCATTCCCTTCATCAAAGAATTGTTGAATTCCATGAGAATCCCTCCACTTATGGGTAGTATGGGTAGAGGCATAGTAATATGCCTCATTTTAAACTCCTTGAATATTTCTTCACATTCATAATTCCAAGAAATATTAACTCTCTTCATTGTATGTTTTGTAAGAGGTTTGACAATCATGAGAAATCCCTCATAAATCGATGATAAAATCCCAATAACCCAAGGAAACTAAAAATATCCATAATATATTATGTCCTCAACCATAATTCAATTTAATCAATAGTTTAAGGGTCCATATATATTACATTTCATATTATGATATTCCCCATGATAGATACTTCATTGAACCAGAACTCACATTTTTTATACTCTGCATGAAGCTTCTCCTTTTTCACGGTTTTTATTATAGTGATCAAATGATCCCCATGTTTCACTTTTCATTTAGAGTATATTAGAATATCATTTATAAATACTTACCATTTTTTTCATGTAATCACTAAATAATCAATTCATCATGTCAAATAATATTCCAATAGAATGAGTGATTATATAAGGCATCACTAGGAATTTAGAGTGCATGTACCTAGTATGAAAAAGCTATCTTGGGGATATCCATCTTTTTCACCCTATCTTGATAATAATTTGATCATAGATCAACCTTGGAGATATATAGTTCTCTATGTAGCTGATCAAAAAAGTCATCATTCTATATAAGATGATACTTTTTCATTATCATGATCTTGTTGAGCTCAGGCTAATCAATGCAAATATGCATTGACCCACCCTTTTTCATAAGAAGGAGGACTTGTTCACCCCAAGGTGAAGCACACTAGCATTCAAAACTATTTTACATATTCTCCTACAGTTGTTTTTTTATCCTTAAGTTCGACAGCAGATATTATGTATAGATTATTAGATAATGGTAATACCCCTGGTATACGA
This sequence comes from Viscum album, assembly GCA_963277665.1. Taxonomy (NCBI): domain Eukaryota; kingdom Viridiplantae; phylum Streptophyta; class Magnoliopsida; order Santalales; family Viscaceae; genus Viscum; species Viscum album. The sequence goes on from OY728159.1 coordinate 844,027,606, forward strand.
TCAATTGAACATTAAAACTATCGGCTAAGTGGAACAACAAAAAACTCCTCATGAAACACATTATCAAATTTCCTCAAATGGGAATGTATTATAGGATTATTATATCCATAGAGTCATTCATTTGAGGTAGATACCCTTTCTAAAGGGGAAATAAAATTAATTATTGAGACGATGGTTCTAAAAAAGATTCATGCTCCACCTTGCAGTTGTACATAATCGTGAATCGATTATCATTATGAAGAGTGGTTTCATTCTCATGAAAATTTCTATTGGATCTATAGAAAAAAATCCAATATATGAATAGAATTTCATAAAAATACACCAATAGGAGTATGAAAAGGTTCATCATGATGGTGATCCCACAAAGTTTGATGGGGGATGAGTTATATACTTTAGATTAAAAAAATTCCCTATTTTATAATTTCATAGATAACTACACTTCCATGATTTGTGATGGTGTTTGAATAGTTTTTCTAATCATTCGTGATATGAAGGAATGCGTAGAACCAGAATAAAATTTTTTTTGTTCTCTATTATTGAATGAATAAGAAGCATACATATCAAAAACACTTTTTCTAGATCCACATCAGTAGTTGTGATGGAAAAAGTGCTCCCTTTTTCCTTAGAGGTTAATAAATACCTCTAAAACCCCTTAGATTAGTACATTAGTCTGAAAAATGCCCTTGTTCCTTGAAATTTTAGTGATGAAAAACATAATTAGGGTTGAAAACAGAATTCCTTTCCTCTATCACAGTAGTAGGGCTTTTTGCCAGGTGATTTCCATCTAGGTTCCCTTCCTTCCCCCACCTAAAGAATTTTCTCATAACCTAGAGGAAATTTCCATGGTTTTTATTTCCATAACTTTGGGAAGTGGGTTGTTAAAATTTATTGGAATTTTTAGATATCTTTATCAGGAAAAAATGATTTTTATCCATTTTACACTTCATATTCCTATAATACCTTTGAGATTAACTAATAATTATTTCAACCTTGAGGGAAAATCATACAATTTCTTCATTGTAATCAAAGTCATAGATCACAAGGGATTTTCGTTGAATTGGTTCTATCCCACCAAAAAGAGGATAGTAATTCACTTGGGGGTGATGAAAAATTAAATGGGTTATAATGAAATTATTGCGAGGATTAATTCAAACTTTTAATATATTCTACGTCTTTTTTATTTCAGGTAAGGAAATATCGTTCCATTTTAAGACATAAGATCTTAGGTTATTATTATTATGAACAGTTTCTAGAAATTATTCCATCCCATCACCTCGATATCTTCCTTATTATTTGTATTTTTAGTCATTGTCCACCATTGATCAACTTCATCCTCCCTATTATAAATAGAAAAATGAACATTCTGTTGTTATGAGCATTGAAAGATGGAGAGGATCTTATTAATGGAGTTGATTCATTGTCCTATGATTAAGTGATAAAATGATTCATTGAATGTTGTGGGATGTTGTTGTATGAAGATTTTTATTGTATCTCCTTCTCTTTTAGGTGGATGTGAATTCTCCACCTGATCCAAGCATCTATTTAGAACCTGGGTCATATAAGAGAGTATCGTAATGAGATTTATAAATCCTATTTTTATCGAGATTTTCATCTCTTTGGGGAAGTCCTCACAATGGCAATCACGATTACTGTTTCCATTATTCCCCATATTTCCATACATTGGTAGGACTAAAAATAAAATTAAGGGTGATTATTTTCAAAAAATTAAACATATAAAGGGGAATCGAAGGATAATAAAGGGACAGATTGTAAATGACATGTATTTCATTATCTTATGATCTTCTGAGCAACAATCTATATTATTCATGATCTTTTTCAAAACATAAAATCTAATGTAAATTTAATGTTCCCCTAATAATTGTATGTACTATGCTTAAGAATTTACCAAAGAATATCCCTAGGGATTATCAATCTAGGTGTCCAATAAGGCCCATTTTTATATATCAGGTTACCCCAAGTCAGGCTCGGTACACCTTGTCGAAGTTGTTAGCCCTAGGAACATATGTTCTAGAACCATGTCTAATTTTTGTATCCTGAAATAGAATTATTTTCTTAATAAACCACTTAATCTATATTCAACAAAATTTTAGATATGTTTCTATATACATAGTCTTATCACTAATTATTTTTCTAGAGTTTTCGAATCCTAATCCCAAAAATATCATAACATATCCTATAACACCATCTATAACAACATCACTCTTTATTACACATTCATACAAGATTTATTTTAAAACATTAAACATAATATATCCAAAAATATAAAGAATCACGGTTTCTTTTAGAATTCTGTACATTTCATTACAACATTAAACATGAAATACAACATCCCTATTGAAAACTACATTAATATATTTGCGCATAAAACTTCATTTGATATACTTTAAAAAATAAATAAGAAAGGGGTAAGCTGTAAATTATAGTAATGGAATAATCATGGCATAAAATGAAAATAATAATACAAATTACTCAATTTATATAACAATAAGAATAAACAAATATGAATCATTAATCATGATATATCATGATAATCGTAACAAGACCAATGTTCCAAAAAATTAAAACATGACGTCATATGTGAATGCTCAACCACCAAGACTTCTTAGTGGAAGAATTCCCACCAAGAAATATGGTACACCCATATCCAAACATGATTTATCATGATATTATACATTACCTAGTTAATTGGAGGGCAATTTAAGTTTAGGTGCACCTGTCACTTTAATTTCATTCTCATGAATAAGTGTGAAACACTGATCATAAAACATGGATTCATTCATAAAAATTAATTACAAAACGAGTGAGTGTGGTATAAATACATGTAAGTCTCCAAGATAAAGGTATATGTGCATAAAATTGAAAACCCCTAATATTAAAGGTTTACTGTATTCACTACACAATTTGTTTGGAATTGAAAATTGGGATGATTATTCCGCAACATAACCTCATCACAATAAAATTAATAAAATGGGTTGATGAGAGAAATAGTGGTCTCTCAAAATTTGAACATTAAGTGGAAGGTAATAGGGACATTGAAGGACAAGTACACACATACATAATTATAAAAATAATGTATATGAAGATAAATAATATTGAATATAAACATAAAGGAAATGATACACACAAAATTTCATCATAGTAACGAGTTGTCTTGGGAGGGATTAAGGCCACTAAAAGGGGTCTCTAGTAATATATAAATAATATGGAAATTATGGGAGTGATTCTAAACCATACCCTATCATTAGAACATTAAAATTAAAGGGCATGAAAATATAAAAAAACCTGGACAGGTATGAGAAAGGAAAGAACCCTTACTAGATTGTGTGACTCAAAAACCTTGAAATGGGATTCATGAAATTCTGAAGAGTCTTATGAAGATTATATATGGGGTAGATAAGAGTAAGGATGTGTTAAAAATATTTTATTTTTTGGAATTTATGTGGGAGATTAGGTTGGTTTATATAAAGATTGTGTGGGTAATTTTCTAATATTTCACAAACACTGGTTTTTGTCTTTATATAATAAAACATTCAAAACCACAAATCTTCTCATGGGGTTTCCCATGTTTTTTCCAAAGGGGTTTGTTTTAAATAATATTATTGAGAAATGGTCCCAACATAGTAAAATATTGTCCTTACATAAGTTTTGTGGAGTCACACTTTTAAATAAATGAATTTATAATAATATAATATATTTTATTATTTGGTGGTTTCATAATGAAATTTTATAATTAATAAAATAAAAATAAAATCAAATAATTTTAATGGGAATACATATATTTGTCATAGTATACCCATTATAATATTTACTACATCATTTTGGATCATTATTATGTCATTAAACACATTGTATATTTGTATGGTATTTAATATATAACTGAAAATTCAATTATCTCCTACAAATATGAAAAAGTTTCCATTGGATAATTTTGACTTTATGTTTCCAAAAAAATTATTTTAACTAAATAATTCTGAAAATATTTTCGTTTTTACATTTTAAATTAGATTCTATATTTAATGAAAAATGATATGTTATTTACAATAACTGTTTTTAAACCCTTATAAAAAGTACATTTCACTTCATATAAATTATATGACTATTTGTAATTAAAAATACTATTTAATAATATACTTATTAAAAACTAGTTATTTATAAAATCCATGAATTCATCAACATGAATCCCTTAATTCAATTTGAATATTACCTAATAATACAATTTCTATTTAATTGAATCCAAATCAATATCATTTATAAAGTAAAAATAAAAATGAAAATAAATTCATTATACATAATCATATTATTACGGTCTTGATAAATATCTCTTGAGTAAACCAGTTTATGCCCTAAGAGAACAATGTGTGATGGTGAGACTTTTTGGGGTAGTTCGGTGGACATGGTTTGGGTCGTGATCTCGAAAAGCTTGAAATTTTCCCGTAAACAATTTCAGTCATGATAAAGTTACAAGATCTCTACTTTATCTTGATCAATATAAAATCCCATATATGTTATCTCCTTTTTAATCTATGATAAATTAGCTTCATATGTTATGATTATACTAAATGTGACCATTACCTCCTTTTTCAATATCAGTTGGAGTTTTTTGAAGATATATGTTTATATTAATAATCGTACGAGTCTTTAAGGGATAAAATTATGTGGTAATGATTCCAATTGGTATTTTAAATCAATTTAGATATAATAAAATAATTTTATATGTTTTTCATAACCATATTATATAATAAATCATTCAATAATAAGGCAATTTTATTTATAATAGTACATGTTGTTATTAAAAACTGTTGGGAAATTCATTCTTTAAAAATAATAATTTTAATTAAAATTGATAATCTCTATTTCCAGTAACCAATAAAACATCTAGAAATATTTTAATATTTTAATATTTATATTTATTTTAAAAATATTTTGGAGTTAAAATCTGTTAGATAATATTTTGAAAAATAAAAGGAAATCATCATAAATAAAGATGTTTATATGATGAGGGAAACCCTTAAAGAGTTTTTATAGAATGATTTACTATACATGAATAAGGTAAAATATTGAGTCACATTAATCAGCCATTTTTAAAAATTTGAAGTGGAAAATTTTGGTAAATATTAAATTAAAAGGATTTTCCATAATATAACCTTGTAAATGATATAAAATATTTTAGATGAAATATAAAGTGGGTGATAAAAATTTTAATTTTGAATGGATGAATAACCTTTTATATTTTAAAAAATATATATTTTGAGAAAATAAATAATATAAAGGGGAATATAAAAAGATTTTGGAAAACGGTAAAAAATATGAATATAACAGGATATTAAAAGTAATGAATTTCCCTAATTTAAAGGGGGGGAATTATAGTGAAATGTAAATGTTTACAAGGATAAAAAAATTCATTAATATTTTTGAATTATTTGAGGAAATGATATAATTTTTTAGAGGAAATTCATCTAGGAAAAATATATTAATAAAAATTATATACTTCAAATATAAGAAGAAAAAATTTCATTAAATAAAATATTATGTTTGAAGAATCCTTGTTTTGAAGAAAGAAGTTCATGAAGAGGTCTTATAACCTAATAGAAATAGATTTTAGTTATCAATATACAATATGGCTTTAGTAACATATGAATTTAGAACCATGGAAAATAAGTCTCTTTATATATTTTCAAATCTATATGATTGGATGAAAATAAATAAAAACCCAATTCCATATAAATATATACATACCAATTAAATGAAATATGTGTTGAAGACTATAAAAGCCCATAATTTTATGACATGTCACTTAATAAATTTATCTTCTTCGATAATGTGCATTACAATGAACATCAAGCTTATAAAGTTTATTAAATATTTTTTTATTGTCACCACCTAGCAATTGAAATGGAAGAAATGAAATAGATTAAGTAAATTATGAATATATAGTTTATAGATATTTATAATTGAATATTTTTACTACCAATTTGTTATTAATGGAAATAAATAACATTTTATTAGAAGATATTTTTTTATAAAAAACATTATTTATGACCACCATGGTATTTTATATAAATAAATTAAATTAATAATAATTAGGGAAAGATACTTATTAAACATATATATTATATATTCAATTATATTTTTTATATTCCAAAAATTATTTTGAGAGGATTAATATAACAATAAATCTAAATTTACCCATAATAATATATATTCCTAAATATAGTTTTACAACCATTTATTAGAGAAGTATTTTTAAAACAAAATTATGAATATTTTATAAGTTATATTCCAAACATATAAAATTCATTATTATAATAAGAATTTAGAAATTATCATAAGGTGATATTATGGAATTTTTTTGAATCAAATTCTAAGGGAATAGCGAAAATAGAGGTTTTTTTCAACTTTAAATTTTTATATATTAAAATTCAATTTATTATTTTAGTTAGATCTTATCTAATAATTTTATAATCATAATTTTTTGAATAAATGAAAATTTTACATAAAATTTAATTTATTCATAGTTTTAGAATTATTTCCTTAAAATGGAGTCTTTTTTTAAATTTTAAATTGTGAGAAATGGTTAGGGATTATTTTTTGTGATTTTTCTAAATATAGATTAATTTTTATAGAATAGTGAAATATGATCATTTAACATACTTAATAAAAACATGAAATGATTATTCATAGATGATTTATGGATTATGTAAGACCATAATATCAAACTATCCATATTTATTTGAAAGTAATTAGTCATAATTATCAATATATTCATAGTCTATCAGAATAATAATTATCTAAGGAATAATATAATGAGAAAACACATCTCTTCTACCAAATTAATACCACCCTACCCACTACTTATCCTTGTATCTCTGAAGCCATGAATGTTGTCCAATTAATACAAAATATTATTCCAATGTATCTTCCCCATGTCTAGTGGACTTTGGAATCACAATAATTCCAATCCTAAGACCCTTATATAGATTTTGATGGAGAATGATTCAAAAGGTAAAATCCTCATTCACATTCATTAATTTCAACTTAGCTTTTTTTCATTTCTTGTACATCCAACACCTCCTCCATCTAAACATACTAGATGACACCAATATCATATATATTCTATTATTTTATTTAGTCAATGAAAAATCCATGATATGTTCTATTCCTCTTTCTTTTCTTACAATTAATGAAACATCTTATATGAGGTGCAGATTTACGGCTTTCATGGATGGCTTCTTTTTGTTTTTCAATTATACATTCTAGGATGCTCCACAAACAGTATTCAAGGTTAAACCGTATAAAAATATTTTTAATAAATGTTATTTGATATTTTTGAACTCGTATATATACATAATATTAATTAATAAAACAAAACTAGTGGGTGATGATGAATAAATGACAAAATAATCGAAATGATTTTCACTAATGTCTTATCTAATGATTCATCTACACCTAAAATCAGAAAATGACTTATATAACCATTTAATCATTTTTATTTTCATTAATAACATATTATTTCATTTTTGGATAACTATTTATATTTTACATGTTTTTCTCTATATATACAAGTGGACCAATCATGAAGACCAAGGAAAAGAACACTCCTTAAAGAGATAATTAAATCTTATAACTCATGAAAAAGGCAATAAATGAACATAATAATTCAATAATGAATCAAATAAATGTTTAATTGGGCATTAAATAATTTTTTAGTTAATATAATTTAATTATCTATGATACATGGTACATCTGCAGAATACATTCAGACATATTGTATGGTTATCCTCATATCAAATTTTTTTTGTGAGATTTTCCTTATTCAAGACTATTTCTTCAGTTTTGTATATTTATACTTCCTATTGATGTGTAATATAATAAATATATTTATATTTTTGGCACTCAATGATTCTTTTAATGATCATAAATTTAATGGGGGTATATGGTTCAACAATTTTCAATGTGGTAAGAATTTCTTCATAAACCACTAATTTTTTTATTCAAGTTGCATTTTATATCTCATTAAAACATTGAAATTTTTGTTTTTTTATAATTTATATAAAGTATTTTTATATTCCCAAAAATAATTTAGCTATATCAGTTCTTCTTTCTTTATGGGGATGTAAAGGTTTTATAAGTATCCATTCTTAAATCCTCTCGAATAGTAAGACTAATTAAAGAGGACTTCCCAATTTCATACCTATTTTTTAGTATACTCCATAATGTATTTTAATCAACAATTATTTTTATAAACAAACACATTTTATCATGAAAAACTATATTATTTATTTTATGGTTTTATGTAAACATTTATTCATTTTCCACTTTAAAAACCCTTCTATATTTTCACTTAAGCCACACTTAAGTGGCGCATTTGTAATGCTTCTTAAATGATCTTTATTACATCTTATAAGTTTAGTTTGTCATCATTTATTACTCAAAGATATTTTTATTTCCCTTAACATTTATTTTATGGGATATTTACGTTTTTAGTATAATTTTATAACAAATAAGAACTTATTTTCCAACTGAACTCTTCTTACAAATATAAAAGGGTATTTCACTCATGAATTTATAAATTATTTTATAAAATTATTTTATCTATGATCCTGGTAAAAATATTTAAAGTGGAAAGTTACACTATTATTAAAATATATATTTTTAAATATATTACTCGATATATGAAGAATTCATTGAACTTAGTAACTAATTGGTGGGGACTGCGATAGGCCCTGAATGCATATGTAGGTCCCATGAGACATTCTAGACTGGTTTGGCCATGGCCTTACCCTTTTATGTATAATTATCATTCTATGGCTTTATTGTATGATTATTATGTCTATAATTATGAATTACCTCATTTTGATATCAATAATTAAAAATACATGTGATTATTCTACTAGTAGAATATACATTGTCATTTTTTATTCTTATATGATTATATACATAATTATTCTATAATATTTTATTACTAACATTTTATGATCAGTTTATTGATTAAATAAGATGTGTTTTTGTTATGTACCTTGACATAATCATTTATGCTTGTCTGTAATATCATCTAATGTATTATTTACACTTACTGAGAATATGACCTCACTTCGTTCTTATTTTTTGTTTTCCCCATTATGTGATGACGTATATTATGAGGAAATTATATGGATAGTGTTGGATATAAGGATTATTTCATTGGAGTTTCATTTTTTTTACTTTTAAGTTGTAATGTAATAATTATTTTTCTATATGGTTCCAACGATACTTATCTATTTGGTCATTTGGGATGAGACATATTTATTTATTATACCAATTTAATAATGTAAGGCATTGACTCATGTATAATAGGATAAAGGTTTTCATAGTGGAAATTAGTGGAAATGTAATAAAAACCTTGGAAACTAGAAAAAATAGATCAAGGAAAGTTACCATAGGATATACTTTGGCGACAAGCATAAAAGAACTTCCTATAATTTTGGTAAGGTTTAGATTAAGTGGGACATCCATAAAATACATCCATATCTATATACTACAAGTGAAAGTGGTTCTAGAACATATGTACCTAGGGTTAACAACTCCAAAATCGGGCATCGGTCTTGACCTGGCGTAACTTGGTACATGACAGAAAACCATAATGTGAACATTGTTTGACACTCTCAGGGGATTTTCTAAAGATAAATCTCACTTTATTTTTAAAAAAATTGGTGGGTTTAATAGTAAAAATATACCCAATAAAATCATGTTTATGATTTTGTGATTATATACATATAATTTATTTTCAATTTATGTTTAGCATATCACTTTTTTTTATTATATATTATTTTTCATAATGTTAGGACCTAATATAGTATGTTGCACTGGGTAGAAATAGAACCTCATAGAAGTAATATTAACCTAAAAAATATATATGATCAAAAGTGTATGAATGCTAATATCATTTATGATCTTATGAAAATTATTATAAGGGAACAAGTAACCAAAACATTTTCATTATATGAGGATATAATATCATATTCTATCATGATATAAAAAATAGTTCTCCATGTTTTATGATTTCAAAAGTAATCGTGATAGGAATAGGATGTAATAACGAAGGATTTATAAATTTAATGTGTGGGAGAGATATTTTACCACATGTGATAATAGTTGAAGGAAACACCATGTTAGATGAGTTAGAGTAAAATTATTATGCTTTAGGTGTACCTAAAAAGGCCATGTTTCTCATAATTTCATGAGAATGAATTAATTTTCTAATATTCAATTATTCAACTGTGATGATATTGGTAACTATAAAAATAAATATTCTATGCCTCATTGGAAAATAGCTCATATGAAGAAAATGGATCATGGTTATTCTTATGCTACTACCTCATATGATGAGGAATGATTAATTTTTCTTTGTTTGAATTCAATAATTTTGTTATTCGAATACTTTATCAATATTTATCTATTTATATGATTTATAATGTATATATCACTACTAAAAATGGGCAATAGATTCACCACCCTTTATTGTTGCTTTTTTAGACCTCGTAAATCCCCCCCCCTTTATCAGCGTTTTTAGCACTGATAAAGGGGACTCCTTTTTCAGTGATTTTTTAGTAACACTGATAAAGGAGGAGTTATCAGTGATTATTCCTAGAACTAATAAAATTTATATTTAAAAAAATCATGGTAATTAATATATGGTTATATGAGTATATTTATATTGATATAAATATAATATATATTTTTTAATTACGTTTTAGATAAGTATAAATTGAGTATTACATTTAATATATATGAAATTTATTGAAAATGAATTTAAAATATTTTAAAAAATATTATTATTTATTAGATTTCTATTTATCATCCATTAATGATTATTTAATAAAAATCTGTAAACACAAAAAATCAAAAAAATGAATAAAACATCTCAAAGAAGTTGAAAATGTAACTCAAACTTCAAACGAACCTAACTTTTGATCCAGTAGTCTATTTTAGCTCTACAGCATATAAAATCTAATCTTTCGGTGAGCTTTATGCACTAGTTACCCAAGGGAACCTTCAGTCCCATTTTTCAAGGCCCAAAAGTCCCAAAAGTCCTCCAAAATTTAGTTTTTAATCATGATACCCCAATTTTTAACAATCAAATAGGAATAACATCTAATCCAGATATTCTCTAAGCCTATAACACATATCATATAAAATATTGTGTCGGTTTCTTCGATTTTATTGGTTGTATAGTTGAAACAGACTTTTGGATTAGACGTTATGGTCATTTTAACATTCTATGGCTTTTCAAATACACATATATATGTATTTATTCGTAAATATATGTGTGTGTGTGTGTTGAATATATATATGTATGTATGTATGTATTTATTTATTTATTTACAAACCCACATAAAATAATATTTTTTATAAATGTATTTAAAACTAATCTTACAAATATATATTAGTATACAAATAAATGAATGGATAAAAAATTATAACTAAATATATATATATATATATATATAAATATATATTAATATACGAATAAATATATATACACTAATATATTAATAAATATATATGTATTAATATAACTAAATTTATTTATATTAATATGAATCTATATTTATATTCAAAGAAATATTGTTATACATTTATATATAAATATATATTAATATACGAAAGTATATATATGTGAATAAATGAATAAATAAATATGTATTTATATAACTAAATATATTTATATTTATATGAATTAATATTAACATACGAATAAATTTAGCTATATATATATCATTAAATAGTGAAAAAATGAAATGGCTTAGTGGTAAAGGTGCAGGACCGCAAGGGGGGAGGTCGCGGGATCGAGTTCAGGTTGAAGCAAGGAGGTGCGTGCAGGAATGTCAAGGATAGCGTGGGCAAGGGCAGTGCATAGGAGAGTCACAGGAGGCCCACCTAGTGTTGATAAATGGGGGTCAACTGCTTTTAAATGCCCCCCCCCCCACATTACATATTATTTTTAACTTTATTTTAATTTTTTTACTTTTATTATAACTTAAAAAAACCACCGATAAAATGTGTCCATTATCAGCGCTAAAAAAAGGAACTGATAAAGGACCCCTTTTATCAGGTTTTTTTCGTTCTTTTCCAAGTGTTGATAAATGGGACCCCCTATCTTTGTCGCGATTGACAATTCTTTTTTTAGCGATGTTGATTCACTTTTCTAGTACTTATAAAATCCATATTTGTAGTAGTGTATGGATTATACAACAATACTTATTCATTGTAGATTGTTATGTATGATTATCTTCATTATGTTATTATAGTATCAATGCATTTATATATTTGGTAATCAGGTTTAAGAGAAGAAATATTTGGTGACATTAATGTGATGATTATTTTGGATATATTGTAACCTTACATCTAATATTTTTTTCAATGAATTTGGACATATATATTTTGGATGTGTTTTAAGGATGTGATATTTTGATTTGAGCATTGGATATTTTTTTTCTCTAATATAATTTATTGGATACTTTGTGTCAATAATTTTTCATCTATTAAATATTTCACCGATGACTTAATGACTGGTGGATTTTAGGGTTTAAAAATATTCTTCCAATATGATAATTTCATTTTTAAATATTCATTTCTAGGTGTAAGGGATGATGTGAAAATAAATCAGTAAACAACCAAAGGATGAAAATAGGATTATTATATGAAAATTAATAAAATAATTTTATTTTATCATGTTATTATCTAAATAATAATCAAATGCATTATCTATAGGAAATATATTTTAAAAAAATAGTATCTGATTAGTTTTCTTTAAATGAAATCAATGATATTTTAACCTTCATAAATTTACAGATTTTTGAAGGTTAAAATTATAATGTCCATGTTTTCTATCACTTTATATCATAACTTAATGGTTATATTATTCTTCAATGTTTACAGTTTCACTTTTCACTAATGTTATCCAATTCGAATACCTATTTTTTTGTGACATTTTCTTTTAGCATTCCCTCTTATTATGAGGAACTGTTATTATCCTTATTTCTAATGTGGGGTTTCAACAAAATAATTTTAAAGTATAAACATTTATTTTTTATGTACAATTTTAAATTGTGAAGATTCACTTTATTAGTGGTTGAGAGAATGTAACACTTAAGGATTTTTTGGTATGTCACTCTTTGAATTTATCATCTTCGATAATGTACATTACATAGAACACTGACCATAATCAAATGATTAAATATTCATCCCATATCTATTGGAATGGTAGGAATGAAATATATTTTGTAAATTATAAAAATAATATTTTGCCTATTTATAAATGAGTTCATTGGTCACCAACTAATTTGAAAGAAAATAAAAAACAATTTAACAAAAGGGATGTGTTATTTTAAAAACATTTATGACCATAATGGAACTTTATAATTATCAATAAAATTAATCATAATAACTAAATGATATTAATTAAATTTATATGTAATATATTGAATAAAATATTTTTAATTCAACTAAAAAGTATGGTTGGCTTTATATAATATTAAATCAAATTTTATGTAAAAAAAATATTTCCTAAAAATAGTTTCAATACCTTTTTATGGAACACATGTTTTAATATAAAATTTTTATAGTTTTATAAATTATATTGAAAAAATAATCTTACTTTTAAAAATTAAAAAGGGAAAATTATCTTACTGTGAAATATTAGTATTTTTATGAAAATCGTTATTTTCATGTGAATTGTGAAAAACACCAATTTTTATTGAATTCTAAATTTATCTATACTAAAAATATATATATACATTGAGTCAGATGTTAGGTATTAATTTATAAATAAGATATAGTTTTTAGATAATGTAAAATATAACATATTTATATCATGGGATGTGTTAATAAATGTTTTAAAAATGATAAATCAAGTATTAGTATTTCTTTGAGACGTACAAGTTTGTTTACAATTTTCTAAATATTTTATTGATTTAGGAAAGAAAATATCACAATATATATTAGTAAATTAATATATATTTTCTTATTATTATAAAGTAATTTTATAATACCTTAATTTATTTTATAATGTTTCGTAAAATCAATTATAATTTTAAAATCTGTATTTTTAGAATAAGTAATGATTTTATTTTAAAATATAAGTCCTCATATTTTAAAAATTATTTTCCTGAAATGGAGTTCAGTTTTTTATTCTACACTTTAACAAAGGGATATGGTTAATTTTTTGGATTTATCTATAATGGTTGAATTTTTGATGAAAAGTAAAATACGTTATTTTACAGTATGTAATAATTAAATGAATTGTTGAGTCATAGATGAATTAGGGATAATGTAAGCCCATAATATCAAACATTCCTTAATTAATTTAATATATTCAGGGATAATTCTCATAAAATTCATAGTCTTGAAAAATAATAATAAACTAATGAATAAAATAATGAGAAAACACCCCTCCACTCCACTATAAATAACACATTTGCCATAATTTCTCTACAACCCTCATATTGATTAAAGCCTATCCAATTCCATACCAATCATCTTTACATGTCTCTTAATCACTTCAAAAATCAATTATTCTCCCCAAATTCCCAAAACAATTCCCATTAAATATGTTATCAAGGAAAATGATTCAATAGTAAAAATCCTCTTTTGCTTTCTTTATTTTCACATCACATTATTTTATTTTCATATATTATCCTCACCTAATACATATGAACATGAATGATAAATCCAATATCATATAGATACTATAATATTATTATTTTAGTGGAAAATACAACATCATGTATATTCTACTCATCCATTTATTATAAATATTAAAACATTATTTGTGGGTTGTCGATTTACCGCCATCTAGGATAACGAGTTTTTTTCAATTACTCCATTATGTCTGTGAATAAAATCAATTTTATAGTAAAATATAATATAATATATTAATTAAATATTATTTAATGTTTTATCACTAGTATATATACATAAAATGTATAAATGAAACAAAACTAGCGCGTGTTGAAGAAAAATGCAGAAATAATCCTAATGATTTTAACTAACATCTTATCTAATGATTCTTCATCAACCCACATAAAACAATTAATTACATAACAATTTTATATTAAATATGTTCATTCATAAAATATTATTTCAATTCTGGACAACTATATCCATTTAAATTATATTTCATACATGCATAAAAGTGAACAAATCATGAAAACCTTGGAAAAGAACACTCCAGAATATCGAAATTAAATCAATAATACTCATGGAAAAATCCCAAATAAAAATAATTTGTTTATAATAATTAAAATAAAATATGAATACATCATTGAAAAATATAATAATTAATCTATTATCATTATCTAGTACATTAAGTACAGGTGTAGAACGCTTTGGGTCACAAGGTAAGGGTTTTCTCATCTCACTTTTATTTCTGTGAGAAATTCCATGTTCACCACTATTTCTTATGTGTGCTATATGTATAATTTCAAATGATTTTTAATTTACAGAATATATTTTTTATCATTATATTCTAGATTTCATTTGATGATCATTACTTTAATGGGGCATACAATTCGACTTTTTGCAATGTGGTATGTGTTTCTTTCTGAACCACCATTATTCATTTGAGTTACACTTTCTCTCTCTTTACACCAATATAATTATTCATTATTTTATATATAATTCATGGACAATATGTGTATATATCCCGAACTCATTTATCTAGAATATTTCATCTTTCTTTTATGTGGAAGTATATTTTTTATAAGGATTCGTTCTTAATTCCTCCAAAAAAGTAAGCCCATTTAAATGGAACATCCTAATTTAATTACAATTTTTTAAGTATACACCATCATCTATGTTAAGAATCTATTATTTTTAAAGAATAAATATTTATATCATGACAGAATATCTTAATTTATTTTTGGTTTAATGAAAACAATTATACCTTCTCCTCTTTTTGGACACTTTTATAATTTCTCATAAACCGGACTGAGGTGAAAGATTTATGATATTTATTAAATAATATTTTTATAATTATTCACTTCAGTTGGACATCAGTTTTAATCAAAGATATATTAATTTTCTGTCCAATTTACTTTCTTGTTTATACATTTTTATAATATAATTTAATGAAAAATAAAAACTGATTTTTCAAAATAACACTTAATTCTAATGTAAAATGGTATTTCTCTCAAGAATTTATCAATGATTTTAATGGAATAATTTCATATATGATTATGATTAAAATATTTCAAATTGTTCTGAGACAAATTTATTTTTAGATATATTTTTAAACATATTATTTGACATATGATGAATTCATTATACTTAGAAATTGATGGGTTGGACCTTCTATAACCACTCGATGCAATGGTAGGTATCATGAGAAAAAATTGAACATGTTTCAGCTGAGGCAATACCCATTTATATTGAATTTTTGGATGATGAATTTGTGGTATAATTATTATGTTTGACATTAAGAATTCAATTTTTATGAAATTATTAATTGGTAAAAAAAATTATTATTCGACTTGTACAGTATCTAGGGTGAAGTTTCACTGCTATATGATTATTTATATTGAATTTCACAATCAGAATATATTCCTTCGATTTTATTCTCAGGTTGTTTATTAAATTAAATGTGTTTTAGTTATTCACTATTCCATAAAATTTTATTCTTGTTCATTATAAATTGCAATGGTATTGCATATGAATACTAAGAATTTGAGATCACCCATTTCTTATGTTTTCTTTTTCCCTATTATTTGAAGATGTATATTTTTATTTACTTATAAGGATAATAAAAGATTATATGTATGTTTACAATTGAGTATATTTGTTATTTTTCCATTAACATGACTATATTGTTTATATCTCGATTTCCAAATCTACTAAACTCTTAGGACCTTTACGATGTGACTTCCTAGTTTATTATAATAATATAATAATGTAATACAACAAATACAGCTATAAGGGTTATTTTCTTTAGAAATACATGTTATATATTAATGAAATAAAGTTTATAAAAAATATATATGAAACCATGATATTAATTAAATATAAATATTATTAAATAAATAGATTGATATAATAATACAAACCCTGTGATTTACATGAAAATGGTAAAAAAATCCATTAGTTAGCAATAAAACCATAATAAAGATATTAAACCTTATAATATGAAATATTCCACAAGAAATTCATTTTTAGATAAAGATCCCATTATGTTAATTTATTAGTTACACTAAAGTCCATGAATATATATTATAACAAAAATTAGTATCTTAATCATTCAGTTATGGACCACTTTCACACCTATAACCATTCATAAGCATCATTTAGAATTATTCTATATGTGTATATCAATTAGTTGCCATCGATGTTGAATTTAATGTGCGAGTAATATTGATCATGTAGAAATAGTTTCATAACAATAGTATTGTTATTAATACTTAATCAAAGGTTTTTTATTCCAAATCATATGAGGTACAATTAAAATTTATTTATACTTAATTATAATGTAATAAATTCATTATATTTGTTCTTTTTTGTTTCAATATTTAAATATGAAATATATTATGGTCATGTTTCGATGGTTTTTATTGAAAAAAACATTGGTTTATTAATTAATTATTTTATTATTAATAATAACAATTAAAAAATTATTTTTAAATAATTATATAAAATATTATCAATAATTATGTTCTCATTTTAATCCATGATATATTTTATAACATTACATTAATAAGTGGATAAACTGACATAATGATGAATATACTATAATTAATAGATTATTGAAAAGTCAGTTAGTTTTAATACAAATCTTCTACATGAATAACGATATTTTTATGATTCATTTATAAGGAAAAACAAAATATTAAGATAAATATTGTTCGGGGTAATGGATAAAAATGTGTAGTATGATATAAATATTTTTGGTTCTTATCTTAGTACGTTCATTTTATAAGATTTATTTGATTGTTGTAATTTATATCAACTAGACAAATAATATTGCAAATGTTTTACAAAAAAGTCCATATAATTTAACAAAAATAATGTTTTCCCTTCAATTCCTAAATTGAACAATCCTTGTATGGTGCTGAAGAAACAAACCATGATGCTTTGGGGATTTTTCCGTCTACATGTACACACATATATGATTTTAATTTTTATTATGGGAAAATAGAAAAGGTGGATAATATATATTACCACAACATAAAAACATTTATTACACTTTAAATAATTAATTAATCATATAATATTAGTGAAAATATATTTTAATAGGAAATATATAAAAGACAAAATGTAATTGAAATGTCATAACTTACGTTGAGAACATCAGATTTCTCTTATAATTATACTAGGAAATGGAGGATTTTGGATAACTAATTGAGTCATGAGGATTTATAATATCAGAAATAATTATATGTGGAGAAAAAAGGGCGAGTTATATGAAGAAAATAAGAGGGATAGAATAACATGGTTTTTCTGAAGAGATTCAATTTTATTAGTGAAGAAAATAGTATTTTTGTTATTACTCTTTAGTTATCAATAATGGAATTAAACTCTTCCAACGTAATGATCTTACAATGTTTTAAATAATAGAATGGATGTAAATTTGTTGTCTATAATAATCTAAACCATACATTTTGGTGAAAATTTTATGTGATTTTAGGATTTTACCACTATACATTATAAAAATTTACATTAAATTACTTTTACTGTGTAAACTTATTTTTATCACCAGTGATTAATTTTTATATAAATATAAAATTTGATTTTATAAATTTTCAAAAACATTTAATATCTAAACTTTAATTCTATTTATAAATTATAATCCCTACAGAAGTAAAATTTTATTTTTAAAAATAATGCACAATGACGGTAAACTATGTTGATATGAAAAGTGTTTTTAAGCATAAATTTTGTGTAATTGATAGATTTATCAATGTTATATTTTGGGGAAAATTAATCATTGAAGATAAATAATTTGTTTCCCTTCTAATGCAAACCAAAACTGAATATCTCAATTTTGGCGTTTAGTTATAAGAAAAGGCCGTCAATAATTCATAAATTAGAATAAAAAGGTAATTTTGTACAAAAATGTAATAAATTGGCATTATATGCTTAAAATATAATTTTTTAATCTATAAATTTTTAATTAAATATATATTTGACCAATTAAATTTTTTTATAAACATCTATATCTAGATTATAAATTAATAAAGTAATTAAAGTTAAATTTTTTTGTAAAGAGAGCAATTTTCCCTATTTACAAAAATTAATTAGTTTACAAATTTCTCTAGAATTAATTATAATATATATTATGAATTTTTATACCATATATATTGGTAATTTTAAAAATAAAAAAAAATTATCAATTAATATTTGAAATTATGTTAATGTATTTAATGAAAAATGATATTTAATAAAAAATTCAATTTTAAAATATTAAGATTTATTTAACATATTTTTTATGAATTTAAAATTGATTGTAATATTTTATTTCTAGTGGTTCTATTTTATTTTCAATATTCCTATAATATTTCATGAAAAAATTTAGTTCAAGAATCGTTGTGGAAATTTTTTTCAAGCATAGTACTTATTGAGACAAAACAATTAACCCAAAATCTCAATGAATTATAATAAATTTATAGAAACAAATTGCATCCTTTCAATTATAATGTTTTCACAAAATAAATAATCTATGTAATCTATAAGAATCTGATATTATATCTTCTACTGAGAAACGAACATCACAATAATAGATTATAGGAGACTCATCATTTCACTCAGAATAAGAATATATTAATATGATTCAATTAATACAAAAAATTTAAAACAAATATCCTTTCATAGTTTGTTATATGATTGTATAGTGACATAATGTCCATAACATTATTTTCATAAATATATTTCCAAAAAATAATTCTATTTTAATTTTAATTTGAAAATATACAAAAATAATTAAAAATGATTATATGAATATGATATCCAATTGGAGAGTCAACTTATCTAATGAAAATCTCATTTAAACCAATGATATATTTAGTCTAACTATGATATAAATTGATAAACCAATATGTCGTTGATTATAACATATTCTTACATGGTTTTTCCTATTAAGCACCCTAACCCCTATGTAATTAATTACATTTTCAAATATAATTTAATACCATTATAATGGTTCATAATGAAAATGTTAATTTATAAAAGAATATTATGCACGAGTTTCTGGATAGGTGTGTATTACTTTTCAAAGAACAACACTCTTACCTTGGTATCATGATACCAGAGTAATCACTAACATAGACTAAAGGGTTTCACAATTCCCAAATTTTTGAGACTATCACCTAGATTCAAACATGACAAAAATGGGAATTTTTTTCCAAAAAATACAAAATATAAAACTTTACAAGTCTCTATGTTGGTAACTAAAAAAATAGAATGTTCTAGAAACAAATCGGAAAAACAAAACCCAAAAATATACATAATTAATTTAATTTGTTCCATGGAAGATGAAAGATCAAACATCCCATGAAACTAGTTGATTAAATCTCCACCAATCGACTCTGTGAACACTTCATGGTCAAGAAAACCAATAACGTCCACCTTCCCTAGGTGGAACATTCTCTTTTCTCAGACATGGCATAAAAGAAGTCTACATGTGACAAAAATAAAAGGAACTGTGTGTGATATAAATCCCATTACATTATGAAAAAGTGTTCCATAATCAATAAAAATATAATTTAAAATTTATCCTACCATATAAAATATAACAATTCGTGGAATTTCATTTTTATTTCATTAAAATAAAACATTCGGTCGAAATAACAGGATGTGAAATAAAAAATAGTTATTTTAAATCATATTAAATGAATCATTTTATATTAAATACTTTATATAATTCAGTTGGTATGAATTAAGATGTTCTGTAATCAATTACATTTATAATCAAGTCATAAATCATAGAAAATAATCATGTATAAAAGACTCATAGTAACTTAGTTTTTCAATCAAAAAAATCCTCAAACAACTCATAATGAACAAACAACTTTCCATGATAGTAAACATTAATACATATCAATAGAAAAGCCCATCATAGGTTGTCTACACCACAAAATAAAAACCCAACATGAGAAGATATGGTGTAGGTGTTTTAGTAACAATTGTTATTAAAATCCATTGATAGGGAGTCACGATCCTAGGGTTATTTTCTTAGTTACCTCTAACTACCCCAGATAACATGTACTTCAAAAAATATATCAATCATATTGGGAATAAATCATTTGAACACATTTAATGATGTGATTCCCAATTTTATTTTTCAATATGGCCTTCTATTTAAAACACAAAGCATAGGTTTTCATGAATTAATTACATTTCCCAAATCCTATCAATTTAATAAAAATTATCAAGAAAAAAATCAAATCATTTCATCAAATCAATTTCCAAATCAAGCCTCAATTTTTTTAAAAATCAACCAAATAAGTTTTTCTCTATTGAAATTATGGGGTTTCCTCTTGTTTAATAATTACTTCAAATCAACAATAAAATCATCTAAAGACCATGTTTTCAAAACATTTAAACATTAATTTAAATTTAAATAAAAAAATCATTGTTTCAGTCATTTGGAATACAATTATGGAACTACCTTCCTTTAAATTTAGGATCTAGATGTCAATACTAGCAAAAAAATCACCAATGATGAATATAGGAAATAATGATACTGGAACACATCCAAGAATAATGATCCAATCAAATGGAGTATACATAAAAAAATTCCATGATGATGCATCAAACTTTATGTAGGATAGAAATAGAGATAGTATGAATATAAACGAGAGGAGATCAACATACCCAAAGGAGATCAATCGGGATTTATGACACTTTGATCTCCAATGGAAAGTGTTTTTTAGTACCAAAATAACCTCATAGGATCCCCTAAGGAACAAATAATCTTATTATATAAGAATGGAATGATTAGTTAAAAAATCTATGGTGTTCAGTATATTTAAAATTATTTTGGGACCATAAAATATTTCATAAACAGGTATCTTGAGGGGGATCACAGTTAGGGGAAACTATTTAAGAACCATGCACCAATATTATTTGTGGTGAATGGTTTCCCATGTGTGGGCTCCAATTTTTGGAAAAGATTTACCAACTCTTCATTCCACATTGTTCAAGGGGATCTCAGTTTTCACGTGGGGGAACATGGTTTGCTCGAAAAACTCCCCAACCATGAACACTACTAATAGACTCTAAAAATTTATAAACTTTCCTAGAACAACCCCAAAACAAGACCCAACATAAATGTGTTTAAAAAAGTTTCAATGAATTCCAAAAAACATGTAATAAGGTGTTAAATCCTCAAAAAATACAACATTTATGTCCCTATATATCATGTGAAGATGTGTAAAAATCAATGAGATGATTCATTTATATCATTTCATTTTGTCACACTCTCTTGTATCATAATACTAATAACCATAATTCAAATAAAAAATTAGACCAAAGTCAATATCCTCCCATAAAGTAACATTTTTAATAATAAACACTCTTGAATGGATTCACATCCATAGGTAAATCAACACAACATCATCATCCATCCATCCATAGAAATGAGATGGGTCAGAAATATACCTATAAATATGTATTACATAGAATCCATAATGTATCAGTTTCAACTATGGTAGATTTGATTAGTGGTAATCCACATTCCGAATAGTCTCAAAACCCTCAAATGTTCATAAAATTTTTTGGAACAACATTCATCTTCCTGAAAATAAATTGATGACGCAATGGTTGTGAACCTCTAAAAAATACTAGGTCACCAACTAAAAACACAAATTGTTAGGTATAATGGTCAATAGTGGATTTGTAATAGCTCTGTAAAATAAACCTTTCTTAATTAATGAACATGATAATTTCTATCATCTTTTGGATAATTTTTTTTCTAAAAAATATTGTTCATTAATCTTTATCAAACATAATATATATTTGCAAGGCCAGCCATATAGGGCCTCAAACTGAGCCATCATCATTATAAAATGGTATCTATTTTTATAATAAAACTACAACTATATCAAATGAACATCCCATTCTTCTTTAAAATCTAGAAATACTGCTTGATTCATGTCCTCATTAATCTTTATATCCCTCCATGTTTTCCTATCAATATTTAATTAGAATGAAACACTCAAATTTATAATAGATATATTACCTCTTGAAGGCCTCACAAAACTAAAGGTGAAATGGGGATATCTATAAGAAATTATTGATGATGGAACTACATTAAAATGAAAATTTTATTTATCATAGAGATATCCTTAATCCTCAAAACTGTTTTTTATATAGAGACCTTGATCATAGAATCCAAAAGTCGGTTCATTATTTGTTACATTGTCAGAAGACATAGGGAATAACCTCCCGACGGACTGAATAGTTTAGTAGTAATGGTAATCTAGATATATATATATATATATGAGCCTCATATAACATTTAATTTAAAGTAATAATAAATTGTTAGAATAATATTACTTCCTCTAGAATATCATTACATATTATTCATCATAAAAAATTTGACTTCATGAGAAAGGAAACAAAATATTAGTGATCTTAAATCCTCCTAAAGAGTTATGTATAGTTGAAGATATTTGAGATCAATAGGAATTATAAAAATTTGAAGGAAATTATATTTACATAATTCCATTATATAATATGAATATCATGGTATGATAAGTAAGAATCATAATGTAATGGTAAATAACTAAAAAATAATGTTTAATCAATTAACAGAAAATGAAATGCATCAACTGAGGATATCATTAACAAAATTTCATCGATAAATATAACTAAATAAGAATATATGAAATGATATATTATTTGATGTCATGTTTCATAAGAACATGGTAAATTACCATCATGAACATTAAAAATAGGGTTTAAAATATATTGGGTACAAAATGATTAGGTTTGGACAACTATAAAACTTCTATCAAGACCATTCATAGTGAAATATAAAATTATTAGTTACAATTACCAAAATATTTTACAACTAATTTTGTCTCATGATACCCACTGATACACAATGGTTATTTCATTAAAAGTTCCCCAACCCCTATATTCCAAGTTAAAAATAGACACCTTGTATTGAATAATCTATTTAATACATAAACAATGTTACTTATATTCAAATATTCATACTGAGTAAGGAATAAAAATTAGTAAATATCTCCATAGAAAAATAAATAACTATTAATGTAAAAACCATATGGCAAAATCGTATAAGTTTTAAATATTATTAATATACATGATAAATAATATTGCTTTTTTGGGAAAATATAATGTCTAATAGTCATAGGAATGTTATTATTTGAAGGTGAATTAAATGACAGAAAAAATAAAATAAGGAAGTGAATGACAATATTATCTGTGGTCAATATTATCATAAATCATCTAGAGGAAGAATAACGATGATATCAACATATACCCATTATTGTATGAATAAAGGTTTATTGTCATTGAGGAATATAAATTCTATAAAAATATCATAAACAACATTCATGAGGAAAATATCCTTTTCAATTTCCAAAATATATTGAAAAGACATATATTTGAAAATCACATTGAAAAATATTTTCTTTAAATATATCAATATAAACAAGAAAATTATTCTTTAATGAAATTATGTTCCTGATGGTGGGTAATTCCATAAATTCTATAAAAGTAAAAAAAATCATTTCCACTCAAAAAAGGATAGAAAGGTTGCTTGTTTAGAAAATGGCATGATTATTCCTTCCGTATTTTAGATAAAAACCAAGAAATTAAGACTCCTTTTAATTTTTTTATTAATAATTGGTGAAATAAAATTTATAAATCAATATAAAAATGATGAAAACATATTTAAATTTTTTTTGAAAACATGGGATTGGAAGAAAATATATTTTTGACCGAAGAGATAAATGATGTAATATTTTATTATAATATTTCCACAATTAATTAAAGTAAAAATGTGTGATAATTTTACTACTAAATGAAAATATCATGAATAACCAAGGGTTAATAAATTCATAATTATTTAAAAACAATGAAAAAATAATTTTCTTCAAATAAAATTCTAGAATAAATATCCATATTAAATTGAAATTGTGAAGTAAACCCTTATAAAGATCAAAAAATTTAAGTGATAATCATAAAATAAGTTGATTATGTGTATAAACAATAAATAAGCCTTAAACCATTTTTAAATACAAAATATGTTGATCAAAATTATTTATACACATAATCATTTCATGGAATAATAAATCATGTGGATGTTTACCTACAGAGTGAAATGCGAGTTTAGAAATCCCTTACCAGTTCATATTTATTAATTAAGATACCCTTTAACTGAAATAATTAAAATTGAAATATATAATAAATTGATTAATGATTTATTCATAATATTAGATACCCCAATTATAGTATATACACTATTTACAACAATCATGTTTAATATAATTATAATACACCTCAATTAAATGAAATTAAAAAAGAAATACCTTACGTCACGCTCCATTTTG
Organism: Viscum album; assembly: GCA_963277665.1. NCBI lineage: Eukaryota > Viridiplantae > Streptophyta > Magnoliopsida > Santalales > Viscaceae > Viscum > Viscum album. The sequence goes on from OY728159.1 coordinate 844,053,171, forward strand.
ATTGAATGTTATTTTACCTCCTGTATTGTGTGTTTAATCATTTTAATAAATTAATATAGATCCATATTAATATTTACAATATCATATATGATCCTTCGATAACATCTTATCACCCATACAAGAATAACATTTCAATAATTTTTTTTGTTTACTATGTTCATTTTCTTGTTATCTCTAATGTTTTTTTGTCTTGAAGGATATATTATTCCACATATTATAATGTTATATAATATAAAGAATAATAAAAACAATAAAAATAATTTTCATATTTTTACATCTGTTATAATTTTAATTAATATTTTGAAATATAGTTATAAACAGTAATAATGTTATGAACATAGAGATGATAGGTTATAAGTACACAAGAGTAAGAATCGCATTTTACAATGATGATTATAGAAAGACAGAAATTAATATATTATATTACCATAATCATCATATATCATATATGATTTTTTATATACTTTTTTATATATATCATATATTTGATTTGGTGATGAAAATATAGTCAAATAACTTTTTGAAGGCGGTTGTCTGCATGCACATTAATGATGTTATCTTTTATAAGTGACTGAAAAGGTTAGAAATGAAATGTTATACTACCTTTCTAGAAGGATAAATGTTTCATGAATAAAATAATTAAGTCCTTAAAATCACAAATAATCATTGAATTTAAAATTAATATATTTTCATCTAAAAAGTTAGTGAATGACGAATAACATTACTTCGCGAGGTGATAGTTCGTCGTACACACAAGAGACATTATCGTATCCCCTATAGAATAGAAACTATGATATATATATATATATTATAATTACTCAAAATGAATAAATATTTTACTAATAACATATATATACATTATATCAATCATCATACTCAATGGTGATCGGCTGTAATGGATGAAATAGTTGCATCAGTTCATGAGGTGGTAACCATCCGCAACAATGAATATTGATTTCATAACCAATTAAATATAAGTAAATATGATCTTCATTTATTAAAAATTTATAACAACATCTCAGAATAGGTAATATATTTATTTTATTATATCATCAATTAAAAAAATTAACGAAGCCATTAAAGTATTAAAATAATAATTCTCTTTAAACGACATTACCTATTTTTTTGTATCCACCACAGATTCAACAGAAAACTATACAAGGATGAATTTATAACAGAAATAAGGCATATAGGATGATTGAATAGATTTTTGTTCGTAAACAATTCATTAAATTGATGAACCAAATAGGATTGAATGTTTGAATAAGATATGAGAGCGGGTGGCCTTATATAAGTGTGGGAGGGGACACACTTCGTATTTTTTTGAAATAATTAAGTTATCCCACATTATTCTAATATAAAGAGGGTTAAGAATTATATTAATAATATATCAAGATATAATGTTATATATATAGACTTGAAATTGTTCTTATACAAGTGAAAAGTACATATTTACCCAAATGTTTCTAGTTTGACCCCTGAGTAAACACATTTTTACTTCAACCATTATAATTAATTTTTAATATAGTCACTATTAATTTTGATAAAAATTTATGTTGAAATTATTTGAAATTATAAAATATGCTGATTAAAAATATGGAATACCATTTTCCAAATTCAATTACATAAAGTTGAAAATTATAATTTAAAATATATCCTGCAGATGTGAAGAGAACATTGCTCAATTAAATAAATTTTTTTATAAATCTAAATTGTTTTTATAACTTATTTCAATATTAAAATTAATCCAATGCCCTAAATATGATTAATTAAAACAAATTTGAGCTAATATTAATATAAAATGAATTGAAATAATAATTTAACTTTATATAGAATTTAAACAAAAATATTATTTTGAAATAAAATTTAGTATATTTTAATATGTATCAAAAAATAATCATTTTAGTAAATTCAAAAAATATACCCTATTTTAATTTTGGAATACTAAATTTATAAATTAATTTTATTTTTCATAAAAGATTTATTAAATTGATAAAAATAGCTTTTAATAATATGTCATGTTTCATTTAAACGTAATGTTTCACACCACATATGTTATCCAATACAATGTTCTTATTTTATAATTTCATGGTGTTTTGTTATACACACTTTAAAATTGATTCTTAAATTAATTTGCATCATGTTCTATTTAATCAAGTGTTTTATATTTTTATATACCATTTTTTAAGAACCCACATTAAAAATGGGTTACTAAAATATCCTTATAAAAAGAGAAAAAATGGTGTATAAAGGACATCAAGAATTACATATTCTTACTTTTAAAATTAGGATAAAATTGTTGGGAAATGAAATCATATATATATATATAAGAAAAGAATATGTAATTATATATAGTGATTTAGGTTATTGAAAATAAACATGTCATTTATCAATGGAATGTAAAGGGACAGAAATCTATAAATATGTGATAATTTAAAGACCATTAGACTCATAAAATAAGAATGTAATGGGATAACATTTTTTTCATAATCATTTTCCCAAAACATTATGTATTAATTTACTCTCCAAAAATATAAGGGTACATAAATTATTGATACATTCCTATTTCATGAATAATTCTATTCATTGGCGGTATATTGATAAATTAACAAATTCCTCACCTAAAATAATAATTTAATTTAAAAAAATGATTTTTTTTTCACAAAAACCAAAATTCACTATTATAATATTGTAGGATATATAAAAGGGTTAAAAGTAATTCCTGTTGCCTCAAAATATTTTAACAATCCAATATGGATATTATAAGTTTTCCAATATTCATAAATTTATATATAGTGATGTGATACATTAATCATTAAAACCTTATCCAATGTTAATATTAACCCATTTCTTAAATTGTTATCCTTATATCTCTTCACAATGAATAAATTATTTTTCTTTATAAGTAATTTCATTTAATTCAAAAAATTAAATTATAATTATTTCACTAAAAATATGATATATCTTTTTACATTAACATACCAAACATATGAATACCATCATAATGTATTCTCTTGAAACATGTTAGTATCCTTAATTACCCTAAAAACATATAGAATATAGTCAAGATTACGTAATAATTAAGTAAAAAATGAATTTTTTTTATTCATGAAAAACATTAATATTTTAAACTTCAATAATGATCATATAAACTAATGTTTAAAAAAATGATTTCCAAGGGAGTCATATCTCTTTAATTTTCATTATCTAAATTAATTATATCTTAATCCCAACACCATTATCACAATGTTAGGAACATATGATGGTTTATAAATCCCATAATCATGTGTTTTCCAATAATTTAAACTTTTTACTAAATAAAATTTCTTAGTACCATTAGATATAGTCTTTCACGCCAATAAATAAATTTTACTACTGTTCAATCCTTATATATTTAATAATTTTTATAAATGAATATCATCGATTGAATGGCCCAAAGGCCTAAATTTTTATTTATTTATTTATTAATCCCCCATTTATGGATAAATGGGGAAAACTAACATGACATCAATGTCATAGAGACCGATCAACCTATTAATAGGCTATGTAGAAATACCCCTCCCCAACATCAATATCATTATAGAAACCCCCCACCAATTCATAGAAGCTTAGAAACCTTTCCCATAAAGAAAAGCACATGCTCGGTACTGATGGTTGTGCCATACCGTCTCAATCTTCCATATACGATAATCCTTGAATTGTGGAATCTTGATACTCTAAATCCTCATTGGGAGTACATTCTTATAGTATGTCTGGAGCAATCCATTAAAATGCCATAAAATCGATTAGAATGCAGCTTCACCTCCTTCTACTTCTCTTCCTCAACACAAAACAACAACAAATAATGAGAAAACTATTACCCACGTTCATCATCCATAATTTTACGCCAAAATATCCCCATATTCTTAGAGGGGAATATAATACAACAAAGATCATAAAAAACAATATATACAGAATGATAGTGGAGATATTTGACAAAACTCAGGCGGGTAAACCCATTATGAACAAATTCCCGTGAGCAGAGTCACAAAAAAGTGAAGAATTACCTAAACCAAGAACAAAAAACAATGATTACAATCCATCACTGCCAAAGAAGAGCGATAAAGTAAGATGTTTTACTATAAATGAACTGATCCAAAACCTGTCTCCACCGTTGCTCATGGAGACAGCATATCCACTCAAAGCACAAAGGTGAAACATGAAGCTGAAACCTTAACCCATAGAAGACCACATCTCAACCATAGACTCACAAAACCACCATGAATATGCTGATCCCACTAAAGATCACAATCCTTCGATGTTGTGGAATCATGTTGTATAAGAATCTAATTCACATAAGCATGTACCATAGTGTTTCTTTCCACAATTATCACTTGTGAAGAAACACATCATTATATTCATCAACTTATCAACTTTTATTTTTATTTTCTCTTTTTAAAAATACTCCATTTGAATCCATAATGCATAAAAAATTATTTATATTTCCTTAATGAATATAAATTATATTTCATCATATGAGGAATAATTTTGAGATACTAGTTCACTTCAAACAGGTAGCTTAAGTCCATCGAAATAGAATTAAATATTTATCTTTGTGTTGAATACGTAATCTATATCACACAAATGTATCATTTTAAAGGTACCAGCATACTCTGATAGCATTTTTCTCACATTTTATTTAAGATGTGGAACCTTCTCTTCATTTTAGTTTGATGATCATGAGTTAAATATTTGTTTCTTAATGTCTCTTTAAATTCATTCTATTATATTTAATCTATTTCATATTCCTCTATAGTATTTTAGATCAATATACACCATTGATAATAATCACCTTTTAGACAATACACTACTCTATAAGCTATTCATTTTCACCAAATCCCAATTTCACAAAATCATTTCCAAATAATTAATTTGTTTCTCAGCTTCCAATAGATTTATGATCCCTCAAAATGATAGGTTTCTTTATTACATAATGACATATTACATATGTTAATAATAGAATTGAATAAGGATCTATATAGAGGTGAGGTAATTTTTCATTACTTGATTAAACATTCATAAAATAGCCCTAAAATTCTAAATTCTTATAATAGATATATTGGATTACATTGTAGGGGGATCTCAATATGGACCATGAGTTTTGATACCCTTATTCAATATAATATCTATTTTAACAAATTTAAAATACAATAATCGATTAAATAATTATTGATTTTATATTTTATAATTTCTTATATGGTGTAAAACGTAACATAATATAAAAGTCATTCATTATTAATATAAGAATTATAAATATGGTTTCATTGGGAATATTTTTTTAAAAAATTTATCAAAATGGTTTCTAAATAAAATTTTAATCTTTTTATGAGTATCCCCTAGTATTATTATACTTGGTTCATTTATAGGATCATTTTCATGCACGAGATGATGATTAGGTGAATCCCAATACACCCTTGTCAATGTTATTACCCCTAGGTATATCTATGCTATATCTAGGTCAACTTGTAATATCGAGGAAGGGATTTGTTTCTAAGAAAACCCATATAATATCTTCCTTGAAAAAACCTTTGTATCTTAATCTATAATTATCATAAAATCCTGTCATAGGTTTCTATTACCTAATCAAGGTTTTCCTAAATCTAGTCCCCAAGTTTTTGATTAAAAATCATTAGATTCCAAATGCATCTCCCACAACCCCAGTAGCCTCGAGTCGGTTCCTTCTTTATTAAATTTTCAAAATATAAAATGAATCACTACATATAGAATCTAATAGTTTAATATTTTTGGTACACTAGATAAAAAATTGAGTCTTATATTACATTTTAATATATAAAGTACAATTTTTTCCAATACTAACATCCCCCATGAATATCCTTGAATATTATTATTAATAAAGTTGTTGGATTCATGATAAAATAAACAAAATAAGGGTGATCTCAAATTAAAATTAAGGATAGAGTATAATAGAATGTATCATGATTCAATAATTATAATCAACATAGAATGGTAAATAATATAACACTAATTCCATTTAATTAAAATTATTATCTCTATATGATAAGGAAAAATCAATATGGAAAGGTATATACCTCAAAAAATGTCATTTATTATGTAATATCATAATGAAATGAATCAATATATATTATTATAGTGAGTGTCCTATGTATAATGATAACTAAATATGAATGAAGGGAATTATTAATTATCAAAAATCACGTTTCTGAGGTACATGATATCATTACCATCAAGTCCATCACAATATAGTTTAAATAAAACTCGCTATAATTTTTTCTTCTATAATGGTGGTGGTTTCAAGAGTGAGTCATATGAATTTCATCCGGTTTTTCATTGGTCTCGATGGGTTCGTTTTCTCTTGAGCTACTAATTTCATCGAGAGTTCTTGTTTTCCTTGTTTCATTTTGTGCGGTTTATCTTTATGCAGTTGTCTATACGTGGGAATCCTCAAATGAGTGATGGGTGTGCTATCATTAATCATCCACACATTATTCATCAGCATGATGGACTAATGGGTGCCTTTCCATGACATTTTCTCAGTGTGTTTTGTCTGATCACACATCACATTAGGTGAAATTTCTTGAATATGTTTCATGATTTATCTGGGATGGAGGCTCTTTTGAGAGAAGTGTGTGTTGGCGCCTTTTATCCATCTCTCCTCAACACCTCTGTGTTGGTTGGAGAGGTTCTCTGACATGTTGAACTGCCATCACGGTGCAACTTATTGGCAGTGGTTCTGATGCAACCTTTGGACTAATCCCACTGTTGCACTCTCTAGTGAGGGGGGAAACAAGGCTTTTACATGGTCTTGCTTGGATTTTTGATTCCTTTTAACATTCAGACCCATTTTAACCTTTGTCTTTTTTGTTTCCTTAGGCATTTCCCTTTCTCGGAAATAGGTTCCCTCTTACCTAGTTGTAAAAGAGAATCTTTGTTTTTTTCATTAAAGAGGGCATGACCCCCAAAAAACCTTTATGAATACCCTCATAAACATATAATAGAAGAATAAGTGTAATTAAATTCATAATGGATGGTATTTATATAAATCATTCAAAAGAAAAAAGAGAATTTCTTTTTCAGCGTAAACTTTTTAGGAATGTGTTTAGTTCCAAAAATTATAACAATAATCCATTAAAATTTTTGGTAAAATGAAAATGAGAATTGTTTTTAAATTAAAATAGGATTCCATTTAAATATTCATGAAGATTAATAATAAATGAAAATTATTATGATATATAATTTTGAAATTACAAAAATCACTTTTGAAAACATTTTTATAATTCAATTTTTGAAAGAAAACAGATTCTTGATCGAAGGGAGAAATGACGTCAGATTATGAAGAATTATTTTCTCACTTATTTTAAGTAATAATTAGTGGAAAATGTACTATTATGTGAATATATAATTAATGAACATAGGATTATAAAATTTAATGTTTCATTACATATTTGTCAAATAATTTCATTCAATATAAATTGAAGAACAACCTATCATGATTAAAGTTAGATTGTAATGTAATGATTTAAAAAGAACATAATGATGAAGTGATAATGAACCGATGAATATATAATATTAATCAACTATAAATTTTAATAAAATAGTATAAAAAATACATAATTTTACCAAATTTCATTATAAAAACAATCCATCTGTGACATTTTCATTGTGGTAGATTTTTAACCCTATTAGTGGAAACTAAGTTGTGAACCACATTACCACTTGGAATCTTTTATGTCAAATAACCATAGATGAATTTCAATATGTAGAAACATAAAATAACATTTATAATGAAATATTAATTATATGACATTTCAAAGGTACATTATAGCCAGTATACAAAAGAAACATGGTGTATAATATTATAATATGCCTTAATGAATTGAAATTGGGACTAAATACTTTACCTTACGCATCAATTGGATTGAAAATTATTTAAATTAGTTTATAGTGGTTTAAAAAATGTTATTAACTTAAAAAATAACAATATTAATATTTATAATTTAATATATGATCTTGTATAACAACTTATCACCTGTTCATTAATAATCATTTATTATCTCCAATGTTTCAGGTATACATGGGCATGTTTTCTCATTCATTCTACATCATTAAAGATCTCAATCTTGAAAATATTATTTTATTATATAATCTAAAGAATAAAAGTAATTAAATAAATCTAATATATTTATTTCAATTTTACTTTTAATTATAATCATTAAATATATTTATGAAAAATGATGTATGTTACGATCGGGGTGATGGTAGGTCATATGTACGCATGAGTAATATTAAAATTTTCCAATGATAATAATGGAAAAATGGTTTGTAATAAATTCTATTTACAAAATTCTAATAATTTCAAATATATCTTATTATATTATTATATATTTCATCCATGTGGAGGGGTGATTAAAAGAGAGTCACATCACATTGTGAATGTTGTAGTCAACATGTACACGACAGATGTTATCTTCTTTAGTGAAAAAGTACAAAAGAAAATAATATAATATATTCAATTATAGATAAATATATTATTAGTATAATAATTATGTTATTTATATCACATATAATCATTTACGTCAACATTATTATAAACCACATAAAGCATTATTGACGACGGGACACCTCTCATTGCGAGGTGGTAGTCCACCATACACATGAGCAATATTATTGTATCCCTTACGGAATGGAAATTAAAAAATATATAAATGATATAATTATCCTATATAAAATATTATGTTAAAAAATATGTATATATATACTTTAGTTTTATCAACATACCTAAACATGAGAGGAGGTATTAGAAAAACGGATGACATTAGTTTTTTGAGGCGGTAGCCCGCTGTACATAAGAAAAATGATTTCATTACCCATTTTTTGAATTGGATATGGTTTTATGTCATGAAATTGTTTAAAACATTCCTATGATATGAAATAAACTTATTTTATAATACAATAATGGTTTATGTACTATTTATAGGGGTGTATAGTAAATAAAATAAAGACCCTCCATAAAGAACATTACCTATTATTTTGGTATCCTCCATATGCTTGCACTAAAGCCTTCCTTGGGTTTTTATTCAGAAATAAGGATTATAAGAAGTGATGAGGGACTTATTAACTATATAATTCCAATTTATTGAAGAAAAGTTTGTTTTAATTAGTAATGATGAGTGAGAGGTGGTATCCTTTATATGATTCTGAGAGGACACACTCGGTATTTAGGAAATGAATTTAGTGATTCAAATATTTCATATGTAAAAAAGGAACCCAATTGGTACATTATCCAAAAAAATATGTTGAATATTCTATATTTTTAAATAAAATAGTTTTTAGAGAAGTTTATATGCTAATGTTACAATTATCATTTTAGTTTAACCCCTAATAAACAAATTTTACCTTAACATGATAATTCTTTTCACTACAATAAATATTAATTTTTGTAAAAAAAATTAAAACTAAACTATTAGATAAGATAAATTATTCTAATTTTTAAAATTGAAATTATTATCCCAAATTAAATTCACATATGTGGGAAAATTTATTAAAAACTAATCTTGCAAACGTGATAAGAAAACATGTGTTTAAAGAGAAAATGCTAAAAAGTTTACAATGTTTTATATCTAAATTAAATATAAAGATAAATAAGATTATATTAATTTGTTTAATTGACATATAATTGATCTAATTTATTTTAAAACCAATTAATATAATAATTTATCATCAAGAATAATTAAAATGAATTTTTATTTTTCAATAAAAATTTCACGTTTATAACAATTCATCAAAAATGAAACTATTTAGAATATCCACCAAAATTAACACTAAGATAATTTTGGTATACTTAAACTAAAAATTAATTTATTTTTGTGGCCTTAATTTTATATAATTGTTAAAAATAAATTTTGAAATATTTTCTGAAATCACAATTAAACCATCATTAGGAAAAATATAATTTTTTTAAAAAATATTTTTTTTCTCATAAATGATTATTATTTTATTTATATTCATTAAATTTTATAATTAATGTTTCTAAAATATATGTTTTCTTATTTTATATAATCCTGTTAATACCCACAACTTTAACAGCTTGGTGATAACTATAAAATGAAATAATACTATTTTATTAATATATATGTTATGTATTATTTGACATCTATATTGTGTGTGACCTATGCTATTGAATAAATTGATTTTATTTTAAAGTATTTCGTTGTTACATGTACAAAAAATTTGTATGAATCGTATAGATGTGGTCATCTTATCAATAAGAACACATATAAAATTCATTCCATGAGTGGTATGTGGAAACCCAACCACATTTTCCCAAGATATCTCATCCCACATCCATAACAACACTGAATGTGGATGAAGTAAACCTAAAAATTTCAAGTACAAGACCATGAACTATTTAAAAGAGTAAGATTGAGAAAAAAAAAATATTTACTATCCCATCACATACATGGACCCATAAGCTTTATTACATATCATAAAGAATCATTGTTATTATAAGGTACACTACCCACTATCATCCTTGCGCAATGGTCATACTAATGTTCTCTACATCATTTCAATTTTATTGGATATCTCTAAAGAGACTACACTTCCCACTCTGAAATATAGAAATCACCTATCATATCATTTTTCAAAGACAAAGTCACAATAAACCAAATCTAATAAAATAAGAGTCCCTCATAATAGTATGAACACTCACCAATTGTTTTCCCCACTATGAATAGATTTACTAATTCCACAAAACTCATCATCAATATGTTTCTCCAGTAAAATAATATGAAGAAGTGTCAAGGTCAACTGGAAAATTTATTATTCAAACATGGACTTTACCCTTACACTCTTAAATTAAACTATAAAAAAACGAGCCTCATGTTATACTCTTATGAAGATTCCGTCACATCATGGGTCATATGATTCCTACTCAACATAATAGAAAAGAATTTCCCCCTTCCATGGGTATAAGATATTTTGTAATAAAAAGATCATAAGTACTCCAAACAATTCCTCCGGTGGAGATTCCAATATTTTTTAATTAATATTTAACCTAACAATTTTTTGTTATAAAATGTAGTAATCCTTTCCCAAAAAAAACAACACCCCCATATTTTAAGATAATTCATTACTACTATGAGTTGATTATCTTTACTTATATAAATATACTCATTTGGTCGATGATGGAGAGAACCATATTCTATATTGTTACCACTATATAATTGAATATATCACAAACCATAAACTAATGTGCTACAAAGTACTACACAGCCCCAGATTACATTTAGAAGAGTAAAAATTTTAATAGAATTAAAAAATAATTTTAGCTTCATAATTGAAATTTCACATTTATGAGTCTTTGAAAACTACACTCCCTTCCTTATGAGTTTAGTCATTAGAGAAGATGAATGTGAGAAATCTATTACAGGCCGATGAAAATACCCTGATATACCCTAGAATCACCATATAACTAAAAAAAATGGTTTAACCAATGTCACAAAAAGCTTCACCATATCTAGATGAACATAACCCAATTCTAAAAACATATTACCCCAAAAACTTCACTTCACAATTCAATAAATGTAATTTATATATCATTCCATAAATTTGATGATATCTCAATATGTAAACAACTTCTCTTAGATGATGAAAATGATCCTCCCCGGACTAAGTGTGAACCATAATTTCATCTATAAACACTACATAGAGTGTATTGATATATTCGTAGATGATTTTTTTCATCAAATCATCAAATACTGAAGGAGTATTGGTTAGAACAAATGGAAAAAAAGATAATCACTATATCCATATTATCTATTGAAGGATATCCTTTGAATGTTAGATTATATTATCCAGAACATGTGGTAATGATAATAAAAATATATAATTGAGAACCACCTTAACCCTTTCAAAAGGTCAAATAGATCATCAATACTAGGTAGGTGATAGGTTTTCATTAATGTAAATCGGTTGTGTTTCTGGTAATCGTCAAATATGTAATGTCTTCTTTTTGTTTTCATCATAATTCGAAAAGGTGATTCCCAAGGATACACACTCATGTATATAAATATTTTCTCTATCACATCATCAAACTTACTCTATAACTCTTTCATTTCAACTCGGTCCATATATTACGAAGGAATAACTACCAGTTTAGTACCACGTACAAAATCAATAGAATCATCTACCTATCATACTTGTGGAAACCATGAAAAATCATAAAGAAATAAATTGGGAAAATAAATGAAACCTGGAGGGACATCATCACAAAAACACTCCATCTCAATATAAATAGAAACCATCGATATTAATTTTTCCCACTCCATAAATGAATGTTTTTCTACACTCGAACTCATTAACCATTATCTATAATTGATAAAAAAACACCCCATCAGTTGATATAAAGAATACACAACAATTATAAAAGTCAACTCTATCATTTTTATCAATGAATCAAATCATCATCATAATGAGGTAAAGGGGATTTATGTTAAGAAAAATAAAATCTTTGGTATTCTCAATTTCTATATGTGAAAAAAAAAGTTAGACAACTGAGACCCAAATCTCTCTTTATTCAAAGTTGTGTTTTAATATACATGAAATTATATAAAATAATCCATAGGATTATTTAGAAGGATCATAATATTGGTCAATATAAATGATTAATATGCACTGTTATCATAAAACAATTTAATACAAATGAAGCTATAGTGATTGCACCTCTCATAGTAGTTGGACCTGTACCATCTTCCTCAAAAAACTCTTAAAGAACATGAAAAAAAAAAATTGATACCTATGGTTCAATTCCAAAATATCATAAAAATATGATATAACTATAGTAAATTTTGGCTCAATGTATCCCATGTCACAATGTAGATTAGAAAAGAGTTGGATGACATTATTTAGGTGTCTCGATTGACCATAAAAACATTAAATCTTTAGAACCTCAGAACAAACACATACATAACTCCAACATTTGAACACAACAAACAAGTGAAAGGGACTCTACGAGGCACTATAAGAGTTTCAGAGGATGCCTACTATCAGTAATTACCATGAGACTCATCATGCTTACAGTTTCTTTAAATTGAAATCATTAAACAACCACTATGAGAAAAACACACTCTTGAAAACTCTGAATTACTAGGAATATAATATCATGATATGAACTAGGGATGAAAACATCTAGCTCTAGAAAATTAGAGAACCCATAAGTCATATGAGTTCTAAAATCAATTGTCCACCAAATATAAACTAATCAAGTATTTCTCTATAAATAATTCTATATGGAAAATTGAATCCCTGGTCCTCATGTAAAAAAGGAAATCCATGCTACATAAATATAAACTCTAAGAGTTCCCCGACATACCATAATCTTGAATCCTATCTTCATACAATATCACACAAAAATAGAATAAATTTCCACACATCTAGATCAACCACTGGCTCCCTAATCCCATTTAAAAAGACTATCCAATAGGGGAGAGAACAAAAAAACACATGGATAATGCTCATTCCAATATTTCGTAATTTTATCCCCCTAAAATGATTGTTAAGGGATGAACATATCACAAATTTCAAATTTAAAGTCAAACAGATAGTTGGTTGATCCATCATTGAACCCACTATACAAAAAACTAAACTAGCAGTGCTGATACACTCTCACCCAATATGTTTGGGGGAACTCATAGTCCCCTAGATATAAATATTCATAAAAAACTAGAATATGATATCTACGACGTTCCCCAGGATCAAAAAACCCAAGGCTCCCAATGTTCCTAGGGTCACTACATAAAATGATGTCCACGATGGGACTCCCCTATTTCACCCACACACACAGGAGATGCCCACAACAACATTCTGAACATTCCCAAAGGGAAGAAAAAGTCCATGATCCTATATTATGGTTCTTCTATCATGTCCAATGTAATGGGAATCACCCAGTTCTGAAACAACCTAAATTTTCCTTTATGGATTCTAAAAAATCCTCTATAAACAATTCACCCATCATGCATCAAAAATCAGAGAGATACTAATAGGGGAATTCACAATGGTAAAAAATTACAGATCAACAGTAGGGGACCATGCATATGTTTTTTCTCAAAAGAAGGAAAATAATAACATACCCTATAGACATTATCAATATATGACAATGGAAACCAATGATCAAATGATTAGACACTAGACTACATGGTAATCCATAGGAGTCCTTCAAACATTTTTTAGAAGCTCATTGGAACTCGTTTGTACCACTATTCAATGAAGTCATCCTAACAATAGGATCAAAGTGTTTTGGTCCCCATACCTAAGAGATGAACCACAATATCTCTATCCTCAAGAAACTTGTCCCATTACATTGAAAAAACCCATGATTTCATCAGAGATACAACTCAACCCCGAAATCATGTATCCACAGAAAAAACATTATACTGATCACTATGAGACCCTCGATCTGGACTAATCACTGATCCCTCGAACCTTAAACGTGACTCATAGCTCACAACCAAAACCCACAATAGTATTCTGATTCCATGATTTTAGGAAATTCCCACACTAAACTATCATAGTCTAAAACACCATATATATTTCCTAAAAATGTAGAAATTGTTCAACCATTGTGATCTTTTTTTAAAAGCCATAAATTGATTACTAAAAAAGACAATTCTAACATTGGGGTCAAAAATAAGCAAAAAAATTTAATGCAAGTAAAAAATGCATATTATGTGTATATTAGGTACACATCCTGTACACATAAATTTCCCTATGGTCATGTTACACATGACACCTGGAATGTATATTCCCAACATACATAGTGTGTAGGCCCTATACACAGTGTGAACCCCATGAAAGGGTACCTACTTATGAACCTTATCCCAAATCACCATGTAAATTGACCATGTACGTGGGAAGTGACCCACACAATAAGTCCCATCCCATGACTCTATCTATCAATATCACTATGGAATGTATACCTACAATGTTTTAAACACACATGGGGAATGGTTGTGTTCTTCTTCATAGCCAAGTCAAACTACATGGGGTGTTTGGACTAGTACTCAGCCACGCCCAAAACCCAAGTAATATGAATGTACAAATGGTACATGGATTTTAGTCTCAAAAAAATCATCATCAACAAAAATTAAGAACATACAATTAATTTTTTCAAAAGGCACATACAATGTACATGTGTATTGTGTAAATAAAATCCATCAAAATGGACTTAATAATTTCATTTCACTTTGAAACTACAACATGGACCCATAATGTGTCCCAAACAACCCATTAATGGATTTAAAATGATAAAAAAACACAGAATAAGTAGTTATATGGAATAAAAAATATACATGAAAACCTCATGGTAGAAACCACCATTGCTTCCATCTAATTTTATGTCTGCTACTACAACATAGTGATCTGATGCGACCTAATCTCCATAGTGGTGCCTCCTCCTTTATCACTCCCTCCCTTATCTCCCCCAAAATCTCTCAGGTGATGAACCTAAAGTCTAAATCCCTTCATGGTAATGTTTGAATCCATTTTAAATTAATGAGGGAACAGTAATTTGAATAAATAAAATGAAAAAAATAGAATGAAAAGGGGGCTCGAGCCTGCCCTCGGTGCCCAGTGCAGGGTTATTCCTTTACATGTAAAAACCCTCCATTTTAGAATCAATAGTGGTGAATAAATCCAAATATGTGATTATATTTAAATTATATTAGTGAATGAATACATTTGAATAAGTTTTAATATATTTAATTAAATATCAAATACTATATAAAATTTTTAATTGCTTAGACTTCCTCTAAAATATAATGATTGTGTAAACACCATATTTTAGAGCTAATCAAGTGGTCAAAAAAATTATCAATGATAATCTCATATGTGAAATCACATTTTCCCTTGAACACATCCGAGGAAAAAATGTTCAAATTTCTCATCCTTTTCACAATCATGGAAGATTAGGGCTGGCACAAGCTTCCCAACACAACATATCTCCCTCGATAATCCATGGGGAATATAAATATGTGTTGAACTATCCAAATCCCTAATGAATCCAACGCAATCATGACTATCTATTGACTGGTCATACTACATTTCCAAATCTCTCCAAAGATGAGATACATTCTACGTTGAATGAAATTATACTACCCACAACTGAAGTTCCCTTAACTTCGCCCGAATATAAAAATAAAAACCACATCACCCATTATATATCCATCCATGAATTCAATGGAAAAGCATGGAAAAACTACTCCAACTGTAGTTACATTAGGAAAAATTCAACCTCGATGAGAAAAAACACATAAATGAAGCTCATAGCCTACAAAAACCTAAGATGAAATCCCTACCACAATTACTTCCTTACTTCTCTCATCAATCACAGTATTAGTATTTTACTCACACAGCCCATGTCATAACAAAACACGGATAAAACACCTAAATCTACTAATCATGGTCCTCATTCAGGTCATTTCCAACAGGATAGAACACCCTTATCACTATATTTTAAAATCTAGGCATCCCACTCATTCAATGTTCAACCACTCAACCACCTTCAACTCAGGTATTGATCCAAAAAACACAAATATCAAACCATTCTCACTCTGGGGTAAGCGAAGATTAACCTAAATGAGCAGGGATAGGGATATAACCATAAATTTCTTCTCTATCCATCCATTATATAACAAGAAGTACTAGAAATGTACTTCTAAAATACTATGAATCCTCATTCCTTTAAAGACCCTTGTGATAACATACCTCAACAACCCCACCACGAATGAATAGTCATGCTGACCTAAGCCATCAGTGATAGTAGGGACAAGGGACCCACCACATGAACCATCAGACAATAGATTTAAATCAAGAATCCATAAAAAAGAACACAAAATTGTGCCTTTAGTGGAACCACCAGCTAATGGATAGTACAACTCTGCCACAAGACAACTCTAGAATCCTTTCCCACGTAGATGTACTAATAGGGAACTCAGAGCCCAAATCTTACCCACATGTGTCTCTCTGCATCCCTCATACAGGAGACTAAATCTACACCAATGGAAAACCTGATTCCATGTGATGCAGGAGACCTATCACCAGAGAAAAATATATTGTGAAACACAAAAAATAAGAAAAATATATGTGAATTTTGTCTTCCTAGAATGATGAAAAAATAATAAACTATTGACCATATGTGAAGTTCCAAAAAAAATAAACAATAAATTCACAAACTCATGCACATCATACAAAGTGAAATCATTGAATCTTTAAATTGAATATTAGTAATATATATCACTTGACCTAGAAACATATAATTCATATAAAAATGGTTTTCATGAAATAAAAAAATCCAATATCCATCATAGGATCCAAAAATTTCCTAGAACACCTATATTCAGACTCCCAAAATTTTAAAAACAACCTCTAATGATACCATTTTTTAACAAACTATCCTATGTTAACTTGACACATCAACTAATATACTACATCACAATTCCACAGGTGGACCTCCTAATATGATTGAGGCTACCAACTAATGGAGAGGGTTAAAATAGTGTAGTTTATAGAATAAAAACATTGGTTAGAGTGACATAACTATAGAAAATATCAAAACTAATACACCTGGATCAACACTATATTATGAACAACAAATCAAATGATGGAAAAATTGAAATTATAAGGAATATATAATACAATAATATATACACAAATCAAGAAAAATATACAAAATTTAGTTTCCCTCAAAGTCATCCACATATTAAAAATAAACAAATGAATAGAAATACAATAGTCTGAAATATCAACACAGATCCAAACAAGATACTCGTTCATCAAGATGCTAGATCTATAATACCCTAATCCTAATGCACCACAAAAACATCTTTTATCGATCAACATACACTGAGACTCAGACCCATCCATAAAACAACATTTTCTATAATTAAAATATAGATATTATGTCCTCTCACATATCGAGGTTCATATACTTGGGGTGAGAATTAAATCAATATAGGCAACCCTAATGGTGGACATATAATCTATTTTCATAACAACTGCATACACACATAATATTCCCAACCTAGCTGAAAATCAATAAAATCAAGAGACAAGAATGTTCATAAAAAGGAGGTAAAAAACTAAAAAAAATCACACCAATGGGTTCTATCCTGACACCAATGGTAAATGTACCCCACCCTATATCATTCTAGAGGATTTATTAGATTTGGATTTTCAGGACACACATCAAATAGAACACCCACTAGACCGAAAGAGGATCTCTAAGACATATAAATATATAATTCATGAATGAATGATAATTTAATGTTACCATAGGCATCCACACAAACATGACCATTAACTGAGAACTACGAATATAATAGTATGATTTCAACTGTCGATGGGATCATCTATTTTCGCACATCTATAAATCATGTCAATCCCAAGAGTCCATCAAAACAAATGAGCTTCAATATATGGATCTTATACTGAGGGATTCATAAATAACACAAGTGATTGTTTTTATTTTGTGAATTGAAGATTATAATCGAATCCATAAAAAATAAAACCATGCCCATTGATTTCCCCACCCGTCAAGATTCTAATGCCTCTATCTCCATGTTGGAACACTAAACTAGAATGGGGTTGAAATCATCCAAATGTTCAATTTAATCTTTAATAATATATTAAAATAGGAAACCATGTATGGAGGGAACCAGATCATAACATAGGGACAACACCCTCTCCATGATATCCCAAAGGTCACCTCTACAAGCCATATTACAAAGAAGAAATTATCTCAAAAATCACAACTAAATCCCCACCAAAAATGGAATGATCCAGCCTTAAAATCACTATCCAAATATATAAACTAGTTGTACCAATCCACTTTAATCCTATAATCATGGGGCTCTCACAATATCCTAGATCTAAGAAACCAAAAAACGACCATGATCTATTTATAACCAACCACAATGTAAACAAAATCAATTTTCACACTATCCCAATGGACACAACATCAAGGAATTTACCCAATAGGGCTCCCCTATGGCACCCATGGTCTTGGACAACACCAATAGAAAAAACCTTAACCATACCAAAGGCACATACTAGATCCAGACACCATAAAAGGGGTTCTGCTAGATCATCCAAATTTATGGTACTCACCCAATGCCAAAACATCAAATCATGCCTCAACATCATTCAAAAGATCTATGAACAATAATGCACCCAATGGAAATCCAAATTCAGTATCCCACCAACTAGGGAATTCAAAATAGTCCTCAAGACCAACTCTAAAGATAAAGACCCTCCATAAAGATTCCTTAGCATAAGACAAGACACAACATAACATATTGTCATTTCCAACAACTGAATATAGAGACCAATGAACAGCTGATTATAAAATATCTCACATTGGTATCATTACGAGTCCCTCAGAATCATCTTCGATGATCAATAACACATGGCCATAAATATCATCCAATATCGTCAATCCATCTATAAGGATCTAATAGCATTGGTCCCCATACTGTAGAACGAAACCCCAATATCACTAATCATGAGTAATCAGTCATATCATGTAGGAAAGAACCATGTTTTCCTCAAATATAATACTCAATCCTTAATTTTTGGAATCATTTTCAAATAACCCTCAATGATATCACCATGCAACAATCAGTTTCAAGCTAATCACAAAGCTCTCAACACCCACTCGGGCCTTGTAGCTCAAAACCCAAAACCTTAGGAGTATTCTGAATCCAAACCATGTGATGATAATCCTACACAACATTCCAAGTCTAAATCATCATCAAGAGGAATTGAAATTCCAACATTATTCCACCTTTGTGATATATGAAAAAAACACTCCATACATAACACTCACAAATGTTATTTGGACATCATAGAATAAAATAATTCAAAAATAATAATTAAATAAAATTGTACACGCCATGTACTCTGGGTATACAATGTGAATCTCACAATTCCACCCTGGATGCATTCTACAAGCCGCTCATCATGTATATTCACATATGGTGTTTCAATTCATTACATGGAGTGCACCCCCCCCCCCCAAGGTTATCTACCCATATACCTTAATCCATCATGGTTTATAAAACACCCAAGTACAAGATGTGTACCCCCACATGGGGTCCCTGCCTATATACATGGCCATGTAAACAACCATTGTGTTTATTCATAAATGGAATGAACCCCACATATAGATTGGTCATATACTTATACACAAATATGTACCCTTTGATATAGGGATTGATTTAGTACATGGACACTCCCCAGAATCCCACTACATGGAATGCACCGATGGTAGATGAAATTTAGCTAGATGAATTTCATCATACCCAAACTGGATAAACATACATAATATGAATAACATCCAACGTTTTATGGTCTATTTTTTAGAAATAATTTAAAATTTAATTCTCCCAATGAATCGATTCAAATATTCATTTTTCAATAATCTAATTTACTAAATGTTACACGTAACACTGATTTGGCATATGAAACCCACAACACTGAGGTTCTACGAAGCATCATTTTATTTTTATGAAAAGATAATAATTACATTTGCATTAAAATTAGGTATATGAATATTAATACCAAATATTTAAATATATTCTACAATTTTTTTATATAAAATAAACATATTGATAATGAAACATTTGATTTTAGGTTAAGTCCTTCTCTGTCTAAAAATACTACATAATGTCCTTCAAATAAAAATAAATTTAGACAAATTTTGAAATTAAATTTGATATAATTGAACTCATTTTTTAATTTTAAATTTAAAAATGATATTTGGATCATATTTTGGGATTTTTTTGAGAAACATCATTTTGGATTAATAGAGAAAAATACCAATTTTTTATTCAAACTGCATTTTTGTTTTAAATTAATTATAAGGATAATATATGATTTGATTTGATTTTAAAGTTTAAATAAATAATTTTTTTATCAATTAATGCAATTTTTGACATTATAATATTTTTCGAATTTAAATTATATATAAATACATTACAAAAAATTAATCATTTTTACTATAAAATCATGTTGTTTCGTCATGACAACATTATTATGTTTAAATTAATTTCGACCTATTCAGTGATTAGATTTTTGAAAATGGATTCCATATTTTCAATAATAATAATTTCTATTTTCTAATATGTTAAAAATTTTCAGACCAAAAAGATTAATAAAAGTGATTATAATTTACCATAGTGGTTAAGGCCAGAATAAGTTTAATTAGGGACTAAAACATATCATTAAGGGTCCAAACAACATATAACCTTTTCCAAAACCCCTGGGATATCCTTAGTTAGACCATATCATTAATTTTATAGGAATTATACCATTATTAGATCAATAATAAATAGGGAAAATGTGGGTGTAATTAGGTCTTCAAATAGTAACAAGAGTGCCACTCCACATCCACTATAAAAGCTCGCCACCTCTACTGATTCCTCACACCTCTCAAAACACTTAATTTATAATATATTATACCCATTTAAGCTCCAAAAAATATATCTTAGAGCTTGGATCCTAAAATTGGTCATAATGATTCTAATGGAATCATTTTGGCATAAACCAAAAGGAGTTACTAGATTAAGAGGTAATGTCTTCTCCCAAGCTTCTTTACTTTATTTTCCATCTTCACCCCCTCCATTCTCATTATTGCATTATTGTGTGACAAAAAAAATATCATAAATATACCAGTATTTTTTTGGATAATTTTTTTACCATATATTACACAAAACTCTATCTAATGGATATTAAACATACTATTTCTGTGTATGGAAAATTACTGCATCACTAAATGATGAATGTTCGTTTTTCATTTATCACCAATCATGGTGGAAATTATGATGGAAACTCTCTTCATATTGGTAATGTACTGTATTTATTATGCCTTTAGGATTATTTATTACTTTTAAAACACACATATCTTTACTTTCCATTCAGGGATTAAATAATAATCACGAATAAGGAAGTGTGGACTACCACCCCTCAAAGCGATGTCTTTCTTTCAGAAAACACAATGAATGTATTAATGATGTTTATAGTGATCTTATATGATGTAGTAATGATAATGGAATAAATATACATATATATATATAAATATGTAATTTATATTATTTCTTTCAATATTACAATAATGACGGACACTACATTCTTACATACGTAAGACATACAATATCAATGAAAGGCATATTCCATTTCATAATCCTATATTATATAGACTATTATAATAATAAAAATATATATATATACCTGATATTAATATATTTGTTTACATTATGAAACCATGGTATAAGTAGAAGGACCAATGAAATTATAAAACAAGACATAGGTGATGAACAAAGCGATTTTTTCCCAAAGGGAAACATTAGCATAGTATCGTTAACTATTGGGTGATATAAGGTCATAATAAAACCATGTATGTTATTATTTATAATAATATTATTCTTTACAAGATTTTTAATAAACATATATTTATTATACATGAAAATTGTATGAGTACGGAGAGATTTAAGACATAATGTAAGGGGATTTCATCTCACATTTAATTTATATGAGATGTAATCTATATTCACCACTCTTTCATTCAGTGTGGTGAATGTACTGAACAAGATTATATAATATTTATCATATAATATAATTTATGGGTATTCACATTTCTGTTGGATAATCCTTTCTTCATGGGGTCTATCTTTTAAAAGATACCAAATCACTAAAGCAATTTTGTCTCAATATTCCTTATGTGAGATTCATGTTTTATTATAAACATAAAATAATTTTTTGGTGTATATAAATCCATTATACATTTTATATTATAAATATAATTATTTTAATTATATCTTGATATTAATTTAATTTAATTTTCTTACACGAAGATTATGATCCCAAGTTACAGAGTTATAGGAGTTTAGGGAGACAATCTCACCACCTTCCAAGATTTTTTATGTATATGATCTCCCTGAGGAAATATTTTGATCCATATCTTAAGAATATTCAAGAGATTTCTTATCCTATATTTATTCAAGATATAATAAATTTTTAGTACCATATATTCTCTCTTTGGTAATTAAGATAATGTTTTTTGTGTAAAATTTTATCATATCGTGCTTCAGTCGGAAATATATATAATTCAAAAACCATGTTTTAGGAAGTTTTTTCAAAATAATTTCAAAACAACCTTGAATATAATTTTAAAGGATAACTATTTTAAAAATATTTTATTTTCTTCATTGCTTTCGTTATATGTTTTGAATGATATTTTCAGAGAAAAAGGTTTTCAAAAGGTTTTATTTTATAAAAAACATTTTTTAATGAAAAAATCATATTATACAAATGAAATGTTTGTGAAATATCTTTTCAAATTATATCCCATATAATAGAAAATCCATTGGTGTTAATCATACCTTTTTGGGAAAATTATTCAACGTTTCAAATCTTATTATTTTTTTTGTACTGGATTATTTTTTTATGGAATGATGCTAATGAAGATCGTGGTTCCTTGAAAAGTTATATACTTTTGAAAACTATACCTTTTAATATGTTTTTTAAATGAAAAAATCATTATGAAACATGTACCTTTCCTCATTTTATGATATATTTACATGTTTATGATACCCATTTCTTTTTATGTGTTATGGTATGATTATTTATGATCTTTCTTCACATATTGGTTTGATTTCATTATGTGATTGGTGGGACCTATATCTCCCATCAATGCATTGGGTAAAGATATATATCTCATGAGATAAAATATGGTGTTCTTGGAAGTGATCCTTGACTAATATTTTGTTCATCATAATGAACCATGACCACTAAGATGGTATGAGGAGTGAACTGATGCTTCTATGATGGCCATGGAATTGAACCATGTTTTCAATGATGGTTTAGAGAGTGAACCCATACTACTAATATTTTCTTGTCTATAATTTCCTGGAAACTATAGAAATCATTATATTCTTATGTGTTTTTTTCACTTCTATGTTTTATTCTAACATCATAATTTTATGGATTATTCTCTTTATATAATTATGATTCATATCATATGAACTGCCAATATTTATTCCATGATATCTTTTATGATCTTTGATATGGAGGGTATAATATTTTATTTTCATGATCACATTGTCATATTCTATTTATCATTCCTATTATTACATGTCTTCCTTGATTACCCTTACTAACATTTTCAGCTCACACCTTTTATGTTTTATTTCCCACAGGTTATGAAAATACATAGTTTGTTTTATATTTCTAAAAATGGTTCTAGTAAATAATAACCTAGTTGGATATGATGTAGTTCAAACATATACCAGTGTTTATGTTCCCATTTTTTCAAATTAAATATACAAGTATAGTATGCAAGCATCTATTTATTTAATGTTTTGTATATATAACAAAATTAATGTAATTTTATTATTAGAGAGACAATGGTCCCTACAGTCCCCAATAGTGGAATTTTTTACCTTTGGAAACTAGGATGAGAAAACCTCTGTGAGAATCCTAAGGACATGTCCATGGATTAGTATAGGGATGATTCAGAGTATTGGAAAATTTCATGGAATTTTTATGAAGAATTGAGTGATTGGTTTCATTGAAATACATCCCAGTTTGGATACTACAAGGGTTTGTGGCTCTGGATCATATTTTGATGGGGTAAAAACTCCAACAGGTTGTTCTAGGATTATTTCTAGGCCTTCTAGTATTTGAAAACATGCCTTGTGGCTGATTGGTATGACACTCTCGAGGGATATGCTTTGGGAATTCACAAAATCATCATGAACCATTACGATGGATTTAAATATATTTTGGCCACTAATAACATAATATATACCAATAGTTTCCTTTATAAATGAATTTTTCATAATCTATACATCATAAAAGTGATTTTTATATTTATCTGTTTCCTCACTATGATATATAATTCCCAGTATATGCTTTTGGTATCAGTCAATGAATGGAACATGATGGAAGAATGTTAATGGAAATTGTGGTGTGCAATACAATAATTTCCCTCTAAAACAACTAAATTCTAGGTAAGATGGCATTAAAACCCTCATTTCTATTCCCACAAAAAATATCAATCTATGAGTCATGGTGATATTTTAAATGATACAGGGATAGAACAACATTTTGTTGATTATTTCATGAGGAAACATCCACTATCATTCAAAGTGTATCCTTATTTAATTTTTTTTAACAATGGATTAATACAATTGAAAATATATTCCTTTTTCTTTAGTGATTGTAGAACGAGAATGTAATTATGGATATTTATTGATTAGATGTTGAAGAATATTAGTGGTGGAATCTAATCAAGAATACAAGTAATTATAATGAGATTGAATCCATGGATTAGGATGAGTTCATGTACTTATTTTGTGATAATTACATTAATCTAATTCTTCACACAAATATAGAGAAAGAGTTCCTTGATTTGAATCAAATAGATGAGGAGTATTTTGGTACATATAAGGATAATTTCACAAGACTTGTGAGGTAGACATCATAAATTATCATCTAGCACAAATTTACAGTTGATATGATCTTCGGTGGGTTAAATACATATTTCATAAGGAAGTTGTCCATAATAAACTTTTTTACTTATGAAGAGATTGTGCATTGTGAAATCATGGTGGAAATGTAGATAGGAGTCATGTATCAATATCATGTCTTTTACATGAAGTGGATGATGGATTTTAAAGGGATTTCTAAAAACCATGCTGAAAATAAGATGGACTTTACTTTATGTTATATGTATGGGAAAAATCATAGAGGATATTTAATTATGGAATATTATATTTTTTTTGTGAGGAATGGTACGACATTATGTAATTGATGTCTAAGGTAATAGGATTATGTTTGTAACACCCCAGGATTTCAGAGTGTGTTATTTCTTAAAAATAATTCAATAACTTGCACTACACGCAACACCGAGTTCAATCACACCATTAAAAGAGGTCATGAATAGTATTAACTACATTTTGAACTTTATATAATCCTTATAATTTTAGAATCCCTATTATGAGTTTCTTAGTCATAATGCAAGAACAAATTCATTTTCAGTATTTCACTTTTATCAACTTCTAATAGTGAAACCTTTTTAAATACAATATTTTAAACTTTTTGACTAAATGGAGACATCAAAAAATTTAAAATGAAACATCCCAAGCGTCCACGGTACGCTTTCCTTTGGATAAAACAGTAGCGTGTGTTGTACGCAACTTCGAGTTCTAACACACCGTAACCAATCAAACTAGTTGTTATGAATAGTAATACCTACTTTTTGAAGTTATATATATTTTATATTTTAAAATGGACTTCATTTTTGGATTCGGAATATCAAATTTAGCCTAAGGTGAAATTTTGGTACTTTTCGGATAACTTTCATATTTTGATGAATAGTGAAAATTACTAAATTTTAATTAAAAACAACTTTTTTAATCAAAATAATTAATAGTGATAAATTATGAATTTGAGTGGTTTTAAAGTATATTTAGAATATATTTTTACTATTTAATATAATGTTGGTCATTGGACATAATTTTACAATTAAACCGAACATAAACAAGTGTCAATCTTTTGATAGTTATTATCTCTTAAAAACACGCTTTTTGTTTTGACAGCGGGAATTAATTTTAAATTAATTTCTGCCACTTCTGTGTTTAGAATTTAGGAAAATGGATTCCATATTTGGAATCAGGATGTTCAAATTGTGTAAATAGGTAACTTTTATTTTTAGACATTTTGAATAATTACTGCGGTAAATATTTTATTTACCATGGTTAAGGGTAAATCCGGTAAATAAGGGTTAAAAAAATAATATTATAATAATACTAAATTACCCTAAAACGTGTCTTAACCCTATTGGTTGATAAATGGTCGACCATGGGCATCTTTGTGTCAATTTTGGGACCCCATGGATCCACTTGTAAGTGATAATGACACTTTATTTTAATTACGTCAAAATGAATAGAAAAATGACACAAGCATATATCTTTTAGAAAAACAATTGTTACATAGAGTTATATAAGTTGGATTTTAGATTATAAATATTCATTAGAAAGATAAAAAGATTTCCTACATAAGTATATTTTATTTATAATTTTTATACATTGAATAATTTATTTTATTTATGACACAATGATGATGCATTAATTACTATAATAGTGAAAAATTAAAATAATTGATATTGTAAATACACAAATAATTATAATATGAAACTTTTAATGAATTAAACTAATTTTATATGATAATATGATATATTAGGATTGATTTAATTGACTTTGTTCGAAGTAATCAATCTGTTAGGAGTTTCAAAAAAAATCAACTATTGAATAGTGTCAAAATTGTCATAAAAGCGTTTTTAAAACAAATATTATATTATTAATTGATATTAAATTCCTAAAAATCTAATGTTCGGCCAAGAGAGTTATATTATGATAGGTTAATCATTAATGGACCACTTGGGGGTCGCTTGGATGTATATAGTAAGTTTATTAACCATATTATATAAAAATACAAAGAGACATTGTAAAAGTGAAACTAATTAACTTAGAGTTAATACTTAAAGATAAGGTTAATATAAGTACCCAAACCTGTCTAAATTCTATTGGTTGAGTGGTTTTCGACCTATCCCCACCTTAACCTTTGAATATTCAACTTTGGAGCCATTAGAAACCGAATATGAATTTATTATAAATTAATATTTCTAGCTTTTCCAAAGGTGCCCCTCACCCCTCTTATAAAAGGGCACTCCTCCTTCTCATTTCTTCACACCTCTAAAGCCTTTTGGTTCGGCCAAACTCTGCCCAAATACTCTCCCAACATCCCTCACTACAACCTAGAGGCCTTAGTTTGATCAGAAAGCCAACCTAAGGAGCCCTTTTGATCAAATCAAAAGGAAGAACCCGAAGAAGAGGTAATGATTTCACCACCCTTTTCTAAGTTCATTTCTTCTTCCACTTCTTCTTCCTTTGTTCTTACCATTCTGAAATAATAACTCCAGTATCTCACATATACTGTGATGTTATTATAAATATGGTACAATCATATTCAGTATTCTATCCACCCTTTGAATAACATGTCACCATACGTGCGTACGTACGGCTTACCGTCTCCACGTCGTAGTGTAATTGTTATTCAATATAATATTATTTGGATGGGTATAATAATGATGTGTAACTCATGTAAATAATAAATATAACATGTTAATGATTCTGTATATATGATATACCATCCATTTATATATTATTTTAATATCAAAAGAATGATATTGTCGCTCGTGCGTACGTACGGACTACCGTCTCCACGAACGCGATGAGATTCATTCTCCATCGTATCCATTCAAGTATAATTATCATTTGATGATTTAAAAATGATGTTTAAGGACTGTATATCATTCTGGATATGAATAAGATACAACAACCATGGCTTATGTAACAAAACATATAAAAGAAAATGAGTAAGTTAACTCCCGAAACGACGATAATTCTAAGATATTATTAACAAATCAATGTTAAAAGATCATATATGATATCATATTAATATATATGATTCTTGTATAATTTAATAACAACTATTTCACCATTATACAGGAGGTTAACCTACCCCAACCAAGGAAAAGTACAAGGTAAGGGTTATTTCACAATCTCTTCATTATCCGAGGTTGTATTATACGTAATAATCTACTGGGATCTCTTTATCATCCACATCCATGTTTCTTCGAAATGTATTTCAAAACATTTTTACTATTTACAAGAATATGGGTTAAAGTCATTTATACCCTTGTTTGACTTTTTATAAGAGGTTTATAAAGGAATCTTTCCGTCGTTTTCAAAACAAGGTCCTTTTTTAACCTTTTCGACAGAATTGAGGTAAGAATGTTTTTTTAACTTATACGGCGGGTGCGGTTATTTTCCGCCGTTATAAAATCGTCGAAGCTTCCCATACAAGCTTATAAGAATATTTTCAAAGAAAATGTTTTATTTTATATGGATCTTAAATGATTTCAAAATAAAAGGAGATATTTCTTTAAAAAGAATTTTGATTTCATCTATGTCAACATCCTTTGATGGATTTTAAGATTATTTGAAGTTGATTTATTATGATACAAAACTTCTATATTGTATTGAAGGTTTTGTGATATGTTTGACTGTGGATGTGCTATTTTTATACCATTCATTGTTTATGGTGAAAGTATTGACATTTCGTATGCTAGTTTTAATACGAATGTTTATGTTATGTTTAAACCTTTTCATATGGGAATGCATTGGACTTAATAAGTGACGGGTGGAGCCCGCTATAGCTCCTCGATGCATCGGTAGGTCTCATGAGACAAACTAGTGTCTTGGCACAAGGCCTTGACAAAATCTTATTTGTAGTCTTGGCACGAGGCCTTGGCTATGTGGTTATGATAGTCTGGCATTATGCATTCCAACATTATGAAAGTGGTTATTGATTTTTGCATGTGATTATTCGATTAGTAGAATATCCATGTGAATAAGTAAATGGAATTATTTCATTTTACTTTTTCCATACCATGTTGAAGTTCAATTTTAAAAGGCTTTTGTTTTAGTAATGCATTGCCTTAAATGTTTATTCTTATTTATGAAAGTTTCCGCTATATTGTTATCCTTACTGGGCATTTGAGCTCACCCCTTTTCTATGTTTTATTTTTCCCCAGGATGTGAAGAAGTAAATTATGAATGACCTGCAGGGATATTATGAGGGGATAGTAGTGTGGATTATGGAGACATTATGTTGTTGTAGTAGTTTTTCATTTTATGATGTAATGTAAAACTTATGAATATATCTAGTGTTTCCAAGGCTACTAAACCAATCGGTCTTTCGAGATTTGATCTTTCTTGTGATCATGCCAATGTTATGTAATAATGCACCGACTCTGGGTAACTGGGGTCGGGGCGTTACAGTTGGTATCAGAGGAAGTTTAGTACAAACCTTGGAAGCTAGATTTAGATAAACTCTGATTAGAGCACGTAGACCTAAGATGAACTTTGAAGATTAGTATAGAAGAATTTCCTAGAATTTTGGTATTGTAGAGATTTTGTGAGTTTTCCGAGCAATACATCCCTGTCTGGATACGAGCAGGTAGAGGCGGCTCTGGCACAGATGTACCTAGGGGTAAAACCCGAAAACACCGCTTTGAGCTAGACTCGAACGGGAACTGGTGCACGACAACGGGCCTTGCTGCACTCTTGGTTACGACACTCCCGGGGGATATGCTTAGGATAACTCTCATTTTCTTTACAAATCATTTTGAAGGGATTATGAGTATATACTTCCTCAAAGAAAACATTCTTATGGTTATGGATTATATCCATAAATAGTTCAATTTATGTTAGGTGTTTTATAAGTATGGGATTATGTATTTTGATTCATAAACTGATCTAGTTTATGCCATTGTTTAGAAATGGCGCCCAGTAGAAGGAATGAGAACTCCAGAAATGCACATGATCCAAAGAGAAGGAAGGATCATATCTTTCATGGTCTTAAGCTAGAATTTATAAGAGAAATAGTCTCCCATGTATTATCATCATATGAAGAAATAATATCATGTATTGATAAGATAAGTAAAGAGTTTACTGAGTCCTATGGCTTTGAAGGGAAGCAAGAGAAGAAAAGGATGGAAGAGAGAAATATGGATAAAGGGAAGAGGGAAAAGAAGAATTTTCCCATATGTGGTAACTGTGGAAAGAAACACCCTGGAACTTGCCTGAAAGGAATGGGAGTTTGTTATAAGTGCGGAGGAAAAGGGCACAAAGTACGTGACTGCAAGGGTAAGAAAATGGTTTCAAATGTACAATGCTTCATTTGCAAGGAGTTTGGACACTACGCGAACCTATGTCCCAGTCATCAGTCTATGACGCAAATGATGCTATTGGATAATAATCAAGTTATGATTCTACCACAGATGAAGAGGAATGATTAGAGTTCTTATGTTGATTATTTCAATTGAGTGTTGTATCAACAATGTACTTGTTATAATAATTATGGAGTATATAAGGATTGTACTGCAGTACTATTTCATTAAGGACTTGAGATTTTTTGGAACAAAGAAAAGTGACTCAATAGAAGGATAAATTTTTGGAAAATATATGGTTGAGAGAATGATAAACCATAATATAGTTCTGATACTGAGGTAGTGATTTTGGAATAATACATGATTGCTTTGGATAAATTATATTGGATATTCATGACTACCTTGGAACTGATTAATGATTTGTATATTCCATCATTGTTGGGGTTTAAAACATTTTTGGATTAATGAAGTATATCCATCTTTCTATATGGAATAAGGGAGCATGAATGTAATCAATAAGGAATATGGTAATTCAGGATGTTTCGGTGTATTAAAAGAATACATGATGAAGGTATTCATAAGCTATTACGGGGTAAAAAGGTTCTACATTATGTTTACCTTACTTATAAATGTTGGACTGTGAGTTTGGATAGAAGTATTTTGGATAGTTCTAGTTTGGATTATTTTGGATTGTCATAAAAGGACAACCCGGAGGTCGGGCGGCAACCCATCGCGTCCGGCAAGGCTGCGAGACTTGAACCCGCAACCGAAGGGCGACAAGGGTGTATCACCTACCACTGGCCCACGAGATGTCCTGGATTAAATAATGTTGTTTTTTTTAAGATCTGGTAGATGAATTATAAATTCATTTATTTTGGAACCCTATACGAATAACATTCTATTATCTTTTAGAGTGAAAGATGAGTTTGTGGTAGAAATTTATTAATGGATAAAACTCTAATTATAAAGTAAGTATATCTCCTTATGATCTTAGCCAATCTCATAAATATATTCCTCAACATTAATAAAAGGAACTTAGAACAAAAATGTTTTCCTAGATGGTACCTTAAATCATCACTAATTCATGGCTTTGGGATTGTTGGCCTTTTCATAGCCATGTTCTCTACCACTCTCCATCAGATAATTGATGGTTAGATTTCTCTTCCATATCCATATTTTCCTACATGGAACCCTAGTATGTGTTATTTTCGGTAATCATCATACTTTCCACTCTTTATTTTAAATAGAGGCCTCGTTAATTCATTTTTCGATGTGGGATTTCAACTATGATATTTTGAAACGTCAAAAATGTGTAATCCTAATACCCTATGTTTTGTTGAACCGATGGTATTTCAAATCATCATAGATTGATGAATTTAAGGATCTCAATTATACACTTGTTTGTGATTGATGATCTCAATCACTACCTATAAATATTTACGTTTTTCCTCCAATTATATGTCTCTAAATGCCACCAATGTTCTCCTAATCGAGATCATAATTTGGTGGTGACCCTTTAATTTCTCTTTTCCTCATATTAAGACTAAATTTTAGTAACCCAATTTCCAATGTGGGTTTTCCCACAAATATATTTTCTACTTTCAACCTTTTATCTTCGAAGAACAATTTCAAATTGCGAGGACGCAATTTATTGAAGGAGGGGAGAATGTAACACCCCAGGATTTCAGAGTGTGTTATTTCTTAAAAATAATTCAATAACTTGCACTACACGCAACACCGAGTTCAATCACACCATTAAAAGAGGTCATGAATAGTATTAACTACATTTTGAACTTTATATAATCCTTATAATTTTAGAATCCCTATTATGAGTTTCTTAGTCATAATGCAAGAACAAATTCATTTTCAGTATTTCACTTTTATCAACTTCTAATAGTGAAACCTTTTTAAATACAATATTTTAAACTTTTTGACTAAATGGAGACATCAAAAAATTTAAAATGAAACATCCCAAGCGTCCACGGTACGCTTTCCTTTGGATAAAACAGTAGCGTGTGTTGTACGCAACTTCGAGTTCTAACACACCGTAACCAATCAAACTAGTTGTTATGAATAGTAATACCTACTTTTTGAAGTTATATATATTTTATATTTTAAAATGGACTTCATTTTTGGATTCGGAATATCAAATTTAGCCTAAGGTGAAATTTTGGTACTTTTCGGATAACTTTCATATTTTGATGAATAGTGAAAATTACTAAATTTTAATTAAAAACAACTTTTTTAATAAAAATAATTAATAGTGATAAATTATGAATTTGAGTGGTTTTAAAGTATATTAAGAATATATTTTTACTATTTAATATAATGTTGGTCATTGGACATAATTTTACAATTAAACCGAACATAAACAAGTGTCAATCTTTTGATAGTTATTATCTCTTAAAAACACGCTTTTTGTTTTGACAGCGGGAATTAATTTTAAATTAATTTCTGCCACTTCTGTGTTTAGAATTTAGGAAAATGGATTCCATATTTGTAATCAGGATGTTCAAATTGTGTAAATAGGTAACTTTTATTTTTAGACATTTTGAATAATTACTGCGGTAAATATTTTATTTACCATGGTTAAGGGTAAATCCGGTAAATAAGGGTTAAAAAAATAATATTATAATAATACTAAATTACCCTAAAACGTGTCTTAACCCTATTGGTTGATAAATGGTCGACCATGGGCATCTTTGTGTCAATTTTGGGACCCCATGGATCCACTTGTAAGTGATAATGACACTTTATTTTAATTAAGTCAAAATGAATACAAAAATGACACAAGCATATATCTTTTTGAAAAACAATTGTTACATAGAGTTATATAAGTTGGATTTTAGATTATAAATATTCATTAGAAAGATAAAAAGATTTCCTACATAATTATATTTTATTTATAATTTTTAGACATTGAATAATTTATTTTATTTATGACACAATGATGATGCATTAATTACTATAATAGTGAAAAATTAAAATAATTGATATTGTAAATACACAAATAATTATAATATGAAACTTTTAATGAATTAAACTAATTTTATATGATAATATGATATATTAGGATTGATTTAATTGACTTTGTTCGAAGTAATCAATCTGTTAGGAGTTTCAAAAAAATCAACTATTGAATAGTGTCAAAATTGACATAAAAGAGTTTTTAAAACAAATATTATATTATTAATTGATATTAAATTCCTAAAAATCTAAGGTTCGGCCAAGAGAGTTATATTATGATAGGTTAATCATTAATGGACCACTTGGGGGTCGCTTGGATGTATATAGTAAGTTTATTAACCATATTATATAAAAATACAAAGAGACATTGTAAAAGTGAAACTAATTAACTTAGAGTTAATACTTAAAGATAAGGTTAATATAAGTACCCAAACCTGTCTAAATTCTATTGGTTGAGTGGTTTTCGACCTATCCCCACCTTAACCTTTGAATAGTCAACTTTGGAGCCATTAGAAACCGAATATGAATTTATTATAAATTAATATTTCTAGCTTTTCCAAAGGTGCCCCTCACCCCTCTTATAAAAGGGCACTCCTCCTTCTCATTTCTTCACACCTATAAAGCCTTTTGGTTCGGCCAAACTCTGCCCAAATACTCTCCCAACATCCCTCACTACAACCTAGAGGCCTTAGTTTGATCAGAAAGCCAACCTAAGGAGCCCTTTTGATCAAATCAAAAGGAAGAACCCGAAGAAGAGGTAATGATTTCACCACCCTTTTCTAAGTTCATTTCTTCTTCCACTTCTTCTTCCTTTGTTCATACCATTCTGAAATAATAACTCCAGTATCTCACATATACTGTGATGTTATTATAAATATGGTACAATCATATTCAGTATTCTATCCACCCTTTGAATAACATGTCACCATACGTGCGTACGTACGGCTTACCGTCTCCACGTCGTGGTGTAATTGTTATTCAATATAATATTATTTGGATGGGTATAATAATGATGTGTAACTCATGTAAATAATAAATATAAAATGTTAATGATTCTGTATATATGATATACCATCCATTTATATATTATTTTAATATCAAAAGAATGATATTGTCGCTCGTGCGTACGTACGGACTACCGTCTCCACGAACGCGATGAGATTCATTCTCCATCGTATCCATTCAAGTATAATTATCATTTGATGATTTAAAAATGATGTTTAAGGACTGTATATCATTCTGGATATGAATAAGATACAACAACCATGGCTTATGTAACAAAACATATAAAAGAAAATGAGTAAGTTAACTCCCGAAACGACGATAATTCTAAGATATTATTAACAAATCAATGTTAAAAGATCATATATGATATCATATTAATATATATGATTCTTGTATAATTTAATAACAACTATTTCACCATTATACAGGAGGTTAACCTACCCCAACCAAGGAAAAGTACAAGGTAAGGGTTATTTCACAATCTCTTCATTATCCGAGGTTGTATTATACGTAATAATCTACTGGGATCTCTTTATCATCCACATCCATGTTTCTTCGAAATGTATTTCAAAACATTTTTACTATTTACAAGAATATGGGTTAAAGTCATTTATACCCTTGTTTGACTTTTTATAAGAGGTTTATAAAGGAATCTTTCCGTCGTTTTCAAAACAAGGTCCTTTTTTAACCTTTTCGACAGAATTGAGGTAAGAATGTTTTTTTTAACTTATACGGCGGGTGCGGTTATTTTCCGCCGTTATAAAATCGTCGAAGCTTCCCATACAAGCTTATAAGAATATTTTCAAAGAAAATGTTTTATTTTATATGGATCTTAAATGATTTCAAAATAAAAGGAGATATTTCTTTAAAAAGAATTTTGATTTCATCTATGTCAACATCCTTTGATGGATT
The DNA here is from genome assembly GCA_963277665.1 of Viscum album. Lineage (NCBI taxonomy): Eukaryota > Viridiplantae > Streptophyta > Magnoliopsida > Santalales > Viscaceae > Viscum > Viscum album. Next base: position 844,088,920 of record OY728159.1, read on the forward strand.
TTAAGATTATTTGAAGTTGATTTATTATGATACAAAACTTCTATATTGTATTGAAGGTTTTGTGATATGTTTGACTGTGGATGTGCTATTTTTATACCATTCATAGTTTATGGTGAAAGTATTGACATTTCTTATGCTAGTTTTAATACGAATGTTTATGTTATGGTTAAACCTTTTCATATGGGAATGCATTGGACTTAATAAGTGACGGGTGGAGCCCGCTATAGCTCCTCGATGCATCGGTAGGTCCCATGAGACAAACTAGTGTCTTGGCACAAGGCCTTGACAAAATCTTATTTGTAGTCTTGGCACGAGGCCTTGGCTATGTGGTTATGATAGTCTGGCATTATGCATTCCAACATTATGAAAGTGGTTATTGATTTTTGCATGTGATTATTCGATTAGTAGAATATCCATGTGAATAAGTAAATGGCATTATTTCATTTTACTTTTGCCATACCATGTTGAAGTTCAATTTTAAAAGGCTTTTGTTTTAGTAATGCATTGCCTTAAATGTTTATTCTTATTTATGAAAGTTTCCGCTATATTGTTATCCTTACTGGGCATTTGAGCTCACCCCTTTTCTATGTTTTATTTTTCCCCAGGATGTGAAGAAGTAAATTATGAATGACCTGCAGGGATATTATGAGGGGATAGTAGTGTGGATTATGGAGACATTATGTTGTTGTAGTAGTTTTTCATTTTATGATGTAATGTAAAACTTATGAATATATCTAGTGTTTCCAAGGCTACTAAACCAATCGGTCTTTCGAGATTTGATCTTTCTTGTGATCATGCCAATGTTATGTAATAATGCACCGACTCTGGGTAACTGGGGTCGGGGCGTTACAATGTTGAATCAAAATTCCATTTGAGAAAAATCCTTATAGAATTCACCACCCACGATTCAGTTCTACAAGTGTAAGGAGAATGCAAATTATGATAACTACTACCCAAACCCAAGGGTCAGTGATGATGATTGATGGAAGCAACCTCTTAATCCCAAGGATAGGGAATATCTCATGAAATCACTATATCTGCTGAGGGGTGTGATATCGGTGTGACGAAAGGTACAGTTACCATCCACTCTAGAACATCCAGTGTTTTAATTGATTAATGATCTACCATCTCTTTCATATTTAAATAATTTTATATGTGTGTTATTATTAATCCAAAACAATTATAGGTAGAATTATTAGTTCAAACCCCTAATGATATGATAATTGTATCTCATGTTGATGATTCCTCTCTGGTTGATGTTTTTTGGAATGTGATTCAAAAATATCTCTTCATTATTCCATTGGTTGAATTTGATGACATCTTAGGCATGGATTGGATTTGTTTCCATAGAGATCATATCAATTTTTACGGAAGGGATGTTACATTCTATATTTAAAACCATCATATGATCATCCATCAAAGTGAAGATGAGTCTGAACTTCCTGTGGAGATGTCATCGATTGTTTGGGTCTTAATACCCATTAAAAAGGAATATTTATCTCAAATGGTTGGGTATACGATCGACATCAATTTGTACATGTTGTTCAGGATTTTTTGGATGTATTTTAAAAAGTGTTTCCTAGTTTTCCACCCAAATGTGATCTGAAGTTTACAATATAACTTATATATAGTTCCACACCAATTTCAAAGACTCCTTATAGAATATCCCCAATTGAGTTTTAGGAATTGAAGAATCTACTCCATGAATACAGTGATAATGGATTCATCCAGTCATGTGTGTAACCTTAGGGTGAATCAGTTCATTTTATTGAAAATTAATGATGGATCAATGCAACTCTAAATTGATTATCCTAAGTTTAACAAGACCAGAATCAATAAAAATTATCCTCTTCTTCATATTTATAACCAGTTTTATCAACTATACAGAGCTCAATACTTTTACAAGATTGGCCATCATTCTGGATATTGTCAATAGAGGGTCAAGAAAGAGGATAACCCCAAACAAGAATTCCATAAAATCCTTATTCAATATGAATATAAAGTGATTCCTTTTGGTCTTAATAATTCCCCATTTATCTTTATTAATTTCATAAATACAGTCTTCAGAGATTACCTGGACCAGTTTGAGGTAGTCTTTATAGAGGATATTCTCATATATTCATAGAGAATGGAAGGGCATAAATATTACTTGATAATTTAAATAAAAACCAAATGGAAGGATAATATATATGAAAAATTTATAAAGTGTTATTTTTGAAAGAAAAATGCATCATTTTTGGCCCCATACTCTTTGGAGATTGTATAGTAGTAGATCCATCAAAGAAAGATACTATTGGGTGTTATCCAAGACCAACCACTGTGACTGAGATCCATAGGTTTCTTGGATTATCTGGATATTATTGACAGGTTGTGGAGAATTTATCATGAATTTTTAATCCATTAACCAAGTTACCCGAGAAGGGTTGTAATTCCTTTAGATAGATGATTGTGAAATGAATTTATTGGAACTGAAGAGATGGTTGGAAAGTGCACATGTGCTTATAATTACTTGTTTTGGAGAAAGGATTGTATTTTATAGTGATTCATCAATGAAGGTATTGGGTTTTTTTCTTATTCAAAATGACATGGTTATATCCTATGCCTCATGAAAATTTATGATTCCAAAGAAAATTTACCCAAATCATGATTTAGATTGATCAATAGTACTGCTTTGAATAAAATATATGGAACCATTTTCTTTATGAATAAATTTTTTATATAAATACTGATCATAAAAGTCTAAAATATATATTCACATAGAAGGAGTTGAGAATTAACCATAGAAGTTGGTTATAGTTGATAATGTATTATGACTGGAGATTTTATTACTACAATGGGAAAGGGAACAAGGTGGCTGATACATTGAGTAGAAATGATCAAGCTACCTTATTTATGATGAGGATCAATAAATATCCTATATATTTTATATGGATGAATCAATAAATATGAAAAGAAGGAGGTAAATATTACCTTTCGAAAATGTTTGTTCAACCCTATATCCATGTGATGACTAAGGAGGCACAACTGGAAGAGAAAGAACAAAGAAAGAAATTTAGATTTGTTTATGAGTTTAACCTTGATCAGGATGGAATGATAATGTCCAGTAACTATTTATGTGTTGCTTCCAAGGCATATTTTACGGAGGAGACGTTAGAGAAAGCTCATAGTTTCTCATTATCTATTCATCTTGGATATAGAAAGATGCATTGGTACATAAAATAATTCTTCAAATGGGATGGCATGAAGGTATATATCATAGAGTTTGTATCTTAGTGTTTAGTATTCTGGAAAATTATGGTTAAGAGACAAAAGTATTAAGGGATTCTGTAACCATTACCCATATCAAAATGGATTTGGGAGAACATCACTGTAGATTTAGTCATTGGACTACCCAATCCCTCTTAATGGATTTATGCTATATGGGTGGTAGTTGATTTCATTACTAAGTCGACACACTTTATTGCTATCAGAGAATATTTCTCTCATGATCATATTACTAGAATATACCTTAAGTATGTGGATAGGTTTCATGGTTCACCATATTCTATGTTATTATATCGAGATCTAAGGTTTACGTAAATGTTCTTGAAATTGTTTTTCGAAAGAACTTGGTTCATAATTTTGTTTCATCAGTGCTTTGCATCCCCAAATAGATGGCACATCTACAAGAACAATTCAAACACTATAGGATAGTTTGAGATATTTTTCTATGTATTTCAAATGTGGTAGGGATCAACAACATCATCTAATGGAGTTTTCATACAATAATATATTTCACTCAAGAATTAAGATGTATCCTTTTGAAGCCCTATATGGGAAGAAATATATAAATCCAAAGTATAGGGATGAGGATGGAGAATGAAATTTATTTACATCATAAATCACTAATGAAATGGTTTAGAATTTTATAACCATTTATTTCCATATCAAGGATCCCAAAATCCAATATAAATGTTATGTTGATAACCATTAGCGTGATCTATAATTCGATGTTGTTAAAAAGATATTTATATGAACCACATCATAGAAGAATGTTATGAGATTCAATAAGAAAGGGAAACTAATCCCTATATATATAATCCCCATTGAAATTATGGATCTTATTGGGATAGTTGAAAATCACTTAGAACTACCTCCAAATCTCCCTCAAGTCCATGATGTGTTCCATGTATCTCTCCTGATGGATAACATACCTAAACCCTCACATGTACTTCACTCAGAGGTCATACTGCTAGAGTAAGATCTTTCTTACTAATAGAAACATGTCGAAATTACTGACCGATCATGGAATGTACAATAAAACAATACCCCTCATATGGTCACAATTATATAGAGAAGTAACTTGTTAGAGGTATATAATTGGGAACAAGAGGATATGATGAATCATAAGTATCCACTATTTTTTTACATGAGTGAAGAATTTAGAGGGTCCAATTAATTTTAAGGGGGTAGAATTTAACACCAAATCTTTTTATGGACCAGTTTGTTTTTTGAATAAATTAAAATTTTCATTATACAATTTACTAAATCAAATATTACATTCACACTAAACTACAATTTTGTACGTTACTTACAACACAGTGTTGGTGTATGATACCCACAACACTGAGTTGGTGTATGACAAATGCAACATTGAGTGTGTAACGCCCATGTTCCAGAAGCCACCCAGAGGTTCCCTGTACCCGGTTGGTCACATGTACTGAAATGCATTTCCCCAAATGACAGAGGCTAACAACTTGAAGTGAGGGCCTTGGGTGTGATATTGGGGAAACTATGCCCTCATTGGAAGAGTACATAGCAGAAGTAACAACACATACAATAGCAGAAGTAGTAAATATCCAACAATGGGGAACATCGGAAGACTAAAAAAATAAAAAACTGGAGCACACATGTATATATGAAATGATGCACGATAAAATTGTCTAGGAAAGCATCCAAACAAGTCACAATACTAAATAAAATACCAAACCAATGTATAAAAGAAAAAAAGACAAGCAATCCTCAACATCGCAAGCCTCAGCTTGGACCTAGGGTCTCCTTATCCAAGGCAATCATGTACCTGAAGTCGAAGGGCGCATGCCCTTGTCTATACATGCAACAATATACTCTGTTCGGGCACAAACACATGACCCAAACAGGGTGTGATACTAAATCACAATAGGAAAACACCCAAATATCTGTGCCTAACAGTCCGTGAGTATATGGAATGTAAAGTACAGTAAATAGTAAACAGTAAGTAGTGAACAAGATAATGGACAGTAGTAAACAATCCACAGATCAACAAGCAGTAGTGACTAAAACAGCTAACCAAAAACATGAATACCTTTGGTAAGTACTCACAGCAGTCCCCTCTGGTCCTATCCACAAAATACCAACAACCCTCTTGGCAGTACACATAGCCTATCCCCTCGGTTTTGGTCATATGAATTTATAAGACTCTCTAAGGAAGCATGCTCATTCAATTCCCCTTATAGTCTAAGGTAGTCAATGACTCCCTGGGGAAGATCATGTGGTCTAATACCATTATATCCCCAAGGTCTAGAAACTCTCTGAGTAATCTCACTTGGATAATTCCACCTATAGCCTCAGGTCTATCATAGACTCTCTAAGGAAGCTCACTCAGTCAACTCCTCCTATAGCCTGGAATGGTTTAAGGAAATTCAAATGAACAAAAACTCTCTAAGGATTCTCACTCGTTCTACCCTCCTGCAGTGTATAATATCCATGGCTCTCTAGGAAGCTCACATTGTCTATACCCTATAATGTATAATGTCTAAGACTCTCTGAGAAAGCTCACTCGGCCTATCCCCTTATAGTCTATAGCACCAGGTTCTCATGGTCCTATGCCATTCATGGTATAATAATGATTTAAGGCCAAAGTAAACCTATAAAGCTACATGGCTAAAAAGTCTACAGCATAAAAAGCATGTCAGAGAACATCACTCCATCCTATGGTCATAAGGCATGGAAAATAGGTATAACGACCAAAGTCTTAACAAGACCAAAAGGTTCTATACAGAACAAGGCATGGGCAAAACATCCAGGCATAAAAATTATCCTCATACATAACCAAATTACCTTTACCCAAGAATACATGAAAGGTGTGAAAACAATAGGGGCATATAAGTAAACATGCAATACCTCTTTCAAAGGTATTGGTGGAAATTGAAAATAAAACTCAATGACATTGAACGGAAAGGTAAAATCGACCTACATTGATGCTTGGAGATTGATATACTCGAACCACAAGGCTTGAATCTCATTTATTATGTTGTAGATCTATTAAAAATCACAAAAAATTCAACACATGATAATAGGAGAAAGAAGAGGACATTGGAAACAAAGCTCTAGGATAAGGAAGAGCATGCTGATGTGGTTCCAATGAAATTGACGACGGTCGATTAGGAGAACGGACAGAGGCTCGGGGGCTTGGAAAAGTTCCATGTCCATATGGGTTACCTTGGATGAAGATGACCTAGAAGAAGCGAGTTCTTTCCTTCAGGCACGACCCTGGTCCATTTAATAAAAAAAGGAAAGTACACGACGTGTACTTTTTGAGTACACGACGTGTACTAGGCTTTTCTGTACTATACATTATGCGGCCTCCACATCACCCCCACATGGCCGTGTGTGTGGCCTAAAAACGACCACACATGGCCTCACACAACAAGGGAGTACAGGGTGTGTACTCATAAAGTACATGGTGTGTACTTCAAAAATTTCCAAAAACTCTCCTTTTCTCAAAAACTCCAGAAAAAAGAAAAAACATACTTGAAAAGAAGGTCGGAATTCTTACAAACTTCCCCCCTTAAAGAAATTCATCCCCGAAATTCCCTAGCACGGTGTAGAAGAAGATTCCCCGAATAGCTCCGGCCATTGCGATCATACATCTGCCTCCGCCTCCCATGTCTCGTCCTATACTTGCCAGTGATGCCATAGCACCCGTACTAGAGGAAAATACTGGACACATAGAACCTTCGTACTGCGATCGACAATCCAGATATGGTGCTCCTCAAACGATGCATCCAATTCAATCTCAACCTCCTCAGGTTGAAAGACATGAGACAGGTCTGCAATGTAACATCGGAGTTGAGAAATGTTGAAGACGTTGTGCATAGCCCGATACCTCTGAGTTAACTACAACCGATAGGAAACTGTCCCATCACTATCCAATACTTCAAACGGCCTGATGTACTGTGGTTAAATCTTAACTTGTCATTGAATCATCTTATGTCCAACCTCGGTGGGACACAAAAGAAAACATGATCTCCAACCTTGAACACCAGAGGTCATCTCTGCTAATCAGCATAAGACTTCTGTCGAGACTGTGTTGCAGCCATCCTCTTCCGAATCAACTCTATGCTGCTCTGAGGTCTCCTGAACAAGATGAGGTCCCAGAAAACCTGCCTCTCCTGCCTCCATCCTACATAAAGGTGCTTGGCATGGCATACCGTACAAATCCTCATAAGGTTCCATCTGTATAGTTACTAAAAACTGTTGTTGTAGGTGAACTCCACAAGAGGTATATGCTTCTCCCAAGAACCTCCATTGTCCATAATTCATGCTCGGAGAATATCTTCAATCACCTGAATCGTACGCTCGGAATGGACATCTATCTGGGGATGGTATGTTGTACTCAAACGTACCTCTGTACCCAAAGCCTTCTAAATCCCCTGACTATACCGAGAATTAAAACACACATATCTGTCTGAAACAATGGAGTGTGGAACTCCATGTAGACGTACAATCTCCCAGATGTACAACCGTCCTAGCTTATAAAAACCGAAGGTCTCCTTGATCGGCAAGAAGTGAGAAATCTTCTTAAGCATGTCGTTGACAAACCAAATGGAATCATTCCATCAAGGAGACCTCATCAAACCGGTCATGAAGTCCATCATGACATCATTCCACTTCCACTCCTGAATGGGTAACTGCTACAAAACACCAGCTGGTCGTTGATGCTCCTCTTTCACATGCTGACATGTGGAACACCTCATGAAAAAACCAGAAACATCACACTTCATACCTGGTGACCAATACTGGCTGTGTAGATCACAATACATCTTGGTGACACCAACATGAACTACCCAAACTGAGGAATGAAATTCCCGAATCAGCTCCCCGCATATGGCTGCAGGCACCCATACTCATCCCGGGAAACACAAGATCTCATCCTTGCCCACTGTCCATCTAGGAAGAGGGTCCTCTCCTAACACATTATCCTACAGGAATATGACTTCTGAGTCTGATAGATACCTCATCCGTACCCGATCAAGAAGTGTAGAGGTAACAGCTACAGATGATAGAACGGTCTTCCCCTGTCTGTCATGCACCACCAAATGCATCTTAATGAAAAGTGCCATAAGTTTCCATTCACTACTGGCCTCTTGAACTTCTTGTATCTGAGTTATCGTACTCAACGTATCATCCACTTAGTTTCCCTTTCCCTGCATATAGGCAAGCTCAAATTTGAAGAACTGACGATACTCGATCCACCTGCGCTGTCTCAGATTAAGGTCCCGCTGGGTGAAGATGTACTTGAGACTCTTGTGGTCAGTAAACACCACAAAGTGCTCTCCCAGAAGATAATTTCTCCAACAACATAAGGCATGAACAACAGCTGCCATCTCCAGATCATTCTTCGGGTAATTCCTCTCATGTGGCCTCAACTGCCAAGACCTATACGCAACGACTCCATCTCCCAGCATAAGCACCGCTCCTATCCCGATAACTGAAGAATCATAGTAGACTTTATAGCTCTTCCCCGTCTTTGGAATGACTAGTATCAGTTCTGATTTCAATATCCATTTCATCTATTGAAATGATGAATCACAGGAATTTGACTATAAAAATTTTTCCCCTTTCATGGTCAGACCAGTCAGTGGTGTTTATAGGCGTGAAAAGTGCTATAGGAAATGCCTGTAGTATACAGCCAGCCCTAGAAAACTCCACACCTCAAAGACGTTCTTCGACTTCTACCAGAAAACTACAGCTCTAACTTTCTTTGGGTCTACTGATACTCTTGTCTCTGAGATAACATAACCCATGAAGTGAATCTGATCCATCCAAATGTGGCATTTCGAGATCTTAGCATATAGCTGATGATATCTTAGTGTACTCAGAATGATCTCAAGATGGATAGCATGGTCGTGTCGAGTGTGAGTGTACACCATGATGTCATCCACAAAAACCGCCACGAAGGAATCAAATTATGGATGGAATACTCAGTTCATCAGTTCCATGAAAACTACGTGTGTATTCATGAGACAGAGCATCATAACCATATACTCAAATAGACAATACATGCTCTGGAAATCTATAAGCGGTTTATTAGATGGTCTAATGCACAACTGATGATGACCAGATCTCAAGTCAATCTTCGAGAACACTTGGGCTCCTAGAAGGTGACCAAAGAGATCATCTATCCACGGCAAGGGATATCAGTTCCTAACCATAAACTGTTTTAGCTGCTGATAATCCACACAAAGCCTGAGGGTGCCATCTGCCTTCTTCGCCAACAGGATAAGAGAACCCCAAGGAGAAGTACAAGGTCAGATGATTCCCTTTGCCTGCAAGTCCTCCAACTACTTCTTGAGCTCCTGCAACTCGGGTGTAGCCATCCTATAAAGAGGAATGGACACTAGTGTCGCTCATGGAATGAGATCAACAATGAAGTCCACCTCACGCTCCGGAGGAAAATGTTAAAAGTCCTCAGGAAATACATCTCTGAAACGAACCACCACTGTATGAAAGTCTAACGGTTAAGTCCCCTGGTCATCCAGATATATACAAGAAATCTGGGCTATAAATTTTCCGAGATCATGATTCTCGGGTCGCACTCGACTATCCTGGAAATCCCACTCCCCTCACTGAAGAATGGATCCACCCTCTGGTGATACGAAACTCACCCTGCGGTGATAGAAATCGATGAATGCCTAGAAGGGGACTTAATAGTCCATTCCGAGAATGACATCATAGCATGTCATATCTAGGAAATAGAGGTCCCATAAGAAGTGAAACCCTGAAACCTCAATACGTCACTCTTTTCACTAATGTACGCTAACTGTTATAGTCCCCAATGGTGTTTGTAGAGTCAAAGTATCGGCAGAGGAAAGGATGCAGAACCCAATTCTATCCACAACAGCAATAGAGATAAAGCTATATGTAGCACTAGTATCAAAAAGAGACAAAGATAAAATGGAGGCTACTAAGATCGTTCCTCGAACTGTAGAAAGCCTGGTATCCTACTTTTGATGGGTCGGCTCCACAGTGAATGTCTGTCCAGTACCACAGCCCTGCACCCCTGGCTGACCACTCTGAGCTGATCCACTCTGCTATCGCTGATAAACTGGTGACTGACCACCATGGCCTTGATCTCCAACTTGGCCCGATTGGCCAGAAGAACTTCAGTTCCTAGACTGCTGAGAAAATAGTGATGCATCTTCTGAAAGTGGGGTCATAGAAGAACCCCTACCACCAGCTGTAGGTCAGATGATCTGACAAAAACACTGACAGTGGTCCATCTTGACACAAATATTGGCACTCCATCGGGTCTCTCTGGCACTGAGGCCTAGTATGGCTACTCCTCACGCAATGGTTGCATACAACCTGGCTACCTGAAGATACATTCTGCTTACTCTAATCTCCTCGAGCAGACTCCCTGCGGTGCTTCCTAATATCACCAGGAGGAACACATACCCTAGATGTCGAACCGCCCTGGCTCACTTCTCCGGAATCCCTTAGATTTCACTCAGTGATCAGTGCCTGGTTGATGATAGAATATATTGAAGTAAACCTGAAGATGCTCACATGTGAGTGGATGTTGTACCTCAGACCGTACTCAAACTTCCGTAAAAGGAACAACTCATCACTTGTTAGAATCAGTGTGAAACGCTGCAACTTGGTAAAGCAAGATGAGTACTCCATAATGGAATGAGTACCCTATTCCAGACTCAAAGACAACCAGGCTCGATCGGCCCTCAAGGTCACTGGGTAGAATTAATCATAGAAGATGCTCTGAAACTCATCATAAGTCATATTCTGGTGGTGCCCTGACTGTGAGATCACCTCCCACCACCTCTTGGTGAATTCTCGAAGCATATAGGTAAATAGATTCACCCTCTCATCTGGAGGTATCTCCAGATGATCGAAAAATTGTTAGTGTGGCCTCTATCCATGACTCTACAGCCTGAGGTCCTCCATCCCCTAAGAAAGTAGGAGGATGATACTGCTGGAAAACCTGTGTCAACTCTACCATCGACGGGGCAGGAGGCGGCGCTCCCTGGAAGGTCTGCATCATCATCAAAAAGTCTTCCCTAAACTGTGCATCAGCGCCTGCAAATGGTATAACTGCTGGTGCCATGACTTGCATAGCAGGAGGTCCCTGATCGGCCATATCTGGTGTCTGATCACTGTCAGGAAGCTGACGTACAACCAGAGGATGTCTCGGTGGCATAACTCTGAATGGTCAAAATCACACCTTGGATTAGGATTATCAAAGACTGTGAACACAATAGCACAAGACGGGAATTGAAGGAAGAAACATTCTAGTTTTACAAAACATGACTACATAAACGACATGTTCTTTTATGTCGTTCACATGTGCATGTACTTTTACCACAACTGGTCGTGTAACGCCCCAACCACACAGTGTGTTGTCCCCACACACGGCGTGTACCTGGACTCTATTCCCCTGCCCGAGTCTCCTTACCCAGCTAACCCACTTGGTCCTCCTAATCCTAGACTACACGGAGTGTTCACGAAGGCCACGATATGTACTATATAGGCTTTTAACGACCTGTGTTGTTAGTTACACGGCCGGCTACACGGTTCACTTTACACGGGGTGCTCCCAAAGAACACAGTGTGTACTTGAAGGTTTTCTCCGATCCGTTTTGTTCATGACACAGTCAGGTACTTAGGTTACATAGCACAACGTGTGATAATAGGACACAGCGTGTAAAGTCAATGTTTCATCCATCTGTGTCATTAGCCGCACTGGTAGATACACATTCACTATAAAATGGCATGTACTTACCGTACACAGTGTGTTCCTGGAGATTTTTTCACAATCCCATTTTTCTTCCCACATAGTCAGTGACACGGTTTAAAAACATCAGGGGATGTATTAATAAAGTACTCGCCATTTATTCTGGGGTTTTCCGGGCAGTAGCTCAGAAATTGCTCTGAAGTCTACAAAACACAGAAAACAAGAGTTAAGGTGCCAAATTATGATATGTAAGGACCCATACTCACTGCGAATCAAGTATTTTCATCATTGCAAGTCATAAAAAAGAAACCAGACAATGGCCCGCCAAATTCTAGTCCATGAGGGCCCATAACACCACAATAAACAAATTTTGGCATCCATTTAAGAAAAGTACTATATAATAAAATTCTCTATCAAATAGTAGATATTCTATTAAATCATCTATTTCAACAACATGCATAATCTACACAACGTCTATCACAACAACATTAAATCGTTAATGCATCCTAGATGACATGGAAAAAATGCATGACTTGTGATTTCTAGCAACTGCCTATATGATGCATAAGGCGGCATACACTTATCTCATCAGGTTTCAAAAGAAATAGAACATAAATGATATCAACAGTAATAGCACAAAATCATGTGAGTCACTCAAGGTGAAAACAAATCAACTGTAATAATTGAAAAACCCTAAGAAATTGCAATAAACAAGGTTGTATGGTTTCTCCATGTACATAGGTTAGCAACTCCTAGGAATAGCTTATTACTAAGTACCTATTCCCTCCTATCACTGACTATAGTCTCCAAACAGTAAGTCAAGATAAAATAATTTCTCTGATACCACTTTGTAACACCCCTGTTCCGGAACCCACCCAGAGGCACCCCGTACTCGGTTGGTCACATGGCCTCAAGAACATTTTCCCAAATGCCAGAGGCTGTCTTCTAGAAGCGAGGGCCTTAGATGTGATAGTGGGGATACTATGACATCATTGGCAGAGTACACAACAGAAGTAACAACACATAAAATAGCAGAAGTAGTAAATATCCAACAAATGTAGACAGCGGAAGACTAAAACAATTAACAACTGGAGCCCACATGTATATATGAAATAATGCACAATACACATGTTTAGGAAAACATCCAAACAAGTAACAATGCGGAATACAATACCAAACCAAAGTATAAAAGAAAATAGATAAGAAACTCCTCAGCATCACAAACTTTGGCTTGGACCCATTCTCTCATGCTTCAATGGAATCAAGTACCTGAAGTTGAAGGGTGCTTGCCCTTGTCTATACCTGCAGCAATGTAATCTATTTTGGCCCAAAAACATTACCCAAATAGGGTGTGATATTGAATCCCAGTTGGCAACCACCTGAAGATCTGTTCATAATAGTCAGTGAGTATATGGAATGTAAAGTACAGTAAACAGTAAGCAGTGAATAGGATGATGCACAATAGTAAACAATCCATAGATCCACAAGCATTAGTGAAGAAAACAGCTAACAACAAAGAGGAATCCCTCTTGGAAGTACTCAAAAACATCCCCTCTGGTCCTATCCAAGAAGTACCAACAACCCTATGGGCAGTACACTCATCCTAACCCCTCTGGTTTGGTCATATTAATTTATAAGACTCTCTAAGGAAGAACACTCAGTCAATTCCCCCTATAGTCTAAGGTAGTCAGTGACCCTCTGGGGAAGATCACATTGTCTAATACCCTTATAGCCCCAAGGTATAGATACTCTCTAAGTAAGCTCACTCAGTCAATTCTTCTTGTAGCCTCAGGTCTATCATAGAGTCTCTAAGGAAGCTCACTCAGTCAAATCCTCTTATATCCTAGAATGGTATAAGGAAATTCCCACCAACAAAAACTCTCTAAGGAAGCTAACTCGGTCTACCCTCCTACAGTCTATAATATCGAAGACTCTCTGGGAAGCTCACTCGGTCTATCCCCTATAGTCCGTAATGTCCAAGACACTCGGAGGAAGATCACTCGGTATATCCCCTTATAATCTATAGCACCAGGTTCTCACAGTCCCGTTCCAGTCAGTGCATAATAGTTCTATAAGGCCAATGTAATCCTACCGATCTACTTGGCTAACCATTCTACAACATAAAAATCATATCAGAGAACATCACTCCATCCTATTGTCTCAAGGCATGGAAAACAGGTATAATGACCAAAGGTTGAACAAGGAAAAAAGGTCATAAACAGAACAAGGCATGGGAAAAACATCTAAGCATAGAAATTATCGTCATACATAACCCAATTACCTCTACACAAGCATACTAGCAAGGCAGGAGAAAAGGGGAAAATAGTACAAATACAATATCCCATTCAAGGGTATTAGTGGAAATTTCAAATAGAACTCAACGACTTTGAACAGAAAGGTACAAACCACCTACCTTGATGCTAGGATATCGATATACTCAAGCCATGAGGCTTGAATCTCCTTATAACATCATAGATCTACGAAAACTCACAAAAAATTCAACCTACAATAACATGAGAAAGAGGAGAAAATGGAAAACAAATCCCTAGGAGAAGGAAGAGCTTACTTATACGGTTCCAACACAATTTACAGTGGTTGATTCAGAGAACGGACGGAGGATCAAGGGCTTGGAGAAGTTTTGTGGTCGTACGAGTTCTTTCGGACGAAGACGACCAAGAAGAACTGAGTTCTGTCTTTCAGGCGCGACCCCAGTCTATTTAATAAAAAAATAATGTACACGACATGTACTCTTGGAGTACACGGCATGTACTAGAATTTTCCATACACCGCTTTAAGCGGCCTCCACATCACCCCCACATGGCCATGTGTGTGGCCCGGACGCGGCCACACACGACCTCACGTGGACAGGGAGTAGATGGAATATACTCATAATTTACATGACATGTACTTCAAATATTTCTAGAAACTCCCCTTTTCTCAAAAACTCCAGAAAAAGGAAAAATTATACCTGAAAAGAAGGTCCAGGTTCTTACAGTGTTTCTATTAAAGGACATGTTATTTTCTAAATACTATAATCCTAAATAAGCTGTTAAATATAGTTATATTAATAGTAATAATTACATTTAAAATATTTTCTATAATTTTTTTTATATAAATAAAACATATTTATAATGAAACATATAATTTTTGTAAAGTCCTTAAATTTATAAAAATACTATTTTTAATGACCTAGTAAACATAATTTTAGACAGATTTTGGAATTTAATTTGATATAATTAACCAAATTGTTTAGTTTAGAATGCCAATATTTTACTAGGGTGTAATTTTTGGATTTTATGAGATATATCATATTTATGAATTAATAAAAATAACTTTTTAATCCAAAACTACATTAAAATATAATTTATTTGTAAGAATAAAATATAATTTAAATTTATTTAATTGTTTAAATAGATAATATTTTTATCATGTAATCCTATGTTGGACATTGGAACTATGTCCACATTTATGTTGTAAATAAATACATATCAAACCTTTGTTAATTTGTACTATAAAAACCTATAGGGTCATCACTACAGAAAAATTATTTTTAAATTGTTTTCTTATTATTCTGGGATTAGAATTAGAAAAAATAGATTCCATATCTAGAACATAATAATTTCTAATTTCTAATTTGTTAATCTTCTGTAGACAAACAGGATTACTTAATGTGATAAAAATTAATCCCAGCAATTAATTCCAAATTATGCTTAATTTAGAACAATACCTTAAGATTAAGGGCCTAAACAGCCTAGACTATTGTCCAAACCCATTGGATATCCATATTAAAACCTATCAACAATATTCATGACCATAGTCATTATTGGATCAAAGTTAAAAATAAAAAATGTGGTTGTATTTCTCTCATCAAATATTTTCTAAAGTGCCACTCCACCTCCACTATAAAAGGCCACCACCTTATCCCATTCCTCAAACCTCTAAAAGAAATTACGTTCTTCCATTATCTATGCATGTATCCTCCCAAAAATAATCACATAGTATCCAATCCCTCCCTTTGACCAGAATTATTCTCAAGGATTCCTTTTGGCATAAACCAAACAGAATTACCCGATTAAGAGGTAAAACTTTCTCTCAAGTTCATTTACATTATTTTCCTTCATCACCCCATCCAATATCATTATTACATTCTTATGAGACAAAACTAGTATCCTCAATAATCAAGTATGTGTTAAAGCTATGTTTACGGCATACACTTACACACACCCCCATCAAATGGATATTGAATATTCTGTTTTTGTGTTTGGTGAATTACTGCCTCACGAAACGATGATTGCACATTTTTAATTTACAAAAAATCATGGTAGTTATTATGATGGAAACAATATTTATATATGTCACATATTTTAATTTCCTTGAATGCTTATGAATTAATTTTACAACTCACTTATATTTATATTCTATTTGTTGTTAACACAATAATATCATTTGATGAAGTGCGGACTACAACCGCCTCGAAGCGATGTGAATCATTCAAACATTACATGGAATGTATTAAGGATATATATTGTGATAATATATGATATATATGATATATTAATTCTACTATAATAATGATAAATATATATTCACACACATATATATACATATTTAATTTACATACATTATTTCAATGTGACATTAAAGACAGAAACAACGTTCATGTGTACGTACAGCTTACCGTCTCCATGAACTGGGTATTCCATTTCTTTCTAATATATTATATAGATTATTATACTTAAAATATATATATATATATATATATATATTATATTTATATCATGATATATATTCTTTAATTAGGATATAGTCATAAGGACCAAGGATATAATAAATTCAGACCCAAGGGAAGAACAAAAAGAATTTTACCAGAAGTGAAATTTTAAAATAGGATCTTTAACAAACGGTTGTATAAGATGATAAAAAACCATCTATGGTATTATATATTAGAATATGATTATGTAAAATATGTATAATAAATTTATATTTTTTTATTGTAATTTTTTATGTTTAAGGAGTTTTTCAAGACACAATGTTAGCGGATTTCATCTCACTTTTAATTTCTGTGAGATATAAGCTATGTTCGCCACTCATTTATTTTTTGTGGTGTATTCACTACCCATGATTTTATTCTATTTATATTTTATGAAACTTTATTGGTATTCACATGCCCATATCATGATCATTCATTCATGGGGTTTATCTTTTAAAAGTTTAAAAATTAGTAAAACTATTTTGTCTTAGTTTTTCTTTCATTTATATTAATGTTTTGTTATAAATATGAACAATTTTTTTGAGGTGTCTAAAATTCCATTTTACAAGATATATGATTAATATCAATATTTTAATTATATATTAAGCTTCATGTAATTTCCTTTTTTATATGGATGGTATGATCCCATGTTACCGTGTCATAAGAGTGTACTTAGACAATCTCATCGCTTTCCAAGATTCTTTATGTTTATGATTACATTAATGAAATCGTATGATCCTTTACTCAATAATATTCATGAGTTTCCATATCCTATTTTTATTCATTATATCATCTTTTTTAGAACCACAATTTAATATTTGGTACTTAGGATAATGTTTTTATGTAAAAACTAACTTTCTCAATCTTCGGTCAGAAATCTGTTGTATTCAAAAACCATGTTTTCGAAAATGATTTCAAAATGATTTCAAAATATTCTTGAATATCATTTTCAAGAAATATGTATTTTAATTTTTTTTATTTTTTTCAAAGATTCTTTTATATGTATATAATGATATTTTCAATGAAAAAGGTTTTTGAAAGGTTTTATGTTATAAAATGTTTTTTTCAAAAAAGAAAGAATATTTTCCTCAAGAAATTGTTTTAAAAGTTTATTCAAAATTATTTCACATAGATGTCAACATCCATTAGTGTTAATTATTCCTTTATGGGTAAATTATTCAATGTTTACATTTATATTATTTCATTGAATGTATTTTTTAATGAATTATTCTTATGAAGCATGTATCTCTTTCAATGGTCTTATGGTTTTATAACTAGTTTATTTTTTAGGGTTGTTCATATGATAAATAATTATGAAACATATCTCTTTCTATATGTTATGATATTTTTACATGTTTATGATAAACAATTCATTTTATGGGTAATATTTTTTTATTATTTAGGATCTTTTCCAACATGTATTTATTAATTCATTTTGTGATGGGTGAGACATATTTTTCCCTCAAATGAAATGTGTAAAGATTTAAATATCATTAGATAAACTAAAATGGTATTGGGAGTGAACCTTGACTGGTATGATTGCATTGGGAGTGAACCATGACTACTAATATGGTATTAGGAGTGAAATCATGCTATTATGAAGGCCAAGGGAGTGAACCATGACTACTATGACTGAATATGGAGTGATACCATAATACTATGAGGGTTATGGTAGTGATTCCTTGGATACTATTGAAATCATTATATTCTTATGTGTGTGCAAAAATCAATGTTTTATTCCTATATGATTATTTTAGGAATTATAATCATTATTTCATTATGATTAATGTCTTCTTAACATACAATATTTAGGCAATGATTGTTATTATGATCATTGATATGAAGGGTATTCTTATCTATTTTCTTGATCACCTTCTCATACCCTTATGCTCATGTTTACGCTTACATGTTCCCTTATTTACCGTTACTAAGGATTTGAACTCACCACTTTTATGTTTCTATTCCCCAAGTTTATAAATATATGTAAAATGTTTTATATGATTAAGAAGGGTTCTATTAATGAATAACCTAGTGGGAGATGATGTAGCTCACATATGTACCAGTGCTTATATTCCAATGATTCCAACGGTACTAGAAATGAATGGTATGAATGTATCTATTTATATAATGTTTTGTTTATTTTGAAAAAGATATGTAATGTTAATGACTAAGAAGTGAGGGTCTCTATAGGGTGATCTCAAAACTACATGTCTTGTACGTTAGTTTTCTTGAACTATAACCCCACTAAATGACCTGAAATGCTTCATTTCTCACCTAATCTCCCAGATCAACAAACAATGGGTCCCAAAAAACCCACTAAAGGATTTAAAATAGAAAACATCTTTAAATATGAGAATTTTTATAATAAAATTTAAAAATATCCTACCTCTATTCTGAAACCACTACTTCTTTAGTCTTATCTACAATATCTAGTTTTTGTACCATGATTCAGGAAGACCTGAGC
The DNA here is from genome assembly GCA_963277665.1 of Viscum album. Classification (NCBI taxonomy): domain Eukaryota; kingdom Viridiplantae; phylum Streptophyta; class Magnoliopsida; order Santalales; family Viscaceae; genus Viscum; species Viscum album. The sequence continues at coordinate 844,108,122 of OY728159.1, forward strand.
TCTGTAGCATCACCTTCTCATTTCCCTCTGCCTCTATTGTATCTCTATCCCTCTCTCTGTCAATGATTTGAAAATTGGGATAGACATAGGAATTTGCAGTAATACAATGGAGAATAATTAACAAGGGAAAAAGAAAAAGGAAAAGGAAATAAAAGAAATTAAAAGGAAAAGGGGTCTCAGTCCCATCCGTGATGCCTTACACAAGGTTATTCTAAATTATGGACTCAATTTTGTATATAGAATATCAATCCCACACTTCAAGTAAATCATAAAAATGAATTAACATGTGTGAATAAATTTATCTTTAATTGATAAAATTTTAAATAGTATGCAAAAAATAGAATGGCTTGGATTTTACCCAAACACCTATCATGGGGAAAACACTCTATTTAGAGACAAAAAACGTAGTCCAATAATATATAAAAATCATATAACCAAAATAGTTACTATTTTCACCTAAACAAAACCATATCTTTTTTTAAATATCTATTTTTTTCACAACCCATGACAATGTGGGTCATCACATCATTGAAAATTTCTTCTATAATAACCATAATATTATTTTTAATGATCAATGAAAATAAAATGTCACCATATTTAGTTTAATGTCTCTATAATTATTTCATAAGTGAATAAAGTGTAATATTTTGTTATAAATTTTGATGTCCAATATTAATGGTATTTTTATCATAGAAATTTATTATCATTTTTTATTGTGGAATTTACTACAATATATTATTCTGAAATTCCAAAATAAAATTTCTTATAGTGGTAGAAAAATCATGTAAATGAATTATAAAAACAATTAAAGAAATAAATAAATGATGAAACATTTTGTTCTATGAAATTTTATAATATATTTAACAAATTACTATTGTGTTAAATGTTTATATTCCAATTTCATTTCTATGTTGTGGTTATTAATGTCATACCATAAATTTTTTTCCGAAGTTGACATTAATGGTATATTATTTCAATGAATATTTTATTTATTTACTTTAAATTAATAAAAATGATAAAATCTTAAATGTTAATGGCATACAATAGGGAATATCAACCAAGACAATTTATGGATCATTTTTCCTTTTATATTGATTTTCATGACCCTTATGTTGTCAAAAACATTGATATCATGGTAATTATTAAAAGGCATAATGGTTGTTAAAATTGAGATACAAGGATATAAAATCATCATAACATTTCTAGATTTTATGGGATGATAGGATTTAAACTACTTTTCAGTATATATTTCAAATAAATCAATTTTTTTACATATCTATGAAATTTATTTTATATTAATTTAATACATTACGTATTTCCAAGAGTGCTCCTCTACTCACCTATAAAAGGGGACACCCTCTCCTCTCTCCAGAACACATTTTTCAAAAACTAGATCATCAAATACCTTCCAAAATACCCCCAAAAAACATCCTATACCATACATATTGGCTATGGATTCATAAAAATACCATCCTTAAAGGATTATGGTTTAAGAACAAGGTGGTTTTCTGAAGAAGATTTATAACACTTAAGGTAGAGTTTTCATTGTTACTATTTCTCAAAATACATTAAATATTCATATAACATGATGATATAATAAAATAAGTATATATAATAAACTTATTTCCAATTGTTTCCCATGGTAAACACCTTTTAATCGTTTTTTTCAATGGGGAATGAATACATCGATCATTAATACATGTAGACAACCACCTCGACGAAGTGATGTGTTTTTTCTTCCATCCACACATCTCATTGATGTTTATAATTATCAATAATATATATATATGTGTATATATATATACTATTCATGATACATTTTTATTTTTTGTAAATATCAGATACTATTTATTATGTTTCAATTCCATCTATTGGAAAATGATAACGTAGATTGTGCATATGTGTGGCTTAACACCACTATGACGTGATGTTATTATTTTTTTTAATTACATCATTTAGAAATGGATATCCAATTTTATTTAAAAAATAAAAATTATTATCAGTTCATTATTATTATTCTGGAGATGATGTAACATGGACTGATTTGACCGTGATCAATATATAAAAGTCATTCTGCAACTACGAAATGAACATCCTCAGTACGCACGTTGTATATTTCATAAATTTCATAATCAAATATGTAATTGAAATAAATTAACAAATGGTTTAATTACACAAATAAAAAATTATTAATATATATTCAAAATATTTAAGTTATTAATATATATTTGTTCTATTCATTTTAAATGACATACCTTGTAATTTGGGACATGAAGTAATAGATTTCTCCTCAATTTTCCATATTTCAAGAAAGTTTTAATATTATACACCTAATTTAAATTATATGGTATATATGTTTCAAATTTTAGATGTCATTTAATAAAACATTCATGATTCATTGTTTTTATGTTTTAATTCATGATATTTCATAAAAATATATTTTATTCTTTCATTTATAAAGTAGTTAGGTGTTTCATACCAAAATTTCCATTCATTAGGTAATATTTATACTTGATTGACCATCTTGTTCCACATTTAATTGAGAAATTAATCCATGAAGTATTATAATCTCTTTACACCTATTTTAGTTTAAATTTGTTACACATAATAACATTATTGATTAAATTATTTCTTCATTGATATTATCAGGTATGTAAAATTTCTATTAATATTGATTCCTTGAGTCATGTAATGTATTATTAATTGATTTCATTTCATATTGTGTCATTGTAGACTATTTAGATACTATATCAAAAACTAATCTTTTATCATGAAATATAATGTTCCATTTATGTTATATATCTCTCTCTAATAAGATATTTATTCAAATGTTATAAATTATTAATGGGTATTCATGGTATGAAATTCAATTCATTGAGACATAATTCATGTTATACACCATTATTTATTTTATATGGTCTAATTACTATTTTATGATTATGCTTTGAGAAATTTTATCATTGAAATTATTATTTTTAGATAATATTGCTATGTTCTTTCCATGAATGAATATTTTATTCCTAAACTACCGAAGTTGCAGCGGTTTCCCATATCAAAATTCATTCTCTGGGACATGCATTGATTAATGAAAATATATTCATTTATAGGGAGTATACACTAAATCTTTACATATAATAACATGGCTCATTGTTACACATGATAGTTTATGTTCCTTATTATGTTATTTCATTGAAATTCTTTTTCATTTTAAATTGTATAAAATTGTTTTTTATATATATATTTTCTTCAACTGTCTTTAAATATTACTAAACCAACCATTCTTCTATGTTCATTATCATTTTTTTGATTTTTTTCTATTAAAAAAATTAATTTATTAAAATATTTTATAGGATCTGGGACCTCATTTTTAATGGATTCAAGAGATTATTTCACAGCATTTTTTATGGGTCATATTTCACACTCTTTATAAATTATTTAAAATAATCATAATATTTTTTATTTTCAACATAAATTGATTTCTAATCCATCATGACCATACATTTTTTTGAATATTACACTAAAATATTACATCAGTATTTCCAAATAAAATATTTTTCTCAATATTATTTAATTTTTATTAATTTACATAAGGAAAAGGGAATTTTCCCATGGTTTGATGGAAATGATATAATTTTTCATTTATTTATATTTAATTCTATATAAACTTCATTTTATGTTTCCTATGATTAATTAAGAAATTGTTACTTTAATAAAATGTATTTTATCTCCCTACATATATTATGGTGATAGTTTTATTGATGATTAACATGAAACCCAATTCATTTCTATGGGTAAGTTGTGCTATAAAGGACTAAAAGTTAGTATTAGAAGCATGATGATGAAAATTATAGATTTAATGTTTTATATTCATGTATAGTAATTATAAATTTTTTTTTCTCTTGAGAGATCCAATTATATCTTATACAATGTGTGATCTTGATACACACTATACAATAAGTGATCCCAATAATACTAATATGACTGGTGCTCTTGATATAGATCTCCACTGAATTTGGTATTGTTCACTTTATAAAATGAAATGAAGGGGTAGTTACATTTAGAGGTTCTCATATATATTTATCTAGGTTACCATTAATTTTTACAAGATCTTAGTGGGTTATAAAGATAATTTTTGAAGATACAAATAGACTTTATATATTATTTAAATTAGTTTTGGTTCATTCCTTTGACCAAGATTTATATTACACATATTATGATTATTAATTCTTACGAATATTTTCTTTGTTAATTATTTATTTTTTTCACATGTTTAATAATCATTATTTTTATGTATTATATATTGTTATGATCATTTTCATTGATTATTTAATCATACCTTTATTTTCTTCTTTTGCACACTGATAATTTCAATTGTTGATTATTATGTTTTCCTTTATAGAGTATTTAATCTCACACTTTCTTATGATTAATTTTCCCCATGTTATAGAGAATGATAAAACATATGATACATGTATATGTGTTTCATGTGTGTGATAATGAAGACTAAATGTGGATGGAGAAAAACTAGGTATAGTTAGAAAAAATCCCAATAAAATACAAGTATATTGTTATGTAACTATGTTTATTAATCCTAGAAAACTCTTAACCAATAAATTTATTGCTTTAAAAATGACTCATTAATCTATATGGATATTATAATTATGGATGGTTAAAATTGGGTCATATGTATCTCTAATATATACAAAAATTTAATGATTAAGTTTTTTGTACTAGATCTCCGGGTGATGATTTCATGTTGTTTTAACAGCATCTAAATTAAGGCCATGTGTTATCGAGTTCACAAACCTAGTGAAGGTGGTACCCAAATGTGATATTAATAATTTATAACCATATAAATTATTTTAACTAACCATATATATCATAAAATATTTGAAATTTTTTTTATATTAATATTAAATTATTTCAATAGAATATACTCGATAAAAAGCCTCAAACCTCCATCCACATGCTTGGGTATTAGAATAAGAGTGTCCCAAGGGGATAAATTTGTTATGATAAATAATTTTATAAAATTTCCTTAAACAACACCTTCATCCCCCTATGCTTTTTATATGTCATTTGAAAAGTGAATTAAGACATCACTATTGTATCTTGGTGAAAATTGATGCTATATCATACCTCATAGTGAAGTTGTTACCAAAGAACTAAATTGGAAAAAATCCATATAAATATTCAAAAATAAACTTATCAAATTTTTTATATTTATAATAAATGATATTATAATTATCTCTCAATTATGAGTAATCAAAAATAAGTTCACGAGGGTTCACCCTATAGATACTCTATGAGTATCCCTTTTAACAGGGAATGTGAACATTAACCTCTATTTTTGATAAAATATATCCACGTAAGAATAAAAAACATCAAAATATTGTATTGAGGAAAACCATTCTATGTTGATAATGACATCACATGGACTCTTTATAGCCACATAAAAGAACTATGAAATCATATCTTTAGTATGATTAAGATCACATTGGAATTATATATATGATAGATGATGAGAATTACTAATATGAGTCTCTAGATAAAGGGTATGGTCTGACCAATCTATTAGAACATCTAGTTCCTAAATAAAATATATCATATGAAAAGATTGTTCCACAGTATTAATAATGTTTTTGATTATCAAAGAAAATAAGATATTTATTTTACCTCATGTCATGTTGGGAAATGGTTGCTCAAATGATCACTATGACCCTTATTTGTATTCATAAAATATAATCTTCTAGGGTTTGACCTAATTTTTATGGTGTAGGATTTATATCATATAAATATGCTCAGCATTCTGTTACCAGAACATTGGAGTCTCTACCATATCCTCTTCTAAGAGGGCCATCATATCCTTCATAGGGATGTCCCTAGACATTATGAAATAATATCCTCAATGGTATATCTACTACACCACTTTGAATATCCTCCATGACCCTTCATATGGGTTATTCACCAGTGATGAAAATTTTCATACCACAATCATAATAATCTATTTATACTAGATGGGTGGTAAACGTGATGCAAAATTTACTAACTTGGATTCCTCTAGATAATCAAGGTCATGTTCTGATAATGATTCATTGAATGAATATCTGAGTGATTTCTATAGTAAATAAATAATTACTTAATGAACATTATTATTATGACATATATTGTCATATATGAATGGACTATATAAGAAAATTCATAGCTTTAGGTATAGGGTGTTATATTGGAAGATGCATTAGATAACAATTTGAGAGGATATTATCCCAACATAATATTAATTAATGATAAGGAATAATATATAACACCTAGAAATGAAATATTATCTTGAGGTGATGATAAATTGAGAACTGTTGTTTTTTATAATGTGGTGTTATCTACAATAATTGAGAAATTATAAAAGTAACTATAGATATAAAAAATAATTAGTTGTAAATGATGAAAATATATATGAAAGAGCCAAGTATTTTTTTATATAAGAACTATAGAAAACATTATGATCAAATTGGGAATATGAAAAATGATTTTAATGATTGGCTGGAATATCTTAAATAATATTAGGTTTCTCTAAATATAAAATTTATAATGTTAGATGATAGGATAAAAACATAAAATTAACCAATGTTATAATGAAGAATTATGTGACCATTTCTGTTTCTGAAAAATATATTCTTTTAAATGGACTCAAATATATGATAAAATGATCTTGATATTCTATAATGATTCATTCATATAAATCTCTTTTAAATAGGTATCAAATTTAATTGATGATTCAATTTTAATTGAATATGTATCAGTTGTGTATACAAATTTATATTAAAAATATGAACACATATGGATTTATAAATTTTTTGGTAAATCGAAAAAATTATCAACAGTGGATGTGAAAATGTATAAGAAATATAGCTCAAAATGGGTACTAAATATTTTTGATAATGTATAATGATATAATGTGTCATAATTATGAAAATAGATCTTAATGTGAAATGAAATAGATTTACATGAAAACGTTGGTTCAATTGTAGGATTTTAATCATGGAAATTGATTTTTCTAAAAATATTTCAACATGAGAAGGTTATTGAAGTCCTAAACATAGTGGAGAAATTACAAGAAAAAGTGAAAATTAGATAATTTGAAATTTATTTCATTTAATAATATGATTTTTCCTTGAAATTCAAATTTTAATATTTGGTGAATTTTTGTGACCATTGTAACAAAAGTGAATAGTATATTGATAAATTTTGGTATGTTTCAATTAAATATAACTCTCATGTTGATTGGAATTTAAAACCACAAAAAATGTCGATAATGTAAAATTATATTTCCTCTGTTTGAAATAAACAAATGATGTATTTTGAATATAATTCCTCTAAGATTTCAATTATGATTTTTTTTCATGACAACACCAAAAGGATAATATTCATTGAGTCTTGAGAGATAACATGAAGCATATCTCATTAAAACTAATTGACGACTTTAAATGTTAAATGATGCTATATGGACATAAAAGAGAATAAATCCCTAAAAATACAATTTAATATGATTGATGGTGACAATATTAAAAGCCTACCTAAGAAGATACACACGAAGGGTAATGTAGATGCTATTGATGATGTTTATATAAGGTAGAAGAATATAGAACACATGGTTATCAAATTTATGTCTTCTAATCTAATATATTTTAGTTAAAGGGATATTAAATGTTACATTGATTACAGGAAATTATTCAATAAAACAAGATCATACATCAATGAAGAAAGCTAACCATTCTTAAACAATTTGTGGATAATCAAACCCGACTGGTTGGAAGTTTTTATGAAAATGAAACAATATAATAAGATTAAATTTTCTATATTTTAAAATTTTATGAACAAAGTTCTAGATAATATGTAAGAAGAAAATAAAATAAAAAACAAGATACTCAAGGACTCTTAAATCTAATATGTTAAGGTTGAGAATATTATAATGTGCTGCAAACATTTCATAGTTTCCATGAGTAGAGCTAATGGGATAAGAGTCAAGTCTTGAACTTTTTAATAATATTAAAGAGATAATGAAAGTTCACCTTCTTCCCATATAATTATTATTATTCAACTTTAAATACATAATTCAAGGTTGATAATTAAATATGTTAAATGATAATGAAAAGTATTATGATATAATGCGTAATGTCACAAATCGTAGAGAATATTTTAATCTTGATTTCTTATTGCATCGCATAACAAGAAATATTTAAATTGGTGTCTTTTATAAACTATCATCAACCACCAAGTTTCAACCCTGAATCAGTCACCCGATCCGGTCAGCGATATCTCCCAAAGGGCATTCCAGATCACAATGGGCTGACAATTAGTGTCTGATGAGAAAAAGAGATAGTTGGGAACATTTATTCCCATAACAAAAGACAGATAACTGAAAAAACCGAACTAAAAAACAAACACAACACTGTAAGTATAAATAAGAATGAAAATAAAAATATTAGAAGAAAACCATACCTCAAGTGACCTCATGGGTCGCCGTGGGACCCAAAAACCACTGTCTCTCTAAGAAAAACCCAAACTATAGGCAGCTAAAAATGAATAATAGAGTAGGCATGAGCACTGGGATACTTATTAGGAATTCAATGGATAAAAAACAACATAGGCCATTTCCATTAAAACTAATTCCGTTCATGCATGTTTCAAAATTAGACATAATACAATAAATTGTTTCTTTATTTTCAAATTCAAGTATTAAGTTTATATTTTTAGAAGAACGTTTTTTCTACTACATTTCCTAAATGAATTCCCAACATCCAATACATTTTCAAAATGAAAAGTAATCTATTTTAAATTAAAATATCTTTTTCATAAAAGTAATGTAGCCAGCAAAAACTGAAATGAAAAACCACATCACTAGAATCATGTTTCAAATGAGCACCATTGGAAATATATAATGTTAAATAGGAAATTGGGGACCGTAGATACCTCATACCGTAGTGAAACATGGTAAAAAAACCGCAACCAACTGTTTTCTCATGCACATGCCACTAGTAGGTAACACACCAATAACCTACTTGACTCCAATCATAAAAAAATATTTTATTATTGTTGTAGCATTAATCTTTCTAGATGATACTATGATGAATAACTTTTGTATCGTCTAGAATACATGTCCTGGACCACCAACCTATATACCCATGTTTTCTTTTTTTTTCTCCCATTCAAGTGGGGGTGTGTTTTATCAAGAAAACATATGAGAACGTATCATTTTATTTACACTAAAATGAATCCAACCTCTCACCACTGATCTCCCTCTTTGATTTCATACCCCATTATATGTCACACAATATAACACAATCCTACCCACTTGGAACATATCAAAAAGTACATATTAACACTCATATCACCATTCTCAAACATGCAGGGGAGTTCATCAAGTGGGTTTTTACACTTCCACAAACCATTTTGAAGTGCCTAACATGCCTCATTAATTTACAAGGAACATTTTAATTTTATAAAAATCCATTGGCCCAAAACATTTAATTTACAAACCAATTTAAAATAAAATACAATTAAACAACCATGGTACAACAATTTTTAAAAGAAAATGAAAACCAGGATTAATGAAAAGAAACTCATTTAAGAAAAGAAAGACATTATTTAACCTTAAATTCACATCATATTCCGTGCATATTTCCTAACATACAAAATTATGAAATTTACACTTTTTGAAGAAAACCACAAACCAACCCATATTCATTCAAAAGAAATATTAACAAAAAAACAGACACACAAATCATTTAAGGAATCCACTTTAAAGACTTAACATTTTAAAATCCAATTGTTCATTTGAGAGGTACTACATTTTTGAAACATGGTTGGGAGCATATATCAACAGGAGAGAAATGAACATTAGGAACATAGATTATGTAAGACAACAGATAACTATTTCTAACAATACCATCCAAATTTCACAACCTATACATATACTACATAATTATAAATTATATTTTAAAAACCATCATGAAAATATGAAATTATAAATAAAGGGTGATTCATAGGAAAAATACCTTAGCATGGAACCAAATTGAATATTCCTCCTTTAACACTTTCTAACTTAGATCTATTACTCCCCCTCTGAGAATATGCATCTTCACATACATATAAGGACACCTAGCCCCTTTGCATAAACCTTGATGTTCACGAAAATGTACAAGGGGATCTGTATATATATTTTGATATGTATATTCTAGTTTCCACTCCGCACACATAGACACATTCATGTATATTCACAACCACAGATTACTATACATGTAATGGGGGAAGAAACACACATTCACCCAAATATACATATATATACATACCTATGAAAACTCAGGCAAGTCTCCTTAGAATCGGCGACTCCTAAACAATATGCAAGGACCATAAAATACATATATAATTTAATAAATCAATAAAACAATTCATGAAACACTTTAAAACCATAAATATTTACATCAATTTATACTAAAATTATTGTTTCTAAAATAAAAAAAAACACTAAAAACATTTGAAAATACATTTCACAACACTTACAGAACTCATAAAACTCCATTTTTAAATTTTCTCAAAAAATTAATACATTTGATACAACCATTTCCCAAGGGCCACACCCCTTTCAAATCAACACATAATCCTAAATCACTTTAAAAATGATCTTCATCATTTAAACAATTTTTTGGTCATATTCAATTGTGCACAGAAAAAAGAAATATGCCAAAGTGTTACATTTTCCTTTAAGTGTCTACTTATAGAATCATTCGAACCCTTAGTGCCTTTGGGAACATCTTTTCAAACACAAACAACCCATAAACTATTCCACCAAACAGGACAGCAAGGAACACCCAAAACATACCCACTTTCCATTTATGAAATCTATTCCCATCATGTATGTATAACAGTCCCTTCTAAAACACATTTTCACCTCACAAATAAAACATAGAACATATAAACTTTAACCCAACAAGAAAATCATATCATCTAATAATGAAAAAACATGGATTCACCTAAGAATTATGAAAAAGAAATTGAAAAAATTTGTGAATCTATAATTTCATCTTTACCGTACCACAAGATACCCTAAGACGAAAGAATATACCAAAAAACTATAATATCAGAACCTAACCGAACCCTATAAAGGCATAGAAACCCCTAGAATGAATGGGGTTTACCTAGAGGTGTGGCTACCGGAAGGTGGAGGTGTGGAAGGTTCTCAAGAGGGAGGGTGGTTGGATGGGGTCATGGATGCTGGAGAAGCTACAATAGAAGAGAGAATCACTAGTGGGAAGGAGACCAGTAGTTTTGGTACGCTGTGCATGGATAGAGAGCAGCATGAGGCTAGCTGACCGGGAGGGAGAGGGTGGAACGAGGGATGGAGGTTGGGAGATGGTAGTACGAGGGGGTGAAGTACACCATGTGGTAGGCCATGCGATGGGCCAATGAGGGGGGTGCGGTGCAATGTAGGGTTACCTGGGGGTTGCATCTCTTGGAGAATGAAGGGGAATGATTCTATCTTTTCTTTTTATTTTAATAGTAATTAAATTCATAATAATAATATAATTAATGATCGTAATAATTTTAATAAAAATAATATTAATAATAACATTACTATTAATAATAATATTAGCCTAAAATGTTATAAAGACAAATAAAATAAAACAATCTAGGTCTGGGCATGTCAATTATCCCCACCATGTCATTTTATACCCCTAGAATGTCCCAAATGGATCAGCTATTCAATGCTCAAAACAAGGACACAAGAATTTGTTAAATGAAACCCCTACACCTTGAGGATTGAACACTAACATTCTACCCAATACCTAAAACATAAGGACATGGACTACAAAGGAAAATAACCAACAACACGAGACTAAAATTTATAAAAACATCCACAACCTAGAACACCCTGACCCCTAACTTAGAAATCACTAGAGTCTACTTGAGATCTCTAATGACCATTCTCCATATGAACCATCAACTCCACTAACCATCTACATTGATCGAGGTCAGGTAGAGAAGAGGGAATGAGTTTCCCTGAAAATAAAACATTAAAGACTATGTTCCCTATGAATTTGTCCTATGTTGGTCTTCCCATCATATTAAGAATCTATCCAAATATTTACATTCCCAAATCAAAATAATTCTAAAAACAAATAAAGACCCCTGATGCAGGTGTGACCCATTAACATCCCGAGTTTCACCTAACTATGTTGAAGGAAAGCATTGGCGAGACCCATAGTGGGTCTCCCCACCATATTAGAAACTATATAGTATATTGTCATCCATGTGGGAACTCCCAATTCAATTTCAAAAATGTGTACCGAATTTCCCATAATTAAACAACCAAAACAGGCTGACCCTAAGCATAGAATGAAACATTAAGACAGACTTTCTTGAAACCCCCAGTCTAAAGGTGAATCCAAGAAAATGAGTTGCGATACATATACAAAGCTAAACCATGATTCATAATATAAATAACATGTATACCTCTCCAAACTAGCATCACCAAGTTGATGAAATTGGTCCAATGAATGAACAACAATTTAATCTTTACCCTAATAGGGTACATCCAATTATATTTTATAGAAGATTCCACCGAGACCCCAATAACAAGGTCCAAAAACATAAAACCATAGGAATGGAAAATATAACTATCATCTCTTGGACATTAGATAAAAAAGGTTGCATTGTTATTCCCCTCGCACCTAGAGACTGCCTAATTGCATGAAATGCGTTACTTTCATACCAATGGTTGGAGTCTTGATGTCTTGAAGCATTTTTTTTACCGCATCCCAAAACAAACAACCTTCAACTGAAGCATCGTATTTTACACGGACCGTTTACAAACTACCATAGATGACCCAAACAACCACACCATTGACAAGCCTTCCAAAGATTATGATGAACCACTTTGAGTTCCCAAATTTTCCATAATCGAATCAAACGAGTGTTTGGTCTTAGTAATGATAAACATGAACATATTAAATACTCATGCCATGAACATATGCCTCCGGTTCACCATCTATACTGGATGGGGATCCCTACACAAGCACCTTAGAAAAAGATTTCCATTTGTCACAGTTCACTTGATGGGACCCCAATATTCTAAGAGAGGGTAGAAATCAACCTTATCTAGCCTGAACATGACCCTTAAAAAACCTATAAAACATTCTCTTAAAAACATATATTGTTATTAGAGACCATAAGAGACACTCGACTCTCTCATGTTACACTACAATGCATATTGAACCACAACAACCATAGATATAACATGAAAAAATGAAAATAAAATAACCCCACCACTCCACGGGGGTTTGGTTAAAACTAACAATTGAAAATAACCCCTTGGGGACCTTTGGACATTTGTGGGTGATATTATTTAAATAAGGATTACAAAACCAACCTATATAACTTCACAAAACTAGCCTACACATTTGACCATAAATCATTAACTCAAACTCAAAACATCATTTAAACAATGAATCCCCAACTCAAAAACAAGCATCAAGACCTCAGACTAATACCTCACAAAACCAATCCTTAACCAAATAAAATATCAATAGAAATAATACCAAATAAACATCACCAACCAAGCTTAAAATTCTCTTTCACAAAGGACCATTTCAATAACCATCCCATTTCAAAACCATCTGAATGCTAAATCACCCTTTTTTAAATGCACTTTCATTATTAAAATTTCTTAAACAATATCATCCTAGCACATAACTATTCAAGAAAATGGTTTTTGAAAACAAAAAAAATCTTAATAGTTGATCACCCACCACTGGTATTCCATGATGGCTCACAGACATACGTTCTCGTGCCAACTCAGGCACCCATCCATGCATACCAACAACCATCCACATCCAATTACATTTATCCATTCTTGTTTTCATCCATATTAATACCAAATTAATACAAAACCTTATCATTTATATAATAAAACATAAAAACCATATTTTAAACTCCATACCAATTTTGGAGACATTCATTAAGATCCGTGAAAGAAGTATCCCGAAATTGTGGTTTCCAGGAAACTCTAATTTTACACTCCTCAATTACATTCAAAACCCCACTAAAAACGTTCCAAAAACTTTTCGATTCCACATTTCAAAAATAATTTCATAATCTCAATAAATATTCTATAACACATTACATCACCCAAAAATCAGATTATATTTTCCAAAAAAATCAGCTTTTCATTCTGGAAGTCCAACTTCAAAATACCAATCATCAATTTTTTCAACCTTTGAAGAAGACCCCAAAACCAACTATAACTCACACCCAAAACATCCCAAAAAACCAATTATCTAAATTAATTATGATTAAAAACTCCCCAATAAACAACTGCTACACATGGTTTGGTCACACGGTTTGGCAGACCGTACACCAACCGGGTGAGAACATAGAATGTCATCAGGGGTAATTTCATGGTCTGAACATGGCTTTTCATGCCACTCACATGAACCATGAACCACTCCACGATGACCAACATATTTTAAGTCCAACTAGCAACACCGAAATATGACTATGGACCACAAAAAAAACTGATATCCAAACATGAACTTCAAGGTAAGACCATCCCAGACCACCCTGGCAATTCTAGCATCATTTTGAACGTGTAGTGATCAAGAACCTACATATAATTGGACACTTGAATTACTACAATAAAAACATCAAACTGTAGGAAATCCCCTAATGCAATTGGCCAACATCCTCTAATACCATTTTATAACTAACCATCCCAGGTCAACCGAGAACTAGTCACCCGAGCCAGTCAGTGACATGGCCAGAATATAATTCCCAATCAACACGGGCTAGTAACTTGTGCCGGGATACAAAATGAGATAGTTGGAAGTGGTTTGTCCCATAAAAAATAATGATAACATAATATAAATTGAACAATACACAAACAACACTATAAATGGAATTAAGAAAACAAGTAGAAAAACATACCTCATGTAACCTCATTGGAAACCCTGGAACAAAAAACCACACTCTCTCCAAGAATGATCAAAACTATAGGAACACAAAACTAAAAAATACTTCAAGTGTGAGAACTAATATGCTCAGTATGAATTCCATGGATAATCAACACCCAATTAACTTACCTTTGAAAATATTTCTCATCATGATAGTTTGAAAATAATACATAAGAAAATAATATTTTTCAATGCTTTTAAATTCATGTAAGAAGATTTCATTTTTTGAAGAATGATTCTATTCTAATACATTTTCCAAATAAATACCAAGCATGAATTATGTTTTAAAAATGGAGGGTATGAAATATTAAATTAAAATATGGCTTTCCAAAAAGAGGGAGAGCTTAAAACAACTAAAGTGAAAAATCACATCACATGAATCATGTAAAAAATGAGCTCTATGGGCAATCCATATTGGTATCTAGAAATACGGGACCCTAAAGGACCTCGTACCTCAGTGAAAAATGGTTTTGAAACCACAACCAACTATGTTCCTGGGAAATATCCACTAGTAGAGAATACACAGATAACGTAGTGGTCTCTAATCATTACAAATGTTTAGTTAGTGTTTTTATGTTAATAATACTAGATGAAATTGGGAAAAACCAATTCTATATCATATATCATACTATTCATTTTCCTCTCACCTAGATTCCCAGGTTTTCCATGTTGTCTATTTCAATTGGTGGTATATTTTTGAGAAGTAAACATATGAGAACATATCCTTTTCTTTACTTGAAAACACGTCCATCCTCTCACCACTGATCTCCCAATTTGAGCGATTCCCCCTTTATAAGTAACACAACAAAACATAAGCCTCTTCACAAGAAACATATCAAAAGGTACATATTTACACTTATATTACCTTTCTAAAACATTTAGGGGAGTGACTAATGGGTGGTTTTAAAATTCCACATATTATTTTAGGTTCTAAAGGGCTACATTAATTTACAAGTAATAATTTCATTTTAGAAAAATGTTATTTTCCTAACACTGTTAATTTACAAAACCATTTAAATGAAAATAAAATTAACCAAACTAGGAACCAATTTTTTTTTAAAAAAAATAAATAAAATGATTAAATAATATAAACTCATATGAAATTCACTTCAAAGTCCATAAATCATTCCAAACATACCAAATATTAGAATTTCCCCTTTTTAATGAAAACCACACACCAACCCATCATCATTAAAAATAAACATTGAAATCAAAAATACATTCAAATTATTTAGTGAAGCCAATTTTATGATTTTAAATTTAAAAAAACTATGAAATCGAAAGGTACTTCATTTTCCAACAAGTTCTGAAGCATATATCAACTGGAGAAATTCACATTGGGAACTTAGATTATATAAAACAATGTAGAACTGTTTATAAAAATTACAACAAGATTACATACATTATACATATATAACGTAAATATAAGATATATTTGGAATACCATCAAGGAAGTATGATAATAAAATTAAATTGTTAGGAATTGTGGACCTACCTCATTGGTGGAACCAAACCAAATATCCAGTTCTTGGCTCTTTCTTACTAAGATATGTTTCTCCCCGAATGAGCATATACATCTTCACATACATATAAAGTCATCTATACCCGATGAATACACCCACATGTCCATGAACATGTCTAAGGGTATCTTTCCATATATGTTTCTATGCATATAATAGACTTTACTCAACTACATATATATTTTCATATATTTAAATTAACACACATATCCCAATACACGTGGTTTCACTACTATGGATGAGTATACATATAAAATCAGAACCAACAGACACAGAAACACACTCTCATATATATAATTACATAAGCACACACATATTATTCTCCATATACCTAGTAATTTGAAACCACAAAACATAGACCTTACATCGCACATATAATTTAATAAATCAATAATAAAATTTATGAAACAATTCAGTATTAGCACCCAAACTTTTTATACCAAATAGAAACTCAAATTCTTCTCTTTAAAATCAAATTCACACTAAAACCATTTACAAATATATTCACAACACTTACATAACTCATAAATACCCCCTTTTAGATTATCACAAGAAAAGCACACACATGATCCCACCATTCCCCATGGGCCACAGCCCTTTCAAATCAACAAATAAAGGTAAATAATTTAAAAAAATTGATCTTCCTAATTTAATAAAAACGTACTGGTCATATTTAAATGTGCACACTAGAAACCAAGGAACCAAAATTTAACATTTTACATTAAGTGCATACTTCCAAAAATCATTCTCACCCTTAATGCCTTTGAAAACATGTTCTAAACCCATTAAACAACCCATATACATTTCGACAAAACATCATAATAAAGAACATACAAAACTCAACAGCTTTACCATTATAAATTCCACTCACATCCCAAAAGTCTACCAAACCCTTCTAAAATACATTTCACACCTCACATAAAAACAAAGAACACATATTAATTGACCAAATATGAAAATCCTATCATCTAATAACGATAAAACATTGATTCACCTATGAAATATGATTAAATTGATGGGAAATGTTTTGAAACCGCGACCACAACATGATTGCACCACATGAAACTCGATGAAGGAAAAATATACCCCAAAACCACAATATTCTAACCTAACCGAACCCTATGAATGTGTATAAAAACCTAGAATAAAGAGGGTTCACCTAGAGGGGTAACCACCAAAAGGAAGAGGTCTAGTGAGGTCACATGGGGGAGGATGCCCGGCTAGGGTCTTGGCTTCCATATAAGTTCTGTCGGAAGGGAGAAGCACCAGTAGAAAGGAGGATGGTGGTTTCGGTGTGCCCCACATAGATCGAGGCCCATTGGAGGATAGCTGACTGGGAGGGAGAGGGTGCCATGAGGGTCGGATGGAATGGAGAGGGTAATCGAAGAGTGTGCAGTGCACTAGGTGGGAGGTCGTATGACAAGAAAAGGAAGGTGGAGGGGGTGTGCGACATGATTTTGGTTTATAGGGGGTTGTGCCTCGTGGAGAAGGAAAAAAAGATTTTTTTTCTGTTCACCTTATTATCCCTATTTAAATTCATAATATTAATTTAATTAATGATAATAATAATATAAATAATAATATTATCCCTAAATGTTATAATGAAAATTAATATACAATGTGCCTAGTTGAGGGGAGACATAAACTAGTATTATAAATTCTTACATTTTATTCATTGATGGAAGGAACCCATTATGTAAAATAAGGAGAATACCTTGTGGGGGATCTATATTAAATTTATATATTGTTGTAGGTTATTCCTTAAATGAAAAATAAAAAATTATATATTTTCATTGAATATTTGAAGGGAGATATTTGATTTTCACTTCCCCACAATATTTTTTATTTATATTATATTTTTTTATTAAATGGGAGTTATTTCAAAATAAAATTAGGGAGAGTAATAAAATTTTACATAAATATTTATGATCATTTATTGAAATTCGGGTGTCGGTTCAAAATGCACAGTTAAAATAACTTTTTGAAACATTTATAAAATGTTGTATCAGTTAGATTAACATTTTGGTTTCAAAATTGGATTTATTAAATTAATTACACTTTTATTTTACACAATTATAGTGTATATAGAGATAAATTTTAATGGATATTTTTACATTTGTAGGAACAAATGTGATCCCACCCTACACTAAAATTGATGAATGGGTCTCTCAATGTCGTAGGGGCTAATGGGGAGAAAAGTATTTTATTAAAATTATTCATGTAAGGGAGTGATTAGAATACCCTTCTTAATCCATACCTCGCACAAAATACATGTATATGGGGTAGAGAGAAAAATTATTCCTTCTTTAGATTGATTTTAAATAATAATAATAGAAAATACATTATCAGTAGCCATAAATTTGGTAATAAATATTAAATGGGAGACGTTGAAGTTATATATATATATATATATAATGTTTTTATTTTTTCCAATATAGATGTTTGGATGAACTTCATTACATGTTGACATGGGTGATGAAATAAGAATACTCCTAAATGATGAAAAATATGCATGCATCATAAATAGAAATGTATAATGATTGCAAACTTTAATAAATTAATAAAAATATTCATGTGGGATGATACGAAAATCCAACGAATGATTGAGTTACTCCAAATATCATAAAATTGTATTAGGAATACTTAAAATGCTCTCTATAAATGTTTTGAATGAGATTGTATGTTTCTAGTGAGTTGGTAGATTGATGATCAAGAATACATGATTAATACCTGGATGAATGATGCTTAAAAAATCAATGTGTTACATAGGATGTTGGCTACTAAAATCAGTGATGAATATCACTTTGAAAAATCCATATAGAGATTAATTTGAGGTAAAAATAAGGAAGTGGGCTATATGGAATAAACTGTATCTTTTATTTTAGTGAATTAAATTAACCTTGATTTTTTCTAAAGAGGCTTGAAATTTTATTAACATTTCACATATTTATTTATAGTAGTTATAAATTCATTTTATGAGGTTGATATGGCCTTGAGTTTTCTTGATTAAGCCCATAATCCATTTAATTATACACAGAATATTTTTTATATATCTAATTAAATTGGTGAAGTATAGTTCTTCAGACGCACTATTACCTTCCTAATACTTTTCTAGAGTCTTTTAAGACATTGTTAATTAAATCTTTTATGTTTATAGTGAAACTGTATAATCATAGAGGTTCTTTAGGACATTATTCAAAATAATAAACATTTAATGGATTTCTTAATATTTTTAAGCATGAGGTATATATTTCTCTACTAATTAGACTTCAAAATTATCCAAAATCAGATATTCATATGTTTCTTGGAATTGTATAAAACATGTTGATTGTATAAATAATTATTCAAAAAAATAACAATTTATTTATTATCTAAATATGAATCTTGAGATCACATATGGATTATGTTATTCAATGTAATACTTTTTTGGTGCACATAAATTCATATATATATATATATGTTGATAATTATAATGGATGAAAGAGTGGTTTCATTATTTATATTTAGAAGTGAGAAATTATATGGAAATTTTCCAAAATCTACAAATTAAAGATATAAATATAAAATTAATCTTAAATGGTTCTCTATATATTATTTAAATTTTTATAAACTAGTCTTCATGTTTATAGAGGAGATGATACTAGTTGGGTAATTACTTAAAGATGATGTACAATTTCTAGAATTTGATATTTTTATGAAGGTATATTTAACATACAAGGGATCTTAATCAATGTCATAAAAATAAAAATATCATTTTTATTCGAACATGGAATGATAATAAGATTATTGTTCCAAGATAATATTTATAGTTGATAATATCATGATGAATTGGTATGGGTGTCATGGAAGGATCACAAAAATAAGGATATGATCCAAATTTAATGTATTGTTATTTGTGTTTTTATTACACATATACACAACTTTGAATCAATATTATTTATCAACAATTTTTTAAATAAGAATATTCATATACTTATATAATAATTTAAAGAGTTATTTTTTCCATGTAAAATATAGGTGAAAATGTTGAAAATCTATGATGGGGTCCCCAAAAATGTTACTAGAAACAACAAATTAAAAAAACTCCTAAAATATTGGTGGGGAAGAAAAGTCGGGTTTTTATTGTTCATACATTTATAATACCTCATATAAATTATTTTCATTTAAATAAATGGATAAAATAGCCAAGAAATGAAAATTAATCCTATTGTACAATGTAAGTATCAACATGTTGAGACAGAAGAGATGATAAAAAAAGCGTGCTAGATGTGTGGACATGATATTCCCCGAGAACTAGACGATCTATTGAAGAAGAAGAAGAAGAAATTACATTTACTATGATGAAATATAATACCATCTCGTAATTTAATTTTTCCGGGAAATATAATATTATCTTATCAAAAATACACTTTGGTCACCAATGAATTATTATAGATGAAGATTTATGGAAGGAGAAAAATATGTTTCAAAATACATTCATCTTTAGATGTAATATTATAGATTGTTGAGAAAAATATAATAAAAAGGAAAATTTTATAAAATATTCTATTATTGATAATGAATAGACCAAATCAATTTTTCATTACTCATATGGTATATTTATAGGGCTGGGTATCATGGAAAATTATGGTAGTGGGAATGTTTGAAATAATAATGTTTTTATATAATATTCATTATAGTTGAGGAAAATGGATTTTTGTGTTGAGAGTTACAAGTGAAAATTTTATAAAAAAATAATTTTTCGTAGAAAAATATAGATTGGGTAACTAGTAATTTTCTTGATTATTACCTAGATATTAAATAAACAAAGATGAGATAAATAATATTTTTTCACTTCATGTTGTGACATCTATTTTTTATTTTATATTCAAATCAATATTATAAATATAATAGAGAACCATCAAGAGATAGTATGCTAAAATCCTCATGGGATGTCATTCCAATTTAGATGTGTAATATAGAGAAGACACTAAATAGATTTTTTTGGTGATATAGTGAATGATGATAATATCTATACTCATTACACTTTAATGACATTATTTATAGTAACAAAATAATGGACTTTTGAAACATAATTATAATAAGGAGTAGTTTTCCAATATAATTACCAAACATTTTAATAACATTGTTATTATGTATTAATGCATTTGTACATTTAATTTCATTAATGTGATTTGATAAAATATACAAAATTAATTATATTAATGACTAGATGTATAGTTTTTGTCAGAAAAAGAGTAAAAGATAAAAATATTATGTGAAATTTGGATTAAAATACTAAAACATGTGATTTACCCATAATTTTACTACATTGATAATGTATGTAATTATAGAGAGGTAAGGAATTTAAATTCACGATAATTACTTCTCACTAAAGGTGTTCCAAACCAAAAACATCTCACTCAATGCGAGGCCACATCTTCATATATGGTCCACTCCATTCTCACCCAATGTTGGGACTTATATCATGTCTTCATCACTACCATCCCGGTCAATGTAGGTACTGATATCACACAAAGAAACATAACACATACTTCCACCATCTCAATCTTGTTGATGTGTTTCATCTCATAGTATAAATTAAGTAAAACCTCATATAATGCCATCGAGTAAAATCTATTATAGACCATATCACATAGGGTATAATACCCCAAACACCTAGATGTTCCATTCTCATGCCTATGATAGTATACTAGTCCCACGTACCCTATTTAGTCTCTATTCATAGGTACCAATCCATACTCATAAGCCAATTATGAATATCTAGAATATAGTCCCTAGATAACACAATCATTTATTGAGAGGTTTAGTTCCCATTTAAATTCATGTATCAGTCCCTAGTCATGTTTATAATAGACATCCAAATCAATCTCATATTAATTACCTTGGAATCTTATTTCCATGTTTTCAGGGAAATACCCAAAACCCTAATGTTGGTTCAAAATCAAATCACCCTTGGAGATAACTAAAGATCATCACTTGGAGGTAAACCATCCATTTCATTGCATAATTTATCCATGAAGGAAATATTTTTTGGGTTGGTTGAATCACGCACTTGAACAATACTGTATGTATTATTAATTACAACATGAACATAATTAATTGTTTAATATGGTCAAAATGAATAAATAATTATTCTTTTGTTACATTAGATTTTAGATCAACATTTAATTATATAATTATGAAAACACATATTGATCATAAAGATTCACTAAAACATTCTTATAATCAGTATCACATTCATGGATAAAGATTAATAGTTGCATTAAAGGTCTTAGAAACATCATATATTATTGTAAATAATTCATAATAATAACTATAATTACACAGTAACAATGTGATATTGAATAATTTGGAATATTATATATACTATTATAAAATTTTTACAAGTGAAAACACATATAAAATCATGATGTAGAAAATCAGAAGAATTTAGGTAGAGAATAGACATTTTAAAAGAGAATGATTGAAACGTAATACAATTATGTTTATAAATAATGTTATTATGATTGATATGTTTGTGAAAAATGATATTAATTTATGTTAAGGAAATTTAGCATTAGTGGTAATGGGTTACCATATCAAATTCCACTAGTTCGGAAATATTTTTTCTTATACCCCTAATTTCAATTTTTGGGTTTTTATATTACCAATTTTAGATGCTATATAATGAAATGAATTTATTCACACTATTTGAATTTCATTTTTAGTATATCAATTTCATGTGGTTATGATTGAATTGATAACCAATACATAAGTGTGTTTTCCCCAACTCAATATTTAATCATTGGAACTCATACTATTAAATCCACATATTTAATTTATTGTGGAAGATATATTCTAATCGAATATTTTTTCCTCTTTTATTATTGAAATTAATCGGATTCAAAAGTATATATTTTTATCTCTCTACATATCTTATATTCTTTTGATTTATGGTTTTCCAAATCCATGTTAGAAAACCTATTGAATGTATTCTTAATTACAAATGTGAGTAATTTCCTAGAAAACACATACCTCTATAAATACTAGAATGTGGATATAGATATGGTAATGATGAACCTTGTTTTAGTATCTATAAAAATAGATAGATGTGAATTGAACCAATCATTACCGTGATTACCAATAGGTGGGACTAATATTGGAGACATGGTTAGAAACTTCAAGGGGATATTCATTGAATAATTTCATAATCTTAATTAACAATGAAAATGTATTTCTATTACTATATCCACTGTATCCTTCTAATGAAAACAATTTAACTTGATTACTAACTTTCATGGATAACCTATTACATTGATGTTAGCCTCATACATATATTTCACCGATAAGGGAACTACCTATTAATAAGAGCCTGTTCTTCTGGGAATTGTATGTATGGTCTCAAAGACCTTTATATAAAATGCATTGTACTTAATTATTTGAATGATGGGCCCCGGAATAATATATCCCCTTTATGCGTAAACATGACCCCTAAGATAATTTTTTTTGTGTATAAATATTACCATGATAGAAAATTGTCATGGAGAAAGGCCTTGACAATATGTTTTGACCTTTGACATTAAGAACTATACCAATAAGATATAGATTGTTATTGCAATATGTGTTTTCATTTGATGTAATGGATATATAATTCCCCTATTTTAGTTTATAATTTAATGATCGTGTATATTTATTATTTAAATATTACTTATTTCATTATTTATTTTTGTAATCATCCATTGTATGTTATCCCTAGCTAATCATCTAGTCCAACCGTTACATGTTTTCTTTTCCCTTTGAATACTATAACAAAACAACATGTAATAATTACATAAATTTTGGAAGGGATAATCATGTTATTGAAATATAATATTTTTGTATCTAATTTTTTCAAATGTAATTTATGTATATATCTATTTTTTCAATATAATTATACAATTGGATCCTTCATTAAATATTTTGTTTTAAAAAAATCTAATATAAGAAATGACTCTGGGTTTTGGGAGTATTGTATTTTACATGTTTTAGTGACTTTTTAGTAGGTTTTTTATCAGGATTCTTAAATTCTAATGGGTTTTGGTAAATAGTGGAAGTGGTATTGTACACACCCTCCCTCTTCAACCCTTCTACCACTTTATTGGGGAAGTTATTTTTGGGATAATTTTATAAGTGACTCATGTTGATTTCCTCTTATCACCTTCCTCATTTCCTCTTCCCTTACTATTTTTATTTTTTGGTGTCATTGGAAGTACTATGGAATTGAAGATTTCATTGGAACATAGTGAACTCCTTCTTTCAAAATAGGATTTAATGTGGTGATCATAAAGGGAATCCTATGTCACAAGAATAATTATGCCTCTAATTATTTAACAAAAATTATGTCACTACATGTATTTATTTAAGTTGAAATGTTAATTTATTGGAAATTGACCATTGATTATGTTTCATGAATTAGGCCTTTGGAATGGTGTAATATTATGGTTACACTGAGAGGTAAAAATTCTCAGTTTATCCAAATTACAATGTTCTAAGACTACTCACTTGGTTTAAATCCTATTATTCCTTGATGGTGTTTTGATATAAATTTAATAGATAATTAATCTAATGATGTTGAATATTTATACCGGGGATCTTGGAGTTGATTAAACCCAACAAGGGCTTCAGATGTGATATAAGAATATTTTTTGAGAATGGGGGACATGAATTTGTTTGATACTCTTGGTAATTTGGTTAGTTTATTTTAATTTTTCAAATTAGAATAATAACATCATGTTTCAAGTGTTGTGTATATTTTCTTAAAGTTTGTGTGTGCCCTAATTATCCAAAATATCAACGTGGTCATTAATAAATCTATATAGTAAAATAATGATGCCTTGTTCAAATTGGTTTCTGTGGAACCATTTTTCATTTTTCTCTATTCCATTTGTTATATTTCAAAATGAAAATATTTTCATTATAAAATGTTATTTAAAAATAGTGTGTTTATAAAAATGAAAATGTCATGGGAAAGTGGTTGATTTTTTTAATGGTGATGAAATGGTATTTTAAAATGAGAATGAAGGGGTTTCTAGTCAATAGTTAATGGGATTGGGATAGTGGCATGGTCTGAGAAATGATTTTGGGTGATGTTTCTTAAAATGATCTTATTGATGTTTGGAACTGTTTTCTTGGGAATTCCTGAGGTTCTCAGTGTGAATTGAATTTTCTTAATTTTTACTTGTTTGGTGGTTGAAAAATTTAAAAAATCAATTATTCCATACATGTGAGCCTTATTATTGTGTTTAATTTTGATTGTTTTGACTAAAATCACTTTGTCATGGAATCATAGTTGTGGGTTTATCACGATGAATATGGTGGAATCTTGAAGGGTAGGGACGGATCTATGTGACTTGTGTGCATAGTTTCAAGTGGGACTATGTCTGGAGGGAATAGTACAATGATGATGAGTTGGTACATTGAGAATGGAGTTACCATACCTATGTGTTTTTTCCTATATATGATCATTTTATGATGGATTTCAGGTTACTGGGTGTACCGGGATGATTCATAAAATTTGATAATGGCCACCAAAGTGCATGAAGGGAAGGACCAATGTACATTAATATGGCCTCCCAAGAGCCACCCAGGATGGGACGAAGTGATTCATGATGAACTTTATAAAACCTATGTGAACTTTTTACTGTGATTTTTGGACTGCATGTAAGCTATTGGTAAGGGTTATAGAGACTTGATAGTCCTCGTTGGGGATGTATTGATGGATTGAGGTACATTATGAGTATAAGACCAGAGTGATATATGTCAATCATGGGACATACATGGTACCCTGATCATGATATATTTTACTTCCAAAAAAATTATAAGTTAGGTTGTTCATGTGCTATGGTATGACATAGATTCTAGTAATGGTACGAATCATATATTCCAGGGGTTTTGTTACGAGGGGCATCCTGAAAAAGTGTTAAGGAATGTATGAATTATTATTATATTTTTGGGTTGTATTCTAGAAGGGAATGATAAAACTCTATGTTTGTAATTCGTAGACATCCAATTGATTACAATGAAACTCCATCTGGTTCTGGAGATAGTGATACCTATAGGGTTATTGCACTGACCCCTTGTCTATTTACATATTGTGGGTCCTAGTGAATATATAAAGACAATCCTATTTTCTCTAATAAATATTTACCATATAGAGATGGTCTCATCATATATCATATATAGCTATGGAGTTCAGAGATAATGAAATATGTATATGTGTTAAGAAAGAGACCATTATTTTTAATTTTCAGTCATTGTGTATAATATACTTTGTAGTTGAAAATTTATTGTTTGAGATGTGTGATTTATATTCTCTTTCTCCTGTTTCTAATCTATTATTTATGGTAAATAATATATATTTGATGATTAAATATGAAATATTGTAGTGGAATTTTGGCCTACAAATGTTTTCAATAGGTTGGTGGTATTTCAAATATATATATGTGTCATGAATATTTTTTGAAATAATTTAGAATTAACCATATTAATAATTTTAGATATAATAGTGTCCCAATAGGTATGTTGGTCCCTAAAAACTAGTTGAAAGCCTCAGAAATATTGGGAGGCACACCTAAGACCATGTGGAAACATTGATCATAAATTTTGTGAAATCATTGGTTGAGGAATTACCAATTCTTTTTCTCATTTTAAAATAACTCTCTTGTATAGATCACCTCTGAAATAAAGGGGTTTATTTTTATTTGAACAAATTAATAACTAGGAATGTAGGTTAAATATCTAATAAATAACATCTAAAATTATGATCACATCATATTTACACACCACTAAATATAATTTGTATACTTTTTGATAGATATCATAATATCAATATGAATAATAATAGAGCTCCATGATAAACATACCATTTTTTACATTATTTATATCAGTAAATCACCACAAAAAGAATTATAATATAGTTCCAGGAAAGGATATTTTATAATATATAATAATTATCTTTATAAGAACATTAATTTTGAAAAAAATTTAATATTTTTTTTATAATTTATCCATGATATATTCCCTTCTATACTTTTTATATGTTATACTCATATTCAAATCCTTGGGGAAGAACACATAAGAAAGGGGTGATCTCAAATCCTCAACATGGTAAGTCATCTCTAAATTTAATCCTAGGTAAGATTATAATTTTTTGTATACCTAACTATTTGATAAATGTTTTATTTGAAATAAAATGGAAGAATAATAGGTATCTAAAATATATTATATAATACCATTTAATCAAAAATGAACAAACATAATATTTATATAAACATTGTAGAATCATGAAATAAAAATCATTAGTATTAGAGAATAATAAAATACATTTTTCATATAATTTTAACATTCCCTTAAAACATTTTGTAACAAAGAACATTTGGAACGACCATAAACATAGGGAATAATCTCCTTCAGGAGTCATTATGAACCCCCACAGTAATGAGAGTCACTAATCGAATTGAATCTTATTGTGAAAACACCATTTCCCTTTTTTATACATGTTTTATGATATGTAAACTTCTAAGAAAATAATTGTATGGTTATATAATTCATCACCTACTAATAAAAAATTCAAATGCATGACACTTAAAATTAATCATCATATCGTAAATAAATAAGAAAAATAATTTGGAATAAATATACATTTCAAGTAAATTCATATAATGAAGTAATTACAAATTCGCTAAATAATCGTGAAATTATAAACTAATGAAAAATAAATGGTTATCTAATTATTTCCCCCCACTTTCAAGGTAAATACCTTTTAATTATAATGTTGAGGATTATGTTATTTACACTATATGTATTGTAGGATTTTGTTTTAGTGAATAGTTAACAATAAAAATTATATTATGTGTATCTAAGTATACAACCTTTTTGCAAATATATATAAGATTAGGTATTCAGATAAGAATGGAATTGGAAGAAAATATTGTTTTAAAAATTGGATGATTTAACAAGAAATATAATGTAATTTATTTCGATGAATTTAACCCCCCCCCCTAATAGAATAATATAATTTCGAGGTTATTTTAATTATATTAATTTTAAAGTAAATAAATTATTTTGAGATAATGGGTAAAATTGAGTCGATATTACCATAATGTTTTCATGGAATTTTTTCCCAAATGTAAACTAATAAGTAGTTATAGTTCTTTTTCAAAATTGATTCTTAAAATGATAAAGTGAAATATTATGGAAATATTTAGTTTTAAAAATATTTATAGATTATGTTTTCGTCAAAATACATAATATTTATTGTAGATAAATGAGGACTGGAAGGAAAAACAAATGATCATGGAATGAAAACAATTACAATGATATAAAAATTCATTTTTTAACCACATCATACAAGTTGATCATAAAAAATACTTTTAGTGATAATAAAAAAGGAATACAATGTCCATATTAAGTACCACATAATTGGGTTTCCAAATATAACATAAAATTTTGGTGTGGATGAGAATATATGGAGGATAACCCATTTTTAAAAAGGGTGAGAATCATTTGTTACAATGACAAACATTTTGGTTAATGAAATTGGTCATTGTAAAAGCAATGAATTTAAAATTAATTCTCTCAAATAGAGGATGATAAATGAATATGAAATAAAATCATATTGTAGAAGAATATAAAAATAAAATAACAAATTTTAGGAATAGGAATTACATGTTAAAATATGAGATTTGATTTATCAAAAACCATTATGAATTTATCATTATATGAATTAAAATAAAATCAGACAGTGTTCATGAAATGGAAATTAAATTTTAATTTAATTAAATATATTTATCACACAATAAAAAATAGGTCCATGAATTTACTATATAAATGAAACCGTGGTGCACTATATCAATTTTGTTTCATGTTTTAGAAAATCGACGAAACGAAAACCATACTTGATCAGTATTTATTAAACTAAAAACCCATGAAATGAAAAACATGATATGAATTTTTGAATTTTTTATATCTAATTAAATTTTATGATAAACTAAATATATAGACAACACATTGAAAAAATTGTAAATAAGTATTGTATACACATCTTATCTCACTGAGGCATAATTGAGATAAAAACCCCTTACGGCTTATTTTTTTATTAGCTTAACATTGAAATATAGACATTGAAATTGAACATCATATACAAAAATATAATAAATTTCATGATACAATATTCCAATATATGTTGCAAAGACCACTTAAATAAAATTATATGTATAATTAAAACACGTCTTAATGTAAAGAAATTGAGAAAAAATCATTCTTTCGACATTAGTAAATTATAAATCAGAAGAATATAATAGTGGGATAAAAAAATAGATTTGAATGTACATCTAATGAAACATGAGTAAAGATAAGAAAATTAAATTTGATAGTAAATAAAACATAAAAAATAGTGTGTTATAATAAATATATCTCATGGGATGAATGTTGATACACAGATCATATACCTTTAATCATGAAAATATAAATGTTTTATGATATATTTTATCATAAAAATATATATTAATCCCATATTCAAAAGAAATATTCATACATATAACATTTTATGAGTTTGATGTATTATAGTAATTTCAATTATTTCAATTATTTCAATTTTATTTTCATTAGTGGATATTTTCACATCAGATGTATATTTAGTACAGGATTCGTAATGTAATTGTAGAATTCAAATTATATATTTAATGTTATCAATAATGATATAATTAAACAGTTTAGATAAAATTTTCAATAATTATTTATTGTAATATAATATCTCTTCAACCTTATTTACTTATCACCCTTTATGAATAAGTTAGCGATGGGCTTGTTTTGGTAAATTTCTGTGAAAAAAGTTTCTTATAATAATAATAAGATTAAGAATATTCAAAAATTTCCAAAATAATGAAAACTAATTTTCTCTTTAATTTAAATATAAAAATAAATTAACATTCCATTATCATCCATTATAAAAAATTATTTAATTTTCAAATAAATTGTTAAACTGACCTAAAATGTGAATGTTATAGTCCATAAGTGGTTATGGTTAAAAATGTGATTATTATTTTCTAGTATCATTACTAAAAAATGATAATGATATTATTTAGATTAATTTATGATGGTAGATTGGATTGGAGGAGACTTATTTAATGAATTATATTTTAAATGAAAATACAAATACATTACCTTTATGGAGGTAGTAGCCCACAAGTATATACGGGGCACATATTAAATTTATTAAAAAAGAGGTATGAATAAATTTATATATTAAAAGTATTAGGAAGGTTTTTTTTGAAATTTTCAGTCTTTAAACATTGCATTTTAACTATCCTTCTTCAATATCAACAGTACGAAGGATCACATCGTATATAGTGAAAGTAGTCTACAAGTAACACATGAAACATTTTCATTTTTTAGTTTTCTAGAGGATGATATAAAATAGATATACCATTAGTATAAAAAGTATAATACTATTATTAATGATGATGTGTTAATATTTCAATCAAATGATTTTGTTTTATGTGGTCAAATAAAAAATAATTTAGCGAGCTCAGTTGAGAACATTACTTCTGATTGGGATGTTTTTCATTGGGAAGCACATTAAATCATATGAGATTGAACATTTGGAAGAGAAAATTTATTATACGATGTAAGGATAATGTTTTAAAGGGACTTTTGTTGAGTTTCGGTTGATATAATTCAATATAATGGGTGGATAAATGTGTTATAAGGTATTTATGTTTTTATGTGAAGAAAATAAATTTTTTATCAAATACCCATCAAAATTTCTATGATTTATTGATATTATTCATTGTATGGTGGCCCCAAAAGTGGTTATTAATGATATATGTGGTGATATAACATTGTATAATCATGTACCATTCATTTTCATAAATGATTAAAAAAATAAACTCTTTTACAACTAGATTTTCATATTTTACCATTTTTGTTTTACCATAGAAACTTGTTTTTCCCAAGTAATTTGTATAACTTTAAATATATAAGGTAACCACTATTTTGAAATATTTCTATTATGAACAGAAATATATACTCCAAAAAATCAAATTCAATATCATAATATTAAAAAAAAATATCTTTAAATGAATACATTTTTAAATATAATAATTATTTAATAGATAAATGTTGCCATCACTGTCAAGCATTATTAATCATTTTCTAAATTAATTAAAAATTAATTATTTGATAATTTACTTTCATATATGTTTTTAAAAAATCAAATTAATTATATATAATGTAAAAAAATAATTTTTTTCTCAAATATTGCAAAACTTTAAAAAATTATTTCCTTGAAAATAACACTTTTACCTTTTTTAGACTCAATAAATTAATTATTGTTTTAATAATTTAATTCCGAGCAATAAAAATGACAACATTAAAAAAAATATGGTTATCTGAAATATTATATCCATTTTGTATGATTTTTATTTCTACAATTGGTGAAAATTACATATTTATATAATTTCATAAAATATTTTTTTGTGTAAAATATTACCAATTTTTCAAAGATATTAAATAATGGTTTTATCAGTTCAACATAATATATTTAAATTAATTATTTTAATACATAAATATATGTTTGATCTAATAAAATTTTAATATGTTTTATGTAATACTTATTTCATGATAATTTTATAAATATTATAGTAATAATAAAATGATATTTATTCTATTAACATAAAAATCAATTATTTTTGGAAAATATGAAATATTTTACCTATGATAATTTTCAAATGAATAATTCATAAATTAATATGATTTTATGAAATAGAAATTTTTAGAATTCATAAATTTATTATTTTACACATATATACTATTTTTAATGAATAATATTTTATAAAAAACGTACATATTTGCAACATTATGCATTTTTAGTCCTTATTTACCATAATTTTAACAGATTGATATCATTAAATTTACTATAGGTATTTATATATGATCAAAGGCCTAGATTTAATAAGTGGAATATTTTCTTAATAGATGTGTTTAATATCAGATTGTATCATATTTTATAGATACAACACAATAAAAAAATAAACATATTATTTTTTGATTTTATAAGATTAGTCATCAATTAAAAGAGTGATAATATAAAAAATTTAAAAATTATAAGAATTGCTATATAGAAATTATAGAATTGGAATATTTGGAACATCCCAATATGATAGAGTTATCTCCATCATGATTAACTATATAAATATGAATAATAATATTATTAAACCAATTAATATTATTGAAATTAAAAAAATTTATCCTTGGAAGGAATAGATGTGAATGATGAATTTTTTAAATAAAGGGTATTTTCAATGTAATATCCTGGTATTTGAAAAGGTAAAAATATGATAGATTGTGTATAAGATGTGAAAAATTGATCTTAAAAAAATAATGAGATATTATTAATTAAAATTTTATTTTATTTACTAGAGGCTAAATTGGTTTGTATGAATAAGAACACTGATTTATTAAATATGTATAAATTATTAAATAAATATAAATGTATGAAAAAATTCGTTTTAAAAAAAATTAGTAAGGTAATTTTAATCATAAAAAAAAATCATGAGATATTCATAATCTTCCATTTTATTAGTGTGTTTTAGAATTATTATTTTTAAGGTTTCACGAATTTATTTTGAAAATTTAATTTCTTTTTTTATTCAGAATGACAAAATTATCCTAAGATGAATTTAAGTGTCTTGTGAAAAGATTTATTTTTTAATGAATAGTGAAAAGTAATATTTTTCTTGAAATATTTATTTTTCTTTTAAATTATTTATAAATTAAAATTTTAATATGGATTACTATTGAAATTCCATTAATTCTTGTTTATTTAAAATAATAAAACTATGGGTTTTAATTGGATTTTATACATTAATTTAGCATAAAAATATTTTCTCTTTTAAAAAGGTAATTTCTCACATATTCTAATTTTTAACATGTTTTAATGATTGAATTTTATATTAAATACTACAACATAAGAATGTTAATTTGTTATAAATGGATAAAATATTTTTATTTATGAGAACCAAATTAATTAAAAATGCGCATTTTATTTTTGTCTAATATTAATTGCCAGAGTATAAATTGTTTTACCATGTTAATGGGTAAATCGGGTAATTGATGTTTAAACTAAAATGATAAGGATTATAAAAAAAATCCATAACATGAAATAATTCTATTTGACGAGCTAATTTCTTCTATATTCCTTTTATATTTAGTTTTATCGAATATTATGGCCATTATAATGAGATTATGATGATTATAATATTTTTTAAGAAACAAAACTTTGTCAAATTCCTATTATTAATAACTACAATAATTTTAATAAGTTTATTTATTTAGGATACTTTTTATTATAAATTTTATTTTTAAATATAAAATTTTTATCTTAATCATGAAAATTTATCATAAATATTTATTGAATAACATATTACATTACATGCATGCACAATGATGATATAATTTTTCGAATTATTAGAAAAATAAAATCAATTCAATTAAAAATATTAAATGTAATATATTTTGATTAATAATGTGATACCTAAATTTTATATATTACTAGATATTTTATAAATTTAATAAACTATTTATTTTTAATTTTATGTTTTACCTTTATATTAATAATGTCAATGTGATAAACTTTTCTAAAAATTTAAATTATTGATATTTTAATATAAATAATTATTCATTTAATGATATAAAATTTCTAAAACTATTATAATATTCCAATTAATTATTATATGGTTGATAATCTCATCCATATTATATTTATGAACCTTTTTCATTTATGGTAACTGTAATTTCCCTTAATGGGTAGAAATATGTGTTTCCACGATATGTCTAAAAAGGGTTAATGGAGGGTTAATGAAAAATTATAAGGGTAAAAATGTGACCTAAAAAAATAAAACATTTAATTAAATAGAGTAAATATACCAATAATAATCCTACATTATAAATAAATAAGTTTCTATAAATTTTTAATTGAATATTAATACATATGAATTTAATATTCTGAGAAAATTTTAGAGTTTCCCTCCCCTATCATATAAATGAGAACCTATTCTTCTCATTACATCACAGATAAAATCTTATTTTTCATGGACAATACCATAATAAATACGTTAATTGAATCCGCACACAAATTTTAGTGATCTTTTTTATGAATAATTTTTTTAGTGGGATTTATTTGAAAATAAAAATATTTTTTCTAAAGCAGAGGTATAATTTTTCATCAATAATTTCTATTATATTCCTTATTAAACATCTTTATAATATCATTAAACATTTATATCATCCTAAAAACAATATATTATATATTATTATATCTTATCATGGTAATATAATAACATATATCTGTCTTCTCTTCCATCAATTGGGAAATCAAATCATCATTAATGTGTACAACAGAATAATTCCTTGGGGGCCACTGTAATTAGTTTCCCATTGCCATATCACTCAAGTATTAAAAAATTATGAATAAATGTTCATATATTATATTCATGAAGTATTTATCAATCTAAAATGATAATATATCATTTACCTTCTAACATTCCACGCAAAAAAATTATAATTTCATTCGTGCGAATGTATTGACTAACACCACAATAAAGTGATGTGATTAATTTTTCCTCACCAAATCACATTGATGATATATATATATATACATATATAAGAAAAAATATTATATATATTATATAATTGTATTTTATTTATGAAAAAAATAACACTTATCTTATTTATATAATTATCATTTAAAAGATTATACATTACTAATGTGTACGTTTGACCAACCTGTTCAATGATTATAACAAAGTTCATTTTTCATAACCCTATTTAGTGGTTGGATGTAAAAAAAAAATTTTGAATAAAAAATATAATTATGAAATTATTATTGTTATATAGGGGATAAAATAATTACCACTTTGAGTATATTAAATTAACTAATGTCATTTTGGACATATATACTAGATATCACTAAAACATCTGACATGATCACAAATGATTAAGTAATAGTTATAACATGATAATATGTGAGATAAAAGGAATAATATACTTGAATAGGATATTCATAATGTAATTATATAACCTAAGTTTTTTATTTATGAAGATAATTAATGTACATGATGAGTGAGACACTAGGTAGTGTATTTTAATTACAATTTTACGTCAATGAGACACATTCCATATTATCCACTTATTCATTTTGTATTTTTCATATAATAACCATTAATGTATTTAATTATTATTCAAATGATAATTATTATAAATATAAATACAATAGTTTCCCCTTACTTTCACTGGGATTATGATTCAAAAGGTATCAAAGAGGTATGTATTTATTTCAAAATCTAATCATTATTCAGGATTGTTTTTGTTAATGTCACCGAATGGGAATATTTCTATTCCATATCAATATTCTCTAAAAATTTAAAATCTTTTAAAAGTATCCTAAAATTATTTAATATAATTCATTCCATATTTTACATTATAAAAACAATTTTAGGAAGAATACCTTTGTCATTTTCCAAAATAATCACATTGTCACTTTTCGAAACAATTATTGCTTTTTAACTTAAATAAAATAAGAATATTTCCCTTCTTCATCATACCCAAATTCTTTTAAACATTGATTATAATTTTATATGTTTTTTTTCAATGGAATTTTTTTCATTTATGAGTGTTCAGTTTTATAAAAATAGAATTTATTTTTTAATAAAAAAATTATTTTCCTCATGCATTATTCAAATTGATTATTAAAAATAATTTCCTCATTTGATTAAATTATTTATGATACATATAATTTATGGGGAATATGATCCAATGACGCCAACCTTATTATTTCTCTTGATTATTTTGGTTTATGTTGAAAATATGAAATGATTATGGATCACATTTATTTTAATTTGTTGTGATATGTTGAAATATTTATGATACCATGATTAAAAAAATGCATGTTTTTC
This sequence comes from Viscum album, assembly GCA_963277665.1. Classification (NCBI taxonomy): domain Eukaryota; kingdom Viridiplantae; phylum Streptophyta; class Magnoliopsida; order Santalales; family Viscaceae; genus Viscum; species Viscum album. Next base: position 844,144,617 of record OY728159.1, read on the forward strand.
ATTATTTTGAATGTTGGAACATTATCTACCTCTATTGAAATGTATAAATACTTTTATATAAGGATATATTCATGGGAATCAAGTTGATGTGCTTAGTCTATCATGAAAAAAATTTATCTACTTGATCTGTTATGGGAAACAAGTTTTTGTGCTTTATCTAATATTAGAATCAAGTTGATATGTTTTTTCACTGTAGGATATGGGTGTTGATTTTTGGTTATATATTATTATGAAAAACAATTTATATATGAAATAGTTTCTATGCATATGAAGGTTCCACCCACACATTTATCCCATGAATGTATAGTTTATAAACAACGTAAGATAGTTTCACATTATTATTAATCATGTATCTTAAAATGACAATGTTTTTTGACATAAATGATTATTAGGATATTTTTCATGTTGGGTATGATCCTTTTTTGTCATGGTAATTATCATATAACCTAATGATAATCTTATTATTTCATATGATCATTGATTTCTAACTCCCATGGTTAGCCATACTATGCATATGAGATCATAATTTCATATAATTTCTTTTCCCAAGTTATGAAGAATGATATCAGATGATTCTTCTTTACATTTTTTACATATGTATGTAATTTTATATGGTATGTTGAATATATTACACTAAATACATAAACCTAGGTATAGTGGGATGTGATATTGATCTTTATGATGAAGTTTGTTATAAACCCATGCTTTTTGAGTTAGTCATAATAATCTAAAACTAAAAACATAAAGTGACTTTTGGTATGTATGTGATTTAATATTCAATTTTTTGGTTTTATTTTTTTTATGCTATAAATAAATAATTTGGTCATAGTTATCTGTATCAAATAAAATATTTTAAATTTTATTTCTTAAGCACTAGATCGGGTCATGTGTGTCTGGGGATTTTACTGTTGCTGTGAGTGTATGGTTTATACATATTTTTGGATTAGGATGTTTTATAGTGAGTTTATCATATGAGTTATATATACCATCATGGGTTTATAAAATTATATTTTATCATATGTTCAAATGTTTAGTAAACCATATTTAAGGTTTTATGTGACGATATCTTAAGGTTATAATGAGATTTTGGGAGATCTTTTGTTGGGTAGAGATATATGTAACACATAAATTTATCATGTGAAAAGGTTATTTTAGTAATAATTTAATTTTAATTTAGGTAAATATGTTTAATGATTGGAAAACATTTTTGTTATTATATGATATTTATTTTTAGGTAATCATGTGTTATTACATATTTTGAGAATGATAAACAAAAGTTGTGAGAAAATAATTGTGGTTAGAGAATTTCATTAAAGGATTGTTATATTTAGATTATTTTTTATTTGTGATTTTTATCACATTTTTTGGAATGTTATAAGGAATATATTAATATATTTTTTTTAAAGTAAGATTACCCATAGACTAGGAAAAAACTCATTGCATTTGGAATGGGTATGAGGCTTGAACCCAAAACCAATGACAGGGAAGGGTGAATCATTTACCAGTACAACACATGATGTTTTGGATGTTAGGAAATTTTTTTCCTACAAAAATTCTTTTAAAAATATATTAATTTAGTTTTGGGAATATATTTTTTATCATATAGATTACCATGGGGTATAAAATTTATTTTTTTATTAAGTGAATATTTTAATTTCACAAAATGTATTTTTTTGGAAACATATAGGGTTAAAATAAATAAATTACTATTATATTTAATTTGAGAAATGAAGGATGAATATTATTTTTAATGTATATGTGATTATATTAAGAATTTATTTAGATTAGGTTATTTATATAAATTACTATCATATATTGGAGATTATTTCATTTGGGAAATTACATTTTTATAACTAGAAATTTTTATTGATTAATTTTCTTTGATGGTAAATTTTAAAAAAATCAAGGTTGACTATGTGATCAAATCATTCTGATTTTCTGGGTTTCATTATTAGTGTAGAATATTTTTTGAAATAATAAGGACATTTATTTATTTAATGATATATGTTGAAATTTGGATATTACTATTGAATTATAGAGATTAATGTAGCTTTCCTTAAGTAATGATTAATAGTTTTTTGGAATCAACATATCTTAAGAAATATAATATCTTTTATTAATTCATAATGATGTATGTAGAAGAATTTTATTTTTTTATGGAAAAAGATATTAAATAAAATTTTACAATTATTGCTTCATGCTTGAAAAACATCTTAAAAACTCATCATTTGAGTAAAATATTATAATGTGCTTCAAACTGATTAAAGAACGAAATTATAAATTTAATGTAAATAAATTTCATTATGATTTTGTGATAAATTATTATTGAATGAGTCAACTCATGTAAAATGATCTTAAGACATATGTTGTTTCCATTAACCTTCAATTTAGATGAATTGATTATCTTTTCCCAATTGTTTTATATGATTTTTTGATTCTAAGACTTGTTAGGATCATTAAATTAATTTTTATGAATGATCCAGAAAAATTACATTTATTAAATTTATATACCTTTACTTTTAACTAATTGTATCATTTTTTGGAATCATGGTATTTTATAATCAAATTTTATAGTCATACATCCATTTATCTCTTTTCCGGATGATGTTTTATTAACCCTTTATTTCATTGTGGGTTTCCGAAATGAAATTTTTAAATTTTTTAAATTTCATTTACTACAATGACTAAAATTTCAATGATTAAATTTATTAATATGGTTGAGTGTTTTGTATCCCTTTATTTTAAAATGAATGAAAATGCTCAATAGCCTAATACATATGCAACACTGAACATAAATGAATAATGAAAGCTTAATATTTAAATGTGACTATTATAACCTAACCATTAAATTGGAGTTCACGAATTAGATTAAATTATTTATTAAATAAATATAAATTTCTCAATATATAAATATGTACTGAAAATCTCATATAATATAATCATACAATGTTTTGTAAATTTATTTTGTTCTTAAAAAATGAATGTTTTATTAAAAATGTGTCTTCATCGTATTCATGTGTTATTATTAAATTAGTTTTTATATGTTTTTGAAAATTAATATGAGAAAAATAATATAATTTTTTAATTCTGAATTTCAAAAATAAATTAATACTAGTTATTGAGAATTTTATGATAAGATTTATTTTCCAATGAATATGGAATATAATGAATTCTGTTAAAATATGAATTTTATATTTAAAAGTATTTGCAATGTTTAATTATATTATGTTATAATATTATTAATTAATTAGATAATTATTATTTTAAATAATTATATTATTTTTTTGAAATGGATTTCATCCATTATTTAACCATAAAAATATTTATAATTTTGAAAGTGTATTTTTATGGAAAAAGACATTTCATCCCATCGTTTTAGTTTAATTTTAAATATAATTCCTTCACTTAGCTATTTTGAATTTTAATAATTTCATTCCATATTTGAAATAGGAAGATAAAATTTTACAAATATTTTCCATTTATTTTTTATAAAAATGTACAGTAATCTGAGTATTTTTATTACAACATTAAATGAGTAAATAATGTAATTATTATTAAAATAATATGATAAGGATAATAAAATACTGCAAATCATTTTTTTGATTATCAAAATCCGGTTTAAGGGAGTTGGTGCCCAAACATACAACCAAAATCCCAAACACGGAAAACACAAACTCAGCCACCCAGCCAACACAGAATTACACATCATAAAAACCATAATCAACTCTGCATCCCCTGCCAGATTCATCTTCACCAGTAGCCGTAGCCGATTCCCATCCTGGCGACCTCCAGTAGCTTGCACTTTGAACCCGACACCTGAGCTGTTCAAGTGCTGACTACTTTGGAGAAGTCCCCTTGATCAAGCTGCCCTTCCTAATAGCCACAGTCACCTGACTATTCCCCTTAGAGGTAGACCTAGTCCGTATTGGTCATGGGAGACAATAATAATCTCTCCATGGCCGTCTTATTGGAATAGCCGAAACATGAACTTCAACTGAATCCTGAGGCTGCTTCCCTCCTTGAACAACTTCACTTAATGAGTGACCCACTCGACCACTCACATTTTCTTTACGTTCTCCAGAGGTCCACTTACCATTACCGATTTGATCCCCTAATCCCGAGACAGGACTTCCAGCATTTTCCTCCCTCCATTGATTTGGAGTATTAAACTCCATCAAAGGAAGGTATTCCCTGTCTGTAGACACATATTTCACAGCCACTACATCAGCTTCCTTCTCACCACCACCGCCCTGAAAATCCAGTCTGTTATCTATTTCAACCCTATTAGAACTCCTAACCACATAGTGATTTTCTTCCACTGCCAAACCAACGACAGCAAGCCCCCTACCTCCATCCAGAGTGACCTCCACTGACTTACTCTATGGAGCCACCTCACTTGCAGTATCTTTACACACTTCAACCACCTAACAAACTGGAAGACCCACGCCGCCTTCAGTTTCATCATCCAAGCCTTCCATTGGTTGTCTCGCTGAAGTCCCCAAATATTTGGTTCTATATAATTTTAGTACTATTTGAATGAGATTACATCCATTGTAATAATTGTTTTATTAAAAATATATCATTCCATATTCTTGTTTTTAATAACTAAAATATATTTAATATGAGGTTATCTAGAAATTTTTTTCACTATATATTGTTTTTTGAAATATAAAATAATTTACTTCTTAATTTTAATTTTATTACCATTTCTTGAAGAAATAATTAACCTATTTACTTTCAAAACACTGATGCATTAATAACTTAATTAATTGAAAAAATAAATAATAGATATTAAAAATGTGTATCATATATAATTCCACATAAATAATGTAATCTCAAAAATTTATAGATTATACTGATATTTTAGAGATATAATTATTTTTTTAAAATTATATGTGTTGTCTTTACATTATTAATGTTAATGTAATGAATAGTTCTAAAAATTGACATTATTGATATTTTAAAATAATCCATATTTTATTAGGTGATGTGAAATTTCTTAAAATATAATATTTTTCCAATTAAATGTTACATTATTTATAATTACTACCATGTCCCATATATTATCCTTTTCTCCATTTAGAGTTTCTATATTGACCCTCAATGTTTAAATATAATTATTCTCATTGTATATTTAACATGAATTAACTATGGGATAAAAAAATGATAAGTGAAAAAATGTGTTGTAAACATGTCAAAAAAATATTATATGAGATTATATTAAACCCTAATAATCTTATATTGTATTTAAATTGTTTGCAGTAGTTTTTAGTCTAATTTGAATTTATAATAACTTAATAGTTTGAGAAATTCCAAGAGTGAACCTCCCATCTCTTACAAACAGAACTTATTCATCTCATTACATAACACATAAAAACCCATTATTTAAAAAAAGAACCTGATAAAATAACAAATTATAATCCATATACTCATTTTAGTGGTGTTTTTTAAGAATACCACCAACCTTAAAGTCTTAAAGTGAAAATAAATGATTTTTTTTCCAAAGAAGTGGTATCATTTTTAATGAAGAATATCTCTGTTTTTTTCATATTCCACGACCATAAAAGCTTCCTCAGACATGATAAAATAAAAAAACTCAATTCATTCTTTTCTTATATTTTAATAAAGTTATATAATAACTTTTATCCATCTCCACTTCCATCATATGGAAAACATAACAAACATTGGTGTGTAGGGTGGATTGTAGCGTCATGAATCGATGTTATTAGTTTTCCATCAATGTATCTCATGACAAGTTATAATGATGGAATTAATTCTTATATCTCTATTTAATAACACTTTTATCATTATAGAATAATAATATATCATTTAACTTCTTACCATACATGAACTGAAAATGTTAACGTCATCTATGCGTATATGTGGACTACCACCCCTACAAAGTGATGTTATTCATTTTTCATCACAACGTAAAAATTATGATATATATTCACTAATATGATTTTATTATATAATTTTCATTTAATAATTATAAATTAGTACTTACATTGTTTCCATAATGATGGTTAAAAATGGAACTGTAAAACCTACATTTGTACGGCCTACCATCTCCAAGATTTTAACGTAGATCATTATGCATAACCATATTTATTGGTTGCATTTAAAAGTATAGTTGATGTATAAATATGATAATTTGATTATATTTTTGTTATAGATATTATGGAATAATTATCTCTTTTACCATAGTTAACCAATTGATGTTATTTTGGGATAACGTACGAAATATCACAAAAATATACAATGTAACATAAAGGATTATATAATTTTCATAAAATTGTAATATGTGATATATAAGAATAATAGACATGAAATTATTTTCCTATCAAGGTAATTAATTAATATAATTTTATTAGTGTAAATTAAAAAGAACATATATTGTGTGTTAGTCTCATTAAAAAGGATTTTCATCTTAATTTTATAATAGAAGGAAACACGTGTTATTAACTACTTGATTATTTATTTGGTATATACACAAATCATGAATAAATTTTATAATTATTCTATTAAAAATTATTATATATAAATAACCATATAAGGTTCTTTATAGATTGTGGATTGTGATTCCAATTAAATCCATATTTTAAGGGTTTATTCGATAATCTCATCATTATGCTGGATAAATTATGTTTACATATCCATTAGGGACTATTTATATATCATGTATATGTTTTATATAATTGTTTTAATAATTCTTTTTAATATTACCTTAAAATTGTTTAAAATCATTTATACAAATGATATAATTTTTTTAGAATGGATTAAAATGAATATTTTTTCAAATACTTAATGAACTACTTTGTGACTTTTACAACAAAAATATGAACGAAATGTTTTCTTAAATTATATAGAATGATTTTATTTTCATGAAATTTCATTGCCTCAATTTTTTTATGCTTCCTTTACATGTGTAAAATTTTATGATCAAATAAAAAAATTTCATTTTTAAGTGTGTAAATTCATAAAAAAGAGATATGATTTAAAAATTGAACACTTATTGTCATCGATAATTATTAAAAGTGATCTTTCAGAATAATTTTTCATCTTAGAAAAAGTCCATGATGTTACTAATGTAACGCCCCAACCCTAGATACCCAGAGTCGGTGCATTATTACATAACATTGGAATGATCACAAGAAAGATCAAATCTCGAATGACCGATCAGTTTAGTAGCCTTGGAAACACTAGATATATTCATAAGTCTTACATTGCATCATAAAATGAAAAAACTACTACAACAACATATTGTCTCCATAATCCACACTCATATCCCCACATAATATCCCTACAGGTCATTCATAGTTTACTTCTTCACTTCCTGGGAAAAATAAAACATAGAAAAGGGGTGAGCTCAAATGGCCAGTAAGGTTAACAATATAGCAGAAACTTTCATAAATAAGAATAAACATTTAAGGAAATGTATAACTAAAATAAAATCCTTTCAAACCTGAACGTTCAACATAGTATGGAATAAATAAAATGATATAATTCCATTTACTTATTCACATGGATATTCTACTAATCGAATAATCACATGGAAAATCAATAACCACTTTCATAATGATGGAATGCATAGTGCCGGACTATCATAACCACATAGCCAAGGCCTCGTGCCAAGACTACAAATAAGATTTTGTCAAGGCCTTGTGCCAAGACACTAGTTTGTCTCATGAGACATACTGATGCATCGAGGAGCTATAGCGGGCTCCACCCGTCACATATTAAGTCCAATGCATTCCCATATGAAAAGGTTTAAATATAACATAAACATTCATATTAAAACTAGTATATGAAATGTCAATACTTTCACCATAAACCATGAATGGTATAAAAATAGCACATCCACAGTCAAACAAACCACAAAACCTTCAATATAATATAGACGTTTTGTATCATAATAAATCAACTTTAAATAAGCGTAAAATCCATCAAAGGATGTTGACATAGATGAAATCAAAATTCTTTTTAAAGAAATATCTCTTTTTATTTAGAAATCATTTAAGATCCATATAAAATAAACCATTTTCGTTGAAAATATTCTTATAATCTTGTAAGGGATGCTTTGAAGAATTTATAACGGTGAAAAATAGCCGCACCCGCCGTATAGGTTAAAAAAACAGTCTTACCTTAATTCTATCGAAAAGGTTAAAGAGGACCTTGTTTTGAAAACGACAGAAATATTCCTTTATAAACCACTTATAAAAGTCAAAAAGGGAATAAATGACTTTAACTCATATTCTACTAAATAGTAAAAATGTTTTGAAATACATTTTTAAGAAACATGGATGTAGATGATAAAGAGATCCCAGTAGATTATTACGTATAAACAACCTCGGATAATGAAGAGATTGTGAAATAACCCTTACCTTGTACTTTTCCTTGGTTGGGGTAGGTTAACCTCATGTATAATGGTGAAATAATTGTTATTAAATTATAAAAGAATCATATATATTAATATGATATCATATATGATCTTTTAACATTGATTTGTTAATAATATCTTTTAATTATCGTCGTTTCGGGTGTTAACTTACTCATTTTATTTTATATGTTTTGTTACATAAGCCATTATTGTTATGGATAGGTTGTATCTTATTAATATACAGAATGATATCATGTCTTTAAACATCATTTTTAAATCATCAAATGATAATTATACTTTAATGGATACGACGGAGAATTAATCTCATCGCGTTCGTGGAGACGGTAGTCCGTACGTACGCACGAGCAACAATATCATTCTTTTGATATTAAAATAATATATAAATGGATGTTATATCATATATACAGAATAATTAACATGTTATATTTATTATTTACATGAGTTACACATCATTATTATACCCATCCAAATAATAATATATTGAATAACAATTACACCACGACGTGGAGACGGTAAGCCGTACGTACGCACGTATGGTGACATGTTATTCAAAGGGTGGATAGAATACTGATTATGGTTGTACCATATTTATAATAACATCACAGTATATATATGATACTGGAGTTATTATTTTACAATGGTAACAACAAAGGAAGAAGAAGTGGAAGAATAAAGGAACCTGGAAAAGGGTGGTGAAATCATTACCTCTTCTTCGGTTTCTTCCTTTTGATTTGATCAAAAGGGCTCCTTATGTTGGCTTTCTGATCAAACTAAGGCCTCTAGGTTGTATTTAGGGATGTTGGTAGAGTATTTGGGCAGATTTTGGCCAATCAAAAAGGCTTTGAAGGTGTGAATAAAAGAGAAGGAGGAGTGCTCTTTTATAAGAGGGGTGAGGGGCACCTTTGGAAAATCTAGAAATATTAATTTATAATAAATTCATATTCGGTTTCAAATGGCTCAAAAGTTGATTATTTAAATTTTAAGGTGGGTATGGGTCTAAAACAACTCAACCAATAGAATTTAGACAGGTTTGGGTACTTATATTAACCTTATCATTAAGTATTAACTCTAAGTTAATTAGTTTCACTTTTACAATGTCTCTTTGTATTTTTATATAATATGGTTAGTAAACTTACTATATACATCCAAGAGACCCCCAAGTGGTCCATTAAGAATGACAATATCATTATATTAGTCTCTTGGCCGAACCTTGGATTTTTAAGAATTTAATATCAATTAATAATATAATATTTGTTTTAGGAACTCTTTTATGTCAATTTTTACACTATTCAATACTTGGTTTTTGTGAAACTCATAACAGATTGATTACTTCGAAAAAAGTATATTAAATCAATCCTAATATATCATATTATCCTATAAAATTAGTGTAATTCATTAAAAGTTTCATATTATATTTATTTGGGTATTTATAATATCAATTATTTTAATTTTTCACTATTATAGTAATTACTTCATCATCGTTGTGTCATAAATATATTAAATTATATAATGCCTAAAAATTATAAATAAAACATCATTATGTAGGAAATCTTTTTATCTTTCTAAGGAATATTTATAATCTAAAATCCAACATATATAACCCTATGTAAAAATTGTTTTTCTAAACGATATATGCTTGTTTCATTTTTGTATTCATTTTAACTTAATTAAAATAAAATGTCCCTATCACCTACAAGTGGATCCATGGGGTCCGAAAATAGACTCAAAGATGCCTATGGTCGAACATGTATCAACTAATAAGGTTAGGACACGTTTTAGGGTTATTTAGTATTGTTATAATATTATTTTATAACCCCTATTTACCGGATTTACCCTTAACCATGGTAAATAAAATATTTACTGCAGTAATTATTCAAAATGTCTAAAAATAAAAGCTACATATTTACACAATTTTAACATCCTGATTCCAAATATGGAATCCATTTTTCCAAATTCAAAACACAGAAGTTTCAGAAATTAATTTAAAATTAAATCCCGCTGTCAAAACAAAAAGCGTGTTTTTAAGATATAATAACTATCAAAAGATTGATACTTGTTTATGTCCAATTTCAAAGTGAAATTAATTATAATGAACACCATTGGATAAAATTTTAAAAATATATTCTTATTATACTTTAAAACCACTCAAATTCATAATTTATCACTATTAATTATTTTTATTAAAAAAGTTGTTTTAATTAAAATTTAGTAATTTTCACTATTCAGAAAAATATTAAAGTTATCCAAAAAGTACCAATATTTCACCTTAAGGCTAAATTCGATATTCCGAATCCAACAATGAAGTCCATTTTGAAATATAAAATATATATAATTTCAAAAATTAGGTATTACTATTCATAACAGTTATTTTGATCGGTTGTGGTGTGTGTTAAAACTCGAAGTTGCGTACAACACATGCTACTGTATTAATCAAAGGAAAGTGTACCGTGGAAGCTTGGGATGTTTCATTTTAAATTTTTGATGTCCCCATTTAGTCAAAAAGTATAAAATATTGTATTTAAAAGGGGTTCACTATTAAAAGTTGATAAAAGTGCAATACTGAAAATGAATTTGTTCTTGAATTATATCTAAGAAACTAATAATATGGATTCTAAAATTATAAGGATTATATAAACATTAAAATTTAGCTAATACTATTCATAACCTATTTTGAAAAGATTTTTTGGTAAGTCATGGTGCGCTTGAACTTGGTGTTGCATGTAGTGAAAGTTATTGAATTATTTTGAAGAAATAACACACTATGAAATCTGGGGGTGTTACAACTAATACATTATTAGGGATTTCATACATATATAAAAATCTTATTCATTATATAGATAGTATAAACGTATTATGAATATATCAACTATTAATGAATCCTTTTCTTTTCATTTTTTCTAATCTGATGAATGATTTATGATACCTTGTCACATATTTGTGTTTGTTAAAATAGTTTATTAAAGGGCCAATATCTCCCTCAAATAAATTGTGAAAAATATTATATCTAATGAAAAATTTATGGGAAACAAGTCTATGTGATTGATATGTTATGTGAAATGATTAGATGATATTTATATATAATGGGAAACAATTAAAAACTTTTGATCTATTGTGGGAATGAATTCAATGAATTTGAGCAACTATGGGAAACCAGTGTTTTCTTTATATTTTTATCTTTTTAGTTAGCCTAGATTTTTGTAATTGTTTTTGATGATCTTAATGTTCCAAGCACAATCAATTATGAAATGAACATGTGGTTCATGATTGACTTATGATGATTTATCATTATTATGATTCGTGTCACTTAAAATGATATTGTTTTATAACATTAATCATGTTTATGATATGTTTTTATTGGGTGTAAACATTTTTAGTTATTGTCATGATCTAATTACTAAATTATTATCTTATTCATTCCAAAAAATCACAGATTTATATCTCCATGTCTTACTCTTAAAGATCATATATGATCAAATATTCTTAAATTTCATTTTACCAGACTAAGAATAATTACTCTATATGAATTTTTTATATAAAGGATTTATATGTAAGTAATTTTATTGGAGATGTTTAATACATTACATGGAATTTGAAAAGATATGTATAGTGGGAGATGATGTATAATATTATGAACCATTTTTTATAAAACCATGTTGTTATGATTTTTTCCAAATTATATAAAACTCTAAACCTAAAATATCATTACGTGTGTATGTTATTCAATATTTCCTTTCTATATAGTAATGGTTAGATGTATGAAAGATTAATTTTGAATGATTTATTAGTATCTAATCCATATATTTAATGTTTATGTATTTTCCACTAGATCTTGGTTTTTGGGTATTGGGTTGTCACATATAGAAGTTAAAATGATATTTGGAATAATGATATGATAATTAAAATAGTAATGAATGAATTGGGAATAGTCTCTTGATTGTTAAAAATATTAAATTGATAATTTAAATTTTATTCCTGAATGAAAAATAGTTAAATTTAATATAACGGATATTGATCTGCAAAAATTAACGAAAATCTAAATATTTTAATGAAATAAAATAAATATCGTGATTAAAGACTCAATGAAATTATAAGAAAATTTTTATTACCTAATATATTTAAATTTCTTATAAAAGTAATTTTTTGTTAATAATTACAATAATTATTATTAGAAAGTTGTTTTTATATATTAATGAAGTTTTCAGATTACACATTATGAAATTATAAAAATCTTATGTTTGGATAATTGAAAAAAAAATCCTAATTTATAAGGTAATTTGAAAAGTACTATTCTTACATTACATTTATTTTTTAGTTAAATCACCCAAGATGTAATAATGTAAATAAATTATATTACAGGTTTCTTGTAAATAATTTCTTTTAAAAATATAAATGTTTAATTTAAAAAAATAAATCTAATATCCAAATAAAAATGTGTCAAAATCCTAAAATGATACTAATATCAATAAAATAAGACCTTATAAATTCTAAAAATTTTCTTTTAATAAACAATTGAATTCGTTTTTAAAAATATTTTAAATACATAAAATAATTTTATTTTATTCTACAATTTAAAAAATAACCCTATTACAATGTTTACCATGTAAATTATATTTTATTCAATATGTGAATGAAGAAAATATATCTATTCTCAAGTATAAATATCCCCTCTCTTAGAACTAACAATACAACTTCTATCTCACTAACCAAATCTTATGATCAGAAAAAATCTCCCTATCTTATGTAAATTATAATATTTTGCGATGATTTGGATTTACATAAATACATTAATTCTTGGGTTATAGTGTTTTTGGAAATAAGAATCACAGATAAGTGGGTAAGGTATTATCATATTTTCTTATTATTTTCGTCATATATTTAATATTAATTGTATTACATTCATACACAAACATTAAAAAATTTATTAATTAATATATAAAAATTACATTTATGATTACAAACAATTGTAAGGATTATATTTACAACATATATATACATCATACATATCTTTCCTCCTATTTTTTTAATGTTTCCTTAACGGTTGATTATCCTACAATGAGGAAATTTCAAATTCTCTCCTTATCTACCACTTCGTGGATGATTAATATAAATAATATTTAATATATATATTTTTATTTACATACATTTTAATGTTTTAAAATTAATTTTACTTTTATATAAATGACCTTGAAAAAAATAACAAATAGAAACATGACATGATGATATAATTAAAATATTACATAAAAAATTGTGTTGTGTAAAAAAAAATTATACAAAAATCCAACAATTATAATCGATCAATTGTGACCTAAATGAATACAATTCACCAATGGTATGATTTTTAATTAAACATAAGTCTATTATACATGATTCTAAAGGAGATAAAAAAATGATATTTAACGTTACTGTAATCTCGAACCCATGTCTTTTTTGGGGTTGATCACTTAATTATATATATTTTGAATGTCAAGTCTTATCTATTAAATAAAAAAATACATTTCACTTATAGGGAATCAATTTTTTATTAGTTATGAAATCTGAACAAAAATCATATTTTTTCATGTGTTTTTTAAGGGTAAAACGATCAATTTCCCCTATAAGATAATCATGGATAATTTTTCCACAAATATGTTGGACTAAGGATATGGTGTTTTTCCTATGGCATGAGTATAATATAATTTTGAGTAGTTCTAGTCTTGAAATAATATTGAATAGATAATTGATTAAATTTTATATTATTTATATAGCATTGATTTGCTTTATATTCTAAAAGGAACTTCAGATTGAGATTCTGACTCCATAATTGAGTCCAAAATTGGGGTTCTTCTAATTGATGTATAAACAGACATCAGATTCTGGGAATCACAATGGGATACTAAATTGGCCATTAATGAATTAATGAATGAATTAATTAATTTTATTATATAAAACATCACCCACATTTGGGGGGTTTACTATGCATGTACAGTGTTAGAAGAGAGAATTCATTATGTAAACAAGCTATAAATTGTGGGAAGGAAGGGAAGACACATCTGGAATAATTCTATAGAAATGATCTAAACAAGATCAAGGTGAAACTTCTATTGGGAGAGGATTTAGACTCAATGACTTTGTGTTTATGCCACAAGGTTGGGATTTTCATGAGTTTTGTTACTCAATCCACATAGTGTAGTTTTTTATGATTTAAATCCTTAATAAGATTGTTCATACCCTATTGGTGGTTGATTTGTGTGGGTATGGGATATTTTGTTGGGGGGGGGGGGTTAGTAGAGGTTTCTCGTTCGAATACTACAACTACATGGAGTATGGTTATAAGAAAAAAAATACCATGAGTTCTCCAATTTGAGTTAGATTCCCGTTTTGAAATTGCATTCCATGTAACATAATAATACTCCACATGACCATATACCAATCCATGTGTCAATGTACATCTAAATATGATGTTTATGATTTAATGTTCATGTACTATGGGTACACATTGTGTAATGGTAAATAATAGATCTCATGACACTCTGTCCTTATAAAAATTCATGGACAAGTGTTGAGTTTAGAGTACTTATTGTGTACTCTGATATACACACTATTAACTATTTCACTCTTCGAGGTTTTTGGTGTACTATTTCTAGATGTCAGAATAGGATTTATATGTAGTCTATTATGATCATTCGTTTAAATAGATTGTGATGGTGGGATCATTTCAACTTTTAGAGGTATTTTGAGTGGTTTTTTGGTTAAATATTGTTCAATAGGATAAATTCTTCATGTTTTTGATTCATTTACCCCTTATTGTTTTGGTTTTTACATAGGAGTCTCGAGGTGAGAAATGTGAAATTGGTGATCATCTTAGACTAAAGAGGCCATGGAATTTGGTTTTAGGTTATTTAGAATGATCTAGGCATGTACGGTTGAGTAGTATCTATAGACAGATCTTGTTGTTTCCCAACATAGTGGGACTAGTTGATTGAGGTTGGCATAGTTGAGGTTTATATCTAATATTTTATGGTTAGTGTGGTTTAAGCCCTCAGGTATGGTTGGTATTATAAGATGAAATTTATGTATGGGTGTCATTTTTGTGTATATTTTAGTCCAAGGGACTCTTGAGTATTCCCCTATTGGTATTGTTTCTAGTAAGGTGATATTTAGATGTCAAAGTTGGGTGTTGAGAATGCCCATGTAGAATGTCGTGCTTTTGGATTCCATTGTTATTTTTATGTTAATCAAGTATTATTTAGAGACCTTTGTGGATTTCATGAACATGTTCTTGTGATATTATTTTAATGAGACATTGTATAAGGTATGGAACCCCCTAAATAGGGTTCCCAATGCTTATTGTGGCCCTTGGGATATTTGAGGACAATTTAATGGGAATTGGTATTTAACCAGTCCTTGTTATGATTTATCTTGTTTAAGAATTTTTAGACATGGTTTATACCTATGAGGATATTGTGATATACTTGGATTTCCATGTTTTGGAAACTGATTTACAAGTAACAGATAAAATAATTAGAGGGATTGATAAATTATACACAGCTATGGTTCCTGATATCCATAATTAAGGATATTGGATAGAAGATTCATATAATTATCGATCGATTTTTTCTTTGAGTGATGCAGCATGGTTTTGGGATTGTTTTTTTAACATTGAAGAGTACACCAGACAATCCTTCACATGTATTTGGTAGATTTTGTACTAAATAACTGGGAATATATAATATACTATATGGATTACGTTTCAGATTGAGGCTCTAGACAAAAATTAATATACATTTTTTATGTGTCGGACTGATTATTGGGGAATTGATGGTGTCCCAAATTTGATGGACAGAGGACTAATGAACTGTATCCATGTTTTATTCACTATAATTAATCTAATATCCTATGTGATTTAATATATGGTTTTAGTGATGGACTAATGTTTCACGCATAGTTGTTTTGATGCATTTGATATTTATTATAATGATTCTCAGGGAAATTTTGTTTATGATTCATGAGATGTATGTCAGAATAATGGACTAGACATGGTGGTAATTTTGTGTGTTAATAACGATTAAAGTGTCAATGTTCCATGTACTATATATTGTTTGAGTCATTTGGACATGTTATGGGATAACATATATTAGTATCACATATGAAAGGACTATCATAGGATGGGTTCATGAAATTTTCATCTTTTGTTGTTACTTACATAGGTATAAATCCTAAAGGATATTTGGGATGTACAAACATGGTGATGTGATTAGATACACTCTATCAATTGAAAAAGTTAGTATGGTCAATTGAGGTCTTGGATCTATTGATCTAAGAAGGATTTATTGTATTTATTTTTTTCAGTTATGTTTTGGATATGATGAAAATAATGGATAGAACTGAATGTATGGTAGAATTTTATAGGTTTATTATGGGGGTGGTCTGTTAAGATTAATTTATCACCCCATCTACATTTACCTCAGTGTACATTCATACCTTTTATGTGCTTCTGGGTTTAGTATGAATATAAAATGGATAGGGTCGAGGTCTGGGATTTCTTGGTTGAGCATTATTACTGTGTCGAGTCGACTGGATGGGATGGAGTAGCATGGCCTGGTACTAGAGATCAAGTAAGTTATATGGACCATTAATGAAGGTAGAAGTTGATGTATTGATTTTTTCAATTTTTTATTTGTGTATTTGTGGTTAGTCTTTTGAGAGATCATTGTTGTAGGTATGGAATGACTATTCGGGGCTTTACTATATTTCATTTTATTACAAAATGTTTATGTTTTAGTTTATTTATTATTCTAATTTATATTATTTGAATGATATTTGGATATTTACTTATGTATATGCACTCTATAACGGTGGTAGAGTGTCCTCACAGTTCCACATTATATCCCAGCTACTAGTCGGTAGCCTTTGGAATATCTGGAGGTGCACATGCAGTTTTTTGGAGAATTGGATTGTGGAACCTATTATAAGTCCCTTATCAAACCCATTCCTTTAAATGGGTTCTATTTAGGTCTATAATGGTTATATTTTATCCTTTTTATGTGGAATGAATTATAATGGTCATTTAATGATGTGATCGGTGAGCCTAAAATTATATATTCCTCAAATACCTAGGGTAGTGTTATATATTTCATGAGATTGTGTATATTATATGTAACATAATTCTATCTTTTTTACAATTACCATATTATTATTGATTTACTTATGTTGTTCATGAATTTGATGTAAAATGATTTCACAACTATGTGTATAATTTTACCAAATAGTTATGATGTTCTTTTATTATGATTATTCCAAATTCCAATAAATTTTTAAATGATCCCCTCTTTCTTATATGGGTGATTATAATCTTATGATATTATGTTTGTTATTATTCTCACCATTGTATTATTGATCAATTTATCCCTTTCTATCAATGTTATGGCTCCTCTTAGTAGAATTTTATCTCTCCCCTTTAATTAACATATATCCCCTTTTGATTACATGTACTATAAAACCATGAAATCTTTATGAGGACTATGAATAAGAAATTAAATAATATATTTGTTAATTTTTGTATAAGTGATATTTGAGCCTCATTTTCCCAATATTCTTATTCATTCAATACTGTTATTTATAACTATCATGATAAATTAATTTAAAATGACATGATAGTATTTTATGTATAATTCAATCCACAATAGTTGGTTTTAAATAAATGTTTAGTTTATTTTGGATTTATTACTCAAAACATTAGTATAAACAATCAAGATATGTCTATGTAGAGGAAAAACAATATTTTGATAAAATATGTATTGTGTAGTCTCCAATATATGAAATCCATTATTGGATACTATATGTGGATACATTTCAGGTGCATATTCACCAATGTATAATAACCCACAAAAGGGATAGTTGGGTATTAACTGAATATTCACTCAGGACCCGAGTAGTATACCTTATTGAACACCTAGATTTACTCTCTAGTGGGATATGTTCTATTAGACTAAATTTCACTATAATGATAATTGTGAAATATATATATATATATATCTAAAATAATTATTTGAAATATGATTTCAAAAGTATTATTGTACATGTTCTAATATGAATCAATTTAAAAGAAGGTTATACAATATATAGGTATTCAATAAGACATGGCATTGTATATGATTTTTTCATGAATATAAAGTAATTATTTATTATTTATTCGCTTATATTAACATAAATAATTTTTACATTTAGTTAAAATTGGGAACTATAAGAAACCATACTAAACACCCTTGTGAGGAACACCATAATGATTTATTGAGTGACATTTCAAATGTATTGGGAAGTCGAGCACAAAACATCATTGTGTTACTTACCCAACTATCTCGGTATATGAAAAATAACATAAACCATATTGATCATCCACCTTCTTCCATGATGGGTAAAAATTCAATCATATAAATTTTATGGAAACAACCACCCAAGCTTATAGGATCATTAGATCCACTTTTTGTGGAACTGTAGGTTAACTCATTGGAAACAAATTTTGTTTTGAGGTCTAAAATTTTAAGAATGAGAAATTTAAATTCTACATCTATCCTTTATGTCGAGAAGCTAATAAATTGTTAGTATTAATAAATAATATGAATCCAACATTTGAAATGGGTGAAATGGTTTCTAAACAATTTGGGATCATAATTATAGAAAATCAAAAAATAAGGGGGATATTTTTTTTGGGATTAAGAAATGGTACAAACAAATTCTGAAGAAACACTAAGAGGGGTTTCATGATATTCATCAAGCTTTCTGTTATATATTATATTAAAAAATAAATATTCATTATAGTAAAAACATAAAAAACGCCCTAATAATCAATGGCATTGTTAGATGTGATGATATAGATTTATTTGACCTCAAAAATAAATATAGTTCATAGAGAGGTCCCATGGATATGGATATATGAAGAGCGGAGTATATTTTTATGATGGGGAACCAAATTTTAATGGTGGAAGGAATATCTAACAACAGGAATATCAAGGATATATAAGGAACTATAATAGAAATCACCTTTATGATGAAAACTTCTTGATTCACATGAGAGAAGGCCACAATAATCATGAACATCATAGAGACATGAATAGTATAGAAAATTATATTGATAAAGGGAAGGAAGCTAGCAATTAACCACCATGGTTCAACGATTCATCTATATGGAGTAAAGGAACTGTGAAAATAAATTCACTTAATCAGAAGTCTCCAAGGGTAATAATTATCAGAAACCATAATATATAATGGTGCAACAAAAATTCTATGCCATTTCTACCACTACGGTGGACCATTAAAATGAAGTTGTATAAGGTAAAAATTATATTCACACCATACTGGAGAAGTTTTTATTTGATTCTGGATCATAAAATTCATTTCCATCCTAAAACATTTAAACATATATTGAATCACATCAAAAATACTATGATATATATATATATATATACACATATATATATATAAGCCCCTTATGGTTCGATCATTGAAAACAAAAAGTTCGATTCTTCTCCTTTTAGAATTTGTGGGAATATTTTTCATGTGATTCTCTTATTCCTTCCCTTCATAAAATTTAGTTCTAAAAAGGGTGTGAATTGGATATCTTTATAAAAATCACACATGAAATATTGGGAAAATGAAATATCTTTCTATATTATGAACCATCACTTTATCCTATAAAAAATTCTTTTGATGAATATAAATTGTAAAACCATCAAATATGTGGTTTTTGATACCCACTAAAGATGAATATATTGACTAAATGGTTTCATCATATTAAATAATGATCCTTCATAAATTTATAATTATTAGCCAATATACTGAATTATTTCATAAAGAGATGAATGGACACCCCCCCAATAATATCAAGGTTGATTATTCAATAGAAATTATACTCGTATAGACAGCTATATCTAAAATAAACTATAGGATATCCAAAATTTAAATTGAGGATATAAAGAAGTGTCTATAATAGAATTGGGAAAAAGGGTTTATATTCTATTTTCTATCACACTAGTGGTGTGACTATGATATTTATCAAGAATACGGTCACATAAAAGAAATATTTCATCGATTTATAGGATCTCAAAATGAAAACCTTAATGAAAAATAATCCACTTGCAATGAATGAGGAATTGTTTGATAAAATTATATGATCTCACTAATTGGTTATTTGGGATATTTTTAGGGATTTAATTAGCTAAAGGTGATGTGATATAAAATTTAAAATTCCTCCTTACTTACTAGATATGGAATCTATGAGTTCATTTTGATTTCAGTATTTCATACTAAAACCTGAAAATTCATAATCAATTTAATGAATAGAGTCTTAAATATCTAAATGTGAAAATATTTGGTAGTATTTGTTGATGGTAGTCTCATTTAATCTAGGATAGTTGTGTAACATGAAATGAATCTATATATTATAATGGAGACATTAATAATATATAAGTGGTTTATGATATTTATAAAGTGAATATTATGGATGTTGAAATTCACATTCCTAGGGAACATGATTATATGTAAAGTAATTTTTATATAATCCTTAAATTTAATGGTAATAAATTATTTTCCAAGAACCAGTAGTACCTTCGACATCCATGGTGTTATAAGATTAGTTGGGGACTACCAATGGTTTTTTAGAAATTTATCATGATGATCGATCCCAATAACATTGTTAATAATAGAATGGTTACAATATATATGGATTGAATAATCTGAGGAAAAATTAAAGGAACACAATAAGAGGTTAATCAATACCCCATTACTAAAACAAAATTATTGTGAAAGTTTATGTTACATATAATAATCGTTCAATGAATGTTATAGGTTTTTCATTCATATAGATTGATAATGTCGTGGCCTACGACTTGCTATAGTTTAAGATCCATGGTAAATAATACTGAACACATAATCTTGAGTATGGTGTAGTAATATTTTCATTGAATATTTTGTGGTAGTACCACTATTGGGATAAGTGTGACATATATACAGGTCACTATAGTTTGAAGTATATATTCACATAGAATGAACTAAAGATTCACAAATTAAAACTGTTAAAAATGATTATGGACAACGATTTATCTATTCAATACTATCCTGAAAGGTGAATGAGGTAACTAATTCTCTTAGGATAATATAACCTACCAAATGATCTATGATAATGATTGAGAAACATCCTATATTTATGGATATGTAATTGATAAATATAATGATCATAATAGTAGGGAAGACATCCTACCATAATAAAATTATTACCATACTATATATATATGGGAAGATAATGGAGGCACTATTTGTTGAATTGGGGCTTCAAAATGATGAGATTGTAGTAATAAGGGAAATGTTTACTAAATTAAAAATTTATTGAAAATGTTTTATTTTGTATTCAATAACACATTGTGTGGATTCCTCACCGGATATAAATAATTTCATATTGGACAATTAATTTATCTCAACATTATTGATCAATCATAGAAGTAGGGACCAATCAGCTAGTACATCCACCAAACATAGATCATGTCCATGATGTGTCCCATATATCATCCCAATGTATGTACATACACTATACTACAAACAGGATGAATTAGTATTTGGTACAATTAGAGAATATTTTTTCTTATGTGGTGTATCCGGTGAACAAAATAGGTGGTAGAGAAAATGTACTACACAAATATGAAAAGTAAACTTTTCAAATTTAGGAGTAGAAAACAAAAATATGATGAGGTTACATGTGTTCCCAAAAAAAAAAAAAAATAGATGTGGCCTAATATATATTCTCAACTAATAATTTTTAATTATATCTCATGAACAAAATATCAAAATGAATAATAATAAAATGACCATGATTTTAAAAATTATATATGTTTTCTAATAAATACTTGTTTTATTATATTGTGTAGTATTACATATATACAATGAATATAAAAAAAATAAAGAGTTTATAATAGAGATAGTTATTATATCAAATAACTAAACCAATGAAAATTGAAAATATTAAAATGGAATAAAAAATATAAAAATTGAAAAACTACAACTGAATGATTTATAGGATCTTAATTTTATAGAATTTTCACACCCATAAACACGACAATAAAAAATTAAAAAAATATTTCTAAAGCAATTCATATTTTCTAAATGATAAAGTATAACCATTAAGAGGGTTGAGTATAATGTATAATAATGAAAACTAGGGGTACTCATATGAGGTAATATAAACATTGTAATTGTGATATATTCATTTTAATAATAAATTAATTATTATTAAAAGTAACCTTACCATTTGAATTATTATCCTGATCACAAATATTATATATTATCCTAAAAATTATAAAATTTTAAAATAATGTTATATCTAATGAAAAATGTAAACAAATAATAATAATTTAATTCCATAAATTAAATATCAATATTTAAAATGGGTAGATATTTTTATTTTCTATAATATATAAAAAATATTTTCCCATGGGAGGGAAGAGGGTATTTATCTTTTACTTTCAAACCAAAAATTAAAAATTTATTTATTTAATATTTTAATATTATTATAATTTTTTTAACCAACTATAATGTGTATATTCAAAATATATTTAAATTCCACACTTTTATTTCATACTCTTCTAACAGTATTCCATTAATTTCTAGTTGACCACCTTCATGGACATTGCCTATTCACCGTTTATAACCACCTTAATTGCTGGTTAATATCAATTATATATGAAAATTTAATATTTAATTTAATATTATTTATTCCTGTTAAATTATGTTTAGTTTAATATAAATGATCAAAAAATATTAATTAATACGAAACTATAAGAAATAATTTACTCAGAACGTAACATCAAAACTATTCATGATTTAAAAATAGTATTATACAATAGATTACCAAAATTATAATGGATTTCTAGTTACATAAATGAATACAATTTACATATGGGCTAAATGTTAATATCAATTACCCACACATCTTATATATAAATATTATGTCATAAAATATGAATATTCCTTATAAAACATAACAATCCACACTAGAATCGTTTA
Source organism: Viscum album (assembly GCA_963277665.1). Lineage (NCBI taxonomy): Eukaryota > Viridiplantae > Streptophyta > Magnoliopsida > Santalales > Viscaceae > Viscum > Viscum album. The sequence goes on from OY728159.1 coordinate 844,168,048, forward strand.
GGTATATTTCATGTATAATCTTGTACACATAGTGAACTAGTATATAAGTTATCTAATTCATCTCCCATGTATTTCATCATATTCATAACCCTTAAAAAATTACATTCATAATACCCTTCTTCATAACCTTGGGAAATCATACATAAAAAAGGGTGATCTCGGATGCCCACTAATGATTTACAATAGAGATATAAAAATAACATGATTGTATGGCTATTAGAAAACGAGAATAAAATTTTAAAAACTATTCCACTATATCCTATAAAATAAAATTGATCGATGATATAAATCATGGTGGTTAATAAGGCATTAATCATAAAGTAATTATAGAACATGAGCTATGATATCATAACATTGGCATAAGTCATAGTTTTTTTTTGAATACATATAAGAATAGAAAAATATTATGTCAAGGATACCCACCAAGACATTCATAATATGATAGAATTGGGATAATGGCCATTGTACCTACATTGGGATTTGTTAGCTTCCCATGTACTTTCTTTTTTAGTTCCATGATAACCTATCATGTTCCCTCTTTTTGGGGCATGGGATAACCTCTCATCTACCCCAAGATCCCATGGAACATTAATAATTATTCAATTTGTTGGATGGTGATATATGTCTCACCAATAAAAAAATAAATACATTATTGATCCAAATGATCATAAAAATTTCATTGAATCATAATCCATTGATATGAAATGGTATTGTTAAACAATTAATTATAGAATAACAAATATAAAAGAAATGGGTTTCATAATCATATTATTAATTAAACAAAATATAACATGTGCAAAACGAATGGTCTTGTAAAAATTTATTCCTCATATTAATAAAACATTTATAGAAAGAATAATGATCATAAAATTTGATCATATCCTTATAAAAACATAAGTTACCCAAATGGATGTGGTCGTTGATGAATTGAAATTCCAAAATAACTATTAAAATTTTCTAGAAGAATAATAACCTAAAATTTTAACAACACCTCTCTAAAATCTAAAAATTTATAAAATTTTATAGAATTCATTTTCATTGAATATAAAATGTAAAAATATTAATGAAAAAATTTAAAATCAATGATTATTTATGATATTATCGTATAAAATGCATTCTTGACATGTTAAAATAGAGAATCCTTTTACATTTTATTTAAAAAGTAAAGAGATCCATATTTAAAAAATGTAAATAAAATTCCATTTGATCCATTTAAAAAAATCAAACTTGGGTAAAATTCAATTTCAAATATAAATGGATAATTTTAAAAACATTATTTAAAACATTAAGAAAAGGGAAATTGACCTAAACGTATTTCAATGGAAGAGATAAATGAAATCATATTAAAAAAATGGAATATTGAGTACATAAATAGAGTATTTTGAAATTAATACATATAATTTCATGATATAACCACATGAGAATAAAATTCATGAGTTCTTTGGGAGGTATACCAAAGGAAATCATCATTGTATGCATCATCATACAAGTTAAAAATAAATAAAGAGATCGTGACATAAAAATTAAACCACTTTAGCATAATTTTAATCATATTCCACATGAAATAAAGATATATTATATTTTTTCTGAATATTTATATACTAATTTTTTTTAGAATAATCATAAAAGATATTCATTATATTGGAAAAGACCTTATATCCTATTACTTTTTAAGAAATCAAATGGTTGAGGTGTCCGAGGAATGATTATAGGTTTGTTATGGAGGAAGGGAGGGTTTTCTTTTGTTTTGGTTGAATGGGGGTGTTTTAGTTTAGTAATTTAATCGTAGATCTCTAAACTAATAGTAGATCTATGAATAGATGGTATATCTGTAAAATAATGGTAGATTACCATTAGTTGAAATCAAAACTTATTGTAGATCTCTGATATAATGGTAGATATAACATCCCATACATTACAAACATATATTAATTAAACATTGATGAATATGTATTACATAACATAACAAAACCATGAAAATACATTATAGGATTAGTGTCTTTAAAAACTAGGAAATATAAACAATTGGTTCATAAAACATCTATATTGTTTCCTTCTTTTTTCATCTAAACTATTCTATTTTTGGACATATATTACTTAATACCATTCTTCATGACCTGGGGAAAACATATTAAAGGGTTGAATCAAATGTTCAGTAAAAGAAAACAATGTAAATATCATTCATATCATAATTATAAGAACCTAACATTTGATAATGTCATCCTCATATAAAATATCACTAAATCATGTCAGGGGATAATTCATAAAAGAGGAATGTAATCCCAATATTCATAACATAAAATATTAAATTTTGTGACATACACATGTAATCATATAAAAACATTTCATATTAGTCAAGTTTCATTCCCTGGATCATCATAGCGGACAAAGTCCATTACTGAACTTGATTTACATGTTGTTCCAGTCATGTCTATATAATTAGATATAAATTTTTTCCCAATGAATTGGATGGAGTTATAGGTCCCACACATCTCATAATGAAACCAATCTTACATGTTACAAAAAAACAAAAACCATTCATCATACAATAACCCAAGGAAAAAATAGGTTTCTTAAACATCATTACATCTTAATAAATATAAAATAAATAAATTTCATTAATATAATTCAATAATAAACGCAATACAATCAATGTAATTATAGGGATATAAAATTACTCTAGGTTATCTTAGATGTAAAATACTTTTGAAAGAACATGTGAAATTAATTGTTTAGGAAAATATGAATTCTTTTTTCAAAAATGTTTTCTTTTCTCAATGTTCCAAGAAATCTTAAAAGCAATGGGTTTAGTTAAAAATAATATTGAAATTTTATAGAGTTTTATTCATGTATATAAGGTTTCATGAAACCATAAAATTTTTTCATTCCCTATAATATAAAACAATTATATTCATAGTTTTCTCGAAAATGTCAAAAAGTAACTTAAATTGAATAATGGAAAAAGATTCCATTTATACTATTTAATAAAAATTATGCCAAGGATAAAATTATCTTAGAAAATTGTAGAATATTATAAATAATTTGACATTATTAGGAAACATATATGTGGATGATAAATATACCCTAGTAAATACTTATGTATAAAAAATCACGAATGAAAATAAGAATGCAAAATTATCCAATACCTTAGGTCCTATATCCTTTATATGTATCCAAAAATCATGTATAAACATTTAAATATTTTATTGAATAATTATTGAATCATAATAATTTTAATGAAATCATATTTTATTATATTACCATCCATTTTTTAATAAAATTTCATTGTCACTCATTACTCGAATATTACTTGCTTTGTGTTCTTATGAAAGTTTTGTCAGAAACGATCGTGTTCAACTAATGAGGTTTTATTTAAATAATTTACAGAATGATATTAGTTTAATATATATCATATTTATTCATTCAATTCATTTATATAATCATCATTTAATTAATATTATGTTGAACGAATCACATCGCACTGTGGAGACAGTAAGTCATACTTCTGCACAGTCAACAATATTGTTGCAATAATTATTGAATGATATTGAATTGGAAGATGTATAATATTTCATAATTAGTAAAATAATATAATAATCATATATAGTCATTATTTATATCATTATTACTATATAAGTAAGGTGGTGGTGAAAAAAAAAATTATTCCACGGTGTAGAGACGTTAAGCCGTACGTACGCATGCGTGATGATTTTGATTTTTATAGGATGGATAGATGGTGAAATGGGATTATTTAATATTTATAATAACATATAAGTATATTAGAGATAGTTATTTTATTAATTTATTTTGAAACAACTACTTATGATGATTTATAGGAATAAAAGTTTTAATGAATTTGTAGAAGTGATTACCAGTTCCTCGACATGCATCCTCTAAATCTATTCTTAAAGAATTAGAGTTGGTCTTTCAAGATTACAAAAACTGAAAGAATAAATATAGTGAATTTTATAATGAAATATTTTAGGGTATGTCTGAGTTTTAGGGCTCAAAAATAAGTAATGATTTGAGGTAGGAGGTTCCCTTTTATAATTGATGTGAGGTGCACTTTTGGAAACTCCATAAATAATAATTTATAATAATTTAAAACCCTCCCCAAAATCCTCATAAGTTTCCCAATATCATAGAAGTGATGATATAGGGTATTAATATCATCAAAAAAATATCTTTTGGATGATGTAATTTGTCAATTCAAACCATATATATTTAATTGAAACTTGGTTATTCTATTTAATTTTAATTGAGGTAATTATACTTTAAAATTTTAATGGTTATAAATATTTAATTATATGCAGTTAATTGACCATAAATGTGTATATAATGAAATTTTAAATCTTATAATCATCCCTCTATAATTTTGTTATATTTTTTTGATTTCTGAATAATTTAATAAAAAGTTATTTTTATGAAATATTTCTATTTTCATGTTTTACAATATTCATTGATATTGGTTCAAATAAAATCCACACAGAAGATAAATTCAAAAAAATATTTAATACACTAATATCTTGTCATAGTCCCATATAAAATTAATGTATCAAATTAGTTACTTCATATGATGTTTGTTTTAATATTTTTAAAACCACTTTTTAATATTTCTATTAATAAAATAATGTCTAAATCATTATTATGCCATCAGTAGTGGTAATTATTGAATATCTAAAAATTATAAATAAATTTCGATGGTGTATGTAATTATTTTATATTTCTATTGACTGTATATAGTTGATATTATCTCCTAGTTATCCATATAATAAAATTAATATAATTATATAAATTTAGATTGTTACATTTTGTCACATTAATTAGTTTTTATAACATTCATGTCATATTCATATGTTAGTGGCCATTAAATGATTCCATTATGAACAAAAGATGATAAGAACCTAATTTAATCATCAAAGAAGATTTTTATAGTTGTTAAGGTAATTTAATACTATTATATTTACCCTTAATTACCCGATTTACCTTTAATAATGGTAATAAAAATAATTACCAAAGTTATTATTCATAATGACGGAAAATAAAAGTACTCTATTAACATAATTTAAAACTACTAATTCAATATATGGAATCCATTTTTCATAATTAAAATCACAAATGTTGTAGTAATTAATTTGAAATTAATCTCTCTCTTGAAATGAGAAAACAACTTTTAAAAGTAAGAAAATTGCAAAAGATTGAAATGTTTTTACCTATGAATTAAATGTGAAATTAATGATAGTGACACAAATAATATTTAATGATAAAAATATATTACATTTATACATTAAAAAAACTCAATAATCTTATTTAATTATATAAATTATCCCAATGAAAAATGTTTTTTTAATTAAATTTTTTCATATTTTTACTATTCATCAAAACATGAATGTTATTAGATATTTATCCAAAGTATATTTTTATCTTCCACAAAAAAATAACATGATTATGTAATCATATGAAAATTATTAATGTGTAAAAATATTAAATTATAATGGGTTGTTCATTCGATGGTGTAAAATTAATATTTATTATAAAGTAAGTTTTTATACATCAAAAAGGGTTTTATTCATACCCTATGACTAAAATAACCATTGGATGAATATAAAAAATATTTTATTAAGTATATAAGACATATATATCTCATTAATTTCGTTAAAAAATGAAATTCACTCAAATATTCAAATATCTAAAAAATTTATATTTTTCATATATAATTGATAGCCAATAAATTCACAATGCATTTTCATATGTTATTTCTAATTATTCTTGATATCCTAACGGCTATGATATAAATGTAATTTTATAATAAGTGCATATCGTGATTCTTTTAAACTCACACTTGCGTTCAAAGAAAGATATTGACGAATAAAAATTATTTAATTAAATTATTCCATAAAACATCCTGGTCTTACATTCTACCCCCTTAAACTGAATTTCTCCCATGAAATTCTTCACTTGAAAAACAAATATGAGGATACCTATCCCTCATTATATCCTCTAGTTCCCATGTATATTCTTCAAATTGGTGGTTCCTCCATAAAACACTAATCAGACAAGAGGTCTTGTTTCATAGACCTTTTATTTATGATTCAGAATCTCTATCGGTTTCTCTTCATAAGAATGAACTTGCTCTAGAAGTAAAAATTATGAGCATAGTACATGTGAAGGACTGGGAATGAACTTTTATTGGAGAGATACATGGAACACATCATGAACATGAGAGGGATTCAATAGAAGCACCAATCGGTATGCTACCTTCCGAACTCGATCCAGAATTTCCAAATAATTGATATTCCTAGGGCTCATATTGCCCTTCTTTCCAAATATCATTACTCTTTTTCAGGGAGATATTCATAAGAACACCTTATCACCCACTTAAAACTCTATCTAGTTTCATCATTTGTCACCATAATGTTTTGGTTTACTATAATATGCCCCCAATGTGTTGTTTAATGTCACAACCTGAGCTTCCACGATACGCTTCTCATTCAATAATGCAATGGATTGCATTGTACGCAACTTCGAGTCCTAAAACACCGCGACTAATCAAAGTAGCCATTATGAATAGTAATAACCACTTTTTAAAATTATAGAAATTTTATATTTCAAAATGGACTTCATTTTTGGATTCGGAATATCGAAATTAGCCTATGTTGAATTTTTGGTATTTTTCTGAGAACTTCTAATTTTTTATGAATAGTGAAAAATACTTAAAAACAACTTTTTTAATCAAAATAACTTATAGTGATAAATTATACTATTTAGTGGTTTTTGAGTATAATTAGAATATATATTTACCATTTTATCCAATGGTGGTCGTTAGAATTAATTTAACATTGAAATTGGACATAAACAATTGCCAATCTTTTGATACAAATTGTTTCTTAAAAACACGCTATTTGTTGTGACAGCGGGAATTAATTATAAAATTAATTAATGCAACTTATATGTTTGGAATTTTGTAAAATAGACATCATTTTTGAATTCGGAATATCAATTATATCTTAGGGTGAAATTTTGGCATTCTCCTGAAAAACTTAAATTTTTGATGAATAGTGAAACCACTAAGTGGTAGTTAAATAACCGATTTTTCGTTTAAATGAAATATTACCACTTCTGTGTTTTGATTTTCAGAAATCCGACATACATGATTATCATTAAGAAGTAAAATGTGGTTCAATGAGATTAAAATAATTTTTGGTGAATAGTAACTTTTAAGTTCTTAATCGCGATTAGAGGTAATTAGTGTAGTCTAAGGTAAAAATAATGTTTTAATAATATGATCTGAGCTTGAAACATGTTCTACCATCATTGGCTGTTCCATGTCCAACCAATAAAATCCATGGGTTAACTTGGGGACCCCATGGAGCCACTTTAGATGGAAAATGACATAAATACCTTTTATTTAATGTTAAAGTAAAAAAATGACACAAACATGAAATTTTTTACTAAAACAATTTTTACATGGGTTTATACAAGTCATATTTTTGACTATAAATAGTAATTGGAAAGATAAAAAGATTTCCTACATCATAGTAGTTTTTTTATAATTTTTAGACATTAAATAAATTAAATTATTTATGACATCATTATGATGCAGCGATGACCTCATTATTTAACGATTTTAATAAAATGAAAAGATAATGTACAATCCAAGGCTTACACTTGTCGAAAGACTATTGGATGGGTAGATATAGAACCCTTATCACCTTAACCTCGAATTATATAACTGTGGGACCTTTAGAATCTGAAAATCATTGTATAATAATGTAAAATTTCCTTACCTTCCAAGAGTGCCCCTCCTCTCCTCTTATAAAAGGACCCCACCTCTACCACCTCATTCACACTTTCAAGCGTTTTGGTTCAGCCAACCTCTGCCCAAATACTCTCCCAACATCTCTACCTTAATCCTAGAATCTTTACTTTAGTCAGAAATCCATCCTAAGGAGTCCTTTTGATCAAATCAAAAGCAAGAACCCGAAGAAGAGGTAACGTTTTCATCACCCTCTTTCAAGTTTCTTTCTTCTTCCACTCCCTCTTTGTTTATTATTTCAATTCTAAAATTATAAATCCAGTATATTCTATATAATGTGATGTTATTATAAATATGGAACAACCATATTCAGTATTTTACCCATCATTTTAATGACCTGTCACCATACGTGCGTACGTACGGCTTACCGTCTCCACGTCGTGGTGTAATTGTTATTCAATATATTATTATTTAGATGGTTATAATAATGATATTTAATTCATGTAAATAATAAATATAACATGATAATAATTCTGTATATATGATATACTATCCAATTATATATTATTTTAATATCAAAATAATGATAATGTCGCTCGTGCGTACGTACGGACTACCGTCTCCACGAACGCGATGAGATTCATTCTCTGTCGTATCCATTCAAGTATAATTATCATTTTATGATTTAAAAATAATTTTTAAGGACATGATATCATTATGGATATGAATAATATACAACCTATCCTTGAAAAACACGACTTACGTAACAAAACATATAAAAGAAAACGAGTAAGTTAACAACCGAAACAACGATAAATCTAAGATATTGTTAACAAAGCAATGTTAAAAGATCATATATGATATCATATGAATGTATATGATTCTTGTATAATTTAATAACAATTATTTCACCATTATACAGGATGTTAACTTACCACAACCAAGGAAAAGTACAAGGAAAAGGTTTACTTCACAACCTCTTCATTATCCAAGGTTGTTTATACATAATTATCTACTGGGACTTCGTTACCATCCACATCCATGTTTCTTAAAAATGTCTTTCAAAACATTTTTACTATTAAATGGAAAATGTGTTAAAGTCATTTATACCCTTATACGTTTTTGAAAGAAATCATACCGTCGTTTTCCAAACAATGTACTTTTTGACCTTTTTGACAAATTTAAGGTAAGAATGTTTTTTAACTTATACGGAGGGTGCGGCTATTTTCTACCATTATAACTTCGTTGAAGCTTCCCTTACAAGATTATAAGAATATTTTCAAAGTAAATGTATTATTTTATAATTATGGGACTTTAAATGATTTCAAAAAAGAGAGATATTTCTCTCAAATAGCTTTGATTTCATCCATGTCAACATCTTTTGATGGGTTTTATGTTTAATTGAAATTGATTTATGATACAAAACATCCATTGAACATTTTGTGAAATATTTGACTGTGGATGTGTTATTTTTATACCATCCATAGTTTATGGAGAAATTTTTGACATTTTGTATGCTAGTTTTAATACGAATATTTATGTTATGTTTAAACCTATTCATATGAGGAATGTATTGGACTTAATAAGTGACGGGTGGAGCCCGCTATAGCTCCTCGATGCATCGGTAGGTCTCATTAGACAACTAGACGTGGAATTGGCCGAGGTCCTTTCCAAATTTTATTTATGGTTTTGGCCGAGACCTTAATCATTTTAGACGTCTTGGACGAGGCCTTGACAAAATGTTTCAGAATGTATGGCATTATAAATTCCCTCATTATGAAAGTGGTTATTAATATTTCATGTGATTATTCGTCTAGTAGAATATCCATGTGAGTAAGTAATGGCATTATATTATTTTACTTTTTCCATATTATGCTGAAGTTCAAGTTCAATAAGGATTTTGTTTTAGTTATACATTGCCTTAAATGCTTATGTTTTCTTATGAAAGTTTCCACTATATTGTTATCCTTACTGAGCATCTGAGCTCACCCCTTTCAATGTTTTAATATTTTCCAGGATTTGAAGAAGTATTTTAGGAATGACCTGCAGGGATAGTCAGAAGAGGATATGAGTGTGGACTATGAAGACTTTGTTATTGTAGTTTTTCACCTTATGTTGTAATGTAACATTTATGAACGTATCTAGTGTTTCCAAGGCTACTAAGCTAATCGGTCTTTCGAGACATGATCTTTTGTGATCATGCCAATGTTACGAAGTAATGCACCGACTCTGGGTAGCTAGGGTCGGGGCGTTACAGTTGGTATCAGAGGCAGTTTAGTACTAACCTTGGAAGCTAGATTTAGATAAACTCTGATTAGAGCACATAGCCCAAAGATAGACTTTGAGGATTAGTATAGAATAACTTCCTAGAATTTTGGTATTGTAGAGATGTTGTGAGTTTTCCGAGAAATACATCCCTGTCTGGATACGAGCAGGTAGAGGCGGCTCAGGCACAGATGTACCTAGGGGTAAAACCCGAAAACACCGCTTTGAGCTAGACTCGAACGGGAACTGGTGCACGACAACGGGCCTTGCTGCACTCTTGGTTACAACACTCCCGGGGGATATGCTTAGGATAATTCTCATTTTCTTTACAAACCACTATGAAGGGTTATGATTATATTCTTCCTCAAAGAAAACATTCCTTTTTATTATTATAGATTATATCCATAAATAGTTCAATTTATGTAAAGTGTTTTATAAATATGGAATTATGTATTTTAATTCATAAACTAATCTAGTTTATTCCATTGTTTAGAAATGGCTCCTAGTGGAAAGAATGGATACCGTATCAATGCACGCACTCCGTGTAGGGATTTCCCTCCTGCTCAAGATAATTATTGTGGAGCTGGAGATACAACTGGTGCTGATCAACTTATTACCATACTGGGACAACTCACTCAGGTTATGAATAATCACCTTACTCGTATAGAGCACCCGGATCCGCAACGTGGAGGATCAATGTTAGACCGCTTCATGAGGCAACAACCACCAACATTTAATGGGGGTACAAATCCGTTAGTAGCTGAGCAATGGATAAACTCCTTAGAGAAAATATTCCACGCCTTGGGGAGTAGCGAAAGGGAGAAGGTTATCATGGAAGTTTACCACCTCACTGGAGATGCCGATCAATGGTGGTCATTGATTCAAAATACAAAGGAAGATGATGACGTATCGAATATGGAATGGAGGGAGTTCAAAGAGCTTTTATTAGAAAAATACTTTCCTCATGACCATCAAGCAGATATGGAAAGGCAATTTCTAAGTCTGAGACAAAAGGAGGATAGGAATGTCGCAAAGTATGAGGCCAACTTTACAAGGTTGGCGATGTATGATGCAGATTATATACGTAACCCAAGAGGTAAGATTGATCGTTTCTTTGATGGGTTAAAACCATTTCTCCGTAGAGCATTAGTATTACAAACCTTCTCGTCATATGAAGATATTGTCCTATGTGCTATCAAGACAGAAAAGGAATTATCTATGTCTTTTGACAACAAAGTAAAGCAAGAGAAGAAGAGAATGGTGGAATAGGAGACAGATAAAGGGAACAAGGGAAAGAAGGATTTTCCATTATGTGATAAGTGTGGGAAGAATCACCCTGGTACTTTCCTAAAAGGAATGGGAGTTTGTTATAAATGTGGAGAAAAAGGTCACTAGGTGCGTGATTGCAAGGGAAAGAAAGAGGATATCAATGTTGAATGCTACAATTGTAGGTAAATGGGGCATTATGAAAATGAATGTCCTAAGAGTCAGGGAAAATTACCTCAAAAAAGGCCAAGGGATCACGGACAATATTATGTTGTTACTACAGTTGAAGCGGAATAGTTAATGTATTGGTGCTTTTAGACTCGTGGATTATATTCTGGTTATTAGAATAATGTGATATATATATAAGGATTGTACTGCAGTACTTGTTGTTTCAGTAGAGTTTTAATATGATGAAGGTAATAATATTTTTAGTATTTGACAATAAGAGAAGCTTTACTTTGTTTGGGGAATCTGATAAATTGATTTTGGAATTAAGAGACCTTTTAGAGAAAGTCTGGACAGAGGTATTTTGGATAACTATAAAGGTTGGAGTGGATTAATTTGATCTTTGGATGGTATTTTTTAAGGTTAGAAAATTTATGAAGATTATTTTTGGAATATTATAATACTATAGTTTTAGGAAAAGGAAAACCTGCAGGGTGGGGCATAACCCGTCGCGTCGGACAAAGCTGCCGGAATCGAACCCACAACCATAGTGCGACATGCCTTTATTTTCTACCACTAGCCTACAAGACGTCCCTGATTATTACAAAATAATTTTACTATTCTAAATGGTATGTGTTAATATTTGGAACCTTATACAATTAGGATAGGTATAATATTTTTGAGTTCTATTATCTTTTTGAGTGCAAGATGAGTTGAAGGTTGAAACTCTAATTGTCAAGCATAAATATATATATACCTATCTCTTATTCAATGAATAAATTAATTCTTAAACTTTAGTAAAGGGATATTAAAACAAAAAAATGTGTTATCCTCATACCTTATGTCTTGTTGAACTGATGATATTTTAAATCAACATAGATTGAAGGCTTTGGGGCCCTCAATTTGACAGTTGATTGTGATTGATGACCTCAATCACTCCCTACAAATATTTACGTTTTTCCTCTAATTATATGTCTCTAATTGCCACCAATGTTCTCCTTATCGAGATCATAATTTGGTGGTGACTTTCTTATTTCCATTTCCCTCTTATTAAGGATAAATTTTATTAATCTTATTTCCGATGTGGGTTTTCCACAAAGGTATTTTCTCTTTTCAACCTTTTATTTTCATAGAAAAAATTTCAAATTGCGAGGACACAATTTATTGAAGGAGGGGATAATGTAACACCCCGAGCTTCCACGATACGCTTCTAATTCAATAATGCAATGGCTTGCATTGTACGCAACGTCAAGTTCTAAAACATCGCGACTAATCAAAGTAGCTGTTATGAATAGTAATAACCACTTTTTAAAATTATAGAAATTTTATATTTCAAAATGGACTTCATTTTTGGATTCGGAATATCGAAATTAGCCTATGTTGAATTTTTGGTATTTTTCTGAGAACTTCTAATTTTTTATGAATAGTGAAAAATACTTAAAAACAACTTTTTTAATAAAAATAATTTATAGTGATAATTATACTATTTAGTGGTTTTAAAGTATAATTATAATATATTTTTACCATTTTATCCAATGGTGGTCGTTATAATTAATTTAACATTGAAATTCGACATAATCAATTCTCAATCTTTTGATATAAATTGTTTCTTAAAAACACGCTATTTGTTGTGACAGCATGAATTAATTATAAAATTGATTAATGAAACTTATATGTTTGGAATTTTGTAAAATAGATATCATTTTTGAAGTCGGAATATCAATTATAGCTTAGGGTGAAATTTTGGCATTGTTCTGAAAAACTTCAATTTTTGATGAATAGTGAAACCACTAAGTGGTAGTTAAATAACTGATTTTTTGTTTAAATGAAATATTACCACTTCTGTGTTTTTATTTTCAAAAATCTGACATACAAGATTTTCATTAAGATGTCAAATGTGGTTCAAGGAGATTAAAATAATTTTTGGTGAATAGTAACTTTTAACTTCTTAATCGCGATTAGAGGTAATTAGTGTAGTTTAAGGTAAAAATAATGTTTTAATAATATGAGATGAGCTTGAAACATGTTCTACCCTCATTGGATGTGCCATGGATGACCAAGACAATCCATGGGTCAACTTGGGGATCCCATGGAGCCACTTTAGTTGGAAAATGACATAAATACCTTTTATTTAGTGTTAAAGTAAAAAAATGACACAAACATGAAATGTTTTCCTAAAACAATTTTTACATGGGGTTATACAAGTCATATTTTGACTATAAATAGTATTTGGAAAGCTAAAAATAGTTCCTACATCATATTATTTTTTTTAAAATTTTTAGACATTAAATAAATTAAATTATTTCTGACATCATTATGATGCAGCGATGACCTCATTATTTAACGATTTTAATAAAATGATAAGATAATGTACAACACAAGGCTTACACTTGTCCAAAGACTATTGGATGGGTATATTTCTAACCCTTATCACCTTACCCTAGAATTATATAAGCGTGGGACCTTTAGAATCTGAAAAGCATTGTGTAATAATGTAAATTTCCTTAGTTTCCAAGAGTGCCCCTCCTCTCCTCTTATAAAAGGCCCCCACCTCTACCCCCTCATTCACACTTTCAAGCCTTTTGGTTCGGCCAACCTCTACCCAAATACTCTCCCAACTTCTCTCCCTTCATCCTAGAAGCTTTAATTTAGTCAAGAAGCCATCCTAAGGAGTCATTTTGATCAAATCAAAAGGAAGAACCCGAAGAAGAGGTAATGTTTTCATCACCCTCTTTCAAGTTTCTTTCTTCTTCCACTCCCTATTTGTTTATTATTTCAATTCCAAAATTATAACTCCAGTATCTTCTATATGCTATGATTTTATTATAAATATGGAACAACCATATTCAGTATTCTACCCATCATTTTAATGACATGTCACCATACGTGCGTATGTACGGCTTACCGTCTCCACGTCGTGGTGTAATTGTTATTCAATACATTATTATTTAGATGGGTATAATAATGATATGTAATTCATGTAAATAATAAATATAACATGATAATAATTCTGTATATATGATATACTATCCAATTATATTTTATTTTAATATCAAAATAATGATATTGTCGCTCGTGCGTACGTACGGACTACCGTCTCTACGAACGCGATGAGATTCATTCTCCGTCGTATCCATTAAAGTATAATTATCATTTTGTGATTTAAAAATAATGTTTTAGGACATGATATCATTTTGGATATGAATAAGATACAACCTATCCATGAAAAACACGACTTACGTAACAAAACATATAAAAGAAAACGAGTAAGTTAACACCCGAAACAACGACAAATCTAAGATATTGTTAACAAAGCAATGTTAAAAGATCATATATGATATCATATGAATGTATATGATTCATGTATAATTTAATAAAAATTATTTCACCATTATAAAGGAGGTTAACCTACCCCAACCAAGGAAAAGTACAAGGTAAGGGTTTACTTCACAACCTCTTCATTATCCAATGTTGTTTATACATAATTATCTACTGGGACCTCGTTATCATCCACATCCATGTTTCCTAAAAATGTCTTTCAAAAAAAATTTAATATTAAATTGAAAATGGGTTAAAGTCATTTATACCCTTATACGTTTTTGAAATGAATCTTACCGTCGTTTTCAAAACAATGTACTTTTTGACCTTTTTGACAAATTTAAGGTAAGAATGATTTTTTAACTTATACGGCAGGTGCGGCTATTTTCTGCCATTATAACTTCGTCGAAGCTTCCCTTACAAGATTATAAGAATATTTTCAAAGTAAATGTATTATTTTATAATTATGGGACTTTTAAATGATTTAAAAAAAGAGAGATATTTCTCTCAAATAGCTTTGATTTCATCCATGTCAACATCCATTGATGGGTTTTGAGTTTAATTGAAATTGATTTATGATAAAAACTTCCATTTAACATTTTGTGAAATATTTGACTATGGATGTGTTATTTTTATACCATCCATAGTTTATGGAGAAATTGTTGACATTTCGTATGCTAGTTTTAATAAAAATATTTATGTTATGTTTAAACCTACTCATATGAGGAATTTATTGGACTTAATAAGTGACGGGTGGAGCCCGCTATAGCTCCTCGATGCATCGGTAGGTCTCATGAGAAAACTAGATGTGGAATTGGTTGAGGCCCTTTCCCAATTTGATTTATGGTTTTGGCCGAGGCCTTAATCCTTTTAGACGTCTTGGCCGAGGCCTTGACAAAATGTTTCAGAATGTCTGGAATTATACATTCCCTCATTATGAAAGTGGTTATTGATATTTCATGTGATTATTCATCTAGTAGAATATCCATGGGAGTAATTAATGTCATTATTATATTTTACTTTTTCTATATTATGCTAAAGTTCAAGTTCAATAAGCCTTTTGTTTTAGTTATACATTGCCTTAAATTCTTATGTTTTCTTATGAAACTTTCCACTATATTGTTATCCTTACTGAGCATCTGAGCTCACACCTTTCAATGTTTTAATATTTTCCATGATGTGAAGAAGTATTTTAGGAATGACCTGTAGGGATAGTCAGAAGAGGATATGAGTGTGGACTTTGAAGACTTTGTTATTGTAGTTTTTCACCTTATGCTGTAATGTAACATTTATGAATGTATCTACTGTTTCCAAGGCTACTAATCTAATCGGTCTTTCGAGATTTGATCTTTTGTGATCATGCCAATGTTACGAAGTAATGTACCGACTCTGGGTAGCTGGGGTCGGGGCGTTAAATTTAATGTATCTGACATTTTCTATCATTTCATCAACAAGATCAGGTCCTAAATGCATTCATTCTGAAACATCGTCCCAACAAGTCAGAGTTTTTAACTTCATTACAATGATGTATTCCAAAGGATACTTCTAAATACATGAGTGTATTATATTATTATATGAAAATTACACTGATGGTATTTGCTGATTCCAACCACCTTTGAAATCCATAGACAAATATCTCAACATGTCTTCTGCAGTTCGAATTTTCCTCTTCGAAGGACAATCTTTCCAAGGACAATAAGTAGTGATAAAACTCAACTATTTATATTGAGCATGTGGAATACCATTCAATAACATTGAGGTAAACCTTGGATCCTGATCGAATATAATGGAAAGTGGTACTTCATGGAATTTTACTACTTCGATTACATATATCCTGGAAATCTTATCAAGAGAGAAATCCTCTCCAATATAATTTAATTGCGTCGACTTTGTAAGGCATTCAACTATAACCCATATTTCATTATTTCCATTGGATATATTGGGAATTATATAGACAAAGTTCATAGTAATGTTTTCCCATTTCCATTTTGGTATGGGTAATGGTTGTAATATCCCCTTAGACTTCTATTTCTCAACCATAACTTGCTGACAGACCAAGAATCAATAGACATATTCAATGACATCTCTTTCCATTACATCCAACCAAACATACACATTCAGGTCCATGCATATCATTATTCTTCTAGGTCGAATAGATAATGAATAACTAGGAGCCTCTTCCAATAGCTCCTTGTTTAATTATCGCATGGGAGGAATACAAATTAGTACTTAAACATTACTATTTCATTAAAATAAAGATTGAATTCTAGAACATTTTAAACCTTCTTTTGTAACTCTATATCATCAATGTGCATACCCTTAATCATCACATATATATATGGTTGAACATTCATTTGTTAAAGACAATATTTCTCCCCTTCCTTTAATATTTAATGATCCATTCTTTGAAAATCCATAAATATTGGATCTTTCTTGATTCTAATCATGGATAAGATTGCATGGTCATTTCAACTCAAACCATTTGCCACTATGTTTTTTATCCTAGGGTGATAATTTATTGAGTATTCGTAATCATTAATCAACTCCAACCATATTCTTTGGTATATATTCGTATCCTTTTGTGTGAAAATATATATTAACATTTTATGACAAGTAAATAATGTCTCCATATCATTAATGAAATAACTACTGTAGCTAACTCCAAATCATGAGTAAGGTAAATTTTCTTGTGAATTTTCAACTACTGTGATGCATAAGCTGTCACTATATAATTTTTCATGAGAAATCATATTATCCCCTTCATGAATACATCACTGAAGATTACAAACCATTCTCCACTATATGGATGTGAGAACACAGGTGAACTGGATAACCATCTATTTAGCTATTTTAATTTATCTTCACATTCTGTATCCAAACAAACATAACTCCATTATAGGTCAAATTTGAGTGTGGAATAGATAATCATAAAAAATATTTCACAAAACGTTGATATTATCCAGCCAAACCAAGAAAACATCGGATCTCAGTTACATTTTTTGGTCTCAACCATCTTTTAATAACCTCTGTTTTTCTAGGATCTACACATTTCCACTTTCCTTAGATTATGTAACCCAAAAATGAATCTTTCTATAGCCAAAATTCACACTTGGTAAATTTGTCATAAATATTCTCCTTTCTCAGGGTCTTCAGTACAATTTTTAAGAGATCTTCATGTTCTTCCTTGCTCTTTGAATAGACAAAAATATCGTCTCTAAAGACTACCACAAAATGATCTGTATAATGTATAAAGTCTTTATTTTTTAGATCCATGACGATATTAGGGGAATTAGAAAGACTATAAGGAATCACTATAAATTCATAGTGCACATACCTTGTATATAATGTATTATTTGGTATATCATCCTTTTAGACACTTAAATGATGATATCCTGAATGAAGATCAATCTTAGAAAAGTATAGAGTTCCAAGTAGTTGGTAAAATTAGTCATTAATATGGGGAAGAGATTGTTTTTTCATGATTTAGATCTTGTTCTATTCTCAATAATCAATGCAGAGTCTCATTGATCCAAAATTCTTCTTAAAAAGCAGAATAGGATCCCTCCAAAGTGATGTACAAGAGTGTATGAATCACTTGTCATGATTCTCTTGAAGTTGCATCTTCAATTCATGCAACACAATTGTGGTCATTCAATAAGGTGTATTTGAAATAGGAATACCACTCGATATGAGTTCTATTGAAAACTAAACTTCACAATTTGGTGGAAGACCTGGAAATTCCTCTAGAAAGACACCATCAAACTCATGTAAAATTGGTGTATTATTAATCGTGGGTTTCTCCCAAGTCATTTGAGATAAATAACCCTCATTAATAGGAATAAATACCCATTATATGGAATAAATTTTTACTTCAATGTTACATTCGTCATTACATCGATAGATGATCGTAGATTGATCTGTAATATGAAACATGACTTACCATCCATGGAAATTAATTTGAGCTCTATATAGATAAATCCAATCCATGCCACGAAACACATCAAATTCCACTATAAGAAGGATCACAATATTTATAGGGAGAACATTATCACAAAATAAAACCAGAGAAAATTATAATCTTTTGATGTGACCATTGTCTCATTAGGAGTTGTCATAGATGACTCCAAATCTAATTGTTGAGGTAATAATATGATGCCCTTATAAAATTTGTTAGAAATAAAAGAGTTTTTTGATCTAGAATAAAAGAAAACATTTTCTACTTTATAGTGGATGGTAAGTGTATCGTTCACCACTTCCTTATCATACTCTATGTCACTGATAGTGATTGCATGTGACATTACACTTTCTTTGGCCTTAATTGTTTTTTTTATGTCGATCATCATCAATAAATAATAGATTAGGGCATTGATTGGAATAATTACCCATTCCCTTGAACTTGTAATATTGAAGTGTAGGAGGTGCATTATGTGTATCCTTTTCTTTGTTTTCATGATTAGAAATTTTTCCCCATTACTTCGGCATTCTACTATCTGATGGAATTCTTGTCCACACATAAAACATTTTCTAGTCCCACTAAGAAAATTCCCTCTATCTTTCTTTCCACAAATTGAGAATAATGGAAAACTCGTTTTCTTTCCACTGTGGTCTTTAGATTTTCCTTCGAATCCCATTTTTATATTCTTATAAAAAACATATGACTAATGGGTTTGTCCAATCTCTATATAAACTTTGAGATCACATTAAACAAATTACTCATTTCTATGGATGTCCACTATGGAAAATTCCTTTCAATGACTTGGTTTAATGGCACCGAAGGATCATACATTCTTTCTCTTATGTGGGATAATAATTATTGAAGAAAACCATGCAGGTACTGTAAAAATATTTTAGTAGGTACCAATAGTTTCATCAACATTTTTCTTAAGTTCATTGATATCCATCTCTATATTTGTTCAATGAATATGAGGAATGTACATATTGAAAAATATGTTCTTGAACTCGTCCTATTCAATGGACTCAATTTCGTATATTTTCCTCGTATTATTGAAAAGATTCCACCATTGATCAGTTTATCCTTCCAAGTGATAGGCTGTGAATATGACTTTATCGTGTTTAGAACATTATAAAATAAAAAATTTATTTTTAGTGGTATTAATCCATTATTCATCCACTTATGGATCAGAAGACCCATTGAATGAAGTTGGAAAGTACCTCATGAAGGATTCTACCAAATTTTTCTCCCTATTTGTTTTTGTTTTAATGTACCTCATGATTCATAGCTTTAGAAAGTTGGGTGAGCATGGAGACAAGATTTTTCATTCCATATCCCATAAAATATGGTTTCTTAGGTGGACAACCATTAAATTTCCCATCATATTAAGCATTAACGAGATTCCTCTCAGTTCCATCCATTTACTAAAACCAAGAAAAATATTGCAAGAAATAGTAATCATAACTGGAATACCCCATAATCAAGAATAAAATTTCAATTCAAGACACTTTAGGTTTTATCCTACATTATTCATGAACATCTCTAAAACGCTATGATAGGATTGTAACTGATACATATCTTTAGGGTACTTACTAAGGTTCTCTCATCTTAGTTTGCAGAGCATAACTATTTCTTTTCTCTGATACCAACTATAACAGACCATACATTATATATATATATTTATTCAACAGTGAAAATTATTTATTACATAACATAAAAAACTATGCTAGGACCATATATATAGGATTGGTGTCTTTAGAAACTGGGAAACATAAACAAAAGGTCCAAAAAACATATGCATTGTTTCCTTCTTATTTCTTCAAAACTGGACACTTTTTTTACATATCTTTTTAATTACCTTCTTTATGACTAGGGGAAAAACGTATGAATGTTTGAGCTCAAATAATCATTAAGGGAAAACATGGGAAATATCATTCATATCGTAATCATAAGAATATATTGTAAAGATGTGGAAGTTCCATTGATTTTTTTTAAATACATGGGATTTATACGAGTCCGTGAAAATTTACAGCACATGATTCTGATGTCCGGTGTGCCCGGAATCAATTTTTGATGTTTTGTTCAGGTACGTTTAGTAAACGTGTAAGTGGGATTTTATAAATTCTGAAACCATGATCAGAATTGAAATATGAGGGAAATGTTTAACTAGCAGTGCCGATATTCTCTTAAGAATACATTCACCTGAACGACAATTGTTCGAGAATAGAAGATAGTTTTGGGGATTTTAATAAAATTAAATAAAAATAAAGTGTAAGCTGGTTTTTATATATTTGGTGGTTAAAAAATCCAAGAGGAGGATAGAGGTGGGGGCCACCACACCATAACCTCCCATGAGAGGTTATGGTGATGGGGCCCACTCGAGGTCTAAACTTCTCTGAGCAATTAAAGATATGGGGACCACACGAGCATTAAACCCCCTTTAACTCCTCATTTAAATAGATAAAACCCTTGACTTTCCCCACTAATTAATAGATCCAACTCCACCCCATTAATTATGTGAGTTATCTCATTTAATTGAACACCACATTTTGAATTCATGGAGCCAAATAAAATAATAGAAAATCTATTATTTCATTTTGGTTGGCATCATTCTTTTGGTGGAAAGGAGGAAGAGGAGAGCTAGGGAGAACCATCCTACCAACGAAGAACGCGTCGAATGCCGGTGACGCTTCTTCCTTGGTCTTCTACCTCGGAAACTTTCCAACGAACGAGCTTGAATTGGGAGTGCATGACGAACGTGAACAACAAAAAATATACAATCATTTTTCACATCTTTGTCAACGATCATCGTTATGAGGTAGGTGGATTTAAGGTTGATTTGTTTCCATTATTCATCAAACAAATAATGGTTTATGAATCGCCAAATGTTGTAACCAAAACATGGCGAGCTCTAGCCTCACGAACACGGCCTAACCCTCCCCCTCAACTTTACCTCATTTGTTAAAGACAACGGCTAGGGAACGACGCTTCCAGAAGAGTGAACTGCGGTGGAGCAACGATGGCCATCAATGGGCCAGCCGAGAAGAAACCGGTGGTGCAAGGCCTCCGGGTCGGTGGATGGGTGAACCTGTGTCATGCCACATGGAGGAGAAGAGAGTTGTGTCCAGTCCGGGCCACAGGGGATGGGCGCGGCACTATCACTCTACATGGAGGAAGGAAACGAGGCCCTGGTGGGCCGCATCGGAGGAGCAGAGGCGGCCTACTGAACCGGCCGCCGACGATGCGGAGCTGCTGGCCGCTCGGCCAACTGGGAGGAGTGGGACACAGTGGGTCCCACATGAATTTTATCGGTACCAGGTGGCATTGGTTTGGGATCCCACACGAACGGCTATGCCGTTTGGGAGCCAGGGGGCTCGTTGTTCCCCCCTAGACGAGGCTGAGGCGGACCCCCTGTGGAGCGTCGGGCCTCCGGGCTGGGCCCAGCACGGGCTGGGACACCCATCACAGGTTGGGCCTCCTAGCGTGGGAAGGGATGACCCTCGGGGTGAGCCGTCCCATCGGGCCAGTCCGCCCTATGGCCCGGTCGGACCCGCAAATCGGGTCAAACCCCAGTCCGGACCCATTTGACCGAATTCACCTTTTCGTCCATAACTTGGGCTACTGGTATTTGATCGATGAACTGTGTGTAGAGATGGAAAGCTTAGATAGAGACATATCTTTTGACATACCCCACTTGAAGTTTGTAAAGAGTTGGTGTATGGTTGGGTTGGCTTGAACCTAAAATCCAACCGGGCCCCCGGGACGACAATGCCAGCAACTCACAGACCGGGCGTCTGATTGACGCACCATATACTGCGTTGAGACCACTATGATAAGGCAGCCCATTGAGATACTTCTACATGGGACTTTGTGATAGTTGGAGTATCAATCAGTATCTCGTGGAGCATATCCATCCAGAGGATAGCGGGCAGAGTACAGAGACCAAGTAGCTGGCTGTGACCTGACGACTGCTAGACCTATTCGACTCAGAGTGAATCGACTGGCCCAGTGGGGAGCACCTCTATGTGATGCGGCAGACCAATGGTGGGTAATGACTATGTGCGAGTGCGACAGACCCACAGTACTCGATAGGAGGAGTACCTCAGCAGGTTACGAGGGGGGAGTGCCTCTATGTTAGTGTGGCAGACCCATGGTGGGGAGTGCCTCTGTGTGATGCAGCCGACCCACTGTACTCAATCAGAGGAGTACCTCATCAGTCCAAGGATAGTGGTAAGTACCTATGTGTGATGTGGTAGGCCCACTGTACTCTATAGAGGATGATTACACCATCAACCGAGGTTCTGATAGTGAGACTGGGGTTGTTACTTGATACTACCCCCTAGAATAAAATCCTAGTTTGAGCTGAGTCAATGAATTTTGTGTTTTCCTCCAGATAGAGATGAGTTACTAGATAACATAGGTATATGTATGGGAATATACCTAATTAATGGTTCTCCGTTGATTTCATACTTTTTGGTTTGTCCTTGTTGGATTTTGTGAGACCTTGAGGGTCTTGGGGTCCCTACTTTGTATCGTTATACTTACCCCTGCATAGGCTATGCCCGCACCACATTATGTTGGTTGTAGATGATGGATAGCGCTGACTGAGGTAGATAGTAGCAGGACTAGACGACACCCGAAGGTGGACCACTCAGCATGAGGATACATAGAGAAGACAGATGGACGTGGAGTGTTGCAGAGTCCATCAGTACCTACCCTTCAAGTAGGAACCCTGGAGGATGACCCAGTAGCTACTTTACATATTCTTTCAGTTGTACTCGTACTTTTCCGTTTCCTTGTAATTTACTATTGGGTTAGTATTTCCGGCCCCCTTTACTTTAAGGACTCTATTTTGTATACATTTTTACTTAGTTTTTTACTTCCAGTTGTGCACTCTGATGTGTTTGTTTACAGTTTTAAAGCCCATTCCTACCCAGTTTAGGGATTTATGCCATTGGTGCTAGTAATCGGACCCTAGCCTATGCAAGGCGGGCTTGGGGTAGTCACGATACGGGACCTGGGGGGTCGGTTCGTGAAAAATTGTTATCATAGGAGTTGGTTCTATAGCATAACTTAGGACTTTGATCATTCTTTTCGGTGAAGAAATAGTTTTAAGTGTACTAAGTGTGGTTTTTAGTTCAGTGAGTCCAGTGTTGGTGAGGGCGTCCGACGTATCCTTACACCAGGACCCTGACTAATGATTTTAGACTTAGTTCATGAAAACAATGATTTCTTTCATGTCTTTAAAAGTTTTCTTAAGTCAGATCAACCATGTCAACTCACCAGGTATAATCTTTTGATCGTGTCACATATGTTTATTTCATGATGCCTCCCTGCAGAGCCCTGAGAGACGTACGCTCCGAAATCCCACTGAGTGATGAGGCCTCATTGCAGGGACCTTTATATGTGGAGGCACCAGCGGTATCACTTCCCATTGGGCAACCGATAACACTATCCCTAGCAGAAAACGATGCACACCGCTTGAGTGCGTTGCATGAGTTCCAGCACCAGAGCCCACCCAGGTTCTAGGGAGAGACAGACCCACAAATGGCTGAGGATTGGCTGGAGGTTGTGGTGAGAGCCTTCAGGCTAGTAGGGACACCTACAAACAAAATGGTGATCCTTGATGCGGGTGTCCTTCAGCCAGCCGCAGAAAAATGGTGGAGCCTGATGCTCCAGGTCCACGACGAGGTGACACGTCTCTGGGAAGACTTCGAGAGCCAATTCCAGGTGGAGATTGTTCTGGTGACCCTACAAGTGGTACAGATACATGAGCTACTACATCTACAGTATGGGAGAATTATGTTGGATCATTACTCAACGAGGTTTACCGATCTCTCATGCTACTCCACAGATATGGTACATGACCCATTCTTCAGAGCCTGAACCTTCAAGCAGGGGCTCAGGCGAGACATCAGGGCATCGATGATCTCCCTCAGCATCCCGATGCAGGTGGAAGTGTTAGAGAGAGCCCTCCTATTGTATGGTTTCCTTGATGAGCAGACACCTGCAGTGAGAGCCACTACTAGTTGACATGTAGTGGATTATTCTGCAGCTGACAGTAGAAAAATGATGCAGATGTCCAAGAGGACGAGACCCACGGGTGGATGACCATAGGACCTGGGATCTGTTGTGCGGGGCACCCGGGGTAGTGACTTACATACTTGGAGCAGTCAGTTTTACTCATGCGGAGGACAGGGTCACATAGCTCGTGACTACCCAACCCATCATTCATATGATCATGAAAAAGTTGAGGGACCACCCAGGCAGAGGTAGAGATTCGATCGAGGTGGTCCGTAGGGCGCATGCTGACTAGGAAGAGGATCTGATCGAGTAGTTGGTGATGGATGACATTATAAGGTGCTACCACCACCACCACGAGGAGGTCCACCCTGACTACAGGGAGCAGCTCGACATGGGAGAGCTCAGATTCTGGAAGTTAATAAATACGACTATGGCACTCCAGAGATTATTCGAGGTACGATCTGTGTCTACTCCACCATAGCTGCAGTTATTATAGACACTGCTTCCAGTCATTCTTTCATTTCCACTGCCATCGTTCGGAGCTCGGAGATTCTGAAGGAACCATTGGCTAGATCATTACAGCTAGACACTACTACGGGAGAAGACTCTACGATTACACACTGGTGACAATAGTGTGAGCTTACTCTAGGAGGTGAGAGCTTCAGCTAGGAACTCCTCATAGTGGCGTTGAGGCCTTACGATGACATCTTGGGTATGCATTGCTTATATATAGTCCATTCTTAGATTGACTATATTAGGCGCAAATTATGGTGTGTCTGCATAGATGGGACCAGGTTCACCTTCACTGGTGAGAAGGGAAGCATTGTAGCATAGTACAGACTTACTTATAGGAGGTTGCATCCGATTACTCTTCATTTGGACAACTTTACCCCTCAGATCAGTTGATGTGGAGAGTCCAAGTTATCCATTAGTGGTGGAGCAGTACGCGAATGTTTTCCTTGAAGATGTTCCAAGACAATATCCTCACATAGGGGAGGACTTCTACATTGACATGTACCCTGGGACGGAATCAATATCTACTCTAGCATATCAGATGGCTCCCACTGAGCTTTTTGAGCTGTGTGTACAACTGGATGATTTGTAGGGGAAGGGATTCATCCGGCCAAGTGTTTCACCATGGGGAGCCCCTATTTTGTTCGCCAAGAATCCAGATGGGCGCATGAGGCTTTTTTTCGACTACCGTCGCCTGAACTAGGTGAATATGAAGAACATGTACACATCCTCAAGGATTGACGAACTCTTTGATCAGATCAATGGATCACAATGGTTCTCGAAGATAGACCTCAGATCGGGCAATCACTAGATTAGAGTTCTAGATGAGGACATGGAGAAGATGACCTTCAGGTTTCGGTACGGCCACTACGAGTTCTTGGTTATGCCCTTCGGTGTAACCAATGATCCCACAATGTTTATGTGTCTCATAAAAAAGATTTTCTAGCCTTACCTTGATCGCTTTGTCGTGGTCTTCATCGATGATATACTGATCTACTCGACTACTGAGGAGGAGCATGCCTAATATTTATAGGTAGTACTGGACACACTCCAAGAGCACTAGCTTTATGGTAATCTCTCGAAGTTCCAGTTTTGTATTTGAGAGTTTCAATTCATGGGATATGTCATCTTAGAGGCTCGAGTTGCAGTATATCTAGTGAATATTGAGGTGGTACTTGCTTAGGACCACCCATGAGTGTGACAGAGGTACAAATTTTTATAGTCTTGGATGGATACTACTGGAGATTCGATCCAGACTTCTCCAAAGTTGCAGCACCACAATCGGCCTTGACGAAGAAGGGGCAACCCTTTGTGTGGGCGGATAGATGCCAGTAGATATTTCAGGAGCTGAGGCAGAGACTGACTAGTTCCCCCATCTTGAGGCTTCTAGAGGAGGGAATAGGGTATGAAGTCTATTGTGACGCATCAGGGACCAGACTCGGGTGTGTCCTGAGGAGGAGCGAGTTGTGATCGTGTACGGTTCTCGGAAGATGAGACAACATGAGCAGAACAACGTTACCCATGACCTGGAATTAGTAGCAGTGGTCTTTTCCTTGAAGATGTGGATGCACTATCTAATGGGTGAGAATTTCACAATCTACTCGGATTATAAGTGTCTCAGGTATATCTTCTCCGAGAAGGACCTGAACCTGAGACAACGACATTGGCCTGAGTTCCTCCAGGAATACGACTTTGAGATAGTCTATACTCATGGGAAGTGGAATGTTGTTGTGGATACACTCAGTAGGAGATCTGGTATACCACTCCTAGGAGAGGCGACAGAGCAGCTGGCTGCTTTTAGGATATCTTACGTGGACCGAGATGGAGCACCATTCCTTTAGTCTCTTACAATCACTCCTCCACTTCTTCACCGAGTCCGGGAGGCATAGCCTGGAGACAATGACTGCGAGACACGATGTGCTCAGATATCCATAGGGAATGCACCTGATGGATTTTCAAATGGTGGGGATCATGTCATCCTCTTCTGAAGACATACCTTGGTACCAGTTGCACTTCAAGAGGAAGTGTTGAGGGATTTCCACACATCCCCTATAGAGGTACATCTAGGTGTGGCGAAGATGTATCAGGATCTCAGATGACAACACTGGTGTCAAAGTATGAAGATGGGAGTAGATGAGTTTGTCTCGTGATGCCTAACTTGTCAGCAAGTGAAGGAAGTGCACCAGGTACTATTAGGCTTGGTTAAGCCCTTAGAGGTCCCATAGTGGATGTGGGATGTGATATCCATGGACTTTGTGATGGGTCTTCCTCGTATGTCCAGGAGTCACGACTCAATTTGGTTGATCATTGACCGACTCACCAATTCGACCCACTTCCAAAAAATCAGAGAGCAGGGTTCAATAGAGAGATTGGGATGCCTCTATGTGCTGGATATTGTGTGTTTACATGGAGTACCCTCTTCTATTTTCTCCAACCGTGACACACGGTTTACTTCCCATCAATGGAAGGGGTTTTATGAGGCTTTCGGAACACATATTCACTTGATAACCACCTTCCATCCCTAGATAGATCGTCATACTATGAAGACCATTCAGACCTCAAGGACATGCTCTGTTTATGTGACCTCGACTTTGGTTGAATCTGGGAGTATCACTTGCCTTTGTTGGAGTTTTAATGAATCAAAAGCTATCACTTCACCATTGTTATGTAACCTTTTGAGGCCTTGTATGGTCGACTATGCAGATTTCCACTGTGCTGGAAATACCCAGGGGAGTCAGCTGTAGTAGGACTAGAGATGGTACATGCTACCACAGAGAAGGTGCATATCATCCTGGAGCAGATGAAGACTACACAGAGCATACAGAAGTAATATGCTGACAGGAGGCAGAGACTTTTGGAGTTTGAGGATGGCGACAATGTCTTCCTACGGGTCCCACCTCGATGTGGTCTATGGAGATTTGGCTGAGGCGGTATGTTATCTCCGCGATTCATCCGACCTTTCCAATTCCTTAGTAGAGTAGGTGTGGAGGCATACCGCTTAGCTCTTCCACCTCAGTTGCACCAGGTGCATGACATCTTTCACGTATCTCAGCTGAGGAGATATGTGCACGACCCTTCCCACATCATCGACCATGGAGAGATGGACATCGACGGCGAGGTGACTTTCACGAAGGTTCCAGTACAGATTGAGGATCGACAGAATTAGGTCTTTCGTGGATGGACGATACCACTAGTGCGCGTTAACTGGCAGCATGTGAACCTCCAGGAGAGCACATGGGAGTAGGATGCTCAGATGTGTGCTCTGTACCACCATTTTTCCCCTTAGTTGAAGTTGTAGATTACAGGGATGTAAAGCCCTTAGGTGGGAAGAATGTAAAGACCCAAAAATTCCGTGGAATTTATTTTTAAATACATGAGATTTTTACGAGTCCGTGAAAATTTACGGTTCTTGCTTTCGAGGCCCGGAGTGCCCAAAATCAATTTCTGATGTTTTGTTCGGGTACGTTCAGTAAATGTGCAAATGGGATTTTATAACTTTTGAAGTAGTGCTCGGAATTGAAATCTGAATGCACTGATGAACTCACAACGCCAGTATTCACTTAAGAAGACTTTGGCCTCAACGACAGTTGTTCCATAATGGATTTTAGTTTTGGGGTTTTAATAAAATTAAATAAAAATAATGTGTTAGCTTAATTTAATTTATTTGGTTGTTCAAACCTCCAAGAGGAGGTTAGATGTGGGGTCCACCACACCATAACCTCCCATGAGAGGTTATTGTGGTGGGGCCCACTAGAGGTCTAAACATCTCTTGGCAATTAAAGAGGTGGGGACCACATGGGCTTTAAACCCCCTTTAACTCCTCATTTAAAAAGAGAAAACCCTTGACCTTCCCCACTAATTAATAGAGATAACTCCACCCCATTAATTAAGTGAGTTATCTCATTTAATTAAACAGCACATTTTTAATTCATGCCAAAAAATAAAATAATAGACAATCTATTATTTCATTTTGGTTGGAATCATTTTTTTGGTGGAATAGAGGAAGTGGAGAGCTAGGGAGTACCATCCTTCCAACGAAGAACGAGAAGATCGCTGGCGATGCTTCTTCCTCGGTCTTCTACCCCGGACACTTTCCGATATACGAGATTGAATTAAGAGTGCATAACGAACACGACCAAAAAAAATTGACAATATTTTTCCATTTCTTCATCAACGATCATCGATACGAGTTACGGGGATTTAAGATTTATTTGTTTCCATTCTTCGTTGAACAAATCATGGTTTATGAATCTCCAAATGCAATAAACATAACGTGGAGAGCTTCGACCACATGAACACAGCCCGACCCTCCCCCTCTGTGTTCTCTCGTTTGTTGACGACTAAGGCAGTGCAATGGTAGTGTTGGAAGAGTGAACTACTATGGAGCAATGGTGGTCGGCGACAGGCCGGATACCCCAAAACCGTTTGGGGAAATCCGTTGGGTTGGTGGAAGGGCGCGGTGCCTTCATGCCGTGCCGAGGAGAAGAGGGCCGCAGCCAGGCTGAGCCACAGTAGAATGGCACGACATGGTCACGCCGCACGGAGGAAGGAACCACAGCCAGGGTGGGATGCATCGGAGGAGCAGAGGCAGCCCGTTGAACCGGCCACCGGTGATGGGGAGCCGCTGGCCGCTCGGCCAGCCGGGAGGAGTTCGACCAAGCAGGTCCCGCCTGATCTGGACCAGCGCCAGGTGGCACCTGTTTAGGTTCCCACATGAACCTCTCTACTATTTTGGAGCTAGTGTCACGAGGGTTCACCCCCAGGGTGCGGCTGAGGCAGACCCCCCTGGCGGCCGAGCCGGGCTCAGCGCGGGCCAGGCCGCCCAGTGCGGGTAGGGCTGTCCCCTCGGTCTGGGTCGCCATCAGGCTGGGTAGGATCCATGGACCGGGCTAGACCCACAGACTGGTTCAGACCCTAGTCCAGACCCATTTGACCAAATTAACCTTTTTGCCCATAACTTGGGCTATGGGTGTCCGATCGATGAACCGTCTGCGGAAACAAAAAGATTAGAGCTAGATGGTTCTCTTTACATACCCCTCTTGAGGTTTGGACATAGTTGGTGCATGGTCGGGTAGGTTTGAACCTAAAATCCAACCGGTCCCCCGGAACAAAAAATGCAAATAACTCACAGATCGGGCATATGATTGACGCATCGTCTGTTGTGTTGAGACCCCTTTGTCGAGGTGTAACTTTGAGATAATTCTAAATGGGTATTCCTCGTAGTTGGAGTATCGGTCAGTAGCTCATGGAGAGGATCCTTCTAGAGGCGAGTGGACATAGTATGAAGACCTAGTAGCTAGATGAGACCTACTGACTGCTTGACCGATTTGACTCAGAGTGACTCGACTCGCCCAGTGGGGAGCGCCTCTATGTGACGCGGCAGACCAATGGTGGGGAGCCCCTCTGTTTGAGTGCAGAAGACCCATGGTACTCAACTGGAGGAGTACCTTAGTAGGATATGAGGGGGAGTTCCTCTGTGTGAGTGAGGAAGATCCATGGTGGGGAGCGCATCTGTGTGATGCAG
Organism: Viscum album; assembly: GCA_963277665.1. Lineage (NCBI taxonomy): Eukaryota > Viridiplantae > Streptophyta > Magnoliopsida > Santalales > Viscaceae > Viscum > Viscum album. The sequence goes on from OY728159.1 coordinate 844,198,831, forward strand.
CAGACCCACCATACTTGATCAGAGTAGTACCTCAGTAGTTCAAGGATAGTGGGAAGCGCCTCTGTGTGATGCAGCAGGGCCACTGTACTGGATAGAGGAGGAGTACACCATCAACCAAGGATCTAACAGTGTGACTGGGGTTGTCACTTGATACTACTCCCTAGAATAAAATAATGGTTTGAGTTGAGTCAATGACTTTTGTGGTTTCCTCATAATTGAGCTGGGTTATTAGATAACCTAGGTATATATATGGGCACATACCTAAGTAATGGATATCCATTGATTTCATACTTTCTGGTTTATCCTTGTTGAATTTTGTGAGACTTTGAGAGTCTCGGGGTCCCTACAGATTATCGTTATACTCACCCCTGGACGGGTTATGCCTGCACCTCTTTGTGTTTGTTGCAGACGACATATAGCACTGACTAAGGTGGAGAGTAGTAGGACTGGACGGTACCCATAGGTGGACCACTCGGCATGAAGGTACACGGAGTGGATGGACGGACGTGGAGTGCTGAGAAGGCCATCTGTACCAACCCTTCAGGTAGGAACCCCATAGGATGACCCAGTAGCTTCTTTACTTCTTCTTTCATTTGTACGTGTACTTTTCCATTTCCTTGTATTTTACTGTTGTGCTTGAATTTCTGGCCCAATTTACTTTCAGTACTCTCTTCTGTATATTGTCATACTTAGTTGTTAACTTCTAGTTGTGTACTCTGATGTGTTTGTTTACCGTTTTAAGGGTAATGACTTCTCAGTTTATGGATTTACGCCTTTGGTGCTAGTCGTCGACCCCTGGAATATGGAAGGTGGGCTTGGGGTAGTCACAATATAGTCCCTAGGGGTTTGGGTCATGACACATAACATTTGAAAATTTTATCCTCCTAGTAAAAGATCATAATATCAGGTCATGGGATAAATCAAAAAACTAAAATATAATCATAATGGTCATAAAAAAAGACATTAAATTTTGTGGATGTAACACATAAGCATAGAAAAAAATTCCTATTATCCAAGGTACATTTTCGAGACCATAATAGAGGATAAAGTCCATTACTGAACCGAGTTCACTCCTCTTTCCAACCCTGTATTACTAAACCAGATTTACTTTCCTTTTCAGTAATGTCTATCTCATGAAATATAAATCTTTACCCAATTAATTGGGGGGATATATAGGTACCACCCATCTCATAATGAAACCATTTTTATGTTTTCCACAAAAACATAAACCATTCATCCTAGCATAACCCAAGGAACAGAAAAAATTGTGTTTTTAAACATCATTCCATCATAATCCATATAAAATAAATGTATTTCAAAAATAATTATCCTATAATAGACACAATAAAATAAATGCTTTAGTAGGGATATAAACACAACCCAATGTCATCTTTTATTGAAAATAATTTTGATAAAACACTTGAACTTAATTCTTTAGGAAAATATCCTTTCATTTTAATAAATGCCTTATTTTTTCAAAATGCCATGAAATTTTAAAAGAAATGAAGTTAATTGAAAATAATATTAAAATTTTATTGAGTAATATTCATTGAAATAATGTGTCATGAAACCGTAAATATCCATTCATGTCGTATCAGTTAAAAAAACATTCTACATTTAAGTTTTCCTAAAATTCAAATGTATCTTAAATCGAATAAGGACACAACATTCCTTTCATAACATATAATAAAAATTACAAAAATAGTATAAGTAGATTTAAATTTTTTGAGATGAAAATAAATAATTATAAACAATTATTAAAAACAGATTTTGATGATAAATATTCTCTAGTAAATATTATGTATAAAAAATCTCAGAGAAAATGAGATTGCAAAATTATCGCTTACGATAGGTCTGATATCCATCTTATGTATACGAACCAACAGTATATGGATTTAAATAATTTTATTGACTTCTTCCAGATTAAAAATCATTTTATTTATATATTATTATATTATATTATCATCCATTTGTTAGTTATATTTCATTTTCACGCACTATTTTGATATTAACTACTATGTGTTCTTAAGAAAAATTAGACGTATAAGTTCATGTTCTACTTCATATGTTACAATTAATTAATTTAAATAATTATATAAGTATAATAAATATCATATTTATTTGTTCAGTTGATGTATATAATCATCCTTTAATTAATATTATTTAAAATGAATCACATCACACGTAGAAGACGATAAATCGTACGTACACACGAGTGACGATATCATTCCCATAATTTTAGAATGGTATTGAAGTGGATGGTGTAAAATATTTACAAATTTTTAAAATATTATAATAATAATATATAGTCCTTATTTCCATCAATATACACATCCATGTAAGGTGGTGGTAAAAAACTGATTACACCGCAGTGTGGAGATGGTAAGACGTACGTACGCATGCATGGTGATATCAAATTTCATAGGATTTGAAGATGGTAAAATATGGTTGTTTCTTATTTATAATATCATATTAGTGTATTATTGATACTAATGTTATTAATTTATAAATAAACAGCTATTTAATTTGAATTATAATATGAAATATGTTTTAATGAATTAGTAGAAGTGATTACCTCTTCCTCGACCTACTTCCTCTAAATAAATTAGTCGAATACTACAGTTGACCATTGAAGATGACCAGAACCTCAATAATGAAAATATTGAAGTTGAGAAATAATCAGGGATGGGTATTTCCGATCATCAAGGTTCAAAATGATGTGAAGCGGTTAGGGAGGAGGTGACCTTTTATAATTAAGGCGAGGGGCAGTTTTGGAAACTCCAAAAATAATAATTTATAATACAATAAAACCCTACCCAGAATCTTCCAATGTGTACCAATTTCAATTATATTATGATATATATTCGTAATATCATCATCTAATAATTTTTTTATTAGTTATTTTTTCAATTTAAACCATATCTTTTTAATTGACCCTTAGTTATTCAATTTAATTTTAATTGTGGTAATTACATTCCAAATAATTTATGGCTATGAATATTTACTTATATAGTGATAATTAACGCTAAATGGGGTTTTAGTGACATTTTTTATATTATTATAATAACTTTGTTATTTTTAAATATTTTTCCATTTTTCAAATAATTTAATAAATTTTTATTTTATAAAATATCAATAGTGTCAATTTTAACAATTATTCATTTATTTGACTTAAAATAAAACCCACACAAAAGATAAATATGAAACAAAATTTTTAATACACTGATAAAATATTATAGTCACCATGAAAATTAATGGATAACATTGATTAGTTTTTCATATATTTCTTTTAAAAAAACTAAAAATCGTTTTTTATATATCAATTTATAAAATAATTTCTTCATCACTATAGTGTCATCATTAATGGGAATTATTTAATCTCAAAATATTATAAATAAATTTCAATGGTCTTGGTAATTATTTTATCTTTACCAAGAATATATAGAGTAAATATTAACTCATATTTATCCATATATTAAAATTAATATACATATATAAAATGAGAATATGAAATTTGGTAACTTTCATTAGTTTTTATTACATTCATGCCATATTCCTAGGTAATTGTCCATTAAGTTATTCCATTTCAAAAAATAGATGATAAAGGTTGAATTCAGTCATTTGATATGATTTTTATTGTTATTGAGGTAATTTTTATAATATTATTTTTACCCTTAATTACCCGATTTACCTTTAACCATGGTAATAAAAATAATTACCAAACATTCTATTCATAATATCCAAAAATAAAAGTAACCTATAAACATAATTTGGACCTACTGATTTCAAATATAGAATGAATTTTGAAAAATTTTAAATGAATAATTTGTAGTAATTAATTTAAAATTAATCCCATTGTTGATATGAGAAAATGGGTTTTGAAAGTTAAACCAGTGAAAACTATTAAAATGTTTTTACCCATGAATTCAATGTAAAATTAATGATAATGAAATAAATTATATTGAATGATAAAAATATATTCTATTTATACTTTAAAATCATTCAAATTTATAATTTATCCATATAAATTATCTCGAGGGAAAACGATGTTTTATATTAATATTTAGCATATTTTTACAATTCATCAAAACATGAATGTTATCAGAAAAATATCAAAAATTTATCCAAAGTAAATTTTAATATCCCGATAAAAAATAACATGACTATGTATTCATTTAAAAATTATTAATGTGTAAAAATATTAATTTAAAATGTGTTATCCATTCAAATGTGTAACATTAATCTTTAAAAAATATGCTTTTATACATCAAATTGGGTTTTATTCATACCCTTTGACTAAAATATCCATTGTATGAATATAAAAAATATTTATTTTAAGTATATAACATAGATATATCTCATTAATTTCATTACCAACTGTAATTAAAACAAAAATAAAAAATGTCTGATTGATTTATATTTCTCATAAATAATTGATAGCTATTGAATTCCTAATGAATTTTCATAAGTTAGTTATAATTTTTTATTATATCCTAAAATCTAGGATATAATGGAAATTTTATAATAATGGAATATAATGGTTTGTTTAACCTCACAATTGCATGTAAAGAAATCTACTTATGAATAAAAATTATTTAAAGAAAATATTTCATAAAACATAGAGGTGTTTCAGTAGATCTATGAACTAATGGTAGATCATTAAACATACATATGATATTTTAAATAATTGTATATTTATCAAATAATGGTATATCACAAAACTAATGGTAGAACTGTTAAATGATGATATATATATATGATGTAATAGTATATATATATATATATGATATTATCATAGATCTCCAATGATATATAACCAATCTAATAGTATATCAATTAAAAAACATTAATTCTCCAAAATAAATTTAGATCCATGGACAAACAATAGATCTATAAACTAATAGTTGACCGTTAAAAAAATGGTTAGTCACAAATGGTTTATATCTAATATAATGAAATATATCAGAACTAATTTTAGATCTACAAACATAGTTTTGATCGATTATAATATATCACTAAACTAATGGTATATCAGTAATCTAAATACACAACATTTATGAAATAGAAAATTATAAAAGCAAGAACTACAATAAATCTCTTTTTTCTAAATGATACTGTATTACACTTTTCCATTTCCTTTGATGAAAAATTGTTTTATATTCATAAATAATATAATTTATTGATGTTTTAAAATAGTTTATTCATATATTATTTTTCATTAAATTCTGTAGGCTTTTCTAATTTGTATACTACTTAGATTTGATGATATATGACATGACGGGATAATTAAATCCATATCAAATTCTAAAATTTATAAATATTGTCTTTACAAATCAACGATTCATTATTAATTCATTCCAAAATAATATATCATGATACTAGTGGTTTTATTGATTTTTTGGAGGATTCACGGAACCTTATTGAAGGAATCAGTTTATGTTCTCAATGTAGGTTGTTTATTTCCAATATGCTCTACAGATGTTTTTGGTGTTACATGTTTGTGTAATTCTTTATTCATCATAGTAAATTTTTCCTTTGTTTCTCACTATGAGTATCATGTAATATGGGTTTATTATATTTTATCCCTATGGGAATGAATTCATATTTATTAATAAAGTTAAATAAATTGTTCTAAATTAAATATAATGTGGATGGTGAATTGGAAGAATGATCTAACATATTTGTTGTAATTGCTTTCATGTAGTGAAATGTATGGGAAAAAAGCGCACTAAAAATTATGGTTATTATGGGTTTTTTTTGCGGTTATGAGGCGTATTATTGGATGCATGTTGTGTTGTTGTTGAAAACACTTAAAATGGAATTTCATAATCATGTATACTAGGTTATGAATTTTAAATCAAAGGATTTTCATTTTTCCTATTATTAATACCTTAAAATAAAGAAGTGGAATTGAATTAAATAAACTATTTAGATTAAGAAAATTTTGTGTCTCGTGTGGAAGGGGTTTTTGGAAGGGGATATTTTTGTGGCCAAGTTGTGTTGATGTGATTCATGGGTAGTGTCAATTCATGATGTGTGTGTAGCAGGGATGTGATGGTGGTTGTATTGAAATTGTGTAGTGGGTCTGGAAAAGTGGATGTCAAAATATTAGTATATGGAAGATAGGATTTATGTTTTATTGATAGGATTTGTTATTCTTATGGCCCATGTAATAACGAAACTAAATTCATGATGATAATTTCAGAAGGGAAATATTAAAAATGGAATTAATGATGGAATGTGTGGATTAAATGGTTAATAAAGATATATAAATAAATGGAATGGAAAAACTAAACAATATTAATGTTTAAATGGAATGGGTTGGTAATATAATATATAGAAAATATATTAATTGGAATGAAATAATGAAAGTTGAAAAGTGGATTTTTATTTGTATCGTGCTATTTTTTTGTTGTAATTTTTTTTTGAAAATAGAAATGTGATGGGTTGTTCTATGATGGTTGATATTATTATTTTAAACCCATATAATTGGGCTTGTGTGTTTGATATTATATGAATACACAATTTATATATTTTTTAATTTCTATGTGCCCCAAAACCACATCAATCACCACGTCTCGACACCAATATATATATATATATATTTAGGGGATTTGTTTCTAAACTAAATTAATGGAGTATGGATGGATGGAAACATGATCATACCCACTCCATTTTCTATGTCATGAGAATGACATGCATGGGTTGTGATGGGTAGATGACAAATTTTCCAGCATCGAGATGTAATGTGATGAGATGTGATGACCCCAGATGTATTAAAGAAAAATGTGGTGAGATGGATTATGGTGGTGGTTACGCTTGGTAGTAGGATTTCATAATTATTATATCAATCATGTTCACTATACCCTTACATACTATATATGAGATGTGATTTGATGTGATGAACTAGGTGTCTTGAAGGTTACTATGATGTGATGTGATGTTTTGTGTGTTTGTAGGTGGTATGAGAAGTGATGTGATTTGATGTTATTCATAAGTGGTGGAAGTTACACGTCTTATGAAGGTCATATTCTTGTGTGGAAAATAATTCATAAAGTACTATGGGATTTCCATCATTAATATGCATCATAGTATGATATTGTTCAGTGAATAATTGTTTAGTGAGTGAGCTACAGATAAGATTCATTTGGTTAGTATAACTGTGTAGGTGTGGTTTACTATTACAATTTTCAAATGGGTGAATTATTATTCTAATTTAACATGTGTATTAAAGACTTTTGTTTTCTTACTAAGTATAATTATATAGACTTTTTACATATATGAAATTGTTTTTAGGATTACAGGAGGACATTATTAGCCATGTTGGTCTTTACTAGGTCAAACAATAGGACAATTGATCTGAAACTACATTTAGATTGCATTTGGGTATTTACAGTTGATGTTTTTCACTTTTATTAGTTCTTATACATGTATTAGGGTATTGTTTTGGTTATTTTATATCTAGTATTGGCGTTTTATTAGGTTCAATCAAATCTCTGAATCCTATTTCTATTATAGAGGATAATTTTCTCTCATACATGATAATTTTATACACTTGATTCTAATACCCAACCCGAGGCCTATTGGAAGTAGAAATAAGGGGTCCTTACTTATCTCCCATTATCATGGTATCATTGGAGGGAAGGGGTCATAACATAGTGGTATCATAGGATGATGGTTTGTATATTTGATAGAGTTTGGAGAATGGTATAGTGATAACTTCATGGGATGAAAATGGGAAAAGTATAATTGACCTTGGTTCATGACATAGGCCTTACAGACATGCTAGGGGATGAGATTTTTAGTGCACCCATGATCATTTGTATAGACTCTCAACCTAATTTATAACCATGTGAGGTGGAAATGCTTATAGAGTATACACTAGGGAGAGGTACATGATTATTTATTACTTGTTTATTTGTTTGAATTGGACATTTTTGGATATAAGAATAAAGAAATATGTTAATATGAATTAAGTAAAACCTAATAAAATTAAACTATACCAACCTAATGAAATATATGTCTACTTATCATCTATGGATCTTTTTCATTTATCATGTGCAGCTCAGATAGTGTATTTTCTTCTGGCTAACCTAGTTTTCACTAAAGGGTTGATTTAGTTGTGGAAGATGATTAGTTGAAGAGGATGTTGTGGGATTTATATAAGAAAAGGTAGTAGGCATATAACCTAATGAGATAAGTTGTTTTATGTTTAGTCAGAAAATAGGAAGTACCTCACCCTCAGTGGCCACTAATTGAGAATGGCCATTTAGGTGGACGTCAGACCAACTGTATAAGAATTCGGAAAGGTTAGTTGCAGGTAGTAGAGGCAGCCGCAATCGTGGGGTCATAGATCAATTGAGTTATTCTTAGTTTATCATATATATATTTTTGTGTGTTTTTTTATTTTAGGGAATCACAATCCTTTGTTTCAACCTATCTATTCTATGAAATGGGACTATAAGTTGAATGGTTTCACATGGCCATGGTGTTCACTACCCCATCAGAGCCCATAATAGCTTGTGTGATGTGTGTGTGTGGGGGGGGGGGTTAGAGTGATGATAAGTTCACATTAATCCCATTTATTTATTTTCATTATTAATATGTAGCTGAAAAATGTTATTATCGGTACATATTAGTTTTATTCTATGTATGAAGTTATAGACTACTTTCATAAGTGATTCGTTTTCATAATTGTAGATGACCAATGTGTGGTTGAATTTTTTTAGAGAGGTTTTCTTGTGGGTATTCATCATGTGGATTCTCTTATTTTTATGATGGAATATATATCAATTGATTTAATGAAAAATATGGTAAATAAGTCTCCAATGGTTTCCATGTAATTTTGTAAAGTTTTCCCTTAGGTGGTTTTGGAACTACCCCCTCGACGGGACGTTAAGTTTTAGATAGACTTTCAACATAGATCTACTTAAATTTTTATGGACCTTTATTCGATGAAATCTTATGAGTTATAGTAGTTCTTAATTCAAATAGATCACTTGATGCATAGGGGTTTCATTTGAACTTGTGTGACACCATGGGGTGACCCAGTGTAATTCAAAAGTAAGGGGGAATATAGTCTATGGTAGTTCATAGTGTAATGTATGTTTAACCATGTGATTATCATGAATTTCTATCCTCTAATAAGTATTGATGTTATTTTATACATGTTGAGGTGGCTAGTTAGTTCTTTATGAAATATCTATGGTCTATATATCACTAGTAGATGGTGAAAGATATAGTTATATTTAATATAGCATTCAAATATAAGTATCAAGAATTTTATATCATGGATATTCAATTTGGTTTCACTTATACAAAGTATGTATTAATGGGGCCCATGAACGCTATGTTTTGAAAATTCATAGATGAGTTCATTGATTTTTTCATCATCTAAATTATCATATACAAAAATTATAGGTGGGGATGTAAATATAAGCATGTTAAATATCTAATATAGGATATTAATGACTACCAACTATATAGAAATTTTACCAAGTAAACGTTTTAGAGAATACAGGTGAATTCAGTCATGAAAGTGAAGTATTTGTAGACCTATCGATTATCATGACATTTGTTTATTGGAAGAATCCAAGAAAATGGAAGTGGTTTGTATAAACCATGGTCTCAGAAGATATTATCATATGGGTTTTCCCAATTACTCTTTTGTTGTATTCCAATTCAATGACTTGAAGATGAAAGACTAATATTTTCTATGGAAAGATCAATGCCAGACAAGATTTGGTTATCTAAATGGGATGTTGTTTAGTTCTCCAGTGCTTTAATGGAATAAGAAGGGTATGATGTTTTATGTTTTTTGGTTACTTATTGGGATGGGGATGTGATTTTATTCAGAAGATGTTGGAGATAATTTATGGCTCTAGTTAGTTACATCCCCATGAATGCACCTATGCAACCCATGACCTAGATCTAGAAGGGGTTGTGTTTTCTCAGATGTTTTAGTATCATTACCTCACCGAAAAGTGATTTTTGGTCTTCAATTATCACAAGAGAATGATTCATATATATTAAATGCATTCACTAAATGAGTGAAAACTGATTTGGTTAATTATTCTTCCTAATTATGATTTTGATACCACCTATATCATAAAAAATTTAATATTTTTTAAGATTCTTTGACAAAAAGTGATAGCATGATTTTTTTTCTGGAGTCTGTGTACGGTTGGAGTGTAATGGAGGAGTTATAATCCATACACATTGAAACATAGGGGGTTGATGGAGTAGATTCCTGATTTAAAATGATTGGGTGGTATTCTATGATACAATAGATAAAGGAATATCATTGGGGTGTGTCATCTGAATATGTGATGTGTGATCATGTTGTCGATGATGATGCTCTAGAGGGATGGTCAAAGGAAGTTTGGAACTAGATAATGTTTCTTGGGAGGTCATTTTTTCCATTAGTGATGAGTGAGGGAGCCCTTAATAAGTTAAATAAATCACATTTCCTGGTAAACCAATGAGTATATAAGATGTACCAATGATAGATGATATAGATTTTGTGTCCTATGATAAAAGGATCAGTAGAGGATTTTGGTTCTTAGTGTCTATTTTTTCTGCTGTTAAATGATGAGAACTGTGTTACCTGTGGGTCATTTCACTCATAAAATACTCTAGAGATGAAATGGGATGAATTATCGATGTATTATTTCACTAGAATAACCTACACTCTAGGATGTTTTGATTATATTTGTGTAATAATTGACCGGTTGATGAAAGCGATACTCTTCTTAGAAATCAACGAGTTGTACACAATGCATTATTTGGAAAAGAGATATGTGGATGAGGTAGTGAGGCTACATGGAGAACCATTATCAATTTTCTCAAATTATGATAAAAAATTTACCTCAATAGTAATCAGGGTATTGCATCCTGTTTGTGGAAAATAGATGTGCCATGACGCTATTTTCATCCCACTTACAGACGGGCAGATAGAGTGGACTATCCAGATGCTTGAGGACTTGATTCAATTGTGTGTCTTGGAAATAAGAATATTTTTTGCATGAATCGTATAATTTGGTTATGTTTTCATATAATCAATACTATCAACCATCAATTGGAGCAGTCCCATTTAATGATTTTTATAGGAAACCATATTTTCCTCTATTGTTTATGGATGAGGCTGTGGAGTAAGTAGTTTTCATCATGATGTGGTTTAGAGAAATACAAAAAAAGGATCAGTCAGTTTGAGAGAAAATAAAAATTCGTTAGGTATGGAAGAAGTCTTATGTTGATCATATGAGGAGACCCTTAGAGTTTGATAATAGAGAACTCCTGCTCTTGAAATTTTTCCCACAATATGGGATGAGGGGTTTTAGTAAGTAGAGTAAGCTACTACCCTAGTTTTTTAAGCCCATAAGGTGTTGGGGTGTGTTGGTAAGGTGGTAACATATCAGAAATTCTTTCTGTACTGGACTAGATCCCTAACGTCTTCCTCATCTCCCATCTTCATTAGTATCACCATGATGACTCCAATATAATTGACATATGAGAGTGGGATATTAAGGATGAGGTGATGTTTTTGGAGTATGCAGTGTAGATCTAATATATTTGAGAGTTGGTGTTGTCAGGATGGACCATTCCTTTGTTTCATGTGAGGGGAAGGCATTGTGTTCTAGATGAGAGTACATGGAAACGTGATATGTAAATGTGTTCCCAGTACCGAGAGCTTTCTTTGAGTCATTTTATGTTTCTCCTTCCTTGTTGATAATTAATGTGATATTTTGATACTTTATTTTATATTACACACAATAATTTATTTATCTATAATGTTTTACACATATTCTAGAATATTAATAGGGGAGGACCAGATTATTAATCATGACACATTGTACTGTGTTGCAATTAAACCCCTGTGAGTGAGTCAGTGCCACCAAAATAGGATAATATATTGACATGGGAGATGGATTTTCTTGATTTTTATACTAGGGACCCTTATTTTTGTTGGGTGTGGTAGTTTATTTCTAGTTTTTTGGTCAGTGGTATTGGTTTAGATGTGAATATATCCTTTTGAGGTATATCGAGGGATGTTTTTTCAGACATTTTTCCTCTTTCCATTTAGGATGATTTCAAATTATCTAGGTTGAGAATAATTTGAGATGTATTTGAAGTAATGGTCTAGAACATACAACACTCTAAATTGTGGGAAATGTGGTTTTTCATGTGTCTTATGATGTTGCAGAAGATTATTGTGGATGAATGGATCAGTTTTGTGGTCTTTTGGATGAAAATGGGTGTTTTAGATAACTAAACTACATGTAGATATCTACACTAATGGTAGATCACTAAACTAATGATTGATCTATAAAATAATAGTGGATACAAAATAATATATATCTAAAATAATGGTATATAAATTATCTAATAGTGTATTTAGTAACAAAAGGTTTATTTTGAAACTATTGGTAGATCTCTGAACTAATGGTAGATCTATAAACTAACAATATATCTCTAAACCAATAGTAGATCACCAATGGTATATCATTGAACTAATGGTAGACCTCCGAACTAATGAGATATATTTTAAATAAGAATAGATATATAAAATAATGGTATATATAGGAACTAAAGGTAGATAACCCACAATATATCACTAATGTAATGGCATATTTCTAAAATAATGGTAGATTTGAACAAACGGTTGATCTCAAAATTAATGCTAGATAACTAATGGATGATCCCTAAATTAATGGATGATATCCAAAGTAAGGGTAGATATCTTAACTAATGGAAGATATCTAATGGTATATCACTAAAGAAATATTATATAACTGAACTAATGGTACATCACCAATGGTAGATCTATTGAAAATGTAGTTTTCTAGAAATTACATGTCTTCACTTTTTTGATATCCTTTTCATGTAAATTTTTATAATTATTTTTTTAATATAATATTTTTTTTCTTTTTTTAAAAATCTATTAATTTTCAAAAATGTATATAGATTTGTAAATTTTTACACTTCCTGGAATTGATGATATCCAACTGTAATGCTAAATTTAGACCATATAAATTCTTCCTAGTTTCATATCTTATCTTCCTAAAGTAATGATCCCTCGATAATTTCAAGATTTATTTCTCTTGTGATGAAAATTTCCTGAGGATTTCCCTTGGAGTGGTAGAACGATATTTTGAGTATTCGTTTGAGTTCTCTATATATGTGGTTTCGTTCTACACACACACACCCAATTTTTGGTGAAAATGTTTGTGTAAAGATCTGTTTTTGAAGTTAGGATTATCCATCATTTATCCTTTTGTGGATCATGTGATATGGGTATATTATTTCTGTTATTCCTATGGTGATAGTTGAATCCATCATAATAGTAATAACTTAATTAGATTACATTAAATTTAACGAGGAAAGGGAATATAAAGCATGATATTATGGATTTGTTTTTATTGTTTTAATGTTGTGAGTTGTATGGGCTAAATGCCCTCTGAAAATTGAGGGTGATGGGGTTCCATGCATGATATATTATGATGAAAATTTTGGAATTCATTATGTGAGTTTCTTGACCAGACATAAAATGTAATTTGATAATCACATGTACAAGTTTAATGAACAAGATTCCCAAAGATCGAATAGTTTATATGATAATTCCATTAAAAATAAAAAAGTGGGATTGAATGAAATACCTATTCATAATTGGGATAATTATATTTGTCGTATGGAACATGTTTTTGGAAGAGGATGTGAGTTGTGTCTTGGTTTATTAGTTGTGTGGAAAGTGGTTAGGTTATGATGCTGGTATAGATTGGTTGCGATGGTGGTTATAGTGTAGTTGTGAAATGGCTATGTAGAAGTGGATTTCGACCTATTGTTATGTGGATTATGGCCTTTCTATTTTTCTAATACGATGTGTTATACCAGTATCTTGAGTAGTTATGGAATTAATTTCATTGTAATGACTTCAAGTAGTCATTCTTAATAAATGAATTGATGAGGTAAATTTTGGAATAGACAATCAATATTGATATATGAACTAATCGAATGAAAATCATAAAATAATATTCATATTTTAATGGAATCAGTTGTTAATAGAGAATAATGAAAATGGATTAATGATAACCAAGTACTGAAATTTTAAGAGTGGATTGTGCTTTATTGACTGTGTTGTTATTTGGTGAATTTTTAGGAAACATCAAAGAGAAGGAATTTTGTGGTTTAGTTTATAATATTTTGGTTACTCCATAGGATTGGGATCTTATGTTTTACATTGTATATATGCCATTTGTTTTATTGTGATTGTTTATAAACACAACACTCATGTTGAGAACCATGTTTCGAAACCAATATTAATATATATTGAGGGTGTTTCACATCATCAAACTATGAGTATGGATGGGTTGATACTTTCTCCCTATTGCATTCATTGAGAAGTACATGCATGGGTTGTGATATCCAGATGTCAAAAGCATCATTTTCAAGTGGTGATTTGATGAGATGTAATGGACCAGTTTGATTTGGTAAAAATGTATTTAGATGTGTTACACAAATGTTGACTTCTTTAATTTTCATAATAATATAACATATCGATTATGAGATGTGATGTAGTATGATGTCCCATGTTTTATAGTGAAAGATGAGATATCATAGGTATCTGATGGCGGGATGTGATATGATGTAATGTGATGATATTCCGAAGAGGTGGGAGAACAATTCAATATGACATTCGGGTGTGAGTGAAGAAAACATCAGTGGGAAATTAGTTTGGGGTATCCATAATTGAGATGCTTCATATTATGTTATTTTACATGTATGGGTTTTTTTGAGTAATATATGGTTATGATGAGTTTAGATAGTATACATGTTGATGTTCTGTTTGATTCAAAATTTCTATAATTGGTGAATTAGTATGATCTTATAAACTGTGTCTGAGAAATTGTTTTTCCTAATGAAGATACTTGTATTGTCACCCTATGGATATAAATTTTTTTCCATGTTTTTGGGAAGAATTCATGTACTGTGTTAGACATTAATAGATCAGGACATTAGATTTTTCATTTTTTCCCATTTGCGTGATAGATATTGGTTTTCCTACTATGAATACTTGTATGAATTGTGGGATGGTTTTTTTCTGTTATATTTTGGTGTCAAGTTTTTTATGGATATTCCATCTTATCATCCCATCTTATTTATATTATATAATACAATTCCTCTCAGACATGATATTTTTATAACCTCCGTGCCAGTTGACAACTTGGGGCCTACAAGAGGTGGGAAATCAAGGGAATTATCTATCTCCCATTATTTTTTGAATACTTAACTATAGGGGTCATGAAATTCATGGGATTTATACACACCACACAAATTAATCAAGTGGTGAATATGAACTTTGTCCCAACATGATAAAATTTTGATAAAGAATCCCTTATATTAAGACATGTCTTCTTTAATACATGTTTGATCATATTATAATATAAATATAGGTTTGTTATAAATTTATTTTATAACCATATATATAAACCTATATATCATAATATTTATGATTAATTATGTCCTTTTATTGCACATTTTTTAATAATTCCTTGTTAAAATAATGTTTCTTATAATAACTACCTTTTCATATATGTTTTGGTTTTTTATTTTTTATTGTTTTACATTGATTTTGGTTCCATAATCTCTATAATTTTATACATTATAAAAATGTCCTATTAATTTGTTATATATTTATTTGAAATAATCCATTAAATTTATAGATCGAAAATAAATTATATCATTCATATATATGGTAGGTCATACGTACAGACGTATTTTGTTTCCATTTTCTCGACGAATAAAATCCAATAAGGTTAAATAGTAAATTACCTTTCCATAATAATTTTTATATCATATATATAATATATATTCATGTAATATTTTATTATTACCATCCATTTAAATATATAATTAAAAATTTATCACATTTATTTTGGGTGGTGGTAGTCCACATGGATGCACGAATGATGTTATCATTTCCAAGTGGATAAAAATATATGAAGATATATGGGATATTATAATTTATAAAGAATACATATTTCATAAATATTTTCTATATACTATAAATCCATCATGGTATTCACCTCTTAAAGGTGGATATGGAAAATTAATTATATATGCTCACGATGTGGTAGTCCTACGTTCACCAGATCAACAGAATCATTACACATTTTATGTAAGGTAAAATAGACATAGTACATTCCATTAAAATAATAAAATAGCATTATATTTTATATATTGATTTTTTTTTATGAAAATGGTTTAATTTTTTTGAATTAGTTAGAGGATGAAACAAAATAAATACAAATGGTTAAGGACTATATGTGCTCTTCAGACATCCACTCTCGTTTTACACCGAATGCCTTTGTAGTAGAGTTTGCTAATAAAATTAAGACCTCTTGTATGTGGATAGAGAAGTGTGTATTTGATATAAGAATATATTTTATGATTAAAATGGTTTTATAATTGGGTATATGAGAAGAGATGGGGTCCCCTTTTATAATTCTCAGAAAGGACACACATATTACTTTTGTAAACCAAAAGATTTACCCACGTTTTAAACCTACAAAAGGAACTAAAATGTCTCATTATTGAACCATAGACAAGATAGTGTAATTATAGGTCCAAAATGGGATTTGTGAATGTTTATAGGTTAATTTACTCCTTATTATATTAGTTTAAACCCTAAGTGAACAAGTTTTAACCACAACCATATTTATTATTATGTAATATTTTTACAATTAATTTTAAAAAACTATTTTGAAAATATTATATAACATAAAATATTCTTATTCAAAATATATAAGTCATTTATCCAAATTACATTCAATAATTGGATATTTTTACTTTCAAATAAAACATACTTATGCGATAAGAACAGTTTTTCCCTGACAAAAAATTTGTAAATATAGAAAATATTAACATCAAATTTAAATATTTAATTGATTAAAATTACTAAAATTGGACTAAATAATATATATTTTATTTATTTAAATTTTTGAAACAACTAACAATAAAATATACCATTTAATTTCTTTAAATATAGAGCTAGATTTAAATGAAAATCATAAATTTTTCATAATTCATCAAAAAAGGAATAATTAGAGAAAAGCATCAAGAATTATCTAAAAACAATGTTTTGACATCTAGATTACAAAATTAATGTAATTTTATATCAACTATATATTATAAATTTCTCAAAAAATTCTTTTATTATTTTTGTGAAAAAATATATACAAATATTTTTTAGAAAATAATATTTTGAAAACATATACTCATGTTACTAAAAATTATATACTTGTTCAAAAATATAATTTCATTAAATAAAAAAATTATAAATATTTATTAAAATTTTGGCAATCCATGTTCATTCATCAATTTTTATTGTAATTATTATAGTTTTTAATATTAAGTAATTATATTAACAGTATATTATAGTTAGTTGAAATTGGGTGTTGTGCGTAACCGAAGATATTGATTAAATTAAATTTATATGTTTTTTCCTAAAACACACTATGTTTACGTTATACTGAAATTAAAATTATTTTTTCACTCGAAATTCATCACGTAGATTTTAAAAAATAATGATACTTTTATTTCATTATATCCCTAGGTTCCTCCGTAGTTTCTTCAAATGAATGGCGTCTCCACAAAACCTTTCCAGGATCTATGGTCTTGTTTTAATGAATTTTAAAACAATAATTCAAAATATCCAATATGTGATATTTATATTAAAGATAATATTCTATTTTAATGACATATATGTTAAATAAATTTCAAAGAACCGGTATATGATTTCTTAGGATATATATATGGAACACATCAGGGACCTGAAAGAGGTTTGGTGTAAACAATAATTGATAAGATATTGTCCCAATACGATCATGAATTTTAAGGAGACTGGTATACCTATTTTATCAGTATCCCTTATTTCGTAATATAATTACTTTATTCTATGGATAAATTATTAGAAACACATTTTTTCAACTTAACGTTATGGATCATAATGACAATTGTTAGGATACATTTTCTACAGACATTATGCTACCGTTTTTTGTTACTTTATGATCATAATATTATTGAAGATATATTTAGTTATCTGGAATCCAAATATATTCCTTTCTATAATGTCATAAAAAAATTGAATTTGTATAATTTTTTCCAAAGAGTGATTCAAAAGGTTCTATTTAAATTCATGAATAAAATCTATTATTGAAAAAAAACTAAAATATATGTTCTTTTTGATCCTAGACACCTTTGACTTACTTGGAAGAAGATATCAACATGTTATATAAGGTTTATATGGTTCTATGATACATAAAATCTGAATAATGATTATAGGATGCGAAAAAACTTATCTCTATATCATGAGCCAACTAAAGGTATCACAAAAACATTAATGAAAAACTCAGATCTTAACCATATACCATAAAAATGGAAATCTGTAGATCATTTCCCCTTCATTAATTTATATTTCAGAAATAGAATCAACAAATAACACTTCAAAAATATAAATTAAGTTTAAAGTCATTTAATGGTGATCGAATACAACCCATATATCATAGGGCCCTTGGATTGGATGATAAAATCCATGGTGATGTCTATCCATTTCAATTTTTGTACTGATAATGTTTGTTACATCCCCTTAGAATTTATTCTTCAACACTTAACTTATTATCATACCACGAACTAAGACACAAACACATAAATATCTCCCTTTACTCCATCCCACCAGAAATAATCTTTCATATCACTATACATATTTATATTTCCCAAATTAATAAGTAATGAAGAAATATGAGATTACTCTATCTTTATTTTTTA
Organism: Viscum album; assembly: GCA_963277665.1. NCBI lineage: Eukaryota > Viridiplantae > Streptophyta > Magnoliopsida > Santalales > Viscaceae > Viscum > Viscum album. The sequence continues at coordinate 844,217,653 of OY728159.1, forward strand.
AAATATTTTATCGGTGGAACCCGCATTCCATCCATGAACCTTATCATTAAATATTATAGCCGATTACACCTGAAAACATTTCTGACCTTCATATAAATATCTATGTCATCCTTCTTCTCTTTCATAATCTCTACTTTGATTGATAAGTTAACGGTAATTTATGAATGAAATGATTTATCCACTTCCTTATTGATTTCCATTACCATACATTTCAATTTCAAAAGTTGTTTTTTTATCCTCATCTTACGTAATCTAATATAATTCTTTTTGACTCAAATAATAAACCACCTAATTCTTTTTCACGGGTCAGTAATGTATCGATCATTTATATTCATTAATTAGTTCTCAACATCTTCTTCAATATATATTGAAATCATTCTATGTGAATAACAATATTAAAAATTTATGATTATTATAAATATTAAAACATTATTTATATATATAATTCAACCACATATTTAATAAAACATTATGACAACTAGCTCCAAATATTGAGTTCTGTAATCCTTTTAATGAGCATTCAATTTTCAAAAGGAATAACCTGTAACCATATCATCTTTAAATCTCATGGTAATCTCAGTGATAAAAAAATAATCAAAAAAATAAAATTATCTTTATATATCACATCATTTCAAAAAAACATTCCTCAATATCTAATAAATAATGTAACACATCTTTTGGAATTACACCCTTATAACCATTCAGTTGGTAGTTTAATCCCCATGCCCTTTCTTGAAGTGAAATGTTTAATTTTTTTCTAAAATAATAAAAATATAATTCTTATAATATATATAGAAACATGATGAAAATATTTCAAAACAATGTTAATCATTGAATATTTTCATGAACCCATCCAGGATTCCGTCTGACCTAATACCCAACTTATTCTGAGATATGGCATGAGATGAATTCTCTATCCTCACAGACTAGGGACTAGCACATAGAATCAAAGTTAACAAAAAATGAGGAAAGACACTTCTCAATAATAACTTGGATCATATAAACTTACAAGATCATGGATCCCAACAAATAAAAAATGAAAATATATAAATTCATGAACATAATAAGGGTTTAACCATAACTGAATGAAATAAAAACTAAAAATAAAACTAGAACCAATGAGCCAATCCTCCAAGATCATCATGTAACAACTAGGTCTCCATAATTAAAAAAATCCCACTCAAAAGACACAACCAAAATAAAAACCATAAATTGAAAAATAGGTTATTTCTATCGATGCCAAGTGGAAAAAAAATTGTGTGATCATAAAAAACACAATAGGTAAGCATCAATGAGTCCCTATACTTCCTTTCCAAAAACATTTCATAAACACTAGTTTTAAATAAGGTAATGAAATTAATGAATTTTCATTTTCAGTAATTAAATACAACATTCCAGGAAAACCCATTATATGATCAAAAAACACTAATTGCCTTTTGAAAATTGTTTTCCACTTCAAATAAAATTTTCAAACAAAATCCCACACAGAAATCCATACAAGGTGAAAAAATCATCTATAATAAATGTACAAAAAACAGAACTAGAATGAAGAAACTACAATGGATAAAATAAAATGTGAAATAATAATAAAATACAAACATACAAATAAAAATCTCAATAATTTCTTAAACATCTCTAGAATAATTCTCATGATGTACATTGTAACGTCTCAATTCAGGGTGCCACACAACAGGTGCCTTGAATTCGGTTGGTCACATGTCCTCAAATGCATTTCCCCAAATTCTAGAGGCTTCTAACTCGAATCTAGGGCCAATGTCTAATAGTATTGAAGCAATTCCCTAATTTTTCAATGTGTAGCACAGCAGAAAAAGACAAACATACCAAAAGTGGAAGCTGTAAACATTACAAATATGAATGGAAAATAGTACTGAAGAAAAGTATAACCAACAGTCATTTATATACGACGATGCAATATATCATATTTATAATAAATCAGTAAAAAGAGGATACATAGGAATCAAATACAATATAGTACAAAGTACCAAGTACAACACAACAAAATAAAATAGTGCAACAAGAACTCAGCAGCATCGCAAGCCTAAGATCGGTCCCATTCTCTTCTACTCCACTAAAGAAATCAATTACATATATAGGGTATATTTCCTTTATCGACACCTACAAAAATATAATCTGTTTGGGACCACGACATGACCCAAATAAGGTGTGATAAATAAATACCAGTAGGCAACCACCAAAGGCCCGTGCCCAGCTGACAGTGAAAATTTTCAAGAGTAGTGTGCAATAATAAAATATATTAAAATAGGAAATACTCAAAAGTAAATATTCCTATCAATTAAATGCCATTTAATAATTATTTAACAATCCCAATCTTGTTCTTTAGTTTTATAGGTACAACATATGAAATCACCACAGCGAATATTCAACGTAACAGTGTCCTTAGACATTTGAATCCTTACCCTCAGGGGAACAGAATCGAAACTCTCAGGTAACTTCCCTCATGTATAATGAATATTCCCCTTAGGTATAATAGATATTTCCCTCAGGCCCAGAAGGTGCTGCCCACAGGCATAAGAAATTTTTCCCTCAGGCTATACCAAAACTTGCCCTGAGGGGATACAAAACACTACCCTCGGGCTAAATAAAATACTTCCCTCAGGCCTCCCATAAGAAAATAAAGTAACCAGGCCAAGCCCATTGAACAAACAAAAAATTATATATTTTTCCCCTCAATAAACTCAATTCATGTTTATAATCACGACATACCCATGGGTATCCTGGCCAAATGGTTAAACAAGGGAAACACACACACAGGGAGGCCCTAGATCAAGTCAACGATCCCAAAACAAATTTTATACTTGTATGTTACATTATCTATGAAATTTTAGATATCTTAATAGCTATGGCCTCACCCATATGCCACCCCAAACATGGGCGCATTGCACAATGGTACACAAAATCAACTCAACACTTGAAAATAAACACCAATTCACCTACCTTTATCTCCTCTAATTGATATATGCAAACGACGCCTCCCAAAACAACCGAAAAGGATGTAGATCTGGGATAAACATTTATCCATTCAGACTCAAATAACATTACATAGGATATGAATTGGAATGAGAGGTTCAAGAAGAGATATTATCTCACCCACGCGGTTCAAACGAGATCAGAAGCTAAGGAATCAGAGTCCCTGTGTTTGGTCAGGACCTCTTCCAAGATTCAGCCTTCTCTATTATGTATCTCGGGCGTTCTATGCTTCCTAGGTCAAAAGAGGAGGCTACTGTAGGTATTAATCTAAAAACATAACTACACGGTGTGTACTCTCATGTAAACGATGTGTAATTTCTTTATAACTGTTGATTTGAAAAAACTTTCCACTGCCTTACTATTTATCTGCCGACTGATTACATGATGTGTAATACTCAGTACATGGAATGTACTGTCATACTGCTGGTAGAAACTCTCCTCACAATACTATTAACCTACTAACTGATTACATGGCATGTATACACTAAGTACATGGTGTGTAGTCAGTTTTTACACCCTTCATCGCCGACAGTCCTACACACCTTGTATACTCATCCCATACGGCCAAAGTACAAGACGTGTGGAAAACTAAAAGGCATGTACCAAAATATTTTTTGGATTTTCCCCAATTTTTCCATATTTTCTCAAAAAAACTTAAGGAAAAAAGGGTAAGTAGAAACCCATAACTCTTGGATAAGAAACGGGTTCTTACAAACATCCCCCTAAAAGAAATTCATCCCTCAATTTCCTTTCCAAGGGTGGTGAAGATAAAACTATGAACAACTCTAGTAACTGATCACGTATGTCGGGCTCTCCCTCCAAGTTTTCATCATGCACTTAGCATTGATACCATAGCACTGGTATGAGAGTAATTAACCGGCCTTGACGAACCTTCATGCTCCCATCAACAATACAAATCGGATGATCCTCCATGGATGCATCTCCCTGAAGTTCAACCTCCTTGGGCTGAAATACGTGGGATGGGTCTGAGTGATAACAGTGTAGCTGAGACACATGGAAGATGTTGTGCATGGCCAGGTACCTATGTGGTAACTGCAACTGATAGAAAGCCGACCTAACTCTCTATAGAATTTCAAACTACCCCACATACCTTGGTGAATGTTTACCCTATCTCCCAATCCAACTGTTTCCCAACCTCGGTGAAACATGGAAGAAAACCTGATCCCCGGCCGTGAACTCCATTGGTCGTCTATGGTGATCAAAATAAGTCTTCTGAAAAGACTATGCAGTAGCCATTCATTTCTGAATCAAACGAACATACTCTTAAGTCTCTTACACAAGACATGGTCCTAATAAAGCTGCATCCCCTACCTCTAACCAGCACAAGGGTGATCGACATGGCCTACCATATAAAGCCTCATAAGGTTCCATTTAAAAAGTTTCCTTAGTACTATTATTATATGGAAAGTCAAACACGGGTTTGTGATTCTCCCATGAGCCCCTAATGTCCAGGACACATGCACACAGCATGTCCTCTAGCACATGTATTGTATGCTCAGGAAACCCATTGGTCTGAGCGTAGTAAGTTGTGCTCAGAAGCACCTGTGTACCATGTGCCCTCTATAAAATCTTCCAGAGACGAGATGTAAAATTGACATCCCTATCTGAAATGATAGAACAAGGGACCCCATGAAGACGTACTACCTCTCAGATATACAACTTTCTGAACTCTTCAACACTAAAGGTCTCCTTGATCATCAAAAAGCAAGTTGACTTCGTAAGTCTGTCCACAACACCCCACACAACATCATTGCCTTGAGGTAACCTTAGCAAATTGATCCCTAAGTCCATCATGAAATAATCCCATTTCTACTTTGGAATGGGTAACTGCAGTAATAGACCGGATGGCATCTGATACTCCACCATCACCAGCTGACAGGTGGTACATCTCACAACAAAACCAGCTACCTCTCTTTTCCTACCGGGCCTCCAATACTGACGTCTCAAGTCACGATACATTTTTTTAACTCCATCATGCACTGCCCAAGATGAATCATGATATTCCCACATCAAATCTTCATGTATAACCAATATAACCCACACTTGTCCATGGATACACAGTACCTCATCATCGCCTATCATCCAACCCGGAGGAGGGTCCTCACTTTACACCGCCTCTCGTAAAACTAGGCCTTTTGAATATGATAGTTGTCTCATCCTCACTCTATCCAGGAGGGTAGAAGTCACAGATAAGTATGAAAGATAATTTCTCCCCTGACTATCATGCACATCCAAATAGATCTCAGCGAACAAAGCCATAAGCTGTCACTCACCACTGGCCTCATGCAATGCTTGTATCTAAGTCATCTTACTCAGTGCAACAGCTACTGCATTACTCTTACCATGTTTATAGGAAAGCTAGATATCGAACGACTGAAGGTATTAAACCCAACTTCGCTCTCATAAATTCAAGTCACACTAGGTAATGATGTATTTAAGACTTTTTTGGTCCATAAACACCACAAAATGTTCTCCCAGGAGATTATGTCTCCAACAGCGTAACACAATAACAACTAAAGCCAACTCGAGATCATGCATCAGGTAATTTCTCTCATGTGGCCTCAACTGCTGAGACCCATACGCAATTACTTAGTTTCCCTACATTAGCACTAATCCCAGTCCAGTACTTGATGCATCAGAGTAAACAATATTTCTCTTCCCTTGCTCTCGAAGTATCAGGACTGGTGATGATGCAACCTTCCCTTCAGATACTGAAAGTCTATCTCGCAATCTTCTGACCAAATGAACTTCATACCCTTCATAGCCAAATCCATCAACAGAGCTTCTAAGTGGGAGAAGTCCTGTATAAATCACCTTTAGTAACTATCCATCCCCATGAAACGCTGTATCTCAAACACGTTCTTAGGATGCTCCCATGAAACTACTGTTCTAACTTTCTCTAGGTCTACTCAATCTCCTAACTCAGAGATAATATGACCTAGGAAGTGAATCTGGGTCATCCAAAATTGGTACTTTGAGAGTTTAGCATATAAATGATGCTCTATTTGTGTACTCAGTATGATCTCAATATGGGTGGCATGGTCCTGTCGAGTGTGAGAGTACACAAAGATATCTCCCATGAAGACTACCATGAATGAATCCAGATATGGGTTGAACACACGATTCATCAGAGCCATGAAAACCGATGGTGCGTTCATGAGTCCAAAAAGCATGACCAAGTACTCATATAGGCCATATCTACTCCGAAAAGCTGTAAGCGTTATGTACTATTGTCTAACACGCAACTAATGATTTTCAGATCTTATGTCAATCATAGGGAACACTCATGATCCTTAAAGTTGATCAAAAATATCGTCAATCCTCGGTAAGGGATATCAGTTCTTAACCGTCAACTGGTTCAGTTTCCGATAATCCACGCAGAGACTGAGGGTACTGTCCGCCATCTTCACAAATAGGACAGGTGAGCCCCAAGGAGAAGTACTGGGTTGGATGAAACCCTTTTCATTCAAATCATCTAACTATCTCTTGATCTCCTAAAACTCTGGTGTATCCATCCTATAATGAGGAATGGACTTCGGTGCCACTCCTGGAATGATCATAATAGAAAAATCCACCTCTCTCTTGAGAGGTAGACCAGATGTGTCGTCCAAGAAGACATCCCTAAAACAATCAACCACTGGAGTAAAATCCTTTTAACAAGTTCCCTGGTCATCTAGATAAAAATTCAAAATCTGGTTTGTCACTCCACCTCTCCCACAATGCACTCATCGAGCTCAACTCTCCTGGACATCTCATTCTCCCTTAAATAGAAACTCTCCACACTCTAGTGACGTGAAACTCACCCTACGATGATAGAAATCCAGAAGGTATGGAAAGGGTACCATCCAGTCCATATCAAGAATTATATCGTAGCCCGTAATCTCTAAGACATAGAGGTCCTGCAAAAAATGACATACACCAACCTCTATGGGGAACTCCTTGCACTGACGCACACCTGCCATACAAATCCCCAACGGAGTGTCTAGATTCATGATATCAGAATAAGAAGAAACATAGAGCCCAATGCTCTCCAAAACTAGAATATATTTAAAGCTATGTGTAGCACCAGTATTGAAAAGTACAGAAGATAAAACAGAAGAAAATAGAATAGTACCTTTGACAGTGGAAGGTCCAAGATCCTGCTCAGGTTGAGTATGTTGCACTACATATGTCTGCCCAGTGTTGTGGCCCTGAGACACAGTCTGGGTACCTTGAGCTTACCCACCCTATTATCTCTGAGATCCTGGTGTCTGGCGACCCCGACCATGACCACCACCTCGGCATGAACGCCCTGACATATTCTATTTCCCTGATTGGTAAGAAGCTTTTGGCCCTGCTCCTGCACAAGGATTCTGCACAAAACCCCTCTCACAAGCCACCAGTGGTAATTCCCTACAAAAATGCTAGAGATGGACCACCTTGCCATAAGCTCGGCACTCCACTGGGTCATGTGGACACTGAGGTCTCTTTTTCCCCTCTTTACCACACTGGTAGCATATTACCTTGCAACCTGATGAATTATTATGGACAGTACTATCACCGTGAGAGAAATCCATCTGTGTCTACCTCTTGCCATCAGAAATTGTACAAGAGACTTGTGTCGAACCGCCCTGGTTTGCACCACTAGCTTCCCATAGGTTCAGCTCAGTAATCCGTGCCTGGTTGACAATAACATGCACTTTAAGAAACCTAAAATCATTCACCAGAACTTTGATGTCGTATCAAATACCATCCTCAAAGTGTCTCTCCCTCAATGTCTCATCACCCAACAGAATAGGTGAAAAACATTGTAGCTTGATGAAGAAGGCAGAATAATCCATTACTAACATGGCTCCTTCTAGTAGATTCATGAACTCTTGAGCTCGATCTTCCCTTATCATCTCCGGAAAGAAAATGTCATACAAGACTAGCTAAAAATCATCCTATGCCATGTCTTGGTGATGCTATGTTTTTGTGGTAACATCCCACCATATCTTGGTGGAATCACACATTATATAAGTATTGAGCATGAAACTCCTCCCTGGAGGCATCTCACGGTGCTCGAAGATAGTATGTGATGAATCCAATTATAACTCTACAGCCTGTGGTCCGCTATACCCTGAAAATATAGGTGGATGAAGATACTGGAATATACATGTCTGCTCATCCAAAGATGTAGCATCCTGCGGCGCTCCCTGGAAGGTCTGCATGAACCGCATGAATCCCTCACGAAATTGCACATGCGCTCCTGCGTCCGGTATAACGACTGGTTTCATATATTTCTCTGTTGGAGGATCCATCGATAGCCCATGGCCTACCATCTTTGGAGTATAATCATTTATGCTCTCTTGGTGGACAACTTGTGGTCGTCTCAGAAGCATGACTCTACAAGGTCAAATAGACGCCTTAGTTTAAGATAATCAAGGTATAAGAACTGGAAACATAATAAAGGAACCGAAAAAAGAAAACATTCATGTTTTACAAAACAATACTACATAGAATGTATAGTAACAACATGGAATTTTCCCTTATGTCTTTTACAAGGGCGTGTAGTTTTTCTAGAACTGGTCATGTAACACCCCAAACACATGGCTCCCTTTTGAACAAGACCACACAACGTGTATAAATTCTACCTGGCATGTACCATTAATCCTTTACATGGTCGTGTTATAATGCGGGTCTGGGAGTTTCTCAACCCTCAGTTCACAACATGTTACACCCGCACATGGCGTGTACACCACTCCATCTCCTTAGCCACACAGCCAAGTCTACATGGTCTCCTCATCGGTCCAGACTACATGGTGGGTCTTATAGGTACACGACATGTGCTAAATGAGCTATGCCAACCCGTCTTGTTTGAGACATGGCCGGATACATGGCTCACACTACACAATGTGTTCTAGATAGACACGACATGTACAAGAAATGATAACATCGACCAGTGTTGTCAGTTACATGGACGGTTTCCCAGATTAAACTACACAGCGTGTTCGGTCATGACACAGCATGTTTAAGTGAAGGTTTCTCCATCTGTGTTGTCAGTCACATGGGTAGACACAGGGTCAACATGACATTGTGTGTACGACTGGTACATGCTGTGTTCCATCTAGAGTTTTCCCATCTCGTGTTTCTACCAACATGGCCTATGACATGGTTAGCAATTACATAGTGTGCGCGCATCGTACATGGTGTGTGCTTAATTTTTTTTTATTTCGTCCCAAAAAGAAGAGTACACGGCGTCTGTTCATAGAACCACACGCCATTTCCGGACTACAGAAACTACCCCAGATCCTCTTTTCCCTTTAATTTCAAGCATTAGTATGCCAGAGTTCGATCCTGGGTGGCCCATACTCTACGCGAATCAAAGATGAACACATGACCATTCACGTTATTGTAAAAAACACAACAAAGGATGGATCATGATCCACTATCTTCCGGTCCCAGAGATCCCATACTTCTCAGGAACAAAAGTTGAGCATCCATAAACCCAACCATTACATGTACCAATACCCTATCAATAGTAGGCGTATCTAACAAGGTACATATCACAACAACATGCATTTTCTAGCACATCATCTATCACAACAACATGAAATTTCTAACGCACCTACATGAAATGGAAACTATGAATGTCATGTGATTCTAACAATTTCCTAAATGATGCTTGAGATGGAATACCCTTATATCATCAGTGTGAAATTAAATAGAACCCATGTATAATAATATAAATAGTACACCACATGTATGTTACCCAATGGTGAAACCAAATCAATTGTGAAATTGAAAAACTAGAAAAATTGCAACATGATGTAAACTGGCTTTTCCAGGTACACAGGTTAGCTACTCCTGGGCACAGCATATTCCCAAGTACCTATTCTGTCCTATCCCTAGATAGAGGCTCCAAATAGTAAGTCAAGATGAAAGGAAACCATTTGATACCACTTTGTAACATCCCAGTTCTGGGTGCCACACAACAGATGCCCTGAACCAGGTTGGTTACATGACATTAAGTGCATTTACACAAACGCCAGAGGCTACTGACACGCAGCGAGTGACCAGGTCTGATATTGTGGAAACTATGCCATCATTTTTCAATGTTTATCATGGCAGAAAAACTGAAACATAGCAAAAGTAGAAGCAGTATGATATATGAAGCAGAATGGACAATGGTACTGAAGAAAAAGATAACCAACAATCATATATACATATATATGATGAGGAAACATGTCCTATTTCTAAAAAAGAAGTCAAAACAAGAGACACTTCAATCAAATACAATATAGTTCAATGTACCAAGTACATCATAAAAAACTAAAATAGTGGAATAGGAAATCAGCCGCATTGGAAGCCTATGCTCTGTCCCATGCTCTTCTACTCCTCTACAACAATAAAGTACCAGTATACTGTCCCTTTCCCTTATTGACACCATGAGAAATATAATCTGTTTGGGCCCAACACATGACCCAAATAGGGTGTGAGAAATAAATCCCCGTAGACAACCACCAAAGGCCCGTGCCCAACTGACAGTGAAAATGTACAACAAAAGTGTGCAATTATAAAATGTAGTAAACTAGAAAATACAAAAAAGTTACTATTCCTATTAGTTAAATTCCATTTAATAATTATTTAATAATTCCAATCCTATGCTATAGCTTGGTGGTTACATCATAAGAAATCACCATAGTGAATATTCAACGCAACAGTGTCCTCATACGTGTGAATCCTTACCCTCAGGCGAATAGAATCAAACCCCTCGGGTAACTGACCTCAGGCAAAAAAAATATTTCCCTCAGGCATACGAGATATATCACTCAGGTCCAAAAGGTACTGCCCATAGGTATAAGAAATGTTTCCCTCAGGTTAAATAGAAACATTCCCTCAGGCGAAATAAAACACTTCCCTCAGGATAAGAAAAACACTACCCTATGGCCTCCCATCATAAAATCAAGTAATCGGGCCAAGCCCAATGCACAAAAAAGAAATTATATATGTTTCCTCTCATGAAAACTCAAAACATTCTTATAATCATAGAATACCCATGTGGTTCCTTGCCAAACTCTAAACAAGGAAAACACACCCACAAGGTGTCCCTGGATCAAGGAAACGATCCCAAACAGCATTTTATACATGTTCATTAGATTATCTATACAATTCTAGATATCTTAACAGCTCAAGCCTCAGCCATACGACACCCCAAACATGGGTGCGTAGCACAATGGTACACAAAATCAACACAACTATTGGATAAAAACACCATACCACCAACCTTGATCTCCTCTGATCGATATATGTGAACGGCCCCTCCTGAAACAACCGATAAAGATGTAGATCTGAGATAAACATTTATCCATCCAGACTCAAATAAATTTCATTAGGATATGAATTGGAAGGAGAGGTTCAAGAAGATATAATAACTCACCCGCGTGGTTCAAACGAGATCATTGGAGATGAAATCGGAGTCCCAGTGTTCGGTCGGGAGATCTTCCAATATCCAGCCTTCTCTCTCACGGCTCCCGGGCATTCTATGCTTCCTCTATAAAAAGAGGGGGATACTACCTATTTTATGTGAAAAAACATAACTAAACGATGAGTACTCTCAAGTACAGAGTGTATAATTTATTTTTAACTGTTCATTAGCAGCAACTCTGCACCGCCTTACTGTTCATCTCCCGACTGATTACATGGTGTGTAATACTAAGTACATAGCCTGTACTATCATTCCGCTGGTGGCTACTCCCACCGCCATACTGTTTACCTGGATACTGATTTCACGACGTGTACATACTAAGTACATATCGTTTAGTATGTTTTTACACCCTTCATCAACGAAAGGCATAGATGACTTGTATACTCATCCCACACGGCCAAAGTAAATAGCATGTGGAAAAGTACAGGACATGTACCCACAATTTTTTGGTATTTTCCCCAATTTATCCTCATTTAATAAAAAACTTATGGAAAAAAAGAAAAATAAGAAACATGTACATATAAGATATGAAATGGGTTCTTACATACATGGTAAAGACTCACCTGCTTGTGTATGGTACTACACCTAAGTGAATAACCAATTGGCTACTCTATACTATTTGATCTAGTCGCACATACCACATTGCTTCCCAGCAAATCATGGGGTACCAACCCATCTAATAAAGGTAAATAAGAAACCATTACATGACCATCAATATGACACACATGAATTCCCAAGATCACAGTACATAGTGAATGTGGAGGTGCTCACATGTTTGAATTAAACAATAACCCATAACCATCGTTATTGATTATCCCACTTATAGACACCACTTATGTGTTGACCCTATCATTTTAGATCTTTCATAGAGGTTCCCAAAACCAAAAAATCAATCCAAAAAATCCAACTAGGCCTTCACATCAAATGATATGAAAAACCAATTTGAAAAAAATCTCAAGCAATTAAAAAGGTCCTTACATTTTAAAAAACAAATCTACATTTTATAATATACATCCAAATCCATAATAGAGACATGAAACACTTCAAAGGATCAGAAAATTCTTTCATGCCATTTGGAAACCAAACCATAATTCTAGTTTCCTAATGAGAAATTAATTAGGAAACACAATTAACACCATGCTTGAATTCATTGGAAAACTAAGTGACCATTTAGATTATAATGAACCATCAGGAATGCATATGAATGTAAAATATTCAACATGAAATGGTGAGGTTTAGGTAAAAGGAATATGAATATGGAACTATTTTTTGATATCCGGGTTCAAGGGGGACATTTTTGATGAAGTCCGCTATCATTTTTGTTGTTATAAATGTGTGAACCCTATTCACATAGGGATATTCATACATCCACGGGAAAACATAAAATACTATTGGACAGATATTATGAATCCCAAAGAGATTTAAAACCCCCATAATATTCTACACATAATTACCAAACTTGTAATATCACAAAAACCCCCACACACACTATCCAATGCACAATGAAAACAAAAAAAAGAATAGTAGGGGAAAAACAACAAAAACACCTCATTTCCTCTTTAAAGACCAAATTGAATTTTATCAAATAGTTAGAGTGCAAATAGATATAGTCATAGTTAGTAAAATAATTTAGGAACCAATTTACATCAAATATACAATAATAAATTTCCCACAAATATTATAATAACACAAAACATGAAAAGATATCACATTTCAAAAGTGCTTAGGAAATATCAATAATTTGTAGTGCGTTTTTTAATTGAACTCAATGGAAACACAAATGTCAAATGTAATAATCATGTATCCTTCGGGGAAATTCACCAAGAATGCACTACAAACAGGGATTAGAACACTACGAAAAAAATCCCCAAATTTTATAACACTCTATGTATCTAAATCCTTAATAAATGCCTATTAAGGTTAGATGAGATATGGAATTGATTGAACACAATGGAGAAAGAGAGGGTATCCCCAAACATTAATTCCTGGTGAAGATTCACAAGGAATACACCTTGTAATTCAATTATAGTATCAAAAAACCTAGATAAGAGGTGTCAATGTTAGAATAATTTGATATAGGTTTCCAGGGGAATAAAATCCACATAAAAAGATTTCAATGATACTAAGATACCCTTATTCTAGTTGGTTTCATAGTTAGCTCACACAGTTAAAAAAATCATTCCCAAACTATTAAATTCCACAATTTAAAGTGGTATAGGATTTCACACATAGGATGAAAACATAGTATAAATATGATGAAATTTTTTGACCCCCTTCTGTCTAGGTAAAACACATTGTTCTATTATGCCCATTAATTGCTAATACCCTTCAGAGGCCCAAAAGACATGAAGAAAACCTTCACAGACTCAAATATTTTCAATTGGTTCTCCACCTAAAATATAACCAAAAGAACCAATATCATGAAAAAATAAAAGACAAGAATAATCAAGGCCTATTTGTGATTATTATCCCCTTTATGAAATTTTTTTTCATCCCCTCGAAGTTCATCCAGACAAATGATTTCCAAAATTAAAAAATAGAAAATAATGAGAAAAAACTAATCAATAAAACATGGTGTGAAGTAGTTATATCTACAAGTCACACATTATTAGCTGTAAGAAAATCCACAAAGAGAATAACCATGGGGAAAGTGATATTGAGGGTTCTCACGACCATAAGAAACTAGATAACACTGACCAACGATGGAAGAAACTACAAAAACATATATGGTGGGTCTCTACACCATTTTAGAACATAACATCTTAAACCCACCTCATAAGTCCCAATGTAGACCAAATAATACAATTGTTGGGACTGAAAACTTCCCACATGAACCAGAAACCCCCGAACCGGTAGAAACCTATTGGAGAAAGCCAATCCAAATTGTTAGGTTTTTTTAAAAAAAGTGATTCCATAAGACAAACTTATTCAAATTGGGCATTATCTGGATCCAAAACCAATCCTGAAAAAGTTCAACAAACACATAAGAATGGACACTAGTTATAGGGTCACCAAAAATGTTCAACTACTATAATTCCAAAAAAACCACAAATATTTGTAAAAACAGGATATTAGACAACAGTAAATAAAACTGAAATCGAGAACTGAAATCATCCCCACTACCACATTCGAGATGAATGTTGGTCCAATAACTACACCACACCGAATGATTTCTAATTATGAGATGTACTTAACACCGGGTCCTTTTTTTGAGGCCATGATGACAACAATATGTTCCTTCCCCATAGTCAATATTTGAAATACTCTAACCATGAATTCCTCTTTTGGTCTTGATTCTTATTGAATTTATCTAGATGACCCAAATGGCCACATCGATGAGAAGACTTCAGATGATTACGAAAATATGTCTTCCAATTCCGAAACTGACAACATTGGAAGCACATGATCGACTAATCTGATGATAAATAATCCATAAATAATGATGGAAATTACCATGGAATAGGTTACTATTTCATACACATCCCACCAGATATAGATCCTCCATGAGCATCAATTTCTACTGACTGCACCCTAGGAATCAACTTATCTAAGAATGCCTCATCCACCAAATTATCCAAATGAAATTCACTAGATGATATTAATCACTCTTAGATCTATGTTCAAAGTACCTAGATGAAGATAATATAATTATACAGATTCTAGGATGCATCCTAAGCAGAAAAAAGAAACAACTCCTTTAAATTAAAACATTGGACTTCACCATTTACTGACAATGTTGAACACCTAACTAGTCTATCACTTTCTTCACATTAACCACTGTAGGTAAAATCCATTGAATTAAATTTTCCCTCAAAAAGTCCCAATACTTTTTATATTGCGTCGGTGTTGGGATTATCACCTTTTATAGTTACAGAAAATGGGCCTCAACTGAACCCAAACTATATGCACAAACAATGAATTTGGAGTTCCAAATTACATGATGATTCTTTAAAATATATAAATCCAATCCACATCCTCTAATGAACCTGGATCACCGCAGAATATTGGAAAAACCTAAGGAGAACATGATCCCACCAGTCCCTTTGGAATTTCCAAAGGACCGACCATAAAAAAACTAAATGGTAACCTTGGGGACTTTTTAGGGAGACATACTCTGAGTATATGAAAAAAATGGAGCTGAAAATAATATCCTTCTATGAACCAACCAAAAATAGAGACTCATGAAAAAACAAACCACACATCGTAGAACAAAGAAATCATCTTTTAAAACTACAATTTCCATTTCAATATCAAAATCAACTTCTTCCAAAGAAATTTTTTATTTACTCGAACCCACTTCCAAATCAATTTTTAAAAAACCAATGATACTATTTAAATTAAACCAATCCTAAATTTAATTTCCTTTTAAAATTTGTTTCACCAAAAACCCATTTTACTATACAAAATTCAATCACAAATACCAAAACCAAGATAACAAAAAACCCACCGCAAACACCTAGAATGGGAAACTACTCTTTATGAAATACCTTATGTTATGATTTAGTGGACCATTTCACAAGCGATTACTTTAAACATAGAATACCATGAAACATGCTTATGGTCTCCACATGGATCACTACTCCACATAAGACCACTATAAAACATCAGTTCACTTACATTCTCATTCTCTATCCACGCAACCAAAATCCAATGAAAAATATTGAAATCCCATAGTCCCCATAGAAACTGAAAAATAAAAATGAGAAATAGTTCGCAATGATTATCCCACACCTACCTCCCAAGACTCAGGAGTATTATTCTCCAATATACCTAATTCTTAAAACTAAAAATAGATGATTGATACCAATTTTTCACGAACCAAGTAGGTCTTTTATATGACCAGACACTTGATCTGATATGAGACAAGGACCGAGAGGATTTCTTGATCCTCCTCGGGTTATGAATAGCGATGAGCAGAAAATATAATCCAAAAGAGAATGATTTATAACAAATAACAACAGGGGTAAAATAAAGTTAATAGAGCAATAATCACACCTAATAATAAGTAAACATCTGTAAATACATCTATATAATCTCAGTATAAACACAACATAAATAATAGAAACTAAAATAACTAAAACGTACTACTATAAAAAAGAAGATATGAATATTACCACTTGTTCACCAACATCCAAAAACCAACTAGTAAAAAGAAAAACCCAAACTAGATGACTTATCCAACAAAATTTCTCAGATCTACTAATGCCGAGATGTGAATGTCGGGTGTGAGGATAAATATCTCAGTAGGTAATCACCATCGAGTCCATAAATTTCTCTCCACAAAACATTGCATAAACAGTATTTTAAAAAACAATAGTGAAAATAAGTTTTATCATTTTAAATAAATGAATTCATCTTTCTAGGGAAAATATTTTCACAACAACACGCACTACATCTATTTTGAACATTGACTTCCATTGCAATCCAGTTTTTTGAACAAAACCACAAAAAAAATTAAATAAAAGGTGAAAACTGAAGTCTCCAATGAAAATATGGAAAATAAATGTATTTGGTAGAACATGGAAATGAAAAATGGTAAAGTGTAGTAGAAATAAAATAATTACATGCAAATAATAATCCAGGGGATTTCCCAAACATCTTTAGAAAAATCCTTATATATACTCGATTCAGACTCACCTGTCGGAATATGGTGTAGCTCCACAGTCAAAAAAAAACTTTCCACTCCAAACTAGACAATCTAGTGGCATGTATAACAAGGACACTTAGTTAATACAGGTCATTTAAACCCATAAAACCCTCTTTTATAAACAATTTCAAGTCATCCCTCTTGATGATTCATAAGAATAACCATGATCCTAGTATACAGTGAATAGGGATTTTCACACATGTGTGGCTGAAACCAATAACCAAAATTCACCATGTATGCCAATCCTAAACACCAAAATCAAATATTCTATGATGTTCTCCTTGGAGGATCAACTATTGAGGTTTCCATCACCATGTAATCCATTCACAAATTTCAAATATACCATTACCTAACAGGAGTTTCAAACCCAATTTATAAAAAATATCATGGTACCAACTGATAGTTTTTATTTTCCAAACATGACCCCAAATTTTAAAATCCATTTTCAATTATAGGATGGGAACATGTCACAATATGATGGTACTAAACTAGCCTTCATGTCATTTAGAAACCAAATGATAATAAAATTCTCTTATCTAGTGATGCTTTATGATAAACATTTTAAACTATCCTTTAATTAATTTACAGAATATGTGATAATTTTGGAACCAAGGAACCATCATTAATGAATTGTAATTTATAAGATACTTTTTTAAATGGGTAAAATTAGGTAAAAGAATTAAAAGTTGTTTTAGGATTTGGGTTCAAGGGGAAACTGTTTAAATAAATCCAATATAATTTGTGTGCATATCTATTTGTGAACCTTGTGCACACATGTATGTTCCCACATCTAATGTAATATATAGTGTAAACCAAAGGGATATTCCATTTGAATAAACAATGGGATGGAATAATCTATGGTTAGTAAGTAACTCTCTCACTATTGTCCATGTTATTTGAAATTCTACTTTTCACCACTCTTTGAGACTTACAGCCTGTTGGATGGAATACATAGATTAAATTATGTCCATAAAAATAATTTATACACACATTTTCTAGGATGGGAATAATGTTTCATATGGTATTTTTAATAATGTATTTGGTATGGATCTCACATGGTTATATTCTCATCTGGATCATTTTGAAGTACATTAGGAAAGATATTGTGGAAAATCTAAACACTTTAAAATTTTATAGCTCTTCATTTAATCAATAAATTCCTTGTATATTTATGTAAGGGAACCTTTTTAAAATATATATTTATAGATATCTAGATAGTTTGGAAAACCCTTTGTTATTCAATTTAATTCAAATTTATAATAATAAACTGAAAAAATACTCATTATAACATATCCTAGAAAATTGTATAATAAATTAATTTTTTAGGAATGATCAAGGATAAATAGTGTGTTACAAGAAAGTAAATAATGGAAACACTGACGTCATGTTGTATGAAATTGACTATAAATACAATCCCACCATGGGTTAAAAACCTATCAAACAAATACCCTTAATTTCAAACAACCCTATCTATCCAAATCCAAAAATAATGGGCCCTACGGTTTAAGTAAAAAAACAAATGTGAATGTTAATGGAGACCTAACAATTTGAGATTAAGGAATAAAAAATATACCACCTTTAAATCCACTAGGAATATCTTTAAGGGAAAAATCCAAGGGAGGTTTCTATGTTTGTGGAATACAAAAGAGGTGTCGATGGAATCAACCAAACATAAAAATAACAAGGGAAAAATATATCCCTATTTATGTGGGTTTCATGGATAGATCACATTTTTCAATAAATATGTCTCAAACTGTGAAATTAAAAACAATAAGGAGTTTCACATGCCACACACATTGGTTTCACTCTTAGTTTAACCGTTATGAAATGAGAAAACTCTTCTATATATAGGATGTACAGTTTTTCTAACTGTTCTCAAACCGTGCACATGACCAAAACCATAAAAAAACTACGTAAACTCAAAATATTTTACCCAGAACATAGCAAAAACCTCAACAAAAATAACAATCATTATGATACTAATAAAATAAAATAAAAACCATGTTTGTGGTGTGAAAGGTAACATATTAATCCTGATGGTTGTCAATACCAGTAAACTTATTTAAAGTGAATTATTCTTAAAAAATACTTCATGTTGAACCTAAAGGTTTCAAATACCATATCCTGATAATAATTATAACAAATTTTTATTAATAACATTACAATCAAAAAATATAAAACATATAAATTGTTGATTAGGTATTTTAGATTAAGATTCATATTGATCTAATCGTATTCTTAACTCTCATGTTAATATTACATGATGAAATATACAATTTAAAAATTAATAAAACCATTATATATTTCATGATTTTTATAACTGATATACCATTATTAAAAATACTTCTACAATATATTTCATGAACAATGATACATTCATACTTGAATCCTATACCTTTAATATTTATAATAGAATATGTCCTTCCAATATGTAGAGGATAATTCTTATCTTAAAGAATTGAATTGGATAATTCAGATGTTCCCCATATATAATACCTCAAATTCCTTGGAATATAATTTCTATATAACCATTATTTCCCATTATAAAATGTCCACCTCTTAGTTTGTCATATTGTTCTATAGACTTTATCCCACAACCATGACATGTAGGAAGAAAAATATGCATTCCTCTTTGTTAATTACCACATAAAAAATCAGTAAATTCTATATTACACTTATTTTATAAGTTATAAATCATATAAAGGTTCACATTTTTAGTCATATATCATGGGAGTTTATTAAGAATAATCAAAATATATTAATCTCCATTCATCACCCAATTTGGTGTATAGTAATCACCGAATTGCCTATCACATCCTATGTTAACATGATTCCTCACAGTTCTAGCCATTTCCTAAAACCGAAATATATATTTTTTAAAATATCAATCATAGTGGGGAACCCGAAAATCATTAAAACTAACTCATAATATGTATAAATAATGACACCTTCTTTGACACCTTAGTTTTAACCCATTTATTTATTATTAATACTAAAATAAATCATGATTGTTTATAATGTCCTTGTGAGATTTCAAATAATATACCCAAGGATTGTTAAACTAAATGTGCAGAAAGGACCATTTTCATTCGTCAAATGTTGATGAAGTGAAGATTAATGCGCCCTTTTCATATTTATTTCACCTATGTAAAACTGTTTTATGGCCATATCCACTTTTGGTTTCAAAACATGGATGTAATTTCTTAGAAACCACTCACTATATCCTTCATACAAAATCACATGACATTTTTCTATACATTACTTTTCCATATAATTATTCTCATAGAAACCCATAAAGATCTCACTAATTTTTATCATCTTAGTTTCTAAATGATAACTAAATCTTACTATGATACAATATATAAAGACCCACACTTATAATCTATTTCTTGCATCATATTATAAAACAATTAATTAAATAACATAAAAATCCATGACAGAATCATTTTGTTCTACAACATTTGGAAATGTGGATTTAGAAAGAGATGATCCATAAATAAGCTAAATCATTTACCACTACATTCATAATTACTAGAACCCTTATTTTACATATCATATAGAATACCTTTCTATATTAACTGGGGTAAGGAATAATAAAAATGGGTGATCTTAGATGACCAATAATGGTAAATAAGGAAGATACCAACAAATCAAGAGCACAATGGTATGATGAAATGAGAATAATATTTTAAAATCCATAACATACATATAATATATCATAAAATTTATCCAGGACATACATCATTTAATTTCATAAGACAAAAATCATAATGTAATCAAATAACATGATCTATAAGATCTTAATAATGGAATAAAACCATGTTTTCAGGCTTTATATTAGATTAGAAAACCCATATTTCATGAATAATATCCATGTAAATGATAATATTTTAGGATTTTCCTAACCACCCATGCACCCACTTCAAAAATGAGATCACCTCTTGTTTACCATTTTTTCTGGATTGGGATAACCTCTAATCCTCTCTTTGAGAACATTGAACATTAATACTTACCAAAATAATTGAGGTAAATATATTTCCCACCAATAAATACATATATATATATTTTTGTTTTATAATATCAAAAAATATTCATCATATCATAACCTATAGAAAATAATTGGGCTTCATAAACATTTCATCATAGTATAAAACATAGAATGGAAATGAGATTAAAAATAATATCATAATTCATCATAACATAACCCATGGAAGTGGAACATTTTTCAATAACCCATCATCATCATAATCATAAAAAAATAAATAGATTGATCAGGGATGGAACAATTGGATTATATCTCCCTCAAAACCTAAGAAACCCCAAAAGATGTTATTTTTTATGAAAACAAATCCCATAGAAGATCATTAAATTGTTTTTCAGAAAGTATCTTTTCTATTTTGTAAAAAAGTATTTAAAAATAAAAATTTCACAAATATTAATGAAAAAAATACTTCGAAAAAAAATTGGAAACTTTTAATGGTTTCTTAAAAATCATTGTGCGGCCATGATGGTGGAAAACACCATCTACGTTATGCATGTCAATTTGGAGATTCCATTAACATTTTTGAAAAAATTCATAAGCTCCTTGTTTAGAAAACTAAAAGATTTTTTATTTTATAAAATACAATAATAATTAAAATATGGGTAAAATTAGTTAATGATATAATTGGATAATTTTGAAAAATATCTTTTAATCTTTTTTGGAAACATGGGCGTTGAGTAAAAATGGATGTCAGTTGGTGAGAAAGTCAATTTGTTTTTTGAAGAAAAATATTAATTCATAATATTGAATTCCATAAAAAGTACAAAATTAAAAATCAAAATTAATTTCATGAAATTTACCAAAGGGAAGAAAATTCACGAGATTCTTGAGATGTAGATAATTAGATATCAACATTGTAGGGGTAATAATAAACAATCCACATAAATAATGGGAGTGAAACATAAAACCTTTACCAATTGGGTAAAAATTGAATCATTCCCACCATGAAATAAAAAAACTTAGATATATATTTATATCCCATAATTATCATGATAATAATAATAAAATAAATTTTTGGGCAGTGTATACACCACATAAAATAAACGTTTTGGGAATATTCCATGTTTCCCACACAGACAAAAGTGACTTGAAAACTCCCATAAGATAAGAAATGACTTCTCTAATACATATAAATTTTTTTTATCGTAATAAATATAGTTTTAATATACATTTATTTCAAAACAATAATTATATATATTAAAAAATATATGATTTAATTATGACCTTTTATTACATGTTTTTTATAAATTCATTTTTAAAATCTCTTTTTGAGTAACAACTCCTTTTCTTTTCAAGTATTATTTGTTTTATATATTTATTACATTTTAATTTATCATGATCACATCACCTCTAGAATGTTAAAAATTGGTATTATTGTTTTATATATTCATTATATATGTATTCTGAGTAATCTATTAAGGTTTGAGTTATAAGAAGAATTAAACAGTTTGTTAAAATTATAGGAAAGATGATTAAATTATCTTGATGGATGGAATAAAAAATGGTAAATATTATGTAAAATTTAGATAACAATTTTAATTTAATATATATGATATATATTAATTTAATGTACCCTTACTGCACACCATGTCAAAATAAAATGAAAATTATATCACGCTTCTTCATGGAGGTTGTAGTCCACAAGTACACATGATTGATGTTGTTGTTTTAAAATTATTCGTATGTAAGAAGTTATGTGTTATAATATAATTATATATGTATATTTATGCAATAAATATCAGATATATAATTTAAATACGTCATTATATCCACTCATGTTAGGTGGTTATTGAAAATTAATTACATCGGTTAGTGAGGCAGTATTACACTATACAAAAAATCGATAGTTTAATTTCCCATTTAACGGAAGAGGAGATGAATATAGGTAATTACATAACATAATATCATATCATTGTATAGGATAAACTTCTAAAATTGCTAGTGTCACTTTTTTTTGTTTTATTTTATGTATATTTTAGCTTATTGAGTTAGTTGATTATTTAGATTAAAATGGGGAAATTTGGGGACTTCTTCCAGGTTATACAATTAAGGAGAATTGTTTGTATAATTATACAGATTATGGTTGTATCCCTTTTAGATCATGATTGTGTGGATCAACATCTTTACCACATAGTTTGATTAATCATGTAGGTAAATCATGGAACCCACCAGAAGAGTGTATTTTGGTGCAGTCAACTTATTTTTATGTTCAATTTCTTCCATTGGCCTCCCCCACTAGATTTCACCAAAATGAAAAAAATCCATAGATAATTTCCATCTCAAACATTAATCCATGGAGATTTGGTATTGTTTTCATCATTAATATTCACATGGTTCAAGTGTTAAGAACTCATTTTTATCTTTATTTAGTTTTATCTTTTTTCAGAATTCCTTTAACATCATTTTCCAATAATGTATAATTATCTTGTATAAGTTTATTATAAAATTGGTAATATAAATTTTTAATGAATATGATCCATAAAATAATTCACTTTCTTGTGGATTTCATTTAGGGTGACATGATTCCACTACATGAGTTATGTGTTTCCGATTTATTGACATTTTAAAAGTTCCATGATTTCTTGATGATTAAAATGTTTTTTAGATTTAATTTAATGATTTATATGATATATATATTGGCTTTTCAATGCCGTTAAATGTTTTAGTTTTTCTATAATAATGGAAAAAATTGTTCATTTTTTATGCTATAAAATATTGTTTAAAATTGGTGTTGAAATCATTCTATGTGATTGACAAAATGAAAAATTGTGGTTTTATCATAAAATGTGATTTTTCCATGGGATTTAGAAAAATATATATTTAAAAGTTAGT
Organism: Viscum album; assembly: GCA_963277665.1. Taxonomy (NCBI): domain Eukaryota; kingdom Viridiplantae; phylum Streptophyta; class Magnoliopsida; order Santalales; family Viscaceae; genus Viscum; species Viscum album. The sequence continues at coordinate 844,241,650 of OY728159.1, forward strand.
TAATTATTGGGGTTTTTAAAAATGTTCACGTTTTAATTGGTGTATTGTTTTTATGACGAAAAATTCATTTCCCCGTGATCGTAGTTAGGTGTGTTTATGAAGGATTATTCATTCATTTAGATTCATGATCAGATTTCAAATTGTTTTTGGAATGGGGTTTCCCATTTCCTATTATATAAAAGATGTCTGAGTTGGAACTTGTGAAGTGGAATTGTTTTTGTTGTTATTGTGACCCGTTTCTTATTGTGAATGTTTATGTTTACCATTGGTGGATGCTCATTATGTGACTGGGGAAGTGAACCTTGGTTGGGTGTCTCTTAAGGAATGTTTGACTTGGGAAAGATTATATTGCAAGGTTATCCCATGAGGATTTATTACATTATTGTGGTTACATTGATTTTTCATGGACCACATCTATTATTATTCAATTATGAAGCCAAGGTTGTTATCTAGGGAGTAGTGGGACATTACATGACTAGTAGTGTTTTTTACACTATATAGACCCCCATAGTTGTACATAACACCTAGATTATGGGTTTTTCACTGAGCATAAAACATATAGTTATTTACTGAATATATGTGTAACTATTATCTGACCAGATATAAGGTCACCTGTTTTTTGTATTGTGCTATCATTTTAGTCCTGATATTATTTTCACAAGCCATGTGTCATAATTTTCCCCTGTATATATATATATATGTACTATTTTTATTTCTTTCAGTGATTTTTTTTATTTTTAGATCATCATTTACATAGTAATGATGTTGGAAGGTTTTATTCCATAAAATTAATGACATTACATGTAGCATATAAATTTGTTTATATATATGTCTTCCCTTATTTCCTTGTTTTATGTTGTATTGGGTGTGTACTGTAATTTAAAGGGAAGTGGGGAAAACGTTTTCCAGTGGAATGAATCATTGGAAACAATTTTGAATTGTTTTAAACCATTTTGGGTTTATTTTAAAAGGTTAGCAGCATTTTAATAGTATATACTAGGTATTTTAAATGTTGTTAACTTTATATCTTATTAGTGAATTTTTTTACAAATGTTATAGTTTGATTAAATGAAAGTTCCATACTTAGTTTTTAGAACACTATGTATTTTTTAAATGAAAATATATTTGGGTACTTTATTTCAAAACAATCAGATTTTATTTTTAGATGAATGAATTAGAATCATCATTGTATCCAATAGGATTCATCTCACACACAACATATTCATGATGGTTGTTATATAGTCTTTATGTTTTGTATTTGTTTATTCATGAAGTTTAATTTTGGAAATTTTCTTGTGTAAATATACTTGTGAAGTAGTTTTTAATTCCCTAGCCCAACTGCCTCTACAACTGGTTCCTCAAGCTAGTTTACTAATTGACCTCATTCACACCACGTCATACTCCAAAGCTCATTGACTACTAGTGAGGGTATAATTAATCATGTCGTGAAACTATACCCACCTCATCAGAGTAATCCAAAATATGTAAAATTAAAAACAAGGGAATCATTATAAATAGTAAACAAGAATCACAAATCCATTCGCCAATGAGGGGTACATTACCACTGTAAAACAAAAAATATTCTATTTCATGTCATAGCATTCCAAATAATAAGGTATGACAAAAATAATTTAATGAATAATAATCACCAAAATGGGTCTCGACACCATGATTGGATCCCTTATCTTTGAGAATCCTTGATCTCCAAATCAACCGTCTATCAAAGTGTTATTTCCCTTGTCTAGACCTGAAATAATGAAGTTTGATCGGGTACCCATTGATGGCCTGAGTAGGGTGTGAGTATAACTCATTTATCCACCAACAACAATGGCTATAAAATTTCCAATCTAAATAAATAGTGTTTTTAGAGGTAAAATAAACAATAGGGGTAGTAGGTTATAAAGTAATTTTCATCCGATAATAATATAATGATTAACCTCTTTCACCTATAATTCCAAGAATTATACATATTCATCAAATTCAATTTTCCTATTTCGATCAAATAAACATCGTATATGGGGGGGTTCAGTTTCGTAATTCAAGGGGAGATTCATTTCAGAAAAAAATATATCAATTTAACAATATACTTCTAAACCTTTTTCAAGGTAATCATATCTTCTGCATTGATTAGGGAATGAAACCTCAACTTGACCCCTTAACCAATTCAATATTGGTGTGGAGACTAGAGCCTTAGTCCACAATGAATAGTGGGAGAAGAGACTCATTCCAATACCCCAAACAAACCACTTTATTCATATAAGAATTATTCTTTAACAAGTTTATCACATTTCCGATTTACATTCCATAAATCATTTAACACATTCATATTAGACCAAACATAGTCTTATTCAATGTTAATGAATTAATTTAAATCATCATTGGTTTTATCTCATAAGACCAAATTGAAATTATTATCATTATTATTATAGGATTTATCTTTTAACCCATCAATTACTTCATTAAAATACAAATTCCATGTTCATGTAAGTGACACATTCTATGGGTGGACTTTAACATTTTTTATTCAACCTTAATAGACCCCACTATTATCATGATGGATTAAATTAACTATTTAATTATACAATATACCATTCCTTTCTAAGTAAACAAAACAAGAAGAATGATGATACCAAAACACAATGAGAAACATAAAATATTCATCAGACCATATGATATAAGTCTTAGTCCACCTATATCTAGTTCATAGATGAATGCATGAATAATTTAGCCATTGATTCAAACTATAAAACCCTTTAAATTCCCAATATAAACTTCTCATATAAGGGATATATTTCAGTATTTTTATGGAGAATAATATTTTTACAAGACTGCTTCCATAAAATAGAGTTAACAAGAGTGTTAGACTCACATAGATCTCTGATTCACAGCCAATAGAAATTGAAATGTCTACGAATTAATGGAGAATAAACTATTGGAATCTTGGAGGGTAATGGTTCATAAACCTTGAAACTATAGAGTAAAATTGGAGGAAAATAATACGAGGTTTCGTAAATATTGAGGAGTAAAATTGGAAAATTCCCCAAATATTAAAGAGTTTCATTATTCAAGAAATGGTTTTCCAAGCATATGTCTCCCTTTATACGACAAGAGCCATAGGTCACATAACCTCCTAGAGATCCACCGAGCTTGAAAAATCATGTAGTGGCTATAATGGATGGATTTATCCAATAATTTTTGGTTTGGTCCTCCACAATTAATGGATTTACCAACCATGAAACAAACCTTCTCTTAGTGAACAATTATGGTGATTAGATGGCCCTAACCATGTATCAATCTCAAAACCTGCATTGGATGGCCTCATATATACCTTTGTCACATCCCAAACCCCTGGAAAAGAGTCATTTCTCCTCATATCCTCTAAAAATGTTTCATTAAGAATTTTGAATATAGAAAAGGACAAATTACACATGAAGATAGCCCATTCAATGTTCAGGATCATACATACTCCCCAACTTATAATAGAACATCCTCGCTCTTCTCTCTAAATTTTCATTAAGCATCCAAGATAAACACAACAGCCACCAGGTCAACATATCTGTCTCCATCTCATCAGATTCCTCTCAAATATCAAAATTATTCCATACCACCATGGCCAGTCACACAACCTTACCTATTAAAAAATTCGCAATGTGACTCACAGTCATAAATGGATGTTACAAAAAAGACGCATTAGTCGCAAGCTCAAAATCAACAACAACAATCATATGAGAAGGGTTAGTTGATATAGCTTAATACATGACACATGAGAAGACCATGCTTTCCACCATAATATTGAGAAAGTTCCAATCATCACACCACCATTCTGATCATCTCCACAATATCAAATTACCACAAATATATGGCAATATAATTTCCCTATTAGTAAATCTGACGTTGACCCAAACAAGGAGTTACCCAAAGAAACATTTGATTATGCAATAAAATTCCATGACCAATTTCGGTCCGTAACTCAAGGCCAAATGACCTTATTTCATATCAAAACACCCATAAAAACCCCATGCACATACTTTATCTCAATAAACTCAATCAGTCAACATTGAGAAAATTCTCATTTCTAAATAAAACATAGAGAAATATTTTTCCAAGACAATCCAATTGAAATCACTGGCCACATCATCATCTGACCACTTTCTCACTAAGCGGATCTCCTCTATATGCTTTAAATCACTACCATGATCCCATGATGTTTGGAACCACCATAATCATGAAAGAACCACTTATCCCCCAACATAGACATCTCAAAACTCCAATCAAGAATCATTACATACTATTCCCAAACCACCATGAGAAAAATAACAAACATCTACATCCATCCTTGCCATTGAAACCACCCTGAATGAATATTAATCCACTATCCAATTAAAAACTAATGACAAATTTGTACAACTAAATATTCTCTTTATTCCCAAATATTCACATATCATCCTAGAAAAAAAACTAATATATTTCTTATAAATCACCATATATGTTCCTTTTAACCATTTTATGTTGAACCATCTATTACCGACTCATTCCAGAAATGAGAAACCCTAAATATTAGCACTTCACCACTTTATGTAGTTAATATTACATTAAAATTTAATAAAATTCAAGATAATACAAACACAAAAACTAGATTTCATGCATGATTTTCGATGAGCTTCGTGGACTAAACTTTCATTTCTCACAAACTGTTGTCATTTATCATTGCATCCATCAATGACTATGATAAAAGCACCTCAAATATATTTTAGATCCACCTCGATCCTAAATCCAATCCATGGACCGATGGACCACCATGTAAAAGGATCAAATGACCTTTCCTGGTGAATTCAAACATGGAACGCAAAGGTTTCTTCTTGGTATCTTGATTTCACCACATCTAATCCACGGTCTGGTAAAAAAATCTACGATTGGCATATCACTCCCCACCATAATAGTTTTGTCGAATCAGCCACAATTAGGACTCAAACCACTAAATTACACATTATAACACTGCTAATCCATGATTTAAGAAAATCTAACCTCCTATTTCCTTAGTAAAAAAACAAAATTTCATACCCACATACCCATAACTTTCAAAAATGAAATTTGTATCATTCACAATCAATAAAACTTTTAGGAGGACCCTACTTAGAACATTAGATGTTTCACCTCCTACAAGGTGTATTTTCTCCTACATATCCATGTGAAAACCCTCCAGGATGTTATCCATATAACCCAAAAACCTTTAATTAACACATCTTAGAGATAATTCGCTCTCGGTGTAACTAATATGATGTAAAGATATTTGGAATGATTGTTTCATATCTGGAAGAAAACTAAGATATCATTGAACAATACCACAACAACTGAATATCCCTTGATGTCAAACACCACTATCGGGGAACCTAAACAATATAAATGTACTAGTCTTACCTTCCTACTAGCATCTCATTAGTACTCAACAACCACCTCTCAATTCTGGTTTCAACCAAAAATCACCAATGATAATCCAAAATATTTCAGGAACCAATGATCCAACATTTTTTTTGTAAAAAATTCCATAACCCTCTCGATTTATTGCTGTATGAACATCATGATCCACAATATAAACACAAAGATACTTCACATTTGTCATGAAATAAATTTTTTCTCTCAAAACTAGAACCTCCCACTATAATCAAACATAAATTGACATTTTCTTATCCTGATCCATCAATTCATTCACCCAAAAGGGAGACATGTATCCCCATCAGATCCCCACAATTGGAACTCATCAAAAACCACATGCTCACATAATTTCTAGCGACCACTTTTTAAACATGACTGTAGATTCCATTAGACTGACATCATTAAAGCAATGACCAAACACCCACATGCACAACTAACATTTCCACACGGTCTATCATTCTCGTTGGACTAGTGTAATTTTCAATTTTCCTATTAAATAGCCTAACCCTACCAAAAACAAAGATCAACCAGGTGACCACCCCTCAATTTAGATTTTACTCTCATGACCAAAGAAACCATGATTATTTTTTCACCATTTCATGTCCACACCAAATTCAAAAATAATACCATAATTATTCATCATCAAAAAAGACATTTCAAACCCTAAAACTGTCGTGAATATTTTTAAAAAATCCCTAATATGATGAACAAGATCTCTTTTAACTCTTTATGAAGAAACCATGGCATAATATTTCAATTTTACTAAAAATAGATGGCACCAACCATGCATCAATTCTATGTCCAAATAATCAATCTGGGTTCACATTTCAATGAACCCCCCAAAAAATGGTATATCCTCCCACAGGATACCCTTAACCTCATAATCCACCAAAATTCCCATATATCCTACTATTCTAGACACAAAAATTGAATCCCTCTTCATCTCCCACAACCAAAAGCTTAATCAGAATCATATTCCATACGTATCAAAAAAATAGATTAAAAATTACTAAATCACACTCATAGGTCAACCTCAAAGAAAAAAATATCACTCCATAAACTGGAGTCAAAAAAAGATAGGGGAATTGGATATCCTTATAAACCCTACACGTAAAACCTCAACAAGTAATTACCCATGGGTAGGACCCAATACACTATACTAATACACTACATGACTATCTTTCTAAAGGCTCATTTAAATTAGTTTACACAACCATGAAAACATATCTACAACTAATGGGGCCTCTAACCAATACTCACATTCTTATGGTCCAATGTTCAACCCACACGATCACACCCCTCAAAGGGTACCACTTCCACATTATCAGGAATCATTTCATAATCATTAGGCAAGAACACTACCAAAGAGACAATATGTAACTACACTCTATTCACACATCAGTTCTCATATAGGCATCCAAAACCATAACCAAGATCTGACACTATGGTACTCTGACTGTCCAAACCACCCACAAAAGGGGCCAGATAAACAACATAAGGGATACTCACTTCTAGTCAAACAAATGTTTTATCATTATACACTCTTCAATAATAAACTTCACCATTTTTAAATCACAATAAATAAAATATTAAATTATTTCATTTAACCAGAATTTTAAAAATCCCATCATTATATGAATCCATATTTCAAAATAGTTTCATAAATAATCACATCAATGAAATATAAATAGGTGAAAACCATATGTATAAATTGAAACTACATGTTGTAAACATATATCTCTTCATACACTATCCCAATGGAAATGATCACATTTAGGTCACTACCTACAAGCATTTATATAATGGGTTATGGATAACACAAGGCAATGAAACATTCAAATTAAAAATTCTCATTACACACCATACCAACCATTTTTTATCGTCATTGAATTAATTAAATTCTAAGAAAATTATCATTAGAAAACCTTTTTATCCATTTAAAAAAATCATTCTCATTTCATTGAATTGTTACTAGATCATTATTTGGAAAATTTCCTTAAAATATCAATATATTTAAAATGACTTTCCAATTTCAACACTCAGCAATAAAAAATATCTCTATGTTTGCATAACATAATGCATACCAAATATATCCCAAAATGACTAAAATGATCCCTGAATATAAAAACCTCATTCCATTTAGGACCATGGGAATAATCTCATATTTTTGTAACATCACACATCATGTGAATCACCCAAGGGGAAATAACATTCAACTACATCAATGATCACCAGGAACAACAATCCCACCCGTGGTATATGGAATTTACCACATACATGGGCAAGATAATAACATGAAGAAGATCATTACCAAGTCCCAAAACATCTTAATCTTCATCTATAATTCACAAATACTAATGAAATAAAATAGGAAAACCAACTCTCATTAAACATTATAACATACCAGCTTAGGTTCCACTATAAATAATGACCCAACTGGTTCACATAACAGCCTAATGCAAAACTACATGTACTGTAGAGGTTTTTAACATGCAACAATGGTATAATGAGACAAATTAGAAGACTCTACACTCTAATATTGTTATTCCATTTTATAAAAATAATAAATAAGGGGAAAATATAAAAACTAAACAATAATCACAAATACATTCCCAAAAAACCCATACACAACAAATCCTAGAGTAAATATTCCATGTATTTTTACATAGTGGAAAAATTGAATGAAACCCAAAAATAATGAAATTATAAAGAATCACCAATACAAGTCTTGACAACAAGTCCATATCCCTCAACGATGCACATACTTAAGCCCTAAATCAACTATCTATCATAAAGTTATTGCTCTTTTCCAATAATTAGAGAATGAAGTCTTCAAGGCGCCCAATAGAATACCAATTAGGTTATGTGTACAACTTAGTAGGCCACCACAAATGGTTCAGAAAAATATTTAATCTAAATAAGTGGTGTATGTATAGGTTTAATAAACATAAAAGGGGAAACAAAAATTAATCATGTTCAATCAATTAAAAATATTAAGATTAACCAGTTTCATATTTGGATACATTTTGTATCTATCATAATCAATTTCACACTGTCCTATTTATATAAACTAATAAACATATAATGGGGTTCATGTAATCAAATATAAATGGACAAATAATTCCAAAAATAACATAATATATTATCAACTTATCTCAGATACTTGATCTAGGTAATCATATCAAATAAATTATTTCAGTAAAGGGAGCCTCCATCCAAAAACCAAACCCATACAATATAGGAGTAGATCCTAGATCCTTATTCATGACCAACCCACATGATTAGTTAAATCATCCAATATCCCAAACAAAATACTTCATTCACATATGACCATTTTAACACATTTCCCATTTATTTTCCATAACTCTTTTAACACATTCATGTTCGACCATAAAATCACTTATTCCATCTTAATGAATTAAAATTTTTCATCTTTTTGTAATCTCATAAACCCATATTTACATGAAAAACATAATTATTATAAGTTATATCTCTTAGTCGTACAATTATTTCTTTAACAACAAATTGCATGATCATGAAATTTGAACACCCCAGGAGTGGAATTTAACCCATTATATTCAACCTCAGTTGATCCCATTGGGATCAGGAGTGGTTCAATTCATAGTTTAATTAACCCATATAACATTATATACCAATGAAACCAATCAGGATGAAAATTGATATCACAACAAAACTACAAACACATAATAATGATCAATACCATGGGATATAACTTTTTTCCCACCTATCATGAGTAGGTAGAGAAATATCTCTTAAAAGTATCCCTTGATTCAAAATAAATAGCCCTTTAAATCCCAAACAAATAAATATGATTGAGTTGATAGATTTTTTCCTTCATAATAATATGAATGAATATACAGGACCTATTCCCAAAAATACAGGTATGTGGAGTGTTATATTCATCCGTATATAAGATTAGCACCCAAAAAACACATTAAATAAATAAGAATAGAAGGATAAATATATCATTTAATCTTGGAGTCAATGGTAGTTAATTATTTATTTAATGGTGAAATGGGATGGAAATTAGGTGAGGTTTCATAAATAATAATGGGGAAAATCATAAATTCCTCCATGTTTAACGAGGTGCATGGTTTGGATACATAGTTGTAAAAACCATGCACTAACCATTTAACTTTATCTCAATGGCCTCTAATTTTCCACCTTCACATCCTAAACCCATGGAACACCCAAAATGTTACTCATATCATCTGGAAAAATTTCATAAACCATTTTAATGAGATAAAAAATAAAACATACAAAATAATGTACGTAATTATATGTGTGGGTTCAATCAGAGATGATTGTTGGGATAATGGTGGTTAAATATGATTCACATGGATATAGTGATCAATCATTCTATTTCATGGAACATATTGGCTAGATTTTTGTGTATCGACTATTTTGATCATTAGATTGACTTATTTTAGCTTCTGTTTAATTTTTGTGAATTCTATTTTGGATTATTTTTTGTTATATGAGATGTATATTGGAAGGTATTTTGATTCTATATTATTATGAGTGGTATGGATTTATTTATTTGGGATTGTTATGGAGAAATCCTCACCAAAATTTGTGGTATATTCCCTTGATTACTATAATCATCTCGAGGTGACTAGTGACACTACATGAGTATGTGGTGTTGATTGTATGTTTTTTGATGGATGTAAATCATAGGTTGGTTCATTAAAGTAGTGATTTTATTATATCAAATGGTTGAATATGGTTTGAAGGAGTTAGTGGAAGAAATAAACTAGCAACACATGGTTAATGACTATAAGTATTTTTAAGAGAACCACTTTATGTTTGCACCAAAAAAATTAATATGAGGGGTTACTTGTAAAAATAAGGCATCCATGATTTATAAAGGGAATAAAGGAGTTTAATTTTGAATGGGTTGGCCAAAAAATTGTTTTGGAATTTCGAATAGGTGAGTGGAGGAAGATTCCTTTTATATGTGGGGGTAGAGCATACACTCAAGGTTCTTTTAATGAGAAATGTGTTATAAACTTTTAAAATGCAATATGGATAAAAAAATGGCTCATTATAAAAACATATATGTGATAATGTCAAATATAGATTTAAAATGTTATTTATTCAGGTTTATAGGTCACTTTATCCAGTATTTTCTAAACCCCCTATAAACCCATTTTAACCATAACGGTAGTAATTTATTTATATTTTTTTTCAAATTCATTTCCATATAAATTTAAGATAAAAATATTTTATATTATTAGAAATTATGATTCCAAATATTTAATCCATTTTTAATATTTTTATTCAAAGTGGTGGGCGATCTTAATTTATAATTAAGCCACAAACCCAACAAAAAAAATGGTTTTCAAATGAAAAATGTTCCCTCTGTATAAAAATGTTTAATATCAAATTATAGTATGAAATAGATTAAAATAACATAAATTTTAATAATAAATATGTATTTTAAGTAACTTTATTTGAAAAAAATTTAAAATATGATTTTCATTTTAAATAAATTAAATGAAAATTCAGTCTTAAACAAAAATCACTATTTTCATCATTTTATTGAAACATTTACCTTTGATGAAAATTATGAAAAACTCACCCAATGATAATTATTACATATATATTAATTTTTTTAAACGAAACAGAAAAAATCTATAAATGGAAAATTAATTATTATTTAAAAAAAATGAATAAAAAACTTTTCTTGAGGAATTAGTTTTTTCCGAAACACTTATTTAATTTACTAAACACTAAGTACTTTTTTCAATATATATTCTTTATATAAAAATGTGACAAGAAATTTGTTAATTTTTTTTCATATTCATACCACCATGTTTTATGGATATGTTATAAAATTACTTATTAAATAATAATATTATTATTATTTTCATTTTTTTAAAAGAGCGGTGTTCTGTTTGACACAATCAATCAATGATAAAAATTATCCTAAAAATATATTTCAAAAAAACTCAGGCTGTTACCGTTAAAAAACTGATGTCTATTATACAATATGATTAAATGATATAAAACACAATTGTATTTAAGGTCAACACATCATGAACCCTACTCAATTTTTTATAACATCTTTCTCATTATTTTCAGTATATAATCTTCTTAATTATATTAAAATATGCCTTTCAATATTATTTTACTTTTTTGGGTATAAATGTACACAACTATAAACATTTTCAAAATATAAAATATTTTTCTAAAACAAATCCTTACCCTTCGTGAGATTGTTCTTATACAAAAAAATATCATTTATGTGAGAATAAGACATACATTATTCTTATGGGAACCATCATGGTTATTTCTTAATGTATGGTTTATGAAACCCTTGAGAAACTCATTCCTTTCAATGTGTTATTTTCATGAATATTATTTTTTATTTATACTTTTTCAATGTATACACCGTATTTATGAACAATTCTTGACCTGTTAGCTAATAATTGAATTGTATCACCCTCCAATGCATTGGGTATTGTGATATATCCCATGAGAATGTATGTTTTAATCATGGACTTGTTTCTATATTTGAGATAAATGATGATGTTATCATTTATGAACATTTATTATTCATTAACATGATATTAATATTTTTCACAACATTGTTTTCTATTTTTGCACTATGTTATGAATATTATTTATTATGTATATTCCATATACAAAGAATTTTTGAATTGATTGCCTCATGATTATGATTATGATCATATTCGTATAATATGTTTATTTTTTTTCTCCCACATATTATTTGTAGGTGCCACTTATTCCTTCAATGTAATTCCACACCATACATGGATTTTAACTCATCCCCTTTATTTATATATAACATCATGTGATTACTTACAAAATGAAGAAAATTATTGATTTAGGAGGAATTTGAAATATAATCAAATAATTTTTCTATTTATTTATGTATAAGAGATGTTTGGACCTAATATTCCAAAAAACACAAAACTTTTGATCAAAAAATGTATTTCTCTTTTTATCTCAGAATTTATATAATATTCATTTATTAAAATATAAAGTCACAAAAAGAATTTTTATAATATATTCCCATGACCATTTTTTTGGATTTATTAGTGAAAAAATACCTTTAAGATAATTTTAATTAAAAATATATCAAAATCTTGTATTGGTAAAACCATCCAGATAAAATTATCCTAATATGACCACTTCATATAATTATTGTGATCAATACATCCTATTTTAGAATCCATATTTATCATATATATGTTTATTCAAGGATATAATGTTCATGGTTCTAGATTCAACCAATATAATATTTTTTTAATAAATATAACTTTTTCTAATAATAATTTGTAATAAATAATTTAATCTTTTTGATCGAATATTATTCCTTTTAAAATAAATTCTGAACACTCGTCATCAAATCCACATGATAATATTTAAAAACCCATTAAATATGAATTGTCATGAAAAATAAAATAGAATCCATAAATACCACTAGTTCAAATCAATTATCAGTGCCAACTCCTTGATTATATGAACACCTATTATAAAACTTCTTATCCTCAATCTAGATAAAATTTAATTTTTTAACATATTAATTCTTATGTATCAAATTTATATGAATCTCATTAATTATTTAAATTTCTATTAATAATCTCTGATGCCTCGTTAATTTTATCTTGATAGAATTTTTATTACCTAGATCTAACCTTGGATTCATCCCTTTTCAAATCGTAAAATTTTCCTTGGTATTCCATTTATAAATTATTAGTGTTATCCATTCATTCTGCTAATTCATTGAATGTTGAAGTAGGCTTGTCTTTAGAAAAGTTTTTACTGTCAATAACAACTCTTATTATTCATGTTGGAGTCATAAATTGACTTAAATATACATATTTCTTATCATTCAACAAAAATGATAAATCATAATCATTTTAATGTTGTTAAAATTATATATAATCCACATCTATATATAAAATCATTCAGAAATTTTTCAAGGACATGTTATCCATGCTATTATTTATTTTTATTTTCAGCCAAATTATCTCACTAAATTCAATGGTTTTTTTATTTCTTTTGTTGAAACATTTATAATATTAACATTGTATGGGTGTCCATAAAACACAGATACATCAATTATATCTCCATACATACGTTATTTTCATTATTTTTTTAATGAAACAGAAAATAAAATAAAATGATTCAATGGGGGTTTCCTATGTTACCATGTTTTATATAGAATAATCTCTGGTATTGGGATAATTAATGCACAATTTGGAGAATAATTAACAAACTTAACTACGTATTTCTAGTAATGTTGGGATACGACACACTAAAAATGTATGCTCATATCCATATTTTTACTATATAATAGATAATTTACATAGCATGTTTTTTTGGATTCTATACTGATGACCCCTAATTATTTATTCAATTATTCTCCAAGAATGATTCCACTTATATTGAACTAGAATGAATTAAAATATTTGATTCTATGATATTCAAGGTTCATATAACTTCATTCTCGAATATTAATTGGAATTATTTTATGATGTTAAATATTAATTTATCAGACCACAGAAGAATAAAACTTTCTATTACATTGTATTCATTAATAAACAAGGAAAATTATTTTTCATATCGAGTTATAACATTATTTTTTTATAATAATTAGGAAGATCCAAATCTAGATTTTTTAATGCTATATTTTTTTAAGGTAGGGATTCTCACCAACATTCTCCATAAGAATTTATGACATTCTTTGTATTAATTTTTTATAATTAGTAATATGTACAATATCATTCAAATTTGAAAAATATTACATACACTTATAATGAATATGAACAAGTCTGTCATTCCAAATATATTTTGAAATAAAACCATAAGGAAAATTGTGTTCCCCTTTCTATCTAGCTAATACCAATTAAAATTTGACTTTTATCCCAATATGAATGGACTTATAATCATTAAATTTATGCTTCTTTATTTTCATTTTAATGTTACTTTAAGATATGTGTAATAAAACAAACATAAACCGATAAAAAATGTGTCATATACTGTGTACTATTGATCATAAAAAAATTGCACGACCTATTAAAATGTTATGGAAGAATATTCTAACTTATTATTCTTCAAAAATAATTTTCATAAAATGGATTCATCACATCAGAACACTTCCTTCATCATCTCATATATTTTATAACTGATCATATCCTTTTTATGTTTCAAAACCATTCCTATAGATAACATTCAGTGATTAATTTTTTATCATTAATAATTGAAATATCCTTTTAAAACATGTAAATAAATTTCATTTTAAAAATATTCCAATATTGGTCTCTAAATATATAAATAAAATCTTATTGATTAAACATTAAAAATTATTAATCAATGGGCTTCTCAAAAAAATATTTATTTTCATCCATTTATTTCTCATAAAATAGAAATTGATAATAATTTATAAATTCATGTGAAATCATGCAATAAACTATTATAGAGAATATTTTTAAATGTTTACTGTTTTATGGTACTCATTTATAAGATTTAGAAACACCATAAAATAAAATACAATATCATATCAATCATACCTGATTTATTTTCAATGATTCATTGAATTATAAGTATCTAGTTGACATTTTATTACATACCTGACCAACTTATGATAAAAAAACATCTTTTGAGAGATTTTAAAAATTCAATACAATTTTACATGAATGGTTTAACAATTTTTACATAATCTATAAATTTATATTCTTAAAAACCTTCAATAATCATATTAAACAAAAAACACTTAAAATGACTTCTAAATGTTTTAATTTATTTATGAAAATAAAAATAAAAAATTATTCACCAATTCATCTAGTTGTTAATCCTCTCCTTCATTTATTATCGAATAAAATAACTCAATAAAATTGAATTCATTTTTATAAAGATAAAAATATTTTGACAACACTCTCAGAAAAAATAAGGTTTTATGGTGAATTACACATATTAGAAATAAATGTTTTGTAACATATGAAATTTTTATTTTTACATTAATAAATTATATATTATGAACATAAAACTCACTATTTTAAATAAACAAATATTTTTATTCTTGAAAAATTGAAATGTCACATATGTTATGAATATTAGAAAAATTAAATTTTAAAATACATTCAAAGGTGTCATAATTTTAATAACCCATATATTAGATGGAAAGGGTAAACAATATATTTTATACATATGAAATATAGTATTTTAATTGTAAAATCACTGCTAAATATTATTAAATACTAATTGAATATTGGAGTAGACCCAATTAACACCGTCCCATTTTAAAAAATTTCTTTGAAAAGAAGATTATTAGTATCAATATTCAACTAAATTAGTGTCTCACTTGATTATTTGACCAAAATATAATATAATAAACCCCCCTAGGTCAACTAATAATTTCAAGAGACCATTCACATTGCAAATCCTAAATCTAGATTTCTATTTCAAAATTATGATGAAAAGAACTATGGTTTTAAAAACATAACCATTTGTGAATATCTCACTATATAAATAATTAGAATATAATGTTGTTTCCCCAAGAGAATACATTATGAAGTATTAAGATGACTAGGACTAATGATTGGATAAGTAATGAGTATAAAAATTCCATCCAACTAATCAAGGAATAATGTTTTGTCCTAACATCAAATAATACACTACAAAAAAAATAATTAACAAATATTGAAATGAAGAAATGATCAATCCATATTCAAGATTGATTCAGGGCCCAGTAAAATCATCACCATGAAAATTTTAATGATCAAACTATTATTTCCATATTGTCTCCTTGGGTCACCATGTATAAATCAAGGGTCAGTATCCACTAGGATTCCAAAGTAATTATTGAATAAACATACCATAGTTGTTATAAATTATATAAAAGAAAAATATATAAAAAATTTCATACCCACAAATTTGAGAGTGCAGGTGTGATAAAACTCCCAATATGAATCCCGCAAAAATAATTTTCATTCTTTTTTAAAAATAATCCATGTTAAATTGTTTTGATTTAAGGAATAAAGGATAGTTTTATGTGACTACATCAAGTCCAAAAACTATAAGATGAATAATAATGTACTATAATGACATGTATATGAGGGATAAAATAATAAATTACTGATCAATTTTGACATTTTGGATAACCAAATATCTAAATTATACCCATTTCATGAAGGGAAATAATATAAAAAACATACTAATGTATATCATTTAGAATCCATGAATTAATTCTAACAATCATTATTTGTATCATGGTGAAAGGAATAAAAATATGGGTGGGATCAATTGATAAGTACGGGTTACATGTAGTTTAAGATATCATGAATTAAAAAAAGAATAATAAATATTTAATGGTATGTAATTTAACACACAATAAATTTAATCAATAACATAAATATCATAATTTTTTACAGAATAATGAATATATTATTGTATATAAGTGAAAACACATTCCATTTTATTAATAAAAAAATGAATCCCGAAAACATATCAACAGAGGAATATCATGGAATATATTAATAAATTAATTTATAATCAATTACATTATTAAATATTGAAAATCATGATCACTTTCATCATTATACCTCTATTTTGAAGGACATTCTAAATATAGTTAAAAAAACTAAATGTTAAAACTCAACTAATTTGGCCAAAAAAAAATTCACAGGAGACTTATTGATGAATATAGGGGATACCTATAACATATCCCCACTGGTAAATTTCTACCAAATAAATAATAATATATAAAAAAATATATTTAATTAATTCATCAATATAAAATATAATCAAATAACCTTACTATGTAAAGAATACAAATTTAGAAATTTTTACCAAGTTAATCAAATAACATTTAAAGAAAAGAACAAATGTATTGATGCTATATAATTTTTTAACTAATCATATCCATTATAAAAATAATATGGATATCTAATAAAAATGTAACTTATTTTGAAATATGTTCACCTAAAATAGTCATCTTCATGGATGTTTTAACAACCAAAAAAAAGTGAGATTTTAATAAATATTTACCTCTTTGGTAAAATTTAAATTTTAAGCCCTTGAAAAATAAAGATGAAAAAAATTAACCATCATGAATAAATATTTATTCATGTAAAATAATTCAAAGAAATTGTATATACACCATAGAAAAGTGAATATGTGCATATTAACTAATATTTCTCAATGAAATGGAAATTGATATGAAATACCTTACCACATGGTTACATCTATGTTAAATCCCTGTGGATGAAATAATAAAAATTGGACATTAAATATAATAAATTATATTGGACTTAGTATATTACATGTTTACTGTGAATTTTTTATTCTTGAACCATATTAATATTAATTATATAATATGTAATCATATTATAACATTTAACATCCTCTTTGATAGTCATATTTCATTATTTTTTTGGGTGTCAAATTCCTTTTTTTTCTCATCTGTGTTTTGTCTTTACAGTTCAATTTTTTATACATATGTTTAAATAAATCATATCACTAATGATAATAATGTTATAAATATAATATTTACTATTTATATATATATTACATGAACTATTCATTATTTATTGACAAGAAAAATGAGTGGAATCTCTTTGTGGTGATGGTAGGTCGTATATACTCAATAATGATGATATAATTCCCCCAACATGTGAAAGGGTATGAAATTATATTATATTTTAATTTTATATAATTTCACAAATTTATTATATATATATATATGTAATATTAATTAAATTTATCCTTATTACCTTCTAGATTTTGTGTAGGTTAGAAAATAATCACATCACATCGTGGGGTAGAAGTATGCCATACATATGGGAAACATAGACATATTTCAAACAAACTGTGATGTAAGAAGGTATATGTAATATTATAATTACATAAGAATAATTATATAAAAAAAATTATAAATACTAAAACCTTAGTGTTATTAGACCCTAAATGTTGTTTATGGAAAATGATTTAGATCAATTCAATATGCGACAATCCACCATACACATGATCAATGATTTCGTATAACATTTTATTGAAGTTGATACTAATATAGGTTATCCCATTTAAATAATAGAATACATGTATGTGGAGGATATTTTTGTTATTATACTAGTGTTATTTAATTCTATTTTAAGGAGGTGGAAGAATAAATAAAATAAAAAAACACTATTTTGGATCATTACAACTTCTCTGAATGGCCTCTTTAGGTTTTCAAAAAAATATTTCCTTTGATGGATTTTTGATAAATCCATGAAATATAAGATTTTTCTAGGAGATTAAGGAATTTATTTTATTTGGACTTTGATTAGAAAAATTAATCGGTTTGTTTGAAGTGGGGAGGAGAGGGGTTATCCTCATTTAAGTGGGGGAAAGGACCCACATGGAATATTTGAAGGGAATCGTTTACAACCCTGATTTAATCATGGAAAAGAAAACAAAATTGTTACAAAAGAACCAATTTAGTTAAATTTTATGATAATTAAACTATTGTTACATTGAAACCAATTTAAAATGTAATTTAAATATCTAAATAATTTAATCGTATATTTTATTTTCAAGAAACTGATCACTATTATTCACTGTTCAGCAAAAATAAATCATTTCATAGAAATAAGAAAAATAATAACATGAAGATAATTTAGATAATTTTATCTTCTAAACAAGTTTAATATTACCAAATAAATTTAATTAAATTGTAAAAATTTAACAGTTAATTATCTGTGCAAATAGAAACTAAAACTTTTCTATAAAAAAATATAGTTTCTTAGAAAACCATTATTTTACTTTCAAGTGATTATTATTTTATTTAGAATCGATATATATCCAATTATTTAGCTTATATATGTATAAAATATATAATATTCATAATCTGGTTTTATACTTCATTCTTGTCATCTTAATGGCAAGGTTAAAATGGGGGTGTATAAATATTATTATTATAATATATTTTTTTAAACCTAGTGATTTATGCATCACAAGCTATTGAATAGATTGAATTGAAATAATGGAACTAAATCCAAATTTTTTGGGTTTTTCCGTTATAACAACCAATAAAAATTTCAGCCACCAAATTTCTTGTATATCACATTTTAAATAGATGATGGTGGTTCTTCTTCCAATCATCCTTTGGTTCCCATGTTTCTTTCTCCGTTTTTTATTTCTCCTAAGTAACATTACATGTAGAGTCATCTGATTTATCAATATTTTCTCCCTATTTTCAACAATTGGGATGGGTTCCTCAATGTGAAATATATCATTTTCCAATTCAATTTCATCATTAGTGAGCACATGTGATGGGTCTGGCATGCACATCCTAAATAGATATATATGGAACACATCATGAATATTTGGAATCTGTGGTTTAATTTCCAAGAGGTGGTTAATTTCTCCCATTCATTCATGGATTTCATATTTTATTATTTACCATGGTCTCCACTTTTCCTTCTGATAAAACCTTATAACACCCTTCGATGGTTATAATTTTATGAAAATGTGATCTCTCACTTAGAATTTGAAATCATTCATCTGATTTTTAACATAACACTTTTTCCATCATTGATAATATGTAATATTATACTGAATATAATTTTCCATTTTTGTTGTCTATTCAACAAGTTCATATGGTACATTTTTCCTTTCAGCAATTTGATCCCCACAAGTAAGATGATGAAATTTATTTTTATATAATGCTTCACATGACACCATTTGAATACTTTAATGGAAACTATTATCATATGTAAATTGTACCAAAGGTAAATTATATTCCAAAATACATTTATATTTTAGAGTGAATGGATTCAAAATAAATTCCATTGTTTGAATAGAACTTTCGTATAGTTCATCAGTTTACTGATTTTAGGAAATGATCAAATGAACCTCAATATCATGAGACTTATAAAGAAACTTCTTTAATTTTAATAAAACATTAGGATCCCAACCAGAAATTATCCTAATTGGTGCTAAAATAAGTCATAAAAAATCTTTAATAATGATCCATAAGGGGAACTGAGAAATTAAATATTCTCTTATTGAGAGGATATGTACATATTTCGTTAGGTGATCAATAATAACCCATATCATATCATTATTTCTATATGTAACTCATATTACTATGAAAATATCAATAATAATATCGTCTCATTTTTAAAAATGAATATGAAATGGCTTCATAATTCATCTATGATGTTTTCCCTTATCCATGACATGTTTAAAAACAAGGAATCATGATATATAGACATCAATTTACTTCTTTATGAAATCCTAAATAAAGGACCCTAAAATCCATATACATCGTCGTGAAACCATGGTTTATAGAGATATTTATTATATGATTGGTTTTTTATTAGTTTTATATGGAACTCATAATCTATTTCCAAATCATCAAACAACACCTTCCTAAAAGAAGTCTGTTATCTCTCATCAATAACTACTTTAATTTTCATCTAAAATTACCATCCATAGATTTTTAACTCATATCATTTCTATTGACGGTAGTTTCAAAATCATTTAAAAAGAGTAATATATCTGTTTCACAATAATCGTAGAAAAGATTACATTATCCGAATCCAGATCATATGTTTGATAGTTCTATTCATTAGTCTTTCAATTCCATAATGTAATGGAAATAACATTACTATTTTTCAATTGGAAAGAACAAAGTCCCTTCTTTGAGGAATCACTAAATATCAAAATCCATTATTTTACTAGAGGTGGAGTCAAAATTGGGTCATTGAACAATCTTTTATTAATCTCATCAAAACACTATTCAAATTCCACTATCTAAATGAACTAAACACCTTTATATGTAATGTTGGTTAACATGTCATTTGATCAACAAAAAGGCTACATGAATCACCGAAAGATACCTTCCAAACCAGTGTAATTGTGTAAGTAAATTATTTATCTGGGTGTTTTCCATTCTGTAGATTCTACTATCATAAAAGGATCATATTAGATTCCATCAATGAATATAATAAGTCCATAAAATGAATCTTATACAATCTATAAATGACACTTAATAAATTTACAACATTAATCATTACTTCTAATATTATCTTGAATAATCCACATATCAATCTCATCAAACACATAGCTTTTAGAATTCTCTAATTTATCTTCAATGGATACAACAATAAATCATCAACATATTAGTTGAATGAAATCTTAATTAGATCCATAAAAAAGAGGGTTCATTAGTCAATCAAAAATACAAATCAATATATGGAAGAATTTGTTTTTTTATTAGGTAGTGTTTTAAACCGTCACCATAAGATTATATAAAGGTATAAAAAAATAGATTCTAATGTTAGTGCCAGTATTTAACTTTCATCGGGTTTATCAATTTATCAGTGTTTTCTTGGAATTATTACATAGTATGTTTTTAGTGGTGGTATTCTTGGTTTTGTGATGGTTTATCCGGCCAAAAAATTTATTAAGGATAGAGGTAATGTAAACCTCGATTACCCCACAATCAAATTTTTTGGGGTGAAACTGTAGGTAAAACCAAAAAAAACACCACTATAAAATAAACCCTAATAGTGGTGGTCAAAACCACCACTAAATAATAATTTTGAATATATGAAACTTGTTTAACCTTCCACTATATATCAATTTAAAAAAAATACATATACATAATTTTCACCACATAATAGAAGAAATATAAATCCAATTATTACACATAAAGATATAAATAATCATTAGATTTTATATATATATATCCCTATCTTATATAATTTGAATTAATTAATCCAAATCCTTGAGATTCTGATGCACCACATTGATAAAATTAATTATCTAATGTATTTCTATCAATCCTGTGCAAAAGTCCCTATGAAATCACTTCCAAAACTGAGAACATATACAAAACAATAAAAATAATCATTTAATTATGTTCATTATTCACTACTCCATTTACCATCCCAATTTACTATACTCAAAACCCACTCCATCTCTATTTCCACTTCCAACCACTGACACCTACATGAATATTATATTGAATATATAATAGTGTTGTAAATATGTTTTTAAACATAATACCAATAAATGTTTGTGTACTATATGATTGTGAAGTTGTTTGATTTGCCTTTTCAAAACCATCCATTGATGAAATATATCCAGAGATATATCCAATAATCTTCTAATATAATTCATTCAAAAGATTTTATTGAAAAATATCCAATCATTCATGCATATTTACATGATCCCATGGTTCTTAAATTTTTCTATGCATTGAAACAAGATCCAACAATGCTATGGTGAAGTGGAATAACATTTGTACAAAAAGATTAATTTATAAAATATTATATTTTAATAAAATAAAGACAATTAATTACAAAATAATTTATTAAAATCACATTTATCTAAGAATCAAAGATTTTATTTTTCTAGTAATGACGCACATGCCTACATTCATTATAGGTAATCAGAATGGTAACTGGATCTAACTAAATATTTTCTATAATATGGCCAAATAATCACATCGCATCATATATAAGGACCCATAATAGAAAAATGTGATAATTATATTCAGTATTTTTAGGCATCTAATGTGTCAATAATTCTCTCCGTAGTAACATTGTCTCAATATTTTATGAAATGTTTTTAGAAATATTAAAAAATTCAATGAAATTAATCAAAATAATTTTTTTACCAATTATTATGACCCTATCATGTCCTATCAGAGAAACAAGTGTTATGACATGATCATTCACAATAGAATGGGGAGGAATAATATCTGATGATGAGAATATATTGGGATCAGTAAAACACTTCCTCCTTGGCATTCCAATCGTTTAATGAAATAAAAATAACATTAGAATATATATTTCAACATATTAATATAGAAACAAGAATTAGAAATTATAACATATTCATAATACTAAAAACCAAAATATACATTGCTTTGATAATGAATGATAGTACATATACCATAATATGTCAATATATTAATGGATGACTCCATGATAAAAAAACAAATTTTCAATCAATTGTATCATTTACCTACCCTATCATTACTATATCTACTACATTCTTGGTTTAATGAATAATATTTATAATGTCATTATGGGAAAATAAGATCATTTCTAGTTGTTGATGGGATTCAATGTCAGAGTTCAAATCTTCACATTTTCACCCATATCATGCAAGTCCTTTTGTTTTATATAAATAAACTACACATCACCATTAATCCATGAAATATTTCACATAATATATTAGTTTTATTTTTATTCTAATATATACACATCATATAATTCATGTCACCAACATCTGTCAAGCGGGAGAAGTTAATTGAAGTAAGATTTAAGGAATATTTTTAATAGTATTGGTAATAAAATCCAACTATAATTTTAATTAAACAATTGAAAATTTCTTGTGGAAGTTTAATTCGATAATATCAGTCAAGTATCTATGGTTTCCGAATTTGGAAACCAAAAATATATCACTCTTGTGTGTTTTCAAACCCTCTTCCTGATCAAATGTTAGAAATTTAAAGTCATTCAAATTGTTCTCAATGAACATTATAACCTATTTTAGATGACCTAAACCTAGAAACATTAAATACCCTAACCAATCAGTTATAGTATCAGTATTCATTATATTGATCAATTAATTTAAATTATTAGATTTATAAAAAATATGATTCAACCTAATATAAGCATTAATTGATAATATTTATGAACATACATGATGTGAAAACCATTATTTATAATATTAATTAATATATTTTTATAAAACATTATCATTTTATTTTTGGCCTCTCATTCGTATATTTTTTATCTTAAAATTTCATCAATAAATAGATCATCAATTTTACAATTCAGAAGCATAAATCTATACGCCTAAAAAAATTCCATGTCTATTAGTGTAACATTTGATCTCCATCCAACAGATCATGTAATAGTAGGAAATATTTTTTATTTCCCATGTAGCTAAGGTTGAGTTTCTGTGTCATAAAAACATCCAACTATTTTTAATCTTTCCTCAATGTCATCCATTTATCTAGAACAAAATTTAAGAGGCACCACTTCAAAATTGACCAAAAAATAGTGCCTTCAGGCTGATAATTGTTTTTCATGTATAATTTAAAATTACAATGATGTATGTTTAATAAAATAATATAATACAATTATGTGTTTAATTATGGTTGATGTGTTTTTTACATGGATAAAAACATAATTATAATTTACCTCTCAATTGGATACATCCATTCATAATGTACGGGGCCTCCAAAATTGGTTTCCTTGAACAAATTAATAGTTAAATGTGTCATGATAGTAAATAATGATTGAGGTAATATCATATCCATTTCACAAAGATTAAATTAAAATATCTCTTAAAGGTTTCCATGTATAGAAGGTTGTCGAGTTTATCACCTAGATTCTTGAAGAACGTGAAAAATTTGTGTACAATAGTTGTAACCTTTTTAGGTAACAATCGACGTAATGAAAATTGTAGTAACTTCTATAATAAAATATGTGAATCATGACATATCAATCCATGCAACATAAGATAATTTATGTCAATACATCTTGAGATGTTACTTGTATACTTATCAAATACCATCATACATTTTAAAATTCAAAGGAATGTAACATTATCCCAATTTCCATTGAAAAAAATCCAAATTAAATATTACATTCTCATATGGAAATATTTCGCACATTCTGTTCATTTTTAGTAAGTCCTTACGAGAATTGAGATGATCCTTCGATTTTTTAATCTCTTTAATAAATGTGAATATCAAATTCTCAAAGACATAATTACTAATATTCATAACATCAAGATTATATCACAACAAATTTAATTCCCAATATATATGTTTGAAGAATATATTATTTTCTCTCCCAATGTTGCATTCTGGTTTTACTTGATAGTGAACTGCGAACTCATTTCCCACTACCATTCAAATGATTCACCTTCCCAAATTCCATTTCAACATTTCCATGGTGTTCCAATACTTCAAAACTTGTAAAAAACATTGGATGTGTTCTCTAATCCATAGAACCATCGAATAATGACATTTTCAAATTAAATCTATATTATGAATTAATCATAATTGAAACAAGAAAACCCATTTATTTATATAAGTCAGTATATCAGGATCAAAATAAAAGTTAAAAAATAGGACACTACGACCACATTTATGTGTTCCAATAAGAAAATATCTTATGTCCAGGGAAGTCCCTAATGACCCATATCAGGGTAGCGTAAATTTTGAACATTGTCATAGATGACACATCATATGTATCGACATTAATTTTCCATAACCTAGATAATTCTTCCATTAAATGCTTCAAGTATACTTCAATATCATTTTTATGATTTTTTTTCATGATTAATCCTAAAAAAAATAAAGGACATGTGTTGTATACATATCCATGGAGGTATCTAATAATGTATAAAAAACTAGATAAATTCTATAAGTGCATCTCAATGTCCCAAATGGTTTGAATCCATTAGAAACCAATCCCAATTTTACATTCCAATGATTATATGAGTAATAAAGTTATAATGAAACTAATATCATCCATGATTGCAAATCTCTTGAATGTCTCATTAACCCATCATTGTTACTGTTTAGAGAAAGACACTTCATGTTCACAATGGTTTTCAAGGACATGAATAATCATTTCAACTGTGGAATTAAATGTAAGCAACATAAAATATTTGTAGTTGTTTATTTTTTCTTCTTATTCATATTATTCAGTTCAATTAGACGTACAACATCACTGATTGAATTCCCTCTCAAAGTAGTACATTTCATTTAATCATTTCTCTCTGAATCATATCACCAATAAAGTGTAAAATCATTGGAAAACTTGTATTTTTTTAAAAATTTAGAACCATGATTTTTAACTGTTGTATTTATATTATAAAATTATTTGGGGATTTTAGCTTCATGAAATTAAAGGAACTATAACTCTATTGACATATGTATAATATTATTTGTATTTATGCATAGTAATTTTATATGATTAATCTTTCGTAGAAAATAATATTTTTTTAAAATTTCAAACATCCAACAAAAAGCTATTTGTTTCCAACATTAACTAAATCATGAAATTAATTTTCCTTCTCAATGATGTTCTCCCTTAAATTATTCTCCATTGAATAAAGAGGGGATTCAATGATACGTTACAATCTTCTTTGGGATGTCCAATAGTACAAAAAATATAACTTATCGAGTTACTATTTATACCAACCTCAAATGTTTGTTGTTACATATTTTAATATTTTTTATTGTCTTGAAATGTCTAAATCATCGTTTATAATGTTTTTTATTTCATTGTCTATTGTCGATGGAGGTGGGATCTCATTCTGGTGATTGAAATCATTTCTCAAACATTCTGTAACATTTGATTCTCCAGGATAAATCCCATAGAAATATTTAGTAGTTTATTTTTTCAATATCATCTGTTCATAAAATATATCTATCTTCCACCATATTTTGAATTTACATTTTTGTTATGGAAATCACATTTTCCCATCAACGGATCGATAGGAATTTTGAAAATCTAAAAACTCATCCACAACCATAGAATATTAAGGTGTTTTATATAGTAATGTGATCTAACATTTATCCATATATATAACAATGTTTTTAAATATTACAAGGTGAGGAAAATAAATAAAATAACAAAAAATAAACACAAAAAATTAGTGTATTATGTGTAAGAACAAATAAATTTGAAAATATAAATATTTGATATATTAAAACCAATTGATCCATTATCCATAAAAAAATATCACATCACTCACCAACCCTTCCCTTAAAAAACATTAATTACAAATAATTATATTAACATAAAGCATAAATATATTACTCATATAAAATTTCATCAA
Organism: Viscum album; assembly: GCA_963277665.1. Taxonomy (NCBI): domain Eukaryota; kingdom Viridiplantae; phylum Streptophyta; class Magnoliopsida; order Santalales; family Viscaceae; genus Viscum; species Viscum album. The sequence goes on from OY728159.1 coordinate 844,268,935, forward strand.
TATTATCAATATGAAAATTATAAAAAAAAAAAAAAGTCAATAAAAATATTAATACATCAAGAAATATTAAAAAAATTACAAAATAACAAAGGGAAAAAATCGTACTGTTACACTTATCTACTATATATAAATATATACATTGCCATGGGTATGTAATTTATATAATGAAAATCCTCACAACTTCTCTAGAGTTAAGATTAATTAATAGAGAAAATAAATATAATATTAATAATATAATTTTTTAACTACTGGGAAACGTTATTAATATTAAACTAGAAGCATAATAGATAAATCAACAGAATAGATATTATAAATTACAAAAAAATATACACAGACCATTATCCTTTATAATTAAATGGTCCCATTTTTGAACACCCATGAATTTTCACTTCCACCTTAAATTATTCAAGATCATCCCATTTTTAGAAATACATCATCTCTATGATAGTACTATTCATGTCACCCTATTCCATTAAAAACATTATTTTTTACTATAACATTACACAATATTCATACATTATTCATATAATAATTATCACATATCATCACCAATAAACCTCATTCATATTCTATTAAAGACCATCTAATATAGATTATCTCTCTTAAAAATGGATCGAAAGCAATGCCTTTTCTAACTGCAAACTACCTTATATAAAAATTATGATGGGAAGAGAGCAAGAATTTTGGCATACCATCTTTCTAATTTTTCAAGGACCCTATTCTATTTATCACAACACTATTTAGGACCCATGTATATCTTAATAATGTTCTACTATAATATTATGGAATGTGGCACATCACTATTTTTGTTTTACCACATCATCATTATGTTTGAGCACATCACTATGAACCTAAGGAAATTCCTCAATGTCTAATTATTTTAGTCATAAATATATATATTTATATATCACAAAAAATTACAACATAAATAGTAAATTTGATAATTTGATTTTTCAATAATAATATCAAAATTTACATAGAATCATCAACCATGTAATTTAATAAAATTAAACAATACTAAATAAATTCAATATAACATAATCACTCTAAAAAATTATGAATTTATTAAATAATTTATTATTTTATTGGTTACGAATCAAAAAATTAATTTTATTTTTAAATCATATATTTTTAATTACAAAAAGAATCATTAAAATCCAACATATAATTAATTCATCACTTATATGAAAGAATATAATAAAATAAAATGATAATATATATATATTGAAATATATTTATTATATTATAAAATTAATCACATACTTATATAAAATTTAAATTATAAAACCATTAATAATTCCTTTTATATACAGGTCAACATTTTAATGAATCACATAATAACAAAAACGATAAAAAAAATTAATAAAAAACATGTAGAAATCACCAAGACCACATGTTTTATAGATAAACTATACAACTGGTACACCATATTTCTAAAATAGTAAAAGTTTATAATTTAAAAAATTGAAAAAAATACACTCCACAAAAAAAACTTGTAGGTAGGGAGGGAGAGGCCGGGAGTGAGGGTGGCTCTTTTGAAACTGTATATCTAGGTGAGGTCGAGGCACTAGAGCTGGAAAGGGTGATGGTTAGGTGGCTCTAGAATGGGGAGGATGCGAGGCTTGAGTGCTAGTGATGGTGGGGGAAATCAGGTCATGAGAGTGCAGAGGGGTTGGAGAGAGTTCTCAAGGGGGAGAAGACTATATATGAAGGGGGAACTAGACCACTAACTAGGGTGTATTGGATAGGTTTTGGGGCAGTGTTGATCAGGGGAGATTGGGGAGCTAGTGGGAGAAGCATGTGTGGGTTCAGGGGATAAAGTCAAATATTTAAAAAGTTGTTAATATTTAGATGTTCCTTTTATAAACCCTCAACTAAATTCTTGAAAAACAATTTAGTGGTGGTTTTGTAAACCGTCATTAAAAACACCGTTAAACTAGGAATTTGTTGTAGTGAATCCAAATTCAATTTCTATTATCTCATTCTTTCAATACATCCTTAAGACTATAAATTTTTAAATGTATTCCTTATTTACACACAATTGACTACACCCCTAATCATTATCAATCATTTATATGTATTGGGATTCATGAAGTTGATCTGATAAGTCAAAAAAATATGAGTAAGTTGAAATGTTTTCATTGTCGTTATAGAATTTACTTCCCCATGATCAATGAATAACCACGTTGATCTATCATTCTTCTTAATTAAGATAACATGGGTTCCCCAAGTTTAATATTTTGAGTGAGTAAATAACTTATCTCAAAATTAAATAGTAGTTTTTTAGATCCATTAATTACATAGATTTAATTCTATATGAAAACCTTGATATTATTCATACACCATAAATTTAATCAATGGAAAGCATAGCTTCACACACTAGTGGAAGTCCATGTAATTTCATATGAAAAAAATAAATATATATATGCTATAATAGGTATATAATCAATTTGATATTTTACTTTCTCTATCGTGCGATGTTGATTTCCTGACATCCTTAAAATTATTATTTTTTAAATGTACTAGGGGTGGATATAGAAATGTCTCAGATAATGAGGTCTATACTCTGAAGATAAGTAATTCTACATCTTCATTATGAATGTTAATTTATTTATTAATGAAATAAATATTTTCATCGTATTTGGAAATCATGTATGTTCCAAGAATTTTATCAAAGAAAATATATGTTCGATAATAAATTCAGAAAATGAATCACTATTTTTTCATAATGGAGGATTTATGACACATACTTGTCATAGTGACGATTACAAAATGGTTTTTTCTAAAAAATTAATTCTTAATGTTCTATAAAAATAGCTAATTTTCTTCAAAAACATTGAGGATATAAATTAATGAATGGATTCAAAATCAGATAATGATTTTTATTAATTTTAATATATGATTAATGCAATTAAGGCCAAATAATTAGGTACTATAAATTTATATCTATTGATAACATATGGTTTTCCATAACCCCTTAGGATCTTCAGTGGTAGATTTCCTTAATTATTAGGGGATTATTTTTAATGGTTCCTCATAGTCCTATAGTTAAAACATAGAATATCAATATTTCCTTTCATCTCTTTAAATTATTTATCCTGATAAAACTTCCTTCAACACTTAAAAAATTCACTTTATCACTTCAATATTTTCCCAATATGATTATTTACACAGTTCCCACATAATGTAAAATTTTTTGTTCTCTTATTTATCATAAATATAGTTGATATTTCTTTGCACTCTATCGACATATTATTTTATTGATTCCCCTTGAAAAAATAGGAAGAATAGAATTACATACAATTTTTATGAAACATAAATATATTTCATCATATGAAAAAAAAATTGATAGACTAAAACCCATATAATAATTGTCTTAATAACATTAATGAAATACTGAATCATGATCTTCATTTTGAATATGTAATTTTTAGCATACATTGTTTGACATATAATGGTAACCAAATAATCAGTAACACTTTCTTCATCCTTTTTAATTGATGTTAAGAAATTTCTCATCATATTAGTTTATTTTTCATAAAGGAAATATTTATAAAATAATTATTCATTAAATGGTTTCCATTACATTAGTTTTATTTCCTCATTGATATACTATTATGAATGAATGATCACCATTTATAGGAATTTCCATAGAGAAAATAAATTAAATGTTTAACATTTTTCTTCTCAATTAATCCATAGTCCGTAAATATATTCACACATTACATTATCCATTTCTCAACTATCATTGTATTATTATTCAAAATAATTGATGGGGGATTTTATCACATTATGTGATTAAGCATTGGAGAATCACACTGTGGATCAATAGTAAGATCAATTTGAGAATAGTTATTTTTCATATCCTAATTATTTTTCCCTAATATATCCCTGATCTGATAAGTTACAATAACAAATATATTATATTCCTCAAAAAGAAAATCATAATATTTTCAATGAGTAGTTATACCCTTCTTCCTTCCAAGAACAATTTCAAAACAATATAATCTTCTAGATTAGACCATAAAATTTTTAATTTAAAATTGTAAAACATATTTATAAATATGTTGTACCACTAAACATTAATAAAAAATGTACTAATTTTTTATAATAGAATCATAAACATGGTTTTATTGGGAATATATTCATTTTCAAATCATTTATAATGGTCTATAGAGAAAATATGAATTATCATAAGCCTACCCCCATGTGTGTCAAATAAATTTCATAGTAAGGACTATTTTTAACCAATTAATTCTTGAGTCTAGCCTAACACAACTTTTTTAGATTTGTTCTCAATAGTTACAACTTCTATAGAATCTTATCAACTAGAAACACCTGAAATGAGATGTATTATAATGAAGTTCCACATTATCCATACCATCCAAAATATTTATGATTTTATTATATACTTAACCTCAATTAATATCCTATAGTAACATTCCATAATTTATTTTATCCTTAATCTAGTTCCCAAGATTCCTACTAATTTATCTCTGATAATAGCAAATATGACACTAACTCCAGTATCCTCTAGCTTGTACCAACATTATTACAACAACATAGTTTAAATGGTACGAATATCAAAAGACTGATCAGTTATGGAGTATAATAGAAACATATACGCACATTATTTTAATTTTAAATAGGAAAATTAAATAAAATAAAATTTAATGGGAAAAATATGGCATCCTTGAACTCAATACATGAATTATTCTTCATATAATGGGGAATAGGAAACAGTATAAGTGTGATATCAAATGATAAGTTAGGGTTACATACAGTGGAATCTATCATTAATAAAACAATAAATAATATTGAATGTTAAATAACCTAACAGACATTCCATTTAATAAATAACAATACAATCATATTTGGGTAAGGAAAAATCAATATGGAAAGGTAAATGAACGAAAACACATACCATTCAAACAAAAAATTTAGATTAAAATGAATCCATATATATTAACATAGTGAGAATATCATGGATAATAATAAAAACTAAATTCTTAATAATGGAAATTATTAATTATTAATCAACATAATCATAGGAATAATGATACCATTATTATCATGACCATTAATAATATATTTAAAAACTACTGGTAAAAACAAATCTGAATGGCAGACTGATTTATCTCATGAGACATGTTGATGCATTGATGGGGTATGTATAAACAACACACACCCATAACTAAATTTTAGAATCATTTATCTTATATAAAATAATATATTTAATCCATCAATAAACATGTCTTACTATAAAATATTCATATTGAGTAAAGAACATAAATTTATCCATATTTCCTCAGTTAGTTAATTAATGATCAATGAATACATTATTTATAAAATTGGTATTTCATTTATGTAATAATAATATACGTAATATAATAATATCTATATTTATTAAAATGATAATTTCCAATGAATAATGATCATAATAAAGTGACTTTTACAAGAAAATTTATGTAATCCCAAATAAAGTGATATTTCATAATAATATTTACCTCTATGGTATCTTTTAAATTATAACCCCTTTTAAAATGAACATGAAATCCAAAATTAATCACCATAAAAAATACCTTCTTCATTTTAAATACATAAATGGGATAGTATATAAACTATATATATGTGAGTATGTGTATATTAACAAATATGTCCCCATGGAAATGAAATTGAGATGAAATCACTTACCAGTTGGTAAAATTCATCTAAAATTTCCTTGGGTTAAATAATTAAGATTTAAGATAGAATATAATTAATTTATAAGTAATCATTGTATTACCTATAATAGTTTATGTATATAAACCAAATAAATGAATCTTGGTTCCAAACAATTAAATATTCGTTAATGAAGGGAATATGAGATAAAGTCTCTTATATCACATTTTATATTAGTGTTGAATCTTTAAAATACAATATAATGTTTCTTATCATGTCAATAATTTTTACATGTAATATAATGATATTAAAAATAAATATATTATCATATTATAACATTTCACCAGTTATTTGACAATAATATTTTGTTGTTATCATTTTTAGTGTGTCAATGATTTTGTTTTCTGATGCGTGTTTTATCATGAATGTTATATTTACGATACATAATATATAAATAATTAATATATTGAATGATAATAATGTAATAAATATAATATATATTTCTTATATGTTTTATAATAACCATTTTTGAATGTTCGTCATGGAGAATGAGGTGCATCACTCCTTGGAGACAGTATATAGTACGTATATATGAGTGATGATATAATTCCCTTAACATGTAGAAAGGTTTTTGTAGTTTTATGATATATTATCATTAATATATATATAATTTTTCATATATCAATAATTTTTATTAAATTTATCATTATTACCTTCCATTTAATGCATATTTAAAAAAATCACATTTCATCACATGGTGGAAGTCCCCTGTAAAAATGAGCGATGATATCATATTTTAAATGTAATGGAATATAAGATGGTATCTGTGACATTATCATTACATAATTATAAATATATAAATAAAAAAATATTTAAAATTTAAAGTTATAGATATATCTAACCATGAAAGGAGTTAATGGAAAATGAGATACATCGATTCGTGTTGAAGTAGTCTGTATATACACGGTCACCAGTTTGCATCCCATTATATAGAATTGAAAATGGATGTTGGTTACAAATTTAATAGAATAAAATATATGTATATGGGTGATGATGTAATTATTATACAAGAATTATTTAATGATATTTAAAGGAGGATATAAATGAAGCCAAATAAAATCATCCATTCAAAAATATTACCTCTTCTTTGAATGAACACTTTTTTCATGCACCAAAATAATTTCTAGGATTGATTTATGATTAAACAATGGCCTCAATTATTTTTGTAGGGGAGAAAGAATATTATTTTTATATCTATTTATCAATCCAAATTTCATTAAAAAAGTTATGATGGCATGATAGGGTTACCCATTTAGAAGTGGGGAAGAGGACATGCATGGAATTTTTGAAAATCATTAATTACCCAAAAATTATTGTCAATAATAGAGAATAAAAAATTTGAAATTACATACTCTTATCAGTCTTATGGTCATAATATTTCTAAAATAATTTATTAGGACATGTTTTTATGTCATTTGAATCCTTATATTCTTAGTTTTACTCACCGATAAATTAGTTTTTTATTAACCACAATTAATAATTTTTACAAATTGAACTATTAATAAATGTAAAAAAATTAATTTTTTATAATTAAAGAAAATGTATTATGATTATTAAAATTATTTATTCTATTTTTAAAACTTCAATTTATATAAGGGATAAATCCTATTTAAATTTATACACGTAGATGAGATAAAAAATGTGTTCCCAAAGTGAAAACTCCAATAATTATTGATTATTGTTTATAGAAATTAAAATTAAAATTGATCCAAAAGACACAAATTTCATGTTTGATCAGGCATGATTTGGAGGTGTATATGAAACAGTTTTTTGGTGGATAATGAAAATCATTCCATTATATTTGAGAAAGAATTATGGTTTGTGTTCTAAATATCATGTTTGACATTGTAGAGAATTGCCTTCATAAAGATGTGTGTTGTTTGGGTGATTAGAGGAAATTTCTAAGAAAACTATCATAGTAGTTGAGCAAGATGATCCAGTGGAACTAGATAATAGGGAAAATCATTTACATGTGAATCTTGCTCATTTTATGCAGATGATAGAATGACCCACGAGATGGTTGTACTGAGTCTGTTCGAGCTGACTAGAGAGATTCATCTGAAGCACCCTCAACCTTCATCATAGAGGGTCATCCATAGGATGAAGAGTTTTGGATAGAGTTTATCCATATTTTACTTGATCAAATAGAGACTCCTCTTGAGAAGAGAGTCATCTTAGCGACCTACATGTTATAGGTTCAGGCTACTAATAGGTGGGATATTATGATTCATATGGAACAAGTTTAAGGAATGACATGTAAGGATTACAAGGAATTTTTTTGGAACAATAATTCCTAGAAAACATGCTGTATAGGAAGGCTGCTGAGTTTATGCGTTTGACCTAGGGGCTGCAACAATGATTGATTATTCTAGATGTTTCACAAAATTGCTCCAATTCAACCTAATGATATCTTGATATGAGGTGCCTGTGGAAAAACACTTCCAATATGGGCCTTGGCATAAGATTAGGTCCTAGGTAAACATATTCCATCTCAAGTGTTTTACGGAGGTAGTGGACCAAGCCCTTATCTCATAAGGGAACCTTAAGGGATCTTTGGGAGGTGGAATTTAGTTACCAATTTGGTAGACATGTGTTATAGGATTTGAGGGGAGGAATCATCGCTTTGGAAGTTTCTAATAGGGCAAGAGTGAACAGAATCGTTAAAAGATGGGAAAGTTCCTTAGGGTGTGATCGAGTATTCTTTTATCAGTATCGAATGTCGTGGAACATACATGTCCATTTTCCCGACCCACAAGTCTCATGTTAGTCCTTTGGATGTTTAGGAAATATACTAATGTTCTGCAAGAACCCTTAGTAGATGAGAATGGATGGGATTCAAAGTCAGATACTGAGTGTGCATATGAGATTGATTACCCTATATCAGGCATGTAGTTAGAGCTCCACTATATGTACTGGTAGGGGTGGTGGATGTGGAACTATGTGATGAAACAACCCATACCAGAAGGGATGTGCAGTGTAGGGTACTTAGGTTGGATCCTTGGGTAGTGGTGCAGTCTATCTTTATGTAGTTCGGTCTATACCTAGAGGTGGAGATACTAGACCATCAATTGTTTGAGGTAGGATTCTTATCACTTCCAAACTCAGTAATTATTTATTTGACACATGTTCCACACACTATTTTATCGCTTCACATTTTGTGGATGTGATGGTTCCTAATGTGGAACATGTTTGTGTGGTTATGTCAATTGATACTCTAATCAGGGTGCCAGTTGAGGACATCATATGGGATAGAGGTTGTGCTTTAGAGGTTGGTGTTTTTTATTTTTTGTGGAACCTTTTTTTCTTTGAGATATCTTGTTTTTACTTGATCTTGGATATAGACAGGATAGTTATGTATCATAACCAAATCTATTATTACCATTGTAGGGTAACATTCACTTCTTTCGATGGGGAAACATATTCCCTTAATATTGAGTTGGATGTTTGAATTGGGTGTACATGGATGATTTTTCAATAAATGGGGGAACTCACAGTCCAAGTGGAATACCTTATTCTTGGTAATTGATATGTGGATAACATTTTATTTCCACATGTTTTGGATTTAATTGACTATTTATTTCTAGAGGATTTCTTGGGACTAATTACCAAAATGGATATGGAGTTCACAATTTAGTTGCTTCTAGAGGATGAACCAGTTTCTAGTCCACTATATCAAATAGCGCCAGTAGAAGACTAGAATGTGAAGGTTCATCTTGAAGAGTTTTAGAAAAATGGATTCATTCAACCTAGTTCATATCCATGTGGATCATATGTGATGTTTTCTAAGAAGACTGAGGGGTCGTTGAGGTGATGTGTTAATTACAGGATGTGAAATCAGATGTTGGTTAAGAGATGATACCCACTTCCCAAAATTGCTAACAAATTTGACCAAATAAAGGGTTCTTCAGTGTTCTTTAAGATCAATTTGATATCTGGATACCATTATTTTATGGGGATACCGTACAACATAACATAGAATGATTTTCAGATCGGGTATAGTATGTATGAATTTTTTATGATTTAGTTCAGGTTGACCAATGCTACATCCGTGTTTATAGAACTAATGAATCAAATATTTCACCCTTATCTGGATCATTTCATTGTTATAATTGTTGATGAAATATTGGTGTAATCATGATCTTGTGATGATCAATCCAAACATCTTAACATCATCATGATTAAACTAAGAGGGTATATACTTTATGAAAGCTATAAAAATATCAGTTCTCAATGGATAAATATAATTTCATGGGACACATAATTATTTACTCTAGTGTTTCAGTGGATATAGAGAAGCTGTAGACTGTTTCATCTTCGGTTAAGCCCCATAATGTTTCTGATGTTTGAAATTTCATGGGTTTTTCTATTTCTTACTAGAGGTTAATTAGTTATTTCTCTCATTTTAAAGCACTAATCTTATGTTTATCCAAGAATGGTTATATATTTGATTGGTTGAAGTCATGTGAGACTTTATTTCAAGAATTGAAGAGGGGGTTGACTATCGCACCAATTTATTTTACTAGATCCAGGTAAGAGGTACACCTTGTTCTGTGATACGTCTGGTCTGGGACATAGGGTTTTGTTGTTACATGATGATCAGGTTTAGCTTATGGGAGAAGATTGTTGAGTCTTCATGAAATAAATTTCTCTACCCATGATCTCGAGTATGATGATGTGGTTTATGACATAATGTTTTTTAGGAACCACTTGTTGGGAGAGTGGTTAGTGGGGTTTATTGATCATAAATGCCTTCAGTACATCTTCTCTCAGTATGATATAAATCCTTGAATGTGATGGATGCTCGAGTACCTAAAATCCTTTCACTATGAGTTGTTTTAATTGGTGGGGAAAGGGAATAGTGTTGAGGAATCTCTATGTCAGAAGGATCATAATCATGATGTTTAGGAATCAAAAAATGAATGCTTAATATTGTATTCTTTTTCTGAGATGTACATGGAGGTGCAGGATGGGAAAAGAATAATGACTAATCTGTCTATGGTGATTGAGACTACGCTTTTGAGTTTGGTCAAAGATATTCAACAAAAGGATTCAGTGTATTTGGATATGATAGAATTTCTAAATGGTGGGGATTCACATTCTTCTTGGGTTGTTGGGCATGGTGGAGTTTTCTTTGTTCAAGGTCATGTTGTTGTATCGGTGGGTGCACGTGAAGATTTGATGTGTGAGTTCCGTGCATCAAAGTGGGTAATAAATCCTGACCTGGTTAAAATGTATTGTGGTCTCCATCGGCATTATTAGTAGCAGGTAATGAAGAAAGTGGTTTTGGGTTTTGTGGAATCATGCCCTGCCTATAAATAGGAGACGGAAGAGTATCAACATCCAGGTGGGTTGTTATAGTAATTTCCCATTCTAGACTATAATTGGAATGATGAACAATAAACATCATAGTGGGACATCTGAGAAAGCCTTGCATGAATGATAAAAACAAGGGTCATTGACGATTGGTTGATTATAATGTCTCATTTCATTCTGATCCAGAAAACAAATACAGTCTACCAGTTGGGTGAGTTGTATGTTCAATAGATAGTGAGGCCGCATGGTCTGATGAAATAAATAGTTTACAATCATGATCTACATTTCACATCATGTTTATGGTAGGGGATAAATATGGAACTTGTATCAAAATAGTTTTTTAGTATGGATAATCACCTGTAGACGGACATGAAGTCAGATCTTACATTTCATGTATTAGTGGAAATTTTGAGTGCATTTTTTATGGATTTCAATAGTCTGTGGGATAATAACTTGTGGCTTGTTAATTTTTCTTAGAAAAATAGTTTTCAGGCTAAAATTAAGATGTCGCATTTTGAGGAAATCTATTGGAGGCCACGTAGATCTCTGTTGTGTTAATTAAAAGCTGGGGAGTCTAGTCTGTTTAGACAGAGTCTAATGCATGAGACATCTGGGATGGTTCGATTGATTTAGATTCAGATGAAAATAACACCGATTAGGCAGAAGTGATATATATATCGGCGTTGTAGACCTCTTAATTTTTTGGTAGGTGATAGTGTATTTCATTGTTTTTTCCAAGGTTGCTTCACCATTGAATCAGGAAGTAAGGAAAGTAGGGGTCTATGTGTGTAGGGTCATTTGAGATTGTGGATGGGTTCAGACCAGTGGCCTAACGATTATCTCTTCAAAAATTATACAGTGGGATGCTTGATGTTTTTCATGTTTCACCACTATAATAGTATCCACCTGATCCATCTCATGTAACAAACATTAAGGATATAGAGATGTAGGTCGTTGCATCCTTTTAAGAGAATCGGGTGAGTATTGTGGATCAAAGTGAGAAAGTCTTGAGGGACATGGATGTGCCTTTGGTTTGTGTTATATGAAAACATGGAAACGTTTAGGAAGAAACAGAGGAGTGAGAATCAGATATACAGTCCCAGTTCCCTGATCTCTATGCTTCAGAAACACAATGTTGCTTGGGAAGAGCTGCTCACGGAGAAGCCATCTTAATTTGGGGACATTATAAGAATAGTTATTTTTAAGGAATGTTTTTTATGATTATGTATATTTCATATATTTTTGTCAAATAAGTGTTCTGCAAAGTTGATGAGATGTCTTGGGAGTGTCCTGGGGGTTTGGGGCTTGAGTGTTGAAGAAAAATGAGTTTTCTGGCCATGTAGCATGGTTTGCGCATGGTTAGTAGAAACCATGCGAAGCATCCCATGTTTCTAAGAATACTTGGGAAGATGCTTTCACACAGCTAATACATGGTTTTGCTAACCATTTTCAATCCCTAAAAACTATGTGAAGTGATGATTTTGGGACTATAGATCATGCACAGTTTGCTCACCATTTTTCAAACATACAGGTAAACCATACAACCCAGTAAAGTTGAAACAAATAAAAAAAATCACCCTGAGATTTTAAATACTCACTCAAGATTTTCCTCCGTTGTCCTCCCTAAAACATCTTTAAAAACAAGACCTCCCAAGAGCTTCCATGGGTGAATCTATTTCATCTCTATGCCATTGGGAATTTCTTCAGTTGCGAATCGAAGCTTCGGGAGAGACTATTATACTACTTGCTTCCTTTTATCCATTAGGGGTTGTCTCGTTACCTCCTAAATATTAAAATCTTGTTAACACTTATTTTGTGGGGAAATTTAGGATTGATGCAATAAGAGGGGGTTCAATCAATATATAAGGCCATTTTTGGGAGTGCGTTCACCAACAGATTTGAGGTAGGTGGTTTAGAGGTCATATAACACAGTTTCATTATAGAATTGTGCATGTCTGGATATTTTCTTTGTCAGTTATTGTTTTGATTTTTAAACCCATGTCAAGTATTTGTATTTTGATTGTCTGTAAGATAAAAGGAAAACCTCATAGTCACCAATGGATTCATTGAGGATGTTTTGACCTACATAAGGCCAAAAATGGGGTACCCTGATACATTCTGGGACAAGAATTGGGAAAGTATGTTCTATGATGTTGTGTGGTCATGTTGATCCCTTATTGAGTATGTGACATCCTTAATGGAAGACTGAATAATGTATTAATTAAATTTGGTTGTAGTATGAGGGTTATGAATTATGTTCATTATGCCTATGTTAGTTAGCACTTGTTAAACAGTGAATATGCTAAATTGATAATGTTATGTGAAATGGGAAAATATGTTGAAGTTATTTTCATAAGGGGATTTATGAATGTCTGTGACAGGTTGATATAAGGGAATTATTGAGTATTCTTAGTGATCTTGGATTGAAAATGGGAGTTGGGATAAATGGGATAACTGATTTAAATGGAAATTTTGTTAATGGGATATGGCGCAATATGATTTATTATGTTGATTATTATAGATTATAATTGTTTTATATATTTGGTTATGTTTGTTTGTGGTAAGGTTATGTGAGGTGAATGGATGAATCAGCGTGTGCACATGGCTAGATGTTGTGGGATAAAGGAATGTGGCTCCTCCCATATGCTGAGTTGGACTGATGATCTATCATCACCCACAATGCATAGGTTAGGGAAGGTGACAGAGGTATAATACCCTTAAGGTTGCATTTCACATGGACTAAGGATTCAAGGTGAGCATATTGTGATGTTGTGATATTTTATACCTAGCAAGTTAGGGAAATTTGTATTTCCCTATTCAAAATGATAAATTGCATAAACCTTTCTTGAATGAAGTGAATTAAAAACTTATGAACATCATGATTTATGGTCAACTTTTAGTAAAATATTCACAATGAATTGGCACTGTGGTTAGTATAGCCATGTAGAGATTATTACCCAGAATTTTCTTTCCCTTCATTGTTATTTAATTATACTTTCATGGACTATCATTTGGACTAGATATTTGTAGATGTTGTTGGTGGTGGCCTAAAAAGTTGTACTCACACACTACTCGAGCCGACATTCAGTACCTAATCAGATTTAATTCTTGAATTTCATGAGTAGGTAAAGGTTCCTTTGCTATGGAGTTGAGTTGGGCATGGTGCATGCATGGATGAGGTTCTACACTATGAGTCAGGACTATTTTGGGGATTCCACTATTTGTCTTTTATTTTGATTTGTTCATTGGGAATTATAGCATGAAATGAAATATTTATTGTTGATTATGGATTGTACCCAGTTAGGGAGATTCTTGACTATGCATGTTTTTGGTTTTTTCAGATTGTTTCTGATGTTTATATTTTTCTCTTTTATGGATTACTTTGTTAAAGTGTTTATATTCTTCCCACAAGACCTATTAGACCCTCACTACTATTCAGTGATATCTTTTGTATGGGGAGTCATTCTTGAGGTCATGTGACGACCTAGCTTGGGGCCCTGATTTAGTGACACTTGGTTCAGGGACTTGTCAATTAAATTCATATATGAACAATTAATTTAATGAAATTGTAAACATTATAAAAATATGAATTTTTAACTATTCACTAGAAGGTAAATAATTTCTAAAAAAATTCTAAAAGTTCAACCAAAGATATTTTTGACATTTAAATTTATAAACAACTATGTAATCTAATATAATTTATAAAACTATCAAAACATAAATATAAAACATGTTCTCCGTCAAAAGGATGTAAGATTACCTATTATAAAATATATCTATTCAAGCTTAAATTTATATTGATTCATATAATAATCCTATCAACCTTGTTGGTTTGATATAAATGTATTACTCCATGATTTCATAGTATGTTATCTCATTAATGAAATTCAATATCTTGCGCAATTGGAAACCCCGATTTCGTGCGCACCACAACTTATCAAACTAGTCGTTAAAAAACGGTTATGAATAATATTAACTATATTTGAATAATATACACTATATATAATTTTTGAATTCATATTACGTGTTTCTTAGACATTATATAGGATCACATTCATTTTTTTAGATAAAACGTGTATTTTTCCAAAAAAATGAAATTTTAGTGCCATTTAATGGAAAACCCTATTTAAAACCAATATTTGACTCATTTATATATTCAATTTAATGAAATAATATTCTACTTTAGAAAAAGGACATAAAAATTTAGTTTGGATAAATTTTTTGTACTTTTCTGATAACTTTCAAATTTTGACTAATGGTGAAAAATACTATGTTTTAATTGAAAATAGGTTTTTTAATAGAAATATTTTATAGTGTTAAATTAATAATTTGAATTTTTTTATCTATAATTAGATTATATTTTTATGACTTAATACAATTTAGGTCATTATAAGTAATTTCACATTTAAATTTCACATAAACACATGTCAATTTTGGATAGGTTTTACATTTAAAAAACACTCTTTTGTTTTTGACAATGGGTAATAATTTTTAATTTATAAATGAAACTACTATATTTTAAAATTTGAAAAATAGACTTCATTTTCGAATTTGGAATATCTGAATTAGCTGTAGATAAATTTTTGGGATTTTTCTGAAAACATTCAATTTGTGATGAATAGTGACAAACACTGCGTTATCATTTAAAACCGACTTTTTATTTAAAAAATTATATATTTTATTAATATTTATTTTAATTCTAAAAATATATATAATACCTATATAAGTTCAATGTAATTAATTGGAGTCATTTTATAATAAAATTAGATGTATAAAATTTTATTGAACTTTTTAACCTCTTTTACCCACCATCTAGGAGCACGTGAAAATTTTCATAAAACATAATTTTACCACTTCTCTGAGTTGACTTTAAAAAATTCTAGAGATATGGTTGATATCATTTAATAAAATCTGGTTTAATATGATGAAAACCATTTTGGTTAATAGTAACTTCTGACTTTTATTTACCACGGTTAAAAGTAAATAGGGTCATTAAAGGTAAAAAGGATATAATAATTACCCAAACCCATGTATTAATTCTATTGGATAAGTTTATTTAGAAAACAAAAACATTAGGAATAAAATATGATCTTTTAGGTCCACTTGGATTAGCTGAGAACATTTATTATTATTTTATTCAAAGAATTGTTAAAATTGTTTAATTCAATAGTTATTAATAACTAAACCATTTTTAATATAGGGTTACACACAATATAAATATGACTATAAATATTCATTAGAAATATAAAAAATATTACCTATATAATGGTATTTTATTTATACTTTTTAGACATTAAATATGTTACTATATTTATGACACAATGATGATGCAGTAATAATCTTATTAATGAAATAATCAAATACATAGTATTATAAATATTAAAATAAATATAATGTCAAATTTTTTATGACATGAAAAAAATTTCTAGGAGAATATGACGTGTTAGGGTTGATTAAATGTATCTTTATTTATGTAATCATGTATTTATGTCTTTCCAAATACCAAATACCAAATAACATCAAAATTGACATAAATTAATTTTTAAAACAAATACTATATTATTCGTTGATATATTATTCCAAAAAATATAAGGTTCTTCCAAATGGAATAAATAAAAATATACATGTCATTAAGAAACCACTTGAGGTTCTCTTGGAAGTTTATTGTATGTTTATCAACCATATAGTCTAATAATACATGAAGGTACGACACAAGTTAAAATATTTAACTAAGAGTTAAATATAAAATATAAAGTTAATATGGTGACCTAATCCTGTCTAAAACCAATTGGTAGAGTTTTTTTCTACCCAAACCTACCTTAGCGTAGAAATAAATCATTTTGATCAATTAGAAACTAAAAAATATTTCATTATAATATAATATTTTAAGCTTTTCCTAATATGACCCTCACCTCTCTTATAAAAGGGTACATCCCCTTCTCTCAAAATCATACCTCCAAAACCATTTTTCCTGGCCAAAACATACCCATATATCCTCCCAACATCCCTAATATCATCCTATATTATTTCATTTCATCAGAAAGAAAACCTATGGATCCCTTTTGATCAAATCAAAAGGAAACACCGGAAGAAGAGATAATAATTTCACCACCCTCTTTCAAGTTCTTTTCATCTTCCTCTTCCTCTTTTATTGTTGCTTCCATAAAAAAATAATAACTGCATTACATAATAAATACTTTGAAATTATTATAAATATGGTACAACTATATTAGTTATTCTATCCAACCATTAAATGACAAAGTCACCATGCTTGCGTACGTATGGCATACCGTCTCCACGTGTGGGGTAGTTTGTTATTCAAACACTTCATTATTTGGATGGGTATAATAATAAGTATAATTGATGTAAATAATGAATATAACATTTTAATGGTTATTTATATATAGTATACCATACAATTACATACAATTTCACCATCAAAATAAAGATATTTTCGCTCATGCGTACGTAAGGATTATCATCTCCACAATGCGATGAGAATCATTCCCACGTTCACCATTCGAAGATGATTATAAAAAAATATATTATTAATAAGTATGTAATAAATGACATAATAATGATAATGGAGATATATATATATGTATTTATTTACTTACATGTATCTTATTCACTTAATTCTATTCAATACGATATGAAAATGGAAACAACGTTTATTTGTACGTACGGCCTACCGTCTCTATAAACAGTGCCTTCTATTTAATATATCTACATATAATACATATTTATATTCATAAAATATTTTATATTTAAATAATGTGTTATATTATGGATGTTTGTAAATTATTATCTAAATGATACTATCAGGAATGACTAGTTAAAACACCTATGATATAGAAAGCGATTATTACCAGAAATGATAATTTAACAAGAATGCCATTTTTAAAATGGTAGTATAAAGTTATAAATGAATCATGTGCGATATAATAAATATGAATATTTTTCTCCTATATTTTAATGACATACTATGGTCATCATACAAGAGGTTAAACGTACCCTCAACCAAACGAATGTGCAAGGTAAGGTTTATTTCTCCAATCTCATTATTATCTGAGATTGTTTAGGTGTAATTATTTACTGGATCATATTTATCATCGATACCCATATTTCATAAAAAAAATTAAAAAATAATATTTTAAGGTTTAATGGAAGTGTCTATTAAAATAGATCATCATTTTAAATGTTTTGAATATTTATCTTTCTAAATCCTTTTAATTAAAGTCCTTGTATTCAAAATTATTCTAATGATTTGTTTATATGGACATGAATGTTTTGAAATGATAATTATTTTCAAAAGATTCAAAGTGGTATGAGATAATTCGATTCACAAATCTCTTTTAAATGAGTTCCTTTATAAATGTTTGACTTTTAACTGATTTCACAAAATGGGATATTTCTCTCAAAAAAATTACTGATCATTTTAAACTATGTCAGCATCCTTTATTGTATATTATTCTTGATTGAGGCTGGTTTGTTATAATACAATCATCCATATTTTATTGAATGAGTTATGATATGTTTGACTATGAGTGTTCTATTTTTAGACCATTCATGGTTTATGGTTAATGTATTGACATATCTTATGCTGGTTTTAATATGAATGTTTATGTTATGTTTCATATTTTTTCTATGAGGAATGCAGTAGACTTAGTAAGTGACAAGTGGAGCCCGCTATAGCTCCTCGATGAATCCGTAGGTCTCGTTAGACAAACTAGTGTCTTGAAAAAAGGACTTGACAAACATTTTATGTGTAGTCTTGGCATAAGGCCTTGATTATGTAGTAATGATGTCTGACATTAGTCATTCCCTCATTATGAAATTATTTATTACATGTGATTATTCTACTAGTAGAATATCCATGTGAATTTTTATATGGTGATGATTGATTAATTTTTCCATATTAGGTTAAAAATTATGTTTAAAAAGGATGTTAGTTTTATTAAACATCTTTCCATAAAAGTGTATAGCTTCCGCTAAATTATTTACCCTAAGTAAGCATCTGAGCTCACCCCCTTTCTTATGTTTCATTTTCCCAGGATTCCATGAAGTGTATTACGATTAATATTTATGGTTAAGATAAGGGGAATAATGAAGCTCTCAAATAACTATCTATGATATATTTTATGTTTGAAATTTTTATGTAACTTTCATGTATGTAATCTTTTTTCTAGGCCTACTAAACTGATCGGTCCTTCGAGACTTGATTCCTTGTAATCATGCCAATGTATTAAAATAATTCATCGACTCTGGGTAACTGGGGTCAGGGCATTACAGTTGGTATCAGAGGAAGTTTAGCAATAAACATAGAAATTGATTTAGATAAACTATGATTAGAGAACATTACACTAATATATATCTTGAGGATTAGTATAGAAGAACATCTTTTAATTTTGGTAATGTAGCTATTTTGTGTATTTTCAAAGAAAAACATCCCTATCTGGATACAAGCAGGTAGAGACGGCTCTGGCACAGATGTACCTAGGAGTGAAAACTCCGGAAAGGAGTTTTGGGCTTGACCCGATGTATCCTGGTACACAAAAATGGGCCTTGCTGCACTCTTGGTTACGACAATCCCGGGGGATATACTTCAGATAATTCACATTCTTATTACAATCCATTATATAGGGTTTATGAGTAAATACTTCGTCTAATAAAAAATTTAATGATTATAGATTATATTATTAATATTTTCAATTTTGTTAGGTATTTTACAAGATTTGAATTTTTCATTGTGATTCATAAACTATCCTAGTGTATTCCATTGTTTTGAAATGGTTCCTAGTAGAAAGAATGTGAATTCCAGCAATACACGTCACCGGATGATTAAGAAGGATCATTTCATTCATGGTATTGAGAAAATATTTAAAAGGGAAATATTCTCCCATATATTCTCAACATATAAAGAAATAGTATCATGTGTTAATAAGATATTTAAATAATTTTCTTTGTTCTATGGCTTTGAACGGAAACAAGGGATGAAAAGGATGAAGGAAATAAGGATGGTTAAAGGGAAGAGGGGAAAGAAGGTTTTCCCATATGTGATAACTGTGGAAAGAATCACCTTGGTAAATTTTTGAAGGGAATAGGAGTTTTTTATAATTGTGGAGAAAAAGGACACCATGTACGTGATTTCATATGTTAGAAAAAGGATTCAAATGTACAATGTTGTATCTGCAAGAAGTTGGGACACTACGCGAAGTAATGACCAAATCATCGGAGTATACCCCAAATATAGCCATTAGATTATAATCATGTTATGATACAACCAGAGATGAAGGGGACTGATTATATTTCTTATGTTTATATTAAATTATTGTGTCATTTGAGTATTTTTTAGTGATTTATGTGTTTTAATAATTATATAGTATAAAAGGATTGTACTGCAGTACTATTTCATTAAGGACTTGAGATTATGTGGAACCAAGAAAAGAGACTCAATAGCAGGTTAATATATTTGTAAAATATATGGTCGAGAGAATGATAAACCATAATATGGTTCTGATACTGAGGTAGTGATTTTGGAATAATATATGATTGATTTGGATAAATTATAATGGATATTCTTGACTTCTTTTAAACAGAATAATGATTTGTATATTCCATCACTATTTGAGTTTACAACATATTTTGGATAGAAGTGGTATATCTAATACTTTATAAGGAATAAGGGAGAATGAATTTAATCAATAAGGTTTTATGGTAATTCAGAGTGTTATAGTGTTTTAAAGGAATAAATGATGAATGTATTCACATGTTGTTACATGGAAAAAAGGAGCTTCATTGTGTATACATTCCTTATAAATTTTGGACTCTGAGTTTGGACAGAAGTATTTTGGATATGTATAAAGGTTGAAATTTAATAATATTGACATTGGATACTATTCTTAAGGTTAAATGATTGCTTGAGATTATTTTTCTATTGTCATAAAATGGACAACCTGGAAGTCGGGTGACAACCTATCGCATTCGGCAAGGCCGCGAGACTGGAACCCGTAACCGAAGGGCGACAAGGGTGGATAAACTACCATAAGAATACATGATTTCCTTGTTTGTATAATGTTTTTTTTAATATTGTGACTTTTTAATTATAAATTGATTATTTTTTTAACCCTATACTATTAGGATAAATAGATTATTTTTTAATTCTATTGACTTTTGGAGTGAAAGATGCATTTTTGGTGGGAATTAGTTGAAGGAGGAAGCTCTAATATTAAAGTATATTTCTTCCTCTTTTAAATGAATTAATTAATTCTTAAACTTTAGGGAAGGTATCATAAAAACAAAAATGTTTAATACTAATGCCTTATGTTTTTTTTGAAATAATGATATATTAAATCATCATAGATTTATTGCTTTAATTCCCTCAATTTCACAATTTTTGGTGATTGATTACCTCAATCACCCCATATAAATATTTATGTTATTTCCAAATTATGTTTCTCTAATTACCACCAATGTTTTAATAATCGAGATCATAAATTGGTGGTAACATTTCATTCCCTTTCCCTTTTATGAAGTCTTAAATTTATTTACCCAATTTCTGATGTGGGTTTTCTACAAAGGAGTTTTTCTATTTATAGCCATTTATTTTCAAAAAAAACAGTTTCCAATTGAGATGACGCAATTTTTTGAAGTATGGGATAATGTAAAACCCCAATATTTCATAGTACATTATCTCATTAAAGTAATTTAATAGCCTGCACTACACGCAACATCGAGTTCGAGCACACCACAACATACCAAACTAGCCATTCAAAAAGAAGTTATGAATATTATTAACTCCATTTTGAATCATATATACTCTATTTATTTTTTACCATCCATGTTATGGGTTTCATAGACATAATATAAGAACAAATTCATTTTTTCAGATAAAAGAAGTATTTTTCAAAATATGCAATTTTCCCGCCTTTTAATGGAGAACCCAATCTAAAACCAAAAATTGACACTTTTATATATTACATTTTAGGAAATAAAATTATTCTTTAGATGTTGTACATAAAAATTTAGTTTGGATAATTTTTTGGTACTTTTCTGATAACTTTCATATTTTGACGAATATTGAAAAATACTATGTTTTAATTGAAAAGGACAATTTTAGTCGAAATAAATTATAGTGTTAAATTATGAATTTTGAAGTTTTTTAAGTATAATTTGATTTTATTTTTATCATTTAATACAATTTAGGTCATTATAAGTAATTTCACATTTAAATTTGACATAAACACATGTCAATCTTTTCTTAGTTTTTAATTTTTTAAAACCCGCTTTTTGGTTTTGAAAATGGGAATTAATTTTAAATTCATAATTGAAACATCTGTTTTTTGAATTTGGTAAAATAGACATAATTTTTAAATTCTAAATATCAAAATTATCTTTGGGTAAATTTTTGGTATTTTTCTGAAAACATTCAATTTTTGATGAATAGAGATAAACACTTCCTTATTATTTAAAATAGTCTATATATTTAAGTAATTATTTATTTCATATAAATTTATTTTAAGTCAAAATAGATATATAGTACCTATATAAGTTCAATTTAATTCATTGTATTCATTTCATAATAAAATTATATGCCTAAAATTTTATTGAACCTTTTAACCTCTTTTACCCACCTTCTAGGAGCATTTGGAAATTTTGCATAAAACGTACTTTTACAGCTTCTATGAGTTTAATTTCAAAAATATGAGATAAATGGTTGATATTAGAAAGTAAAATATGTTTTAATAAGATGAAAATAATTTTTGGTGAATAGTAACTTTGGACTTTTATTTACCATAGTTTAAAGTAAATATGGTAATTAAAGGTCCAAATTATATTATAATTAACCTAACACACGACATTCTTATATTGGATAAGTTTATTTCGACTAAAAACAGCCTTATGAATAAAATATTATCCTTTAGGTACACTAGGATTATTTTAGGACATTTGTTATTATATAATTTAAAGAAGAGTTAAAAGTTTTTAATTCAATGTTTAATAACTAAACCATTTTTAATATAGGGTTACAAAAAAATATAAATTAAACTATATATATTAATTATAAAGATGAAACTATTTCCTATATAATTTTATTTTATTTATTATTTTTAGACCTTAAATAATTTAATTTATTTCCGACAAAATGATGATGCAGTAATTACCTTATTAATAAAAGAATAAAATAAATGGTATTATAAATATTAAAATAATTATAATTTCATTGATTTTATGACATAGATGAATTTTATAGGAGAGTATGACAAGTTATGGTTTATTATAATTATTTTTTCGAAGTAATCCTATTGTGATGACATTCACAAAAACCTAATACCAAATCATGTCAAAATCGACATAAAATAATTATTAAAATAAATACAATAATATTTGTGGATATAATCGTCCAAAAAAACTAAGGTTCAGCCAAAGGGCTTAACTAATATTATATATTTCATTAATTATCCACTGGGGTTCTTTTTTAATTTTATAGTATGTTTACTTTCCATATATTGTAATAATACAAGAAGGCACGGTAAAAGATAAAATATTTAACTAAGAGTTAAATCTAAAAGATAAGGATAATATGGTGACCTAAACCTGTCTAAAATTTATTGGTTGAGTGGTAATCTACCCATACCCACATAATCCTATAAATAAAACATTTTGGAGCCATTAGAAACCGAAAATGATTTTATTATAAAATAATATTCAAGCTTTTTCTAAAGTGACCCTCACCTCTCTTATAAAAGGGCACTTCCCCTTCACTCAAAATCATATCTCCAATGCCATTTGGAATAGCCAAACCTGACCCTAAAATCATCCCAATATCCCTCAAATAATAATATATTCTGTAATTTGATAATAAATCCAACATAAGGAGCCCTTTGGATAACTCAAAATTAAATACCCGAAGAAGAGGTAATAATTTTACCCCCCCTCTTTCAACTTCTATTCATCATCCACTTCCTCTTTATTTGTTATTTCCATAAAAAAATAATAACTCCATTACCACCTACTTGTTTTGATGTTATTATAAATATGGTACAACCATATTCATTGTTCAACCCATCCTCTAAATGACAATGTCACCATGTGTGCGTACGTACGGATTACCGCCTCCACGTCGTGGTGTAGTTAGTCATTCAAACACATCATTGTTTGGATGGGTATAATAATGAATATAACTGATTTAAATAATAAATATAACGTGTTAATGATTCTGAATATATAATATACCTACCAATTAAATATGATTTTACCATCAATATAATGACATTGTCACTCGTGCATACGTACGGATTACAGTCTCCACGGGCCGATGGGATTCATTCCCACATTCACCATTCTACGATGATTATAAAAATATATATTATTAATAATTATGTAATATATAAAATAATAATTATACTATAGATATATAAATCTATATATGTATGTAATTACATATATCTTATTCACTTACTTCCATTCAATATGATATGAAAACAGAAACAACATTAATGCGTACGTACAGCCTATCATCTCTATAAATAATGCCTTCCATTTCATATATCAATATACTATTAATATTTATATTCTAAAGATATATGATATTTAAATCCTATGTTATATTCTAGAATTATGTAAATCATGATCTAAATGATACGATCAATAATAAAACGTTAAAACGCGTACAATAAGGAAAGTGATTATTACCCAAAATGTTAAATTAACAAGAAAATAATTATTAAATAGAGAGTATAATTCCATAAATGAATCATGTATGATATAATAAATATGAATATCATTCATGTATTATTTAATAACATACTATTTTCATTATTCCAGAGGATAAACTGTTTACGCTGAAATCCGGAGAAGGGACACATCAGGCAGGTAAAAGAGCACCAAATGAAATCGGGATGCAAAAAAGGAGATCTTGGGGACCAGGGGGCGGGCACGTGCATGATTTGGAAGGCGTGAGGAAGAGTACTTCCATCATGCAAGTTGTTGTGTTCCAACATTCCATTCTACACCCAAACCACCACCCTCTGTGCCCAGCTACCACGACCCCGTTCCCGCACCCGCGATGACGTCGAATGGGGCTTTGCGCGCCGGCCTCCCCTTCCACGCCCAAACCACCGCCCTTCGTACCGGGCCGCTCCAGCCTCGTTTCTGTTCCAAAGACGACAGCGAATGGGGGGTTTGGGAAGTTGCCTTCCCATCCACACCCAAACTACCACCCTTCTCTACCGGCCACTCTAGCCCAATTTCCGGGCCCAAGGCAACACTGAAAGGGGGTTCGTGTGGCAGCCTTCCCTTCCATGCCCAAACCACCACCCTTCGCAACATGCTGCTCCAGCCCCGTTTCTATTCCCAAGGCACCGTCGAATGGGTGATTGTGTACCCAACCCCGTTTCCACGCCCAAGCCTATGTCTAATGGTGGTTTGTGTGGTCGGCCCTATTTCTGTGCCCAAGGCGACGTCGACCCTCCGTTTGTGCGCCCGACCCCGTTTCTGTGCCCAAGGCGACATCAAACAGAGTTTCTGTGCCATTCTATTGTGTTACACTCCATGGAATATGACTATAAAATTAACTGTCTCCTTGAACCTTGGGGGCGGTAACCAAAGACTTAGTGTCGCTCTGCTGCACAAAATCTCATCTTCCACAACCTCGTGAAAAACTCATGGCCTTCAGGTATTTGTTGTTACATGAAAGGTCCCCCGGGGGCGCCTTCAGGCAGGCCCTTGGATGCCATTTAATTTCATTTTTTCATAATTAGTTTGTGTGAAAGGGTTACCCTCTTTCCGAAAAGTCCCCACTAAGTCAGTCTCTCTTGCGTGCAGTCCATCCAAATTGTGCACAAACCACACATCTTGCGTATAACCCTTTCATCATGCGCACCATCGGTCCAACATGCATGTGACCCTGCGTCTTACGCACAACCCCTCTGTCTAGCATAAAACCCTTCAATATTGTGCCCCACCGGTCCCACTTGCATGCCACCCATCCGCCTTCCGTGCAACCCTTCCATCTTGCACACCACATGTCCCTCTTGTGCGGAACATCTTCATCTTGCTTGAAAACCTTCCCTATTGCATGCAGACTTCCTATTTTTCTCCTACCCATTCTCTAACATGTTCCCCATGTGCTTCCCTCACCTTGAGGAATCGTGTTCGAGCCTCTATTATGTGCGACACACCTACATCCCGTGATCATTTCCCGCATGGACGCTCAGTTTTCCACAGTGCAATTTCATTGACCCTTAGACGATACAACCTGTTGCATTGCATCACCCTTTGCTCCATCGCATAGGCACGCTAACGTATATTTATTCTTTTCATAGCCATGATAACATGAAAACCCCAATGGTTCACTCCATAACACCCCCTAGCCATGGAATTGCTTGTCGCATCCCTTTCACCAATTTGTAGAGGGTGTCGGTTATGTATGTCCTAGGGGTGCGGTGTAAACCCATCTTGTTCGAGATATAGGACGTTAAACTGCCAAGCGCCATCTTCCTTAGTACATGACGTTAAACTGTGGCATCTCCCAATGCATTATACATAGGGTGCCTCGTCTCATACATTCTCTACACACACTAGTCTCCAAAGAAGTGTGATCCTTACTCACATGGAATGAGATCCTCATTATCAGAGCAACATCTGTCTACGGGGAAAGGGAAACCACCATGGTGTAATACCCTAGACATTCTTATGGGAGGCAGTGTCCATGCACCACCTATCATCTTCCTGTCTAAAGACAAGAGAGGGGGGATGAGCACTGAATCCCTCTTTTCTTCAGTCCCAATTACCTCTCCCTTTGGGCTTTGTCACCATAGGGCCTCCATCTTGGAGTAAGTCCCAATCTCCATCTCCTACGGCTGATAACCATGCGTAAGACCCTATTTCCTCTTTGGGTCACTATCTACGTGTAATCACCAATCTATTTCCCATGGATGCACCATTCACGACATGTTTTTCAGGTCTTTGTTGTCCCTTGTT
The DNA here is from genome assembly GCA_963277665.1 of Viscum album. Classification (NCBI taxonomy): domain Eukaryota; kingdom Viridiplantae; phylum Streptophyta; class Magnoliopsida; order Santalales; family Viscaceae; genus Viscum; species Viscum album. The sequence goes on from OY728159.1 coordinate 844,295,953, forward strand.
TCTCACACCGTTCCTGACTCATGTGGGCTTAGAGCAAGAATTAACCATGACATCCTCTATGGGAATCCTAGAGTTTACGCCCCACACCCAACATGAAACACATGGTCTTTGATTGTTGCCAAGGTAAGGTACGTTGGAAGAATCCATGAGGATCGATCCCACCATCCACCGATCGTCCCAACCATCTTCACGTTGGTTCACCAAACACCCTTATAAACTATGAGGTCTTTGATCCTTGCCAGGGCAGGGTACGTAAGAAGCCTCCCTGAGGTTAAAGCCCACCATCCATTGGTCCTGTCAATCCTCACATCGGCTCACCAACCCCTTCTGAACTATGTTTTCTTTGATCCTTGCCAAGGTAGGGTACGTAATAAGCACCCACGAGGTTAAATCCCACCAATCGTTCATTCCAACCCCCTTCACGTCGGTTCCTTCACAATCTGAACTATGAGGTCTTTGATTCTTTCCAAGGAATGGTACATAGGAAGCCTCCACGAGTTTCAAGGCCACAATCTAACTGGGCCTTAGGTCCTCTTTCATGTCGGTTCACCCCTGTCCTATATGATGTTAAAATATGAAACTCAATTAGTGTTAATTCGTTATCTCCCCTAATCAATAGTAAGACTTTTTTCCCCCAGTAAGTGGTAAGCCATTACACCCACCTTAAATATGAGATATTTGATCTTTTCCAAGGCAAGGTACATAGGACACCTCACTGATGCGCAAGCCCAACAACCATTCGATCCCAGGTCCTCATCCACGTCGGTTCACTAACCCTCATCCCATAGGAACTATGTGGGTTTGATCCTTGTATAAAATATATGGTATGTATGAAGCATCCCTGAGGTTTGGTCTCGTCCAGTGGTAAGTCATTGCGATGCAATTCAGCAGTAAGCTGCCGTCAATTCCATCCAGTGGTAAGCCGTTGTGACCCCATTCTGCGGTAAGCCATCGCGACCCAATCTAATGGTAAGCCGTTGATATCCCCATCTAGCAGTAATCCGTTGTGACCCCAATCTACGGTAAGCCGTCGTGACCATGTCCAGCGATAAGCCATCAACATCCCCATCCTGTGGTATGTCGTTGAAATCCCCAATCTGTGGTAAGTCGTCATCAGAAGATCTACGAGGACTTTGATTACCTACCACAGGGATACATAGGAAGCCTCTTGGATGATCATGTCCAAACTCATCATCATCCTCATGGCGGTTTCATCTAATTCTCCATACAATTCATTCAAAAATCCCTCATACATATTGATTTTTACCCAGGATACCACATCCTAATGGGATCACGCCACCTCATTCCTCGTTAACCATAACACCTGTCAAGAAGCTAACCATGCATTGGCCCCAACATCAATGTTCCCTCCAGAAGTTGAACCCATCTGACCTAGTCTAATATCTGTTTCTGTTATTCTAATCTTTCTCTAGTAGACGTTACACTTGTCGCATTACCTATGTTAAATAAGGGATGCTAAGGAAATCTTAGATACATGCCTACAATATATGATTCCCCGAAATCGACGTGGGATGCTACGGGATTCCGTGCCCTTGAGAATCCCTAAAATAATGGGAAGAAACCTACACACGCCAGTGTCACAGCATCCATACACCCCAGTGATGTCCAACAGGACTACTCCCCTAACCGAAGGATACTGCCCAGACCAGACCCTTTGGAATGAACTGACAGAAGCAATATAATTAACTGGTGTCCATGAAGATATGAAATTTGGAAGAGTTTCACAAAAAACATCTTAAATCTATAAGGGAGACCCAGACAAGGTGATGGGTTCCCAGGACGAATCCACAAAATGAAGAACCAACATCCCATTATCCTATTTTGATCAAGGAGAAAACGTCCCTGAATAAGGAACAGATGTCACCCACCTTTGGAAAGCAGGAATGTGGGGCATATAAACCGCACCTTTGGTACTCCAGTAGATGAAGGTGCGAGCCCCGGAGAAGGCATCAGAAACATAAATGAACCCTAAAACAAAGGAAAGTTCAAGGTAAGGGTTATTTCCCCAATCTCATTATTATCCTAGATTGTTTATGTGTAAGTATTCACTGGGACATATTTATCATCGATACCCTTATTTCATAAAAATGTTGTCAAAAAAAATCTTTTAATGTTTTATGTGAAGGTCTATTTAACTGGATCGTCCTTTTAAATGTTTAAATGACTTATCTCTCTAAATCCTATTAATTAATGTCAATGTTTTCAAAACTTTTTAAGTATTTATTTATATTGACATGAATGTTTAGAAATAATAATTCTTTTGGAAAGATTCAAAGTGGTATGAGACTTTTTGATTCTAAAATATCTTTTAAATTTTGTCCTCAATAAATGTGTGAAATTTAATTTATTTCACAAAAGTGATATTTATCTCAAAAAATTTTACTGATCATTTTCAACTATGTTAGCATCCTTTACTAGATCTTATTCTTGATTGAGGCTGACTTATTAAAATACATTCTTCAATATTTTATTTAATCTATTATGATAAGATTGACTGTGAATGTTCTATTTTTACACCATTCATATTTAATGGTTAATGTATTGACATTTCACATGCTAGTTTTAATACGAATGTTAATGATATGTTTCTACTTTTTCAAATAAGGAATTTAGTGGACATTGTAAGTGAGGAGTGGAGCACGCTATAGATCCTCGATGCATCTGTAGGTCTCATGAGACAAACTAGTGTCTTGGGACAAGTCCTTGACAAAAATTTATTTGTAGTCTTGGCACAATGCCTTGACTATGTGGTAATGATGTCTGTCTTTAGGTTGTCCCTCATTATGAAATTGGTTATTACATGTGATTATTCGACTAGTAGAACAAACATGTGCATGTTTATATGGTGATTTTTTATTTATTTTTCCATATATTGTTCAAAATTATGTTTAAGAGGGATGTTATTTTTATCGCACATCTTGTCATAAATTTTCATAGATTCCACTAAATTATTTACCCTTACTGAGCATTTGAGCTCACCCCCTTTCTTATGTTTTATTTTCCCAGGATTCTATGAAATGTATTATGATTGATATGCAGGGTTAAGCTAATGGGAATAATGGAGTTCTCAATGAACTATCTATGCTATATTTTATGTTTGAAATTGTAATGGAACATTCATATATGTAATCTATTTTCCAAGACTACTAAACTGATCGGTCCATTGGGACTTGATTACTTGTAATCATGCCAATGTATTACAATAATGCACTGATGCTGGGTAACTGATTTTGGGGAGTTACAATAAACACATTTAATTTAATATGTAATATAAAAATATTATTAATATCTTTTACTAATAGTGATTAATTTAGTTTGTTAAGATAAAATATTTTCTTTATAAAAACACATATGTTCTATTTATTTGGTTTTTAATTTCATTTATAATTGATTTATAACCATTGAATTCATTTAATGATAATTTGGAAAATGAATTTTCGAAATTTACATAATCTATTTAATTACAACCAATATAATCTCTAAGTTATAAATATCATGATTAAATCATAATATTTAATCATTTGTTTAAGCTCAGAGTTCTGTGTAGCGTAAGCTATCAAAGAAATTAAATTTAAAAAGAGACATATTGTAATATGATGGGGTGTTACACTTTTATTGTAAGTGTACTCAACCATTGGAATATGTTGGTCTCATCCAACATTAATTTACATTGAACATTCTCTCAACATATCATCCAATGTTATAATAGTTTTCTCTGACTGACCATCATTCTTGGGGTGATAAGATATACTAAAGGCCATATCAGTGTTTATAGAATGTTGGGTAAATTTAATGAAAATTGAGGAAAATAGTATATCTTGATCAAATATAATTGATAATTATACTCTTTCCTTCCTCACCACATTTTTTATGCATGTCTATATATGTTTCTGAAGTGATAAGTCCTTTCTAATCATAATAAAATGAGGAGTCCTTGTAAAGTGGTCCATAATAACCCATATATCATTATTTCATGTAGATGTATTAGAATGTCTAGTGAAAAATTTCATGGTGATGTTTTCCTATTTCCATACATGTTTGGGAAATTATTTCATTATTCCCATTGAAAATTTCCATTTATCCTTCACTTACTGACATTCCCAACTCTTTGATGTGTATTTTGTAATCTCTTTCATTATATTGTCCCACACATAGTGTTCCCAAAGATCTCAAAATATCTTTCGGCACCCTATGTGGATAGAGATGGTCATTTTATGTTCATTATTCACAGGCCCTTTCATTGTCTATGGATTTTAAGGTACATATAATCATGATCCAAATCTAATGACTCATTCTTCATCAATTATGTATTTTAAATATTTACTAATCATGATAACTTCTACCAAATTGTCAAGTTCCTCATTATATTTTATTGAATTATTTATCTTCTCTAAAAGTGATTGGAGGGAAATCATTTGAGGGTAGAATGATTATGATAATTACCTGATGATTCCCATGTCTATCCTTTGTATATATAAAAAAATTGAATCCTTCTCAATTCTCATCACTGAAAAGTATTTATTATATTTTCAATGTAGATCATATACCACATTTTTTGCATTACCATGATTCTAGTGGATGGAGAAATCATAATCCCTAATGATCTATTTCCATATTTAATGGTACATATTAATCTTCTTCTACATGAATATATATTTGGCGCTCCTATGATCAGTATATATCTCACTCTTCTCCCAATAGAGATAATGCTTCCAAATTTTCAACATGAAGATAAAAATCTCCAACTCTAGATCATGTCTAGGCTAATTTTTAGCATTAACATTCATATTCATTTATCAATATGATATTTCACCATAATTTTTCATCAGTATTCATCTAAAGTGCTTCTTTGATGCATCACTAAATTAAACCAATTGTCCCCCACTTACGAGTACTATGAGTAAAATTGCAATGATAGGCTAATTTCTCTAATATTTGATGTAGTCTACAAATTCACTATTCTATAAAACATTACTCATGCCTGAGTCATCTTAGTTATTGGGTGTGAATATCAAGATATTATTTCATAAATTGTCGGTAATACCTAGCTAGACCAAAGAAACTATGGATCTCCATTACATATGTTGGTCTCTACAAATCCTTAATTGAATTTGTCTTAAAAGGTTCCATGGATATCCCATTGATGTTGATAAAATTTCAATATAATGATACTTCCTCAATCTTGAAATAATAGATATTGTAATTTTCATATATTTTATCTTTTCTCCAAGTATTTAGCACAATATTAAAATGCTTCTCATGACCCTCCTTTCTTATGGAGTTTATCAGAATATCATATATAAATACTACACAAAATTTTTCAAGGTAATATCTAATGTCTTCTTTCATTAAGACGAAGAATATTTCCATAGTATTGTTGAGTTGAAAGGTAATTAATATGAAATAAAAATTTCCATATGTCATTCTAGATTCACTCTTTGGGATAAATTTAATCTTCCCCATTAATTGGTAATATATCAACCAAATATTCAACATAGAAAAAAAAAGAACCCCATGTAATTGATTAAACAATTCATTAATCAATAGACGAGGATACATTTTCATTATCAAAATTTTGTTGAGAATGTGAAAATCAATCCATAATAAAACTAATCTATCCTTATTTTTTATAAGAAGGAATGGTTCAAACCATATTTAAGCACTCGGATATATAAAAACATTGACCATATTCTGTTATAACTACTTATTCAATTATTAAAAATTAATGGTGGTAATTCTATATTGTCTATTTGAAATTGTAAGAGATACAGGTTTAAGTTCAATGGAGAATGAAAACACTCAGTCAAGAGGAATAATGGTAAATTCATTATGGGAAACATAAGTGTAGTCCTTCAGAATGGGAATATCATCCAGAATGATCATATGCTCTGTCTCAATAATTTGAGCTACATATGGTTTCACATACGGAAATAATATCCACACTATATTTGTTGGTTCTATAAGAGATTTATCACCCACCTTACAGATTTATTATAATGGAGGATGCCTCGAAATATAATGTGTGATCTCCCTCTTCGAATATTTAATGTTGGGTTTAAATAAATATAGCCTTTCCAGGAAAAATATAACATAAAAATCAAAAAAAATTATATTTAATTTAGTTGGATTTTTATTTTAAAATCATTGATAGGGGAGAATTATCTTATTTTGATGTAATAATTTTTCCTTTTTTCTCACAGATAATTCCAATTCCATATTTGGAGTTAATTTTTAAATAGTTCCACTAAATTTTCATGATATGAAAGGATGTGTAGAACCAAAATAATATAGTAAATACACTATTATTCATTGATTAACCATTATACCTGTCACTATATAATTTATAGGATCTACCTCAGAAACAGTAGTAGAATATTCCCTTCAATTCTTCTTTAGTGATTACAGTCCCTAATATTCCCTGATAACGCTTGGCATAGAAAATTATCTCACATAGTTACCCAATTACTTGTAGTTAAAGAACTAAATATCCAAAATAGTGTTCACCTAATAAAACTTTTACACTTCCACATTGGTAGATTTCTTTATTACAAATTGGCATTGATATTTTGGTGCCCCACATTTCTACAATTGTAGAACATTCTGGGTTCCCTTTGGAAATTTTCCAGACTCATATTCTTATATTTTATACATGTGCGATAATATATTTTCTTTCATCCATGATATTTTTTTTATTTTTTACGATTATTAAATCTTATATTTATTTTCTCCATTCCCAATGAAAACAATGAATCTATGATCTCAATATGAATAATAAGGGAATAACTAAAAATCTATTCATAACTTTTAAAGTCATGATTTATAAGGCTATTCATAGATTCAATATCAAACCACTAAATAATTGGATCACATTATTTTCAATTTTGATGAAAAACATTGAATCATACGATAAATTTATTTTGATTTTTTCATCATTTGATTCAGTAGATTCATATTCCTTTTAATTAAAATTGAGGAACTCCCTCTACATATTATGTTTAAGTGTTCATGGAAAATATTTATTGAAAATGATTTTCATTAATTTCTCTCATTCTACAGAATCAATTTTCACCTTAGACATTGTGTTTATTGGTTAGTGTCTACCACTGATCAGCTTCCCCCGTAAAATGATAGACCCCCAACACAAAATTATCCTCTTTTGAGAAATGTTGGACAAAGAATATTTTCTCAGTTGAGTTATTCAATTATTATGTGATGAGGGGATTATAAGATCAACTATAGAGTGATTTCATTTTTTAAAAATTTATGTAACCGAAACATTATATATATTAATATATATAGTGTGTTCTATAAGATTCATGTAATTATTAATAAATTAAGCAAGTTGATATAGTTATGTTATGATGTTATGATCTCTCATTCCCAATAAGAATGGTATCAAATTTGGGAAATCATTAAATTTTCTATCTCCTTGAATGTTGAAAATGGTTCACCAATTTCCCACTTTTAAATTTAAAATGAACTTGTGAGATTATGGGTCCTGAATACATGGATAATTAGAATATAAAAAGAAAATTATAAACATATAAGGATAAAATTATGAATAAAATTTAAAGCAAAACTTATGATTCCATATGTTTCAATCAAGGTTATTCATTGTGATTTAACTCTATATAGGGTTCTTACTAAAGTTTTCTTGTCCAATTACCCATAAATAACTTTACTGTGGTCATATACCAACTATAATGATCCAATGTTTGTACACATGTTATTACATTTTTTAAAGTATATTTCTCCTTGAAATACAAAGCATGGATAAAGAATTCAATTTCCTTAGGAATACTGAAACCATTATTAATAAACATGAAACTAGAATAAAACATAATCTTTATTAATTTACTTAATACGATTCAAACCCTCATTGATATCCTACAAATACATTGGATCACTATGCCAAAATTTGAGTTTAGCGGCTATTTAAACCGCTAATAAATTGTTCTGCGACTGTTTTGAAAAACCGTAGCTAAATCATGTGTCTGCTACCAATTAGCGGCGGTTTTTCAAAACCATTATAGAATGATTTTGTGGTTGTTTTTAATGATTATTTAAACAGTCACTATATCATTTACCAGCAATTATTAATATTCTTACCAAAATGAAAAAAATGGGTTTTTTATTTTTCTATTTTATAAATCTATTTTTATAATCTTATTATTTATTATTTATTTAATATTTATTTATTATTTATTATTTATTATTTATTATATATTGTTTATATAATATTAAATTTCTTGTGTTTATTATTTATTATTTATTATTTATTATTTAGTATTCTATTTTGGTAGTTTTATTATTTATGTGTTTATTTATTATTTAAACTGTACTATTTATTACCTTGCACATGCACATGCACATGAACATTCTTGTGCCATATATATAAATTCAATGTTGGGTGAGATTTTAACCCCATATCTCTTTCATATTCCCCAAATACTATACCAGTCTAACAAACTCTTCATGTGGAGAATAAATAGAATTTCTTATACTAAAATATATTATTTGAAAAAACATACAACACATAAAAAATATATATATATAATAATAAACATATAATAACACTAGTAACAATATATACATAAATAAATAATGGAATTATGAAAATAATGTAATTAAATAATAAATATTTGAAAATCAAAAAATAATAATATAATAATAATAAAATAATAAAATAATGAAATAATAATTAATTTTTAATAAATAATAATTAATAAATTCTTAATAAAAAATATTAAAAAAGTATTCATAAATAAATAATAAATACATAAATAATAAATAAATACACAAATGATAAATAAATAAATAATAATAAAACAGTAAATAACAAATCAAAAATAAATCAATCAATAAATAATAGTAAATTAATAAATAACAAAAAAATACTAAAATAATAAAATAACCAAATTATGAAAATAAAATAATAAATAATAATTAATAATTAATAAATAATAATGAAACACTAATAAATTAATAATAATATATAGTATATAATATTTATTAATAATAATTTATATATAATATAAAATAATAAATTACAAATAATAAATAAAAAACAAATAATAATTAAATATTAAATAAATAATAAATAGCAAAATAAATAAATATTAAATAAACAAATAATAAAAATAAATAAATAAATAATAAATAATTGAAAATCAATAAATAAATTATAAACGAATAAATAATATATAATATATAAAATATAAATATATTAAAATACTTCATTAATTAATAAATTAATAAATAAAAAAAATTGTTACCCTTAAAACACATAAAAATATTTAGAATCATTGAAAACCCCAACAACCCAAAAACCCCTGAAATGACCATAAATTTTGGTTCAAGAGTCCGGTTCAGCTCCACAAGTAGTCAAAGTGAAGCTCATGGAATTTGATTCAATAGGATCCGTGGTATTGGCCGAACAAACTAATAAATCTGATTTTTAGACATTTAATTTTTACAACACTGAGATCAGTGGTAAATAATCTGTTTTGGAGGCCTTCTGGGCCATTCTAGGGACGAAAAACTAGCCATTTCTCTTTGATCCCAGTATAAGACCATCTATGTCGTTGATCTCATTGCATGATTTAATTATATATGAGTTATAACTTAAACGGACACCCAGATCAAATGTTATGGCCATTCAAAGATTGAGATCAATTTATTACTTTTTTTAAAATATAATATATTGTATTCCTTTGATTATCACATGATTTTAATCTCATGTGGTTTTAACTCATTACAAAATCTTTTATTTTATTAGTTGTTGATAAGAAATGGACTCCCGGGTCACATGTTATGGTTATTTTATACCATAGTCTTGTTTTTAATTTTTTGTAGATATGTTTTCATTTTCATGTTATTGATAACTAATAATTATAAATATTTTTTATTTAAAACATTATAGTTAATTAAAATTATAAATAATAAAATATATATGAGGGTGAGTAATAAATAATATATATTAAATAATAATTTAATATTGTTCTTATTTTTTCCTTCTATTTCGAGGTGGTTTTAAAAACAACCGCCAATATTTCATGGCATGTTTTTTAAAAATTATCCACTAAAAATGATTTCTTTATAAAAAAAATTATTATAATTAAAAAATATATATTTTACCAACATTTAGCAGCATTTTATAAAATCACAACTTAATTTCATCCCAAAAAAATATTTAGCTACATTTTTCAAAACAGCTGCGAAAAAACCGCAGCTGAATCGATATTTTCTGATAATGGATAAACATAGAAATACCTAGATAAAAGAATGATCTAAAAATGAAAGTAAGGGAATAAAAATGGGACTAAAGCATAAATTTTTTTAGAAGTTTTAACATGATAACATAAATGGTTATGATCATTACAAATAATATGGAAAAATATTATATAGAAAATGGAATAATAAGATCACGAAAACATAAAATTGTGGAAGTAACATCTAACCAGAAATAAACACAACTTAAAGATAACATCCTGAGAAATATGACAAGTTGAACAAGGTCCAATAATGTGTTAATATTGTTCCCAAATACCATACATAACTTCTCGTGAGACTAACACATTACCTAAAGCATTAAAGTGTTATATGGGCCTACCCAGTATAACATATTTATGTATATGTTTGCAACATAATAAATAATCCACATGGATTAATCATAAGGGTTACCTATGAAATGAATTGGGTATTTTAATCATGTCATAAGGCATAAAGAAAGGGTGTTCAATAATATTATCCATTAAATAAGTGATTTATATAATAATTGGATATTAAAAATGAAATATCATAACATATAATTAATTATGTAGTACAAATGTAGTGAGATATTAAAATATGTGGTTATGTAACATTAAAAATGTCCCACATAAGCGTGGCTTTATGGAAAATAACAAGTAGTAGTTAATGATTATTAAATAATAATTGGTTTCATAAAACCATAAGTTGAGTAAAAAAATATTTTCATGGTAAATTGAGTGATTTTATTTAAAATATTTTAGGCTTAAAATATTTTATAGATAGTACTTGATAATGGGTAAGAAATAGATAAGTTTCCTTTAATATGGTTTTCTTACCGTTTGGTATTACGAAGAGAACCTATTCAAATATATATTTACATGAAAAATAAATATTAATGGAGTTATATATATATATATTTAGAGAATATTTACACAATAGAGAATTAATATAAAAGAAAAATGATGGTATAACTTTAGGCAAGGAGAGAGACAAACTATTACCCAAAGGATATTAGGAGGTTCATAGATATTTCTTACTATATGTGTGGATGTGTCATTCAATTACACTTAACACCATGGATAATCTAATTAGATTCATTAATAACAAAATTAAGAATACTTTCTAACTATAAATGATTTGTTATAATTTTATTATCCTCATTTATGACAATTTCTAGCAGTTATAAAAATTAATTTTGTCCTTCCAAAATTATTCATTTAATTGTTTCATAGAATTTTTGTTTTTCAATAATTATGTATGTTCTTGTAAAATGAAAAAAAACTCTAGTAGTGAAATTAAATAGAACTATTTAACATTAATATGTTTAAATTTTATTATAAATTAGTTTTTTATGATACTAGGAACATTCATTAGATTAAACATTAGGATAAATTTTTATTTTATTTTCATTGTTTTCTCAACTATCATGACCTGGTTTCATATTATTTAATATTATGTCTATATGGTAGTTATAGATCATGAAATAAGTTTTTATATACTTGTGAAAATCTTATTTGACTATATAAATTTTTTTCTATCCTTGAATGCGGTAATGGAAATTGAGAACTCATTATCCTCAAAGATGGTTAACCCCTATACATTGGACAATGGTCCGGTTTCATTGAACGAGTTGAGAAAAAAATGATAGATATTAGATATTACATTAAAAATATATAATGAATGTATATAAATGATACTATAATTATTATTCTTTGATGTTTTAAGGACATTAGGGTAAGGTTGAAGAAAAAATAATTTAAGAGAGGTTTTTTGAGAATGTTACCTCTTTAAAATCACATCTTTGAAGGCCTCATTATGAAACATGTAATTTGTATTTGTGTGAAAAAAGAAACATTCAGAAATTGGGAGAGTGGGTAGTACTTGTTTTGTAAATTTTGTAGATTGCATCAAGGATTAAGAGGATAAATTTGGTTGTGAGGAGTGTTATTTATACTTCATAATGGCCCGTTTAATGTGATTAAATATTGTTTATTTTGTATTTAATTCGAAAAAATACATCGAAAATAATTCCAAAAAATTAATTCATAATTATTTTTTAATATAATGTTTATTTTGAATAATCATATTATAAATCCATTTAATTTTTATATATTTGTTGATTTTATTTCCTTACCTTTTAACTATAACCTGATACACTACTTAACTTTTAATAGATCAATTTTTTACCTCAGTAATTTTGTATCCAAACAACGAAATTGACGTTATTTAATAATTTGGACCTCATAAATCAAAAATTTACATCTATTTTTCTTTATTAACTTTAAAAAAAATTCAAAAATATATTCTAATGTGATACCGGTGTTACTCTTAAAAAAAGTTTTTTAAGGGACAAAATCTCGTTTTCTACACTTTTATTGATGTGTTTCTAAATGTTAAACCATATGTATGATTTCATTAACAATATATAATTTTATAAAGAATATATTATATTAATAATGAACACATTATCATATAATAATATTTTCATATGTGTTATGTAAAAACTATATTTTCGATATTTAACAAAAAAAACATCTACTTTTCTATAAAAATACCGAAACATTGTCCTATGATAATTTTGATGTGGTGAGTCAAAAATAGAATTATATTTCATAAAAATAATTTTCTAAATATTTAAATTTAATTTTTTCAATATAAATCTTTATTTATTGAAATTTGTAAATTTTAATGAATGATAAATATTTTTACCATTATAAAAATTACATAGAAATTCATTAAAATATATTATCATGTAAAAAAGTGTGTTTTTGTTTTTATATGTGATATATGAGATTTAAACTAACACAAATAATTATAGGAAGATTAATTATCTTTATAAAATTATGTGATGTTACATTGGTAATTAAAATGATTATGAAAATGTTTTTAAGAGAATAAAAATATATCTCTCTCTTTGATAGAAAATGTTTTTTTTACAAAAACCATGTTTTACAAAAATATATAAAAATTATTTCAACTATGAGGATGTTGTTTTCAATGGTTTTTATTAAATAAGGCTGAGGTTTTCTTTATTGGGATACAAGATTTTTGGAGGGATCAGATGATGAATCATGGTTTGTTGGAGAACAATATTCTAGAGAACATTTAAGGATCACTATTACTTTATCAACATGTTAACCATTATTCCTATCATTATGAGGTTTTAGTATCATTTTTTACATCTTCCACATGGTTAATAAGAATTGTGTTACATATAAAATAAACCTTTCACGGTGTGGTGGTAGTCCATCAGGTCATGTGGTTAATGGAAAAGGATAGATTAACAATGGTTCCTCAGTGAAAACCATGACAGCCCTCAGATAAAATGTATTTTATAGGTGAACTGTTAAGTGTCACAATATGTTTAACCATAGTTTTCCTTATAGAAACCATGCGTACCACCTCCAAAATGTTCAAAAATATTATTTTACCCTTTCTTATTAGTCTTTTTAATTAGGAATGAACCCATAATATTATATTATATAATTTAATCCTTCTATAGTACTATAGTGTTCTTGTCCTTTGGATTCTAGGAAGAATCCCTTCATGTTTTGATCGATTAAATTAATGTGTTTTGTGATTTGTATCTGTATTCTCCTCTGATTTGTAGATCCTCACTAGGTCTCTTATCTTCACCTATCATGGAACCCATAATGGGTTTTATACTATATATAACATGTTTAACGGAGCATTTATGTTACTTCTTATGAATATTGGATTGTCATAACCAGATGTACTCTTCTTTGATCACTTTTTTTTTGAATTTATTGGGTTCAACCAATGTTTTTAGATTGTTTTTTCTATATAATGGCTTTATTCTATGAATTATATAATGTTATTTCAAAAATACATTGAGATATTCATTAAATAGATATTAATTTCGGTTTCAATTTATTTGTTAGAATGTTAAATTTTTTTCATGAGGTTTTCGTAAAAATAATTTCCTCTATCCAAATATTTGAATATATTCTTGAGTAGTTTTTTAATTAAAAAAATGTGTTGAAACACCAATGAAAAATTTTATAGGAGTTGAAAATGATTTATGAAATTATGAGAATAGTTTTGAAAATAATTTTTCAAATTCTATAACAAGGAACATTAGGTGCATTAGGAAATAGACATGGCTACCCATACTGAGTGTGGAAAAACTAGGGTCTACATTGTGATATATACATATAGGACTCGATATTTTTTTGTACCAACATTCATGATGTATTCTCTTATATGTATAATATATAGGTCCCATGGACTATGATCCCAATATGGAGCTATTTTTAATTATTTTTTTACTATGTATCATATGATTGTTTTTTCATGGAAAATATTCTCATAGTTTTTTGACTTGAGATTTTTTCAAAAGGAATCACATGATGGGGCTATATAATTATATATATTTACATTATTTCCTAACGGTGTGCATGTATAGGCATCCCTATTTTATAAATTATATTTATCATATTCTACAATTATTAATATAAAACTATTTTATTAACCCCAAAGTTAAATTATTTAAACATTTGATTGAATTTATGAAAATTATTGGTCAAAACAAATTCCATATTAAAAGAATGAGATGTAACATTATTGATATAAGATATCTTAATGACCTTGTGGTGGAGTCCTACTAGGATTTGGTCTCAAACCCCCCTAATTTAGTATTTTAGATTCAGTTGGTGTATTATATGATTCAATTAAAATAAATCGAATCATATAGAACTATGTCTTCTGTTATTTTCATTTCATTTAGTACGAGATGGTTTTGAGGTTATGGATTGTCACATGGATACTTGATCATCATGTTTTATTCATAATTTTCTGGTTTATCTTATATACAATGGGTTTTATAAATTTGGCCCAAAATATTTCTTCTATTTTTTTCACAAATTGTATTTATTTTTTTAGATATATTCCAGACTTTTTACTTTATCGTCTGTATTCCTCTTGGTGATAGACTAGCTCTACTGTCTTCTCTAGTTGACTCGGGATCATCTGTTATAATTTGTTATCATATGGATTCCCATCCTAAAATTTTTTAACACTTCCTTAGATTGGTTATGTGTCTTGGGTTGACTGGGGTTTTGAACATCACAATTTAAGTAGTATGTGTAGGATGGAGCTAAGGGAGTTTACTTCCATGTCTGAAATCAAGTTACCATGGGTGGTCAAAATATTATTAATAGGTTTGATACATGGATTTGGAGTTCATTTCAAATAACTATACAAGAATTTTATTTCAATAGACCCATTATTTATTAAAACATATCTCCACATTCATTAAATGAGTAATTTCAATAAACTGATTATGTTTTAAATCATTTTTGTGAACTGACGAGGTTGTTCCTATGAATTTGTAATTTTATCATAAGTTTTTTTTCAATGAATTGTTCTTAAAAGTCAAGGCCTTCAATAATATATCATCAAAATCTGAGTGAGAAATCTGTAGGATATGATTTATAGGCTATTACACTAGTGGATCCTTCATTTGTTGAAGCCATAATTATTACAATTCAGACTCATAGTCATTTGGGTGTTAAGAACAATGGAAATTTAGGGGATCATGGATCTAAATTCAATAAATAGTATCCCAAACTCTTACTTAGTGACAAAAGACCACAATAATCTAAATTTTAGATGGTGTGGATTGAAATGACCACTAAATTATTAGACTCCTATGGAATGCAAAGTTGGGTTTCCATATATATTCCCTAATGGACACAAAAAGGAAATCTTGGGACTCTTTCTTGAATGCTACGTTATAGGAGTATCATACCTAGAATAAATTTAAGAAAATAATTAATTATTAATTTTAACCAAAGAAATTATGCGAGGTTGGGTCTAGAGAATTGTGAAACGTGGATGAAGGGAAGCACAATATTTTGAAGTATTTTTCTTTCATTCCTATATTAGTTCACCTGGAACCTGAGCTATATTCCAATGCGTACCTGAAGTAATGAAGTTGTTTGTCAGGATAGAGGATTTATATTTGATCAATGATGATTCTAATGTTCCTTCTAAACATCATTGTGTTAGTTGAAAAATCATCCCAGGCTGTGGAAGATATATCATGAATGATAGGTTTTGGTTGAACATCAGTTAGTGTTGTTTTTAGCAATGGTGTGTCTTCCAGACAGAAAAGAATGTGTAAGGGTGGTAATTTTTATTAAAGATAGTATTCATGGTATTCTTTAGGATAGGAGAAGATTTTATTCTATCAGTGTGTATGGTGTTTTCATAAATATACAAAATCCATAGAAAATACTAGCAATTATCATTAATGTTGATTTTATGTCCATCTACAAGTTTTGTTGAAAGTATTTTCCAGGGAAGTAAGGTAAGATATACTCACACCAAGGGTTCACTAGTTCGTAGTAATGATTCCAAGGGTAGTGGAAATAATCATAAGTTAAAGGAGGATATTAATGTGGCAAATACCATATAGAATTATGTGACAGATTGTGTGATATTGAAATCTAATAATATTCCAACTACAGTTAGAGATAAAGTGTTAATTTCATATTCTATTATGATACATTTATTTGTTAGAGGTTGTAACCATTACTTTATATCATTAATGATATTTTATATGTTATTTTTGCATTGAAAAAATATTTCATACTTACTGGATCATTGCATACCTTTGGGAATGAGGTTTGAATAAGGATTCATGTTTCATGGGTTCTGGGTGATGATAGCCATCATTGAGGATACATGGGACTTCTTAGTGATCAATATTTATATCCTCAACCCGATAAATTACATGTATTAGATTATCAAAATTAAGGCCCATATATAATGTTATCATCTTTGAGTTCATGTTTTATCATCCGATGGGGGAACCTGTGTTTTTTTAGGGAAAGTGGGACCTGAGATCTGGATGAGAGGGGCATATTGTTCCATATGCTAGGGTATTCTCATGAAATTTGTTAGTGATGTTTCTAGAATTTATAAACACTTTTAGGGTAGTTAAAATATTTCAATTGTATATATGTACTATGAGATCATTCAACATTATTTTTATGGTTTACCAACCATGAGAGGGGTTGATTAGTCAATTGAATGATTCCCTATCACAATGATTTTTTCAATGTCATCTTATGGAATGACTCATGTTGAGTTGGTGCAACATATATTATATCCTGAATACCTAGAGGCTAGTGGATGTATTCTTCATTTTGAGTCACTTTTTTATTCTCTATTTCTACTCTCTAAAAAGTAATATAAGAGTCTCTGACATTCTGTGAAGTATCGAATGATAAATCTGGTCATCCTTATGAAAAAAAAAATCCTTTCCGATGATTAATGATATTTGTGAATTGTTTAGAGTGAAATTCAGGATTTTAATGATTTTATATCATTCTGGGTACCATTTGTTTAGATTTTTAAAACATGATATCCTTAAGACAATTTTTTGGAGTTATTATGAGTATTTTTATTTTTTAGTATTTTCATTCAGAATCACTAACAGTTTTGTGGTATTTAGGCCCTCAATTAGTTGAATTCATACTTTGTTCTTGGACTATTTTGATGTTGTGTTAATGGATAAAAAAATTTTTGTACCCCATGAAAAATATGGAGAATTCAGAGCATTTGGATATTATTCTTATAATCTAAAAAGAACATCATCTAAAACATAATATTTCTAAATATGAGTTTTGGATCTAAATAGATACATTTATTCGGCATGTGATATCTTAGTGGGGAGACTTATTGGATGATTAAAAATTGATCATCGTTTTATCCTAGGAGAATTTGGAAAATTTATATGAGATACGAAGCTACTAGGGTTTAAATTTTTACTATAGATGGGTTGTCTATGATTTCTCTAATATCACATCTTTTATGAAATCATTAACCAGCAAGGATGTAAGCTATGAGTGGAATGAAAAACGTAGGATATTTTTTTAGGATCTGGATGAGATTATGAATTCAGTATATGTTATAATTATTTGATAACGTTTTTTTGGTTATGATTTTCTCCACAATTATTTTGGTATAGGTTTGTAATGTTTTTGGTTTTAGGGGAAACATTTAGTGGACTATAACTCTCACCAGTTTTTCCATCTTGAGAAAAACAACCCTACACATGATATTGAGTTAGTAGTAATTATTCATGCACTTAAATAATGGTGTCACTGTCTATTTGGGATTATTCAAATAATTTATAGCAATAATAAGACTTCACTCTGATGGATTTAATCTTTTGATAGATAAACTATGTTTATTATCATTTCAAAAATTATTTTTATATTATATAAACTCATATACAAGGGAATTTAGTTTTTTGTGCCTTAATATAAAAATTAATAATACATGATATGAAGTATTAGATTGGTAATTTTATTCTAATGAGTTTATGTGATGATATTACCTGTATAGTGGAAGTGGTTTGGTGGATCTGTGTTCTTGGATTTGATGAATGATGACTTGTACTTTGATGAGTGAGTGTTTCTATAGAATGTGACATATAATTACTATAAACACATAGATTAAATATATTATGATAGGGAGAACACAAGAGAGTGGTCTTGGTCACCTAGTGGAACATTGTTCTTCCATATCAAGTATTTCTTTTTCAATTTTCCTTTAGGAAGGTGTTCATCGACAATGGAAAGTGGTAATGTTGGTCTATCTAAGATGTTTCTACAATGATTCATTTAGACACGTGATGTTATTATTTGTGGACAATAATTGGGTGTTTGATTGTTTTTCTTGTATTATAGTGCATTATTTCTAGAAAGATAATGTGGGACACAAAATAACTGATAGGTTGTTGCATCTTTTTCCAATTCTGGTATGGATGTGGGTTTAGATTTCAATGGAGTTCAACTTTAATGTTCCATATAGTACCAGTGAAAATTATTCAATTTGGTGGATCATTGATTAACTCATGAAATTATAGAATCTCTAACTAAACAAGGGGACAATGAAGGTGGAATTTCTTAGAGACTTATATATAGGAGTGGTAATGAGGCATCATGGGGTTACCTTTGTTGGTGTATCTGATAGTGTCCTAAGGGTTATGACATTGTTCTAGAAGTGTTTTAAAAGGAAATTTGTTCCCATATAAAATGAATCACAATATATTATCCATTGACATATGGATATACATAAAGATCTATATACATTATTTAAGATATGATTTTGGTGTCCGTTCTTGATTTTTATGTATACTTGGAAATGAATTTTCCTCTATTTTAATTATCTTAAAAAAATAGTTATAAAAAATTATGAAAAAAGGATCCCATTGTTGTGTTTTTTGGGTGACCATGTATATCATCCTTGTGCTAGTCCGATATGAGAGAGGGGACACTATTTGGGTCAATTCTGATTCATGGAATGATAGGAAAGGAATAGTTTATTAAGAAAAGGATGGCCATATGACAAATCCATTAAAAATTTATGAATATTGTTTTCATTTCCCACATGATTTAGGGATCAGTTATTGGGATTTTCTCATAGTGTCGCCTCTATTAGGACACTGTTGGTTGGGTAATCTTGGAATGTGAGCCCTGATATTTTTTGGCCCCTTCGAGATCATGGATCAAATTGGAAAGGTAGTATATGAGTTGGACATACCTTCACTTTGGACATTGATCCATGATGTTTTTTTGGTTCTTAGAGAAGTAGGTATCACTCATATATTTTCCATGTGATTGGATGGGAGGATGATGATATTAAGCCCAATATAAACATTTTTGAGTTTCCAGTCCAAACTGTGGATCACTAAGATAAGGTACTTTGTGGTAAAATGATTCTATTGGTTTGGTTACGGTGGCAATGAGTATATGATATCAATAAGACATGATAGTAGGATTAGTTAATGAGTAAGCTGTTAAATTATCATTTTGATGGTATATATTTATGTGTAATTTCTGTAGATTGAAATAAATTATGGTAGGGAGAATCCTGATTCCCATAAAGTCACATGTATGACATAGTTGAGACTTGGTATTTCACTTTTGGGGTCTGATAAGTTTCAGGGTATCAAATGATGAAAACAGTTATTTTTCAGAAAACTAGAAAATTGAAAAATTATGCCACATATTTACTTTAACCATGAAGTAACTATGTTACCTTCCAAATTAATGTTATAGTAGCATTTTGAATATATTGCGCATAGTTAGACAAACCATATCACATATATAGGGAATTGTGGAGGTTCTAGTGGTTTTAAAGGGGTTTGTCATGGTTAATAAGCATAATAAGTTTAACCTTGAGGAGTCATTGTACTCTACTACACCCAATAATTAAAACCAAAATATGTATTCATGGTTATGGAACATGGTTAGATTAACCATTTGGCATCCTCATTGAAACTGTGAGACCCACATATGAACCGTTAAAAAATTGATTTTATCATTTTTACCTTTTTCATTTAATATACTAATAAACCCCTAATATCATATCTTCTAGTGATTATGATTTCCCATAAAAATGGAGGTCATTCCCTATGTATTCAAGGAATAACCCCTTCATTATTTATGGATCACTTCACCGTATGATGGATTTTTTATCTAGATTCTCCTCTTCCTTGTAGACCATAACAAGATGACTTCTCCTCCCTTGTCACGGAACCCAAAGGTAAAATTTATTTTAGATATAAGGGGTTTAAAATTATTCATGTTTTCCATTGTAGATATTGGATCATCAAGAACGGATATACTCTTCACAAATTACCATTTTCAATGGAATTTTTTCCAACCTCCATTTGAAGGGAGTTGTTTCTACAAGACATGTTAATTCATTGAATTTCATAACATTATTATAAAATTTATTTTGTTTATCAGTTTAAGTTTTTTGGTTTTTGTTTTTATCCGATTTTGGGGAAATATAAAATATTTTAAATAGGTCTCATTTAAAAATGATTTTACAATATGTGTTTGATTAAATAAATGAATATTGGTTTTGATATGGAAATGGGGTTTAAAAAAAGGAATGAAGATTGAACTGGGTTAGAAGATGTTTTTTAAAATTTAAATCATGGATTTCGAATGAAGTTTTACAATTTGATCATTAAGAAGCATCCATCTATTGGGAAATTACATGGGTGACCATTTTGAGGGTGACACTACTATGGGTTACTTTGTTTTATCCACTATATGGACTCAGTATCAGTTGGTATGAACCTCAACCTAGTGTAGGAAATTTTTTGTCAAGTATGTATGACCCATATCATATTTTCCCAACACATTTTTCTTGGTCATAGTTTTTTATTATATATCACATTGTTTTTTTTTCATTAATAGGTTCTTACATTTTTGTTCACAGCATGTTTTACCACTAGGGGTATCATGATTGGTTGTTTCATGGCTATATTTTTACTCTATTTCCTTATGGTGTTCATGGATATGATTCCTAATTTTATCTCTAATACTTTTCAGAATGAGATAGTTTCATGGATAAATGTTCAAATAAGCCCATCCTATTAAAAGAATGTTCTATGATTCCTTTCCCTTTGGGAGTGTGAAGATGTTTTGTTTTCAGATCTAGTAATATGAAAGGGAACCATAGAAAATATTTTCTTCTCTTATTGTCACCTCCTTCAATATGGTATGGTTTGTAAGTGGAAGTTTGTCACTTTGACACTTATTTATCTAATCTGGTTAATAATTTTCTAGATTAGCAAATTTTTCTTGTTTTTAATTTATATGGTAGAAGACTATTCTTCTAGGATGTATTTTTCTTGTATTTATTATTTTGGATAGTGTCATGATTTTTTAGTAATCTCAATTACACCTTGTAGTGATGGAATTGTTTGGGTAGCTTGTCAATTTAACAAAGGTATGTTTTTTAAATTAACATTCTCAAAATAATTTGTTAATTTCAATTTTACCCATGTTTGACATCTTGAAAAATGAATTCAAACTAATATTATTTTATTTTTCAAAAAAATGATTATTATTATTTTACTAAAAATATTATTGTAATCATTAATTTAACATGTATTACATATATATAATTTCCACCATCATAACCAGTAAATGTCATATGTATTCATTTATATGCATAAACTGTTATTTTTGATCAATTGTTTTTAAAATATTCTATGAAAATTAAGGTTCAAAAATATTTTCAATGTCAAAAATTTGTTTTACCCAAGAATGATTTGTAAAATTAATATAAAATTTCTATTCATCACTAAATTAAACCCTTTATTATAATTACACTCCACATGGGATCTATTAAACTTAGACCATCATTATTACATATCTTGATGGTTTATAATCATATTGATGTGGGATTTACCAATTTGATACCATTAATATTTCAATATATGGTTTATGATTGTAATTAGTGATTGGGGTAATTGTTAAAATTTTGTACGCTAGTTTTTCAGTATGAATGATTATGTTCGTTATGTTTCACAAATTTATTTTGAGTAATGGATTGGACATAATATATTTCATATGGGGCCCTCTATAGACCCTCAATTCAATAATATGACTCATTAGACAAAATAGATCAGGTTTTTTAGGCCTTACCCATTTATTTAATATGTTTCCAAACATGGCCTTGGTGGTATGTTTAGATTGTATAGAATTATACATTCAATTATTATGAGATTAGTTATTGATGTCCCATGTGATTATTGAATGTTTTAGAATATATTTGATTATTTTCTACATCAGGTGATTATTTATAGGGAAATATTTTATCATTATTTATTCCTTTAACAGTATTCTACAGTTTAATTTTATTTATAAAATGGCATGTGTTATAGTTTTTTATTTTACCATATTGATTATTTTAAATGTAATGATAGATTTTCTTATAAAAATTCCCTTACATATCATTTGATATCACCCATTTCATAGGCTCCCTTTCCGTGGATGCTAAGACCACTATTATTATTAACATATAGAGTTTCACAAGTTGAAATAAAAATACACATAAAGAAAAATAATTGTTTTACTTAATGTTTTTATTTTTAAAAGGGGAAACATATAGTTATCTGGATATAAAACTGTTAAATTTTAATTAGTTTGAAGATATGATTCCTCGTATCTTATTCCAAACTTATAATTATCCACTTCCTATAGGAAAAAAATTTCGGGGTTATTACATATGGGGAATCATTTTAACATTGAATGTGGTTGAAAATTTAGTGATTAGGAGAATCCAAATTGGATGATGACTCTAGAGAAATACATTTATATTATTCTAAATAATTTATCATGTTATATAATTACTAATGTGAAAATATTTTAGATTTATAGATTTTAATTTAATATGAAATTGTAATTTTATGTAATTTCAAGTGGAAATGAACATAGAAGAAAGAATATTAGGATTCCTATATTTCTTGAAATCTATAATAATAAACTATATATAAATATCTCAAATGGGGATATGTTTTTTATGTGTAAATTTGACTATTGAGAAATGATTTTCCCTAGAATTTGATATCTTATATGTGGGGAACTTGGGAATTATCTGATTTAATTCCCTAATTTAATTTTTATCCTTCAGATAATGGAATGACCTATGGTATACCAATCTATGAAGTGAAATTTTTGATGTTTTTTATGTATTTGAATTCATGAATTCTTCAATAGAAGTATTTCACCAATGGTATTTATGTTATAAGATCCATGAAACACATTAGGATTTTGTTAATTTTGGATGTATATTTGTTTCTCTGATTGATTAGTAATAGTGTAATAGATACTATAAAATGGGATATGATTTTAAGGTTGATAAATATTTAAAATTCATAGACTCTACTTTTTTAGCTCTATGTGATGGTACATTACGTTGATTAATAAATGTTTTACAGACATTTATTTTGAATGATGATCCAGATGATGTATTTTTTGAGGACGTATGATTATTTAAAATGTTAAAGGTATAAGAAATGTAGATGTTTTATATGAAAATTTAGGATTAAAATTATTTGAAATAATTTTTAGTATATTCTCATGGTTGTTTTATTAATTATAATATGTTTCTTAATAAAAAATGGAAACACATCACTTCTTGTAAGGCCTTGGTTCTAGAACCCAAACTAATGGGTGAGAAAAGAAACATGTAAAACTTACTATATAGTGTTTTGGTTAGTATGAATGATGTTAAATATAAATATTATATTGATATTGGAAACATTTGTTTTAAAAAAGAGATAACAAAGGGATTTTAAAATGACATTTTCCCATTTAATGTTTAAGGGAAATTGATTTTTTCATGAGAAAAACATCCCAAATTATTATATAAAGTTACCTATCGAAATGTTTTCATTAATAAAATGGAAGAATTAAATTTATGGGGAATTTTTTTATATGTATAATGGTTATATTAGATAAATGTATATAGTTAAATAGAATGTGTTTAATATCCACCAGTGAATATGGTCAGATTTTATTTAATATTATTATTTCCCAACACATTACCACCCAGAGAAATAAAACAATGTGACTAATGCATTGAGTCTAAAGGATCATAATATATTAACTATTATTATGATAAAAAATACAAATATATTTATGTTTTTACAAAGGAATGATTTAGAAGTCATAAATGGATGGGGAAAATATTATATTAATCATATAAGTGTTCAACCATTTATCCATGTAAGGAAAAATAAGCATAAAAGGATGATGTGGACCATCAAAAGAAGGCGAGATATCGTATGGATGTCAAAATTATGTTTGATGGAATGATAAGGTTTATGAACAATTTGTGTGTTCTATTAATAGAATATTTTAATTGGATATATTAGAGGAAGCTCTAAATTCTAAATTACCTTTTCATCTATTAAGTGGAAAGATTTATATATATTTGAATGTTTATTACTTCTACATGGTAATGAAAGGAGGACTTATAGAGTTTGTTTTATATCACATAGTATGTTAGTATGTTAATTTTGAGAGATAAAATTCTATAGGGATGTTACCACCATTACCTATACCAGAATGAAAATTAGAAAACATCACTATGGATTCTATCATCTGAATTCCCAAATGTTTAATGGGAACAATATTATATGGGTTGTAATAGATCTCTATAAAAAATTAGAACACATAATCACTATACAAAAATTATTTTTATCTATATTAGATTCCAAGAATATACATTGTTTATTTTTTATTGTATTGCAGAGTAAAAAATTATTATATTTGGTCGAGATTCAATTATTTCCTTAATGGTTTGGGAAAGTCTTCTGTAGGCCTTAGTTATAGATCCAAGATTCATCACAACCTATTACCCTAATAAAGGTGGTCATTATAAGAAAAAATTTATGCAATGTAGGGTATTCATATATCATTTTAAATGGATTTTAAATGTTATTAGGATCAACACATTACCCTTGACAAGTTTTCTTAGAATAATATTTTTCACATGAGAATTCATATAGACCCTTTTGATGCCCTTCAGAGAAAGAAGTGTAAAATCACTAAATGATGTGTTAATGTTGGATAAAGAATCTTTTTTGGAGCTGAGATAGTTGAAAATTTGGAATATAATTTCAAAACCATGAAACAACAGATTATGGCAGCGTTGCGTTAATAGAATGTTTATATGGACAATAGTTGGTATGATTTGGAGATTTATATTGTTTAGTAGGGTTTGATGTGAATTTACACATAGATGAAGGTTATAACATTTACAAAAAAAATAACTTTGATCCATAGGTAAATTATTACCTTCATTATTATTAACTGTGTAGTTCTATTTCTTACCACTTGGTGCTTCCACCGAAACACTCTCATATACATGATGTGATCCATGTATCTCTCCATATAAAGTACATACCCAATAAATAACATGTAATAGACTCATAGGTCATAAATTATTAGCATGATTAGTATTATAAGAAAAACTGGTGGAGATGATGGATCATATATATAAATTTCAATGAAACAATAACATTCACATTGTTATAGTTTTCAAAAAACCCACCATCCTAAGGAAGAAACGTTGGAACTTGAGTAGGAAATGAGGCAAGTGTATCATCATTTTTATTTCCAATATGATATAATTTTAAGATATAAATTCATTTTAAGTGTTGTAGAATGTATCACCTAGATATTTTATGAAATATATATTTCATTAAATAAATATAATTTCTTATATAGTCTACCTTACATGAAAAACTGGGTTTAAACATGAGATGACATACTATTAATAAGTTATTATTTAATATAATAGTTATCCCCAAGAAATTAGAATGAAAGGTATGAATTGGATTAAATAAATTATGAAATATAATGTGCACAAAAATATATAAAATTATATCTTTGGATACCAATTAATTAGAAACAAAAAATAAAAACC
This sequence comes from Viscum album, assembly GCA_963277665.1. NCBI lineage: Eukaryota > Viridiplantae > Streptophyta > Magnoliopsida > Santalales > Viscaceae > Viscum > Viscum album. The sequence goes on from OY728159.1 coordinate 844,322,497, forward strand.
ATTCGAAACATAATGATATATTTTTCAAAAAATCTATTTTTTTTACCCAAACACATTTTGTGTCAAATAATTATATACCTCACTTTAATTGAATGGTATTAATGAAATATATACATTAAATATTCAATAATTTTTAAAAAATTCATCTTATGTATTTTCTAGGTAAAAAATAATAATTAATCCAATTTTATGCATAAAATTATATTCTGCAAAAAACGAAATTTACAGCATTTTTCACAGTTATTTTAAAATTAGTTTCTTACTTTATTATAAAATTTATATCAAAATTTTAGCTTCATTTTGTAAATAATTACTTAAAAATTATCATATATTCATTTTTTTTTGAATTTTCTAAAAATATTAAATTTTCAACAAATAGTCGAAATACGGGGTTTTATTGAGAAATTTTATTAAATTAGAGCATTTAAGAAAAAATAAAAAAAATTAAATAATGTTTTAAAAGTAAAATTTATTCATTATATATATATTTATTTTATTTAGTTAATATTACTAAATTTTATATTGATTATTGATATTAAATCATTCTATTTATTTAAAAAAAATTCCATTGGTAAATCAAACATTCATCACGTGTACATGATTCATTTTAAAGTAATTTCTACAAAATAATTGATTTAAATATCTTAAAATGTTTTACATATTTAGAATGAGTAAAATTTATATTATATAATATGTCAAAAAATAATTATTTTAATAGTTATTAATAATCACAATAAATATTAACATCCATAATTAAGGTCAAAACTAGGTTCTGTACATTATATGTGATTCTGAAAAAATCTAAATTGTAAAAAATAGGATTTTAATTTAATTAATAAGATTCCATAATAATATTAATTGGGAATAATTATCTATTGAAGGGATTTTAAATTATAATTTATATTGATTAATTGCCCAGGTAAATAAAAACCTACAAGTTATCATTGGGAAATAAAAATGGTAAATTTAAGTAATCTTAAAGGAAAAAAGAATAATATGATTAAAACATGTTTTTTTAGTTTTAGATTCTTAGAGAAAATACCATCTTATAGACCAATTAGTTACCAATTATTTAAAATCATGGGGTTATAGTGACTTCCCATTATTGAATAGTTTTAGGTATTATAAAAAATCTCACTCCTCCACAATTATAAAAGGGAACTTCCTTCCCACAGTTGTTCACACCACATAATACCTTTGGATATATTAAACTAAGAAAATTTATATGTAAAATCATTATATAAATTATTTAATACAATTAATTCCCAAAATACCAATCATATGATCATTAATGAGATATCTAAAATAAGATGTTCTAAATGAATGTATTCTCTTTAATAAGCCCATCATTTTTTTTACTTCTTATCTTATACCATTCATCTATTTAATAAGAATTAAATTATAATAAAAAATATATTTACCATATAGTATGATTTTCATATTTGGAGGGAATAAAATATATCCATCTATAATCTACAAAATATGAATTGAAATCGTCAATCATGTATACAATGAGCTATTACCTAACAAACTAATGTCGTTAGTGTTCCATCATGACCTATAAAAACTAGATATAAGGAATAATCTAGCATACTTCTATGATATTTATGATATATGCATAATTATTTAATTATAATATCATATATATCATCTTATTTCCATTTGGGGAGAATACGATAACGTCGTAAAATTGTATAGCGGATTACCACATTGCGTAATGATGTGATTCCTTCTTCACGTCCTCTATTTGTGAAAATTAATAATCATAGGTTTAAAGAAAAATATATGACATTTAAAAAAATAAGCTATTATATAAATGAAATATAATATGTATCTTTATTTTTTTCTTCCATAGAGTAAATGGTAAGAGTGTTCGTGCTTATGTCCGACCAATTATCTCTATAGACAATGTAATTAATTTTAAATAATATGATATTTTATAACACTATAATCAAACTTATTATGAATATATATTATATCTATATCATGTTTAATTTTTTTAGTATAGGACCATGATCAAATTTATAGGATCAAAAATATTAAACTAAAACATACTAGAAAAACAAATCCATTCTTAACCAAACAATTATTTTACCGAATTTTGTTTAATAAATTGGTAATAAGTTTTAATATGTGTAAAATATATAGATTGATTCATATTATTATAGTTATATACTTTATGTTTAATACAATTATATATATTATTTCTTCAATTTAAATGTGTGCAATGAAATTTGAGACTTCTAGTAAGGGAATTTCATCGGAGATTTCCTTCTTTGAGACATATGTTTTGTTATGAACCTATCTTTTTAATGAGGTATATATACATAAAATATGAAATTTATATCATAATTTTATTTATAGTTTTTATATTTAATTTTTTTATTTCAAATATTTCAATAATTTATTTTCAAAGAAAACCACTTTTTAGAATAAATTGGGTACCCTCACAAAATGACTCCCTCACAAGTGTTACATTACATAGTTACTTGTTTTACACGTCACAAGAGATAAAAAACCCATTTAATTATAATATTAGACTATGAGAAGTTTTTCCATTAATAAATATCAATTTAGTACACTAAACTTGATTCTGGTTACTCCATGATGATGTCTTCAAGCCGATCAGTCATCTTATCCCTTGTCGGAATAAAATATTCCTTATTTTTCTCTTTTTATTGAATCCTCTTATTAGAATGAGTTATTTCTTGTTTAAGAACCCACTATAATCATCATTAACATCCACTTAGAAGCAGTCTCTCAACTATTGTGTTGGCATCTTTGGGGTAGGGGAACCATAATGGCCTCCAATAACATTATTTCATCTGATGTCATTATTTAGCATCATTCCATGAAATTTTTTTATTGTTTTTACAAATAAAGAGTTACCAAAATGATAAGTGTTTGATTTTAAAATATTATGGTTTGGCAGGATTGTTTAAGATTTTTCATTAAATGATAAGATATTATTATCTACATATCCAGAAGAAAATTAAATTATCATAAAATCTGTGTATTTAATTAAATTATATGTTTTCCATAATTTTACCCTCATTAGTTAATCAATAGTACAACAAAAAATTTTTTTATTTACATCCACCTTTATGTCTCTCTTCGAAAAAAAATTATTTTCCATCCATGACCATAATTTCTAAAAAATGTTTAATGGAAATATATTTTTACTATTCTTCCATTATAGTTTAATTTAACTTTTAAACATGTATTATTTAATACAAATGGGTTTATAAGGAATATCCTTTTCATTTTTGAAAAAAAACAATTTTTTAATTTATCCAAAATGTCAAGGTAATCATTGTTTTAATGTTTGCGACATTAGTGGTATTTTACCCCATCATGACCGCTCATTGATTCAATGATTCCATTACAAGTTTTTATTTTAATATTAAATGAAAATTTTCTCTTTAATATTTGGGATATCATTTTTATTTACATATGCGATTTTAAATAAAAAATGAGATTTTATTTAACAAATATTATAAGTGATATTTCAAAATCATTTTCCTTTTAAAAAGAAATCCATTAATATGAAATATGATTTTAAAGGTATGTGATCAAAGGATACCATCATTAATAATTTGACAAATATTTTATGTTTATATGGAAAATATTTTTATAAAACCCATTCCTTCTCCACTAGTTGTGTTATGATTTAATAATGGAATAATTATTAAACCAATTTATTTTCTACTAATTATGTTATGAAGAATTTTTTATGAAGACCATTTATTTTTTTGGGTCTGGATATGATTAATTTATTATAATTTTTTGGAAAAAATTAGAAAATATAATATGATTCATGGGACTTATATCAAATTCTAGTGTATTATGAAGTGATGGATGAATCATAAGTTGATTATGTTTTTTTTAACATGATTTCATGTTCCCAATGTTGTGCGTGGACCATGTTCATAATTTAATGTGATGATATGATTATATATATATAAATTTATTTGTGGTTTTTCTCTCATGTACATAATTTTAGGCATGAATCTTCTTTCATGTATTTATATTTATGTGAAATACTTTTTTAATGCCCATAACATAAGAACTGATCTAATCACTATTTAAACTACTTTTGAATGTGTTAAACTTATGTGTATTCCATAATGAATTTTATTATTCATATTTTATGATATCATAGATTTTTTTATGTAATTAATTAATGGTTACTATCTTATGAATTGACAATATTTATTCCATGACTCATTTTAATGATTTATGACATGAAGGGTAAGATCTTTAGAAGTTATTATAATGTTATTATACCCTTGTTCTTATTTTTTGTTGAAATATCCCTTATATACCCTTTTTATGAATCTAATATCACTGTATATTATGTTTACATTGCCCATTTGAGGAAGAAATGTATAATTTATTATATTTATATAAATGGCAGTTGTTATAAAGAATTTACAGGGAGATAATGTAGTTAAAATACGAATTATTTTTCTTATTTCTCCATGTTTCCAAATACAGTTTAGTGGTTTTATCATCAAGATTGTATTTGTGGAATCTAATAAATATTCACCAATAAGTATATGCTATCTATTTATAAAAATCTCTGATCACTATAAAATTTATTCAAGATGATGGTCAATGATTATGGTCTTCCACTAGTCTAGGTATGACCACTTGAGAAATAATTAAATGATCTTTACCCAAGTGTCCCCAGTAGTCCTAATGGAATCAATGATCTCTTAAACCAAGAATTTTCAATCAATATCCTCATCAATGATTTTATTACTACATAATATTGGGTATAAAAATTGAAAAACTCTCTAACATGATCCATATTACAAGTGGGATATGGATTTTCCCTTTTCTTAATATTTTGGTTTGGGTTATGTACTGAAAAAAACTACATCTTGTTTTTTATAAAGTTTACATGGAAAATTTCTCCACAATGTACTTCCTACATTACTCACAAATTATTTTATTTTTGGTGACATTCTAAAATGTTGAAAAACCCTATTTTTAATAAATAAATATAAAAATCATATAAAAATTTCAAAAAATCATATATCAAATAAATCAAGACCCCCTAACCTCATTCATTTTCCCTGAAATATATATATATAAATTTACTTTTATTTCTTAAAAAACAATTTAAATCAATTCTTTGAATAATTAAATAACTTAAATAAAATTCATCCAATCAAGCTATTATTACTTTTAAGTAATTTCACTAGGATTAATATAAAACTAAAATATGTTTTTGAAAAAATGTTCAATGTATAATATATAAATAATCACATTAATAAAAGAATAAATAACTTTCCAAATCAAAAAATCGCGCTATGTACTCATTTATCGCAACACCAAACAATATAGATGATTAAAATTATATTGGGGTTAAAAAAGATTGAAATTTTTAACACTATAAATGGTTTAATTACATAGATTTTGAATCCGTGCATCAAATATGTGATAACTATAAATGTTTCAATCAAATAAATTCATTATGGTATCTTATGTTTCCTTCATGGTTTTATAGAAAATTATCCTTAATAATGTGGCCAAAATTTTGTACTAATTATAACATTAATGCTTTGAAGTTTTTTTAATAAAATCTTGGAATATCCCGAAAACACATAGTAACAATAATCCATATAAATATATCTTCTAAATATTAAATTATAAATCTACAATTAGAATAAAAAACCTCTAACCCAAATAACGACATGAAGCATAGTATGAAAAAGAATCAGCCTAAAAATCTTATACACCTACCTCTCAAACATGATAAGTATATATGGGGAAATTAACATCACTAAAAGGGTGGTGGGAGAATTATTGTGGGAAACATTTAATTCCTATTCAATCCTTTTATCTATTAACATGTATAACACTGAATTTATCATATGAAGTATGGAAACCATAAATTTTAGTGAACTTATAATTATGTTTTTTGTTTTTTTATTAGTAAAAATAATAATGCATTTAGGTTGGTAAGATTGTTTTTGGGAATAATATTGAAGGGGGATATAGACCGGCTACAAATCCAATTCATGATGTGAATAATAATCACAGTGTGAATGAAATTCACTACATGAATTTCTATGTCTAGACGCAATTAATTTAAATCATGGGGTGATTGGTATTTTTACATTAACTGAGTAATTCTTGAGGTTTATATTATTCACATCATGATTACTAAGAGAATCTTTTGTAATAGGATCCATACCCCCTTATTTTACAGAACCCATCATCATTTTACACAACAGTTGGACACAAGTTTCTCTTCTCCTCCGTACATAGGATCCTTTACTTCTCCCTCATATAGACATTGATCTAGTCACCATTTTTCTAAATAGATTCTTTTTAGTAATAGATTTGATTCATTAAATTCTCTTCTTTGTTTATCTATTCATCATTGATGTTATTTTGGTGAAAATTATTATGCCATATTTAATCCGGGTTTTCTTATTCTATAACTTATTATTCTATATAATGAATTAGAATATAATATTTGATGATTATTCCTCTATTTCTATAATAATGGTGGTCATGTAATTTTCCCAAAATTATTACTACTTTATATTATGTGGTGTGGCATCACAGGCCTTACTTTTCTTGCATTTCCCTAAAAATAATGTACATACTTAAATAATATTTGAGCCTTGAATGAAATGAACTTATTATTACTAATTATATTTTAAAGAGTTCCCCAACAACTAATTCTACCCTCTAAGGTCTTCATATGGATATTCCATATGATATTATGAATTTCTATGTGACCAAACCACATCATATGTGGGTTTGGATTGAAATCTAGATGAAATAGATAATTAATTAAATGTAAAGTTATCGGTATGACCACATCATGTGTTTTTATATAAAACATGGTCAATACCTTGATTATGTGGAACTCTAATTGTTTTTAAACAATTTTTTTAGATCCTACTAAATAATATTTCACTTTTTATGGATTATGATAATAAATAATTACATCCCAAATAATATGAAACTCAACCTCGAATCCATTATGAAATTGTACATGAGTGGGGCGTACCTAGTGATATGATACTTGAGAATGAAATCCATACTAAAATAATATTTGTGTAAGGTCTCCCTATCTATATGATTCTCGAGCATGGTTTCCCATATACTAGTAATACTCAGGAACAAAATTCCATATACAAGTGATAATTGTACATATCAAACCTTATGATTTGTGATACATGGTCAGGGAATCTCGTAATACTTTATATAACTCTAGTGAATATTAAAGGACACTAAAGGTAGACCTCATGTCCTGTATAGAACTAATTGTGTCTGTATATATCTAATTAAATATAAACATCATTAAATATATGGTGAATTTATATATGTATATGATCTTTTTTAAAATAATTTTAGATGTTTTACAATATGGGATGATGTAAAAAGTGTCATCTTAGTGTTCTTTAAGATCAATACCCGACAGTTTAGAGTGTATATTACTTCTTTACCACTAGAATGTCTACACAGTACTCATATTATATGCCCTATAGGGATAATTTTAGATAATGTTGGTTGTGGAAAATGGATTATACCTCTAACACTATTTAGAAATCTATTTGGTACCTAAGAAGACTTCTTGGATCTGGGTTGGAATAAGGGAACGAGCTATGTCTTGGATTTATAATTGATTATATTATTTTTATCATGGGAAAACCGGACAGATCCTTAGATCATTATGTTATTGTATTTTTTTTGTTCTTTTTCAATTTTTTATAACACTTTATGAAAATTCCATCATTTATATAGTTCAATCATTTACTCATAATTTTCCATATTTTTCTAATTTTTGGAATAATTATTAGTAATTTTTTAATGATTTACATCTATCAATCTATTTTTATTTTTATTTATAAGTTATTTATTCATTATCGCATCATTGTTCCACTATGATTATGGGGGTCTACATACCATACTATTTCACCATCTATAATCATTTCAAGTTGGTAGCCTTTGGAATATTGGGAGGCATTCATGAGGCCATGTGGTCTATGGGTTTAACTATTGTTATCATGTGATTTAGTATGGGCCATCATAATGTGGTATCGATGATTTATTTTCATTACCTTATAATTATGTGATAGTAGAAAGGTTATTAAAAGTGTTTAATTTTTCAATGAGACTACTCATGGGAGTATATGACCAATGGATATAGAAAACAAAAATTAAAAAGGATTGGAATAACTTTTTGTATCTCTCTTAGTGTAGTTGTTTCGATTTCATCATTAGTTCAAACACATGATATGGTAATTTTATTATTTATATTATAATTTTGGATCCCATTTTACCCCTTTCATGGTATGACAAGAAATTCTAGATTCATGCATTATCATAAAAACACAGATATTCATAATTCATGCATTATACTATGACATATAGGTGGAACTCATTTCTTGTATTTCTTAGGATTTCAATGATTTTCTTGGATAATATATATATATATATATATATATATAATTTTGAAAACATTTCATATTGGTTAACTAGAAACATAATTATTTAATTAATGTGCCTGCTTCAAGTTAACAATTTTTCCCTATAATTTTTGAATTTGACTCCTTAACTAGTCAATTATGGAACGTTGAGTCATGGACACTGGTCACTTGTATTGGAATGTGTTTATGGTTATGATTAAATGAACTACACATTTCAATTAGTAATGTGTATGAGACTTTAAAAATTGTATTTTATTATATCTATAATTCATCCATTTAAAAAGAACTATATAAATGATTATAGTCATAATTGAATTTAAAATATTTAATGAAATAGTCTCTATTAATTCTAGATTCCAATACCAACATAGAGGATTTTTTATCAATTACATTCATTTTAAACTATTTATACTAGGACACATAAATTATTGTTGAGATCTTGACCATGAAATGACCTCATTATTTGGTATTAGGAAGTATCTCTAGCATGTATTTTGATTAGTACATCTCCCACACATGGATTTAATAGTTTCAAGTGGGGTGTAACTTTTATAATGATTGAATATGAACATGTTTTTTATCATAACAATAGAATATGGAATTAGAAAATATTTTTCTAAGGTGTGTCTATGTAAATTTTTGGACAATGCCACCAAGACTTCCCCAGTTGGAGTGCTAAGAATGTGGTGATGACCATTCTCTAGAGATAGGGGGAACTAACCCACTAGATGTACCACCTATGATGCATACTCTAATTCCCAAAATGGGTGATAAAGATTAGTTTTTAGTGGAATTATAGAGGATCATGTATACCACACATGGAGAGCACATCCTACCCCTACTATGGATGAGTTGATGAGAGAAATTTAGAAGCAGAATATAAACACATTTTTTAGGGATGGAAACACCCATGTAGTAGAGTCATGGATGTGGGTCTTGCTGACTATCTTCAAAAAGCATTAGAAACCTCTTGAGAGGTGTTTAAAGTTCTCTACATATATTGTTGAAGATTATAACATCCAATGGTGGGATGTTATCACCCAGGAATATCATCATTAGGGTATGGCCTTGTCTGACATTCAAAAAATCCCCTATGAATATTTTTTCCTAGATACTAAACATGAACTAAGATAGAGAGTTTTTGAATCTATAAGAGGATATTATGAACTTGATCAAATATTATTCTTGGTTAACATATTTGTAGTGGTTCCCACTAACTCATTACAGTTAAAATTATTCTACATATAAACACATTGAGGATGAGCCCAATTATTCTATCTAATCTTAGGTGAATTTATATCGGCTGAACACCATTTCTAAAATAGTAATATATGACATCAATAACTGGGGGAACCTGGGGGAAGAAACTATTTTCTGCTTGGGTAGTTCAAAACCAATCATGGTAATTACATTTATTAGTGCCCTGAAATTTAGATTTGGGATTTTAAATGGTGGTAGGAGATTCCAAATCACAACCATTAATTGCTTTGTATTGCGGAAAAGTATGGAAGATGAAGCCCCAATTTCTTAAATACCCCATCATGTGCCAAGGTTATTTAAGGTTAATTAATCTAGAAAAAATTTTAAGAACCTTAATATCTATTCCTAGTGAGATTGGATCCATATATGGTTTATCTTTAAGATATGGATTAGTACAACATCACCTGGATATTAGATAGAGTTCTACCAGCAATTTCGGAATCGCAGGTGGTCATGTCTGAGGTAGAGAGGCATCATATGTATGGTTCTCGTAGGGAGGACCTACGAATGGTTATCAGGTGTTATATAAGGACGATAGGTCTGGACATATTTATTTTGTGAAACTGTTTCAATTGGATCAGATCCCTAAAAAAATAGTTTGAGTTATTATTCTATAAGCCTCTATATTATTTTCTTTCTTATTTGACACTAGTTTTAGGCATTCATTCATATCTATTGTAATAGTATAATTTCTCTAACAAGAAATTCAATAGCACAGTGGGGTGACGACCATTAATATTCATTTGGTTATACATTAATATTATGGGAAACAGTGTATGTAGTTCCCCACTATGTTATGTGGTCATGATTCTTTATGTAACATCTTCTTTCATGAGATAGATGGTTTTCACATCATTCTTAGGATGAAATGAGTGGTTTCATTCTATTATTACAAGGATTTATTTCACCAATGAGTGTAATTTACATTGATAGAGGGTTGTAGTTATATAAAAAGGGATAATGGGATGGAATAAAGAGATGAAATAGACTAGATCATCAAGGATTGAGTGGAGTGAAATTCCATACTATAAGGCATTTTATAAATGATTAGGGTGGGTGTCCTATTAATTTAATTATGGTAGTTTATCTCCTCAAAGATATTTTTGTAGAATACTTTTTCAGATGACATCATAATAGAGAGTTATAGTATTCTATCAACCTTGTCCATGTAGGTTCACTAGTATATATCCCTCTATAAAGGGTGATTATTACTAATTTGTAGGATCCAAACAAGAATCTAGAGTATTTTGAGGCTGAGGGTTTTATGTGACCCAATAATTCATCATGGGTTTCACATGTCATTTTCTCCAAGAAGGTGCATGTTACCCTAAAAAAATTTCTACAATATTTTTAGTTGAATTAGATTATAATTATGAACCATTATCTACTACCTCATATAGACATTATCTTCAACCATACAAGAGTACCATGGGATTCCCATAAGATTAATTTAAAATCTAGCTACTGTCTGGTAGATGTAAAACCTTATGATATACCATGTACTACATTCCAATGATTTTTTGGTTGATTGAAGTTTAAGGACATATTGTTCTATCTCATCAATGCACTAACTCTCTTTATGGACTTAATGAACTAGTTTTTTCACCTGTATCTAGATTTGTTTGAGGTGGTTTTGGGGGATGATTTTATAGTTTATTGACATAGTTAACACAATCATTCCAGACATCTTGAGATTTTATTAATTAAATTTAGAGAGAACAAGTTATATGAAAATTTCACTAAATTCCCCATATGGATCAAAAAAATTCGCATTTTGAGTCACATTATCATAGAGATTGGTGTAGGGGTTGTCCTAGTGAAGGTGATATCTATCGTCACTTAGTAGAATCCTAATAATGTATTTAACATATAGAGTTTCTTAGGGATATATGGATATTGATGAAACATTATATTAGAATTATTATACATTGAATAACCTCCTACTCGTTTATTAAAAAATGGTTTCATGTTATATTGGTTTGATGAATGTGTGTAACACCCTGAGTTTTTGTGAAATATATATATATATATATATATATATTTTATTTATTCATTTGGATATTTTTTCTTTCACACAACACTAAATATATCTTGTGATATATGAGAGAACAATGTAATTGTTACTTTTTAATCTACAAAATTCTATTCTATAGTTATATGATAAAACCAATATAATTTTACACTATACGCAACACTTACTTGTTGTGTGTAATAAGAAATATTGATTTCTATTTTGTTACATATAAAACTGAGTATCTATAAACAACATTGTTTTATAACAAATAGATAAAATATATAGTTATATAATTTATTTAAATAATAATAATATGAATAGGAATAACCACTTTAAAAATATTAAATATAATTATTTTGTAAAAATAAAATATAATGGTGGTAAAACATATAATTTTTTGTAAGGACTTTTTATGTTTTGAAATAATATTTCATAAAAAAATAATTTTTAAATCATTATTTGACCAATAATAAAATAAATTATATGATATTCCATAAATTCAATTTGATAAAATAAAAAAAATTGGATTTAGATTCTAGAAATTATCTTAGGGTGATTGTTTTTTTGAATTTTTGAGGAACATTATTTTTGTTTGAATAATGAAAAATGCAGAATTTTAATTAAAAATAGCTATTTAATTTTATTTATTTATAATTTTATATTATATAGTATGTTGGTTATTTAGTCATGATTGATCAATTATTCATTTATTAATACAATTTAGTTCATTGGAATTATTTTTTGTTTAATATTGATATGAAATCTTATCTAAATTTTGAATATTATGACTTTAAAAACCATAAATCTTGCCACATCTTCGAGATTATCATTAAACTTATTTTTTATAATTATGATAATTTTATTTCACAATATGTTAATGAGTGGTTGTAATCATTATATTATTATACTTTATTATGATCAACTTAATTTTTTTTACCAAAAATAGTAAGGAAATTCATTAAAACTAATTACATTGATTAAAGTAAAATTATGATTAACAAGGGACTAAACATTAAAATTAAGTGCCTAAATGAATTATCCACTTATCCAAGACAGAATTTAGGGCCATATTTCTTTTATAAACCTTCAATTATTAATTTTTGTTCTTTTTTATGATTAATTTCTTAAAACTATGGGTACACAAAACTAGTTTTAAAAAATACCATGTGTATCCTTTTGCTCCCTGATAAAATCCCACCACCTCTCCCCCATCTTCACATATCTAATGAAATTTTAGATATTCCATTATATTCCCAGTTATCTTCCAAAAATAACTCCCTTATTCATTGGATCCTCCCTTTTGGCTTAAATCAAACCAAGGAATCCCTTTAGCACAAATCAAAAGGAGTTACACAAAGAAGATATAACATCCTTACTCATTCTCCTTTATTATTTTTTATTCTCCACCACCACAATTATTTTTATTACATGGACCCATAATAGACTTAGTATTTTAAATATTCTATGTTTTTTATGTCTTTTACCTTCACTTATACACACTCACATCTAATTTGTAATGATCATTCTGTTATTTTTTATATGGAACTACCCACTCTTGTTAAAATATTGTTTTTTTACATTACCACCTATTATGGATGGTAATTATGATGGAATATTGGTGTTTATATGCCCTATATTATAATTATTATGTGTTAATAATTATTTATTTATTATTTAAATTCATCCATCATTCATTCCATTTTTTATAATCCAGAAAACTTCATTTGTGGAAGTGTGGACTACCACCTCCTTAAAGAGGTGTGATTCGTTCCGACATTACATAGAATGAATTGAATATGGGTTTAGTATAATTATATGACATATATGACATAATAATGATATTTTAATTATATTATAATAATATATAAATATATATTTTCTAATATTTTTCTTCTAACACACCAAGAAAATGGAAACCATGGTCAGGCTTACAAATGACCAATTGTCTCTATGAATGGTGAATTCCATTTCTCATGTCAATATTTTTTAGTTTATTTTAATGGGATTATAATTAATATATATGATATATATTTCATGTTCTAAATTATGGAAATATGAATAATATAATTTATATAAGAGGATCAAAAATCAAAAGTCAAAACATGTATGATAAATAAAATGATTATTACCTGAAACGTTACTTTAACATAGAATTATGAATTAAAAGGGTAATATAAGGACACATAAAATTTTTATAAGTTAATATATATATATACGAATATGGTTTTGTGATAAATTTATAGTAAACTTATAATTATTATACATGATTACTATACATGTACGATAAAAATGATAACACAAGGTAAGCGAATTTCATCTCGCATATTATTTCCCTGAGAAACATGATTTATACAAAACTCATTTGTTTTTTGGAGTATATATACAGTGTTGAGATGGTATGTGAGTAGGATATACTCTCTAATACAAAATGTATGATTGAAATAATAGAGATACTGTATGTAGTATCTAATGATGCTTAAAATACAAGAGGGGGTGAATTGTATACTTTTAAAAATTCCTTTGCAACTATTAAAGATGGTTATGTTTAACAAGGTTAAACAAAATAATTCACAAAACATCTAAGTTCAAAAAACTTTCTTGATTTAGGAATTATGATTCGGAGAAAGCAATTCCGGAAAAATGATTCTTGAAATGAAACATAATGAAGGTTTACAAAGATAAACATTTTACCTTAAAGAGTATAAAATCTAACTAAATCAGAGTACACGAATGAGGAAGTATAAGATAGTTATATTTTCCTCAACAATAGAAAAGTATCAGATAACTAGTAACAAAACAAGTAACAAGTAGTAAATCTTTTAACCCAATGAGAAGGGTATCAAACAACCTTGGATAAAGGACCTCGGATTTATACTATCAAGAAAGTATCTCTTACCCACACAAGGGTAAGCCCTCGATACGAATATTGGAGTTTGTATTTCTATCCCTGCAAGCCCTCAACATCAAGGTAGTTGGATCCTCTATCTCCCTCAGCAAGGAATCCCTCAACTTCAAAGTAATCGGCACCTCTGTCTTCCTATCCATGGAAGCCCTCGATTTTAAAGTGCAAAAATTGGAGTCGAACAAAGAAAATCTGAACAAAAAGTTCAGTATGCACAAAGCAAATAAAGTCTCTCTTTAAAAATCACTTCATCACCATGTAATCTCTAGATTCATGGAATAGTTTTTTCTCTTACAAATGAGCTCCTATTTATTGGCACGGCTTCAACGGCCGACTCCCTCCTCCAAAAGTCATATTTTTCGTTGAATTTTAGAGGGAAATGTACATGTGTCGCTCAAACAATGGTTAGTTAGTAACTGAAAGAATGAAATCATTTTATAACAAAACAAGTGTTACCAAAAAATGTGGTTACATTACTATAAATACAATATTCATAATGTAATAAAAAGAATGTTCGAGGTCTAACCAAAATTGAATTTAGAGACTATAATATAAGGATATTCGGAATCTGTTTTCTAGGAATTAGGAACCTGAATTCTATAGAATTCTGGAGTTTGAATTTCAAATAAAATTTGGATTCTGGATTCACAAGAATTCAGAACCTGAACATAAAAAGTTCAGAATCAATGTTCATGGGAATTTAGAGTTAGAACTCATAAGAGTTCAGAGTATGAATTCAAGGAACTCGGAGTCAGAACTCAGAGAAGTTCATATCCAGAATTCGTATTCAGAATTCGGAGTCAGAACTCTAAAGAGTTCGTATCCAGAATTCGTATGGATAATTTGGAGTCAAGACTCAGAAGTGTTCGTATTCAGAATTCGTATTCAGAATTCAGATTCAGAACATAGAAGCGTTCATCACCAGAATTTTGATTCAGAATTTGGAGTCAAAACTCTGAAGAGTTCATAACAAGAATTCTGATTCAGAATTCGGAGTTAGAACTCTGAAGAGTTAGTATCCAGAATTATGATTCAGAGTTCAGATTCAGAACATAGAAGAGTTCATAACCATAATTCTGAGAATTTGGATCCTAAAAAAATTCTTTAGATCTAGGTAATTATAGTATTATGAGTTTTTGGTTTCAAATCAAATTTTACACTTTTGAAAAATTATGATATGAACAATAAAACATGGTAAGGATAAATTTACTTAGGGAAGAAAATTTATCCTTATAGAGGTAAAACACAGAGTAAAAAGAGTTATTCCTTTAGAAAAAATGTTTGTGATTTTAAAAACAAGAAGGAATTGTAAAGTCATAAGGAAACATTAGTGACTAATCAATCTCCCCCAAGTATGATGAAATGGAAAAGTCATAAAGAAAACCTTATTGACTCAAAAATATCCCCCTTTTGGAAAATCACACACATCCTTACGAAAAAACAATATAACGACTTGGAAAATATTTTACTAAGATTTTAAAATGTCTCCCTTTATTCATGAATAAATATGAATACGACTAATTCCCCCTCAGGCTTTAGAACTATAAGGATCGTATTCTGGATTTTCGGAATGGGAATTTTCATTATCTTGAGTATGTAAATCTTTCTAATGAGAACTCCTCATAAGATAAACTCCCCCATACTAAAGGATATTTCTTCATTGCTTGGAATTATTTTTCCTTTCTCCAACTTTTTTATTTTCAAAATGAAATTTATGGAATGTAAAATAAATATGGTACCTGAAATATGATTACAAACATCCAAAAAAAACAAGCAACCACAATTTCATTAGTATTGAAATAATTTGTACAATGAAAAATTGATACAACAGAAGATTGGATTTGGATCTATTTTGATTCTTTTTCCTTGGGTATCAGCTTCTTCACAATGGTTTTCAGCATCATTAATTCATTGTGATCCTCCTCTCCTTACTTTTCTAAGGCTGTGATCTTATCATCTTGAGCCAGCAGGGCCTCTTCTTGATCTCTCAGCAATTCATCTTGCTTCACTAACTTTTCTTGAATCTCGATCCGATGATCCATTTCTGTTTTCCAACTTTGGACAACATAATTCAACCTCCCATTCAGGTATTTGACATCTTGAATACGAGTATTTTGTTAAATATTTAGTTATTCCCCAAATCTATTTGTAATATCCTTGATTTTCGTGTCTTCAGTATCAAAATCTTTCTTGACATATTCTTGAAATCGATCAATCTCTCTCAAATCTTCAACGATATTCTTTGACTAGCTTGTCATTTTCATGCAAGATTTGGTGTGGGCTTCATAGTTGATAAGGAAATTATTAGGTTTAACATCAATATTATCACTCAGATCCATCACCATGGATATAAATTCTGATTTCTAATTCATGGTATTCTAGAGAATATTGCATCTAGAGTCAATTTTTGGAAAGATATTAATGGTGTCCACTAGCTTCTTCAGGGACTGAACGAAAAAATCAGGTCCTAAAGCAGATGATTCAAAATCTGACATTTTTCTTTATGATGGTTCTTATTATAGCTCAACTAACATCCTCTTAGAAGTTACTCCATTTTCTTCATTACTTAGGTTTTCTTTTATTGGGGTATCGACAACCACTTCTTTACCCTTGTTGGTTTTCGGAATAGCTTCTTCATCGGGAGACTCTTGCTTAATCCCAAACAACTGAACAATCTTATCTTCATCAATTTTTTCTTTCTGAGCTCCAGCATCAAAATCTTCATGGAGAATGGTGTAATGATTATGACTCACTTCCTCAGATAATTTATTCACTTCCTATTCAGCCTTCTCATCGGTTCCAGGGGTAGTAAGTTTCAAAGATCAGGCTTGAGATGTCCGGATTGAAAATTTTTCGGAAGCACTTTCCTTCTCATGAAAGCCTTCTACTTACTGTATCAGATCTGTTTTATCTTCAGTGATTTGAGGTTATTTTACTTCTTCTACAACTTCCTTTTCTTCGACACCATTCTGTAGAACATTTTCCAAAGTCATGAAATTTTTCCCTGGTGTATCAGGTAATGGTTCTACTATGAAAGTTTCCGTTATGGGAATGTTCTCGGATGCAACTTCAGTATCCTTCAAAAGAGATTGAATAATATATGCCTCCAAAATATTCTTCTTGAGCTTCTTCTCTTTGGCCTGCTTCTCAAGCTCTTCAGTAGATTTCTCTTTCAAAGATTTTGCCTCTATGGGGTCAAGGCCAAACTGTAGCTCCCCTTCCTTCCGATTCTTTTTATCCTCCCTCCATTTGGCTACTACCTCCTCCAGATTGGCTTTCTGTTTAATGGGATTTGGAGGTGTGGATTGAGTTTCTTTGGCCTTAGGGGTTTCACCTTCAACTTCTACTTCATTCAATTTTTATTTCTTTTCAGCCTTCATTAATGGTTCATCCTCTTCAGCATTTTTCATAATGGCTTTTTCTTCATCCTCTAGTAGATCATAAAACTCACCTTACTCTTTAAAAAATCCAACATTAATCCTCTTGAGGGTATCATCATTGATTAGCATTACTTTTAAATTTCTCATCTTGGAACTGCAAGGGATCTTGGAATATTTAAGGCACTGAACTATCAATTTGAAGATTAGGGCAGGATACATGATTATCTGTGCTCTCATATTCCCATTCTTCATATTCTAAATCGTAATGAGAATATCCTTCATCAGATTGATTTTCCATGGATTTACCAAAAAAATATAAGATATATATATCACTATTTTTAAGAGTTTCCTTGTCACCATTTATTGGTACAATAAGACCCTAAACCAATAACTCAAGGATCTGGTTGTTGGTAGACAAGTGTGAAATTTTTGCGGTCTTAACATCTAAATGTCGAAAACACTATAAAGACTTTACCTTTACATAAATTCCTTGAACATCCTGTAATATATGGGAAAAAAACTCATCTTCCCCTTTATAAGATATCCCTACCAAGGTAGCATCCTTGGTATAAGAAAGTTCATAAGTTTTACAATAACTTTTGAAGGGAAAGTTTTCTCCGCCATCTTCCTTGAAAAAGAAAACTGATTCATAAAATTCAATCAGTAGATCTGGATACACAACATCCTGAGCTTCTGTCTTTGAAATGGATACACTATCCCATCCATTAAGCTTGTTATTATTGGAGATAAAAGATTCCTACTTATTGAATAAGTTTGGATGTTCCAACCTCTCCATGTAAATGTGACACTCTGAAGTTGGCTTGATAGAAGACATTTCTTGAGAAGGAACTTCTGTAGACATTCAGACATGATAAAACATTGAAAACTCGGAATGGGATTTTGATGTTGGGCAGAGATTCGACACTCAAAAGCTTTGAAAATCAATGTGGTACAACCATTGGGGGTCCCATTTTTATAGGTTTTGAAGTGATGGTTGAACTTCCCATCTGAATCCAATGGCTGAGAATTCTTCTAATTTGATCCAACGATTGAAATGATAGCCAGAAGGAAAATTTGGTTGGATCTGATCTTTTTAGGTTTTTAAAGGAAAATATTTCGATTTATGGAAATGAGAATCCAATAATTTTTAAAAACAAAAGAAACTAATAGTATGTAAATGGTTATTATGAAAACTCCAGAAAGAATCATTCCTTTCAGATTGTCAGGAGAATTATTCGTATTAAGGAAAATTCTTCTTGAAGGACTTTAGATTCTGAAAAAAAAACTTGAGTACGAAAAGTAATTGAGTACACAGATCTTAATTACAGAAATTCTCGTAATAAAAATATTCATTATAAAATCTCAAGTACAAAAAACATCATTATGAAAAATTTCAAGTACGAGAAAAAAAAACTTTACAAAAATTTAAAGTACAAAAATATTCATTATGAAAATTTCATGTATGAAAAACTTCATTATGAAAATTTCAAGTACGAAAATATTCATTACGAAAAATATGAAAAACTATATTATAAAAAATATAAAAAATTACATTACAAAAAATATGAAAAACATCATTACAAAAAATTGAACAACTACATTATAAAAAATATGAAAAACTACATTACGAAAATTTTTGAAATAAGTGTACTCCCCCTATGAAAAAAAGCTTATTACTGTAAGGTGAATGGTTCAACAGGAAGTTATTGAGGAGTATTACCTTATAGTTATCATTCCTAACTTCTGTTTAATGTATTCAAATCTATCAAAGGGTAACTATTTTGTGAAAATATCAGCATGTTGATCATGGGTTCTGATAAATTGAAGAGTGATATCTCCTTTTTGTGTGTGATCCCTAAAAAAGTGATGCCTAATGTCTATGTGCTTTTAATGAGAGTATTGTGGAGGGTTTTTACTGAGGGAAATGTCACTTGATTTATCAAACATAATTTGAGTCTTAGTGAAACTCATACCATAGTCTGTGAGTGTGTGTTTCATCTACAACACTTGAGCACGACAACTTCTAACTGCTACATATTTAGCTTCAGCAGTGGAAAGTGCTACTAAGTGTTTCTTCATACAAGACCAAGAAACTAATGAATATTCTAAGAAATGTCCAGTCTTGGATGTACTCTTTCTATCTATTATACACCCACCAAATTCAGTATCAGAAATTTTTTTTGAAACAAAATCATTTCCAGAAGAATTCAAGAGTCCTAAATCCATGGTTCCCTTTAAGTAGAGAAAAATTATTTTCAATGCCTTTAAATGAGATTCCTTAGGATTTTATTGATATCTTGTAAAAAATCATACTGAAAAAATCATGTATGGATGTCTAACTATCAAGTAAATTTAATTTTCTATCATACCTCTAAAAGATGTTTGATCTACTGGGTTCCCAGCTCATCGTGATCAAGTGTGTTTTAGGTACCAATGGGAGTAATAATACTTTTAGTGTTATCATATCCATACTTTTTAGGAATATATTTAATATACTTATGTTGGGGTATAAAGATTCCTTATGGTTTTAGAGATTTTTGAAAACCAAGGAAATTTTTTAAATCATCCATCATTCTCATTTCAATCTCAGATTTCATTAGATCCGAAAAAGAGTCAGTTAAATATTGGTGAGTTGAACCAAATATAATATCATCAACATAAATTTGAATAATCAAAACATTTTTCTTACATTTATTTATAAAAAGGGTTCAATCTGCATTTCCATTAACATAATTATTTTGAAAAAAAAATCCTATAATTCTATCATACCAAGATCTAGGTGCTTTTTTAAGGCCATATAAAGCATTGGTATGTTTAAAAACATGACTAAGATGTTTTGTATCATCAAAACCAGGAGGGTGTTCAACAAAAACATCCTCTTGAACATAACCATTAAGGAAAGAACATTTCACATCCATTTTAAAATTATTGAAATTGAAGAATGATGTAAAGGAAAGTAAGATACGAATACATTCAAGTCTAGCTACTAGAGCATAGGTTTCTTCATAGTCTATTCCCTCTTGTTGATTATATCCTTTAGCAACTAATCTAGAATTATTTCTAAAAATTATTCCATTTTCATCACACTTATTTTTGAAGACCCATTTTACTCCAATAACCGAATTTTCATAAGGTCTTTCAACCAAGGACCTTAGTTTATTCCTTTTGAATTAATTTAGTTTATCTTACATGGCTTTAATCCAATCATCATCACGAAAAGCTTCATCAGTGCTTTTTTGTTCAAATTGGGAAAGGAGTGCTAGATGTTCTACTTCATTTCTTAAGGAACTTCTAGTCCTTACAGGTTGATTCAAATCACCGATGATTCTATCACTAGGATTATTCTTTAGAAACAAATTATTTGGGTTTTTTAAAACCTGTTCATCAACATAGGGTAGGAAATATTATGGGGTAAATGTTTCAGAAGTATCTTCTTGAAAATTTTCCTTATCAAAAGGATTTTATATCAATGGTTGATAGTCGGTTTTTGAAAACAAATCAGAAGATGTAGGTTGGGTTTGTTTAAAAACAAAAGGGTTTCATCAAATTTGACATGTAATGTCTCTTCAACGGAACAAGTGTTTTTATTGAAAACTCTATAAGCCATAGAAATTGTCTAGTAGCCAAAGAAAATTCCTTCATCAGATTTTGGTGATAATTTATAATGATTATCTTTAGTATTCAAAATGAATACTTTGTAACCAAAAACCTTAAAGTAGGAAAGTCTAGGTTTTCTTTCATTCCATAACTCATAAGGAGTTTTATTAAGAAAATTTCTAATCAAAAATTGATTTATAATAAATCAAGAAGTACTTACAGATACAGCCCAAAAATGTTTGTCTACAGAATACTCACTCAACATGGTTCTAGTTATCTCTTGAAAAATTCTATTTCTTCTTTCAACAACACCATTTTGTTGAGGTGTTCTGGGTGCTGGGAACTTATGATTAATTCTTTTTCTACTGCAAAAAAGTTTCAAAATCAAAATTTGGAAATTCTCCACCATGATCACTATGAAAAGTTTTCAATGGAAGGTTTTTCTCATTTTTAAATTGGGCTTTAAAACATTTGAAATATGAAAAAGCATCTCACTTCTTTGATAGAAAATAGACCCACGTAAATCTAGTGTAATCATCAATTAAAACAAATACATAATACTTTCCTCCAATGATTCCAGTTTGTGTAGGACCAAAAAGATCCATATGAACTAACTATAGTGCATCAGTATTTGTGACTTCACTAACTGATTTAAAAATTGATTTATGTTGCTTTACATATTGATAAGGGTCACAACTATTGAAAAATCAAATCTAAGCTCTGGTAGATCCCTAAATGATCTTTTCATATACATTTTTCATATATTCCTAAGGTTACAGTGTCCTAACATTCTATTCCACAACAAAGAATGATCTTCGATTGCACTAAGGCATGGTGAGTCTTGGCTCCTAAGGTCTTCTACGTTTAGTGTGTAAACATTGGCTTGCCTATGGGTAGAAAGAATGAACTCTTCCTTGGAATTGTGTACTGAGCACTTGACAATCCTAAAATTCACAAGGTAGCCTTCATCACATAATTTTCTTATGCTACTGAGGTTGTCTTAAGACCCCAAACAAATAAAATATTTGAAATCAATGTTTTTCCAGTAACAACGATGTTACCTATACCAATAATTTCTCCCTGAGCATTATCTCTAAAATCTACTTTTCCTCCTTTCTTCTTGATAATCTTTTCAAAATATTTTTTTACCAGTCATATGCCGAGAACATCAACTATCCATTTACCATGAATTTTTGTTGGTACTGTCTCTATTTTCCTGAAATCAAAAGTGTTAGACTTTCGGAATCCAAACTTTATTGGATCTTGAAATTTCAGAAATCTAAATTTTAGGTACCCACGACTTCTTATAAAAATAGGATTTATGAATTCCTAAAGATTGGGTTTTGTTTATACAAAAATTATTTTCCCAATGTCGACCACACTAACACTTAGTACAGAATGGATCAATTTTAGGAACAAAGTAATTATTACTAAAAATTGGTTTAGAAATAGTTTAACCAAAACAAGAACTATTCCTTAGAGGATGGATTTGAGAATAAATTTTATCAAAAAATTTCTTACCTTAGGTAATATTTGAAAAACACTTACTCAAGGAAAATATTTCAGATTTCAGTTTGATATCCAGTTTATTTTCTTCTAAAAAATTTGATTTATAACTAGAGCTAGACTTCAAAACATTTTTCTTAGAAATTATGTTTTCTAGATCTTTAAAATGTATATTATTTTCAGAATTTACTTTCTCGTGATTTTTTGAAATACATTCAGAATAAAAATATTTCTTATCAATATATTTAAAAATATCTAATATTTCCATAGTAAGAACAATATTCCTATATTTTCATTTATCATGTTTCTTCATGATTTTTGCATTCTGAATATCAAGAAGATTAGAAAACCTGGAAACTTATTCATAGGAAGGTAAAGTATTATCTTCATCAGAAGAATATTCTTCATCAGAAGAGTTATAATATTTTTCATTACTATAATTTTCATTTAAAGAAACATTGTACATTGATTAGGCATTGTGTACCTTATCCATTAAACAATGATTTTCAGTAGGTTGTCTGTCTATTAGACCAAGATTCTTCTATCCAGAAGATTTATAATCTGAAGATTTATTTGAAGAGTCACCACCACTCGCACTCTATGTGTCGTTATCTTTCAATACATTCTTAGCTTTAGCCTTGTAGTACTTCTTTATATTTCTCTCATAATGTGATTTCTTTCTTTATTTTATTTTAAGCAGAGGACAATCAGGTCTTATATGTCCATCTCTCTTGAATTCATAACATGTAACTTCCGATTCTTTCTTATCTTTACATTCCTTTTTCTTATATCTAGATTGAATGTTCCTCTGTCCAAATATGTTTTTAATCCTTCGAGCAAGATTTTATATTTCATTTTCTGAGGATTCACATCGACTAGATTCGGATTGAATAATAACCTTCCTCGATTTAGATCTGGTAACTCTCTCAAGAGTCATGTATTTCATATGATTAAAAGTTGTAGTAAAAGCAACACTGTCATTTCCATTCTTCTTATTTACATTATTAGCATCACTCTTAATTCTAGTCTCATGCTGAAGAATGGTTCCAAACAACTCATCAAGAGTAATTTGAGTAACCTTTCTGTTCTAATCTATAGCTGTTCTTTTGGTTTCCCATTCATTCGGCATGATGTCTATGATCTTATCAACAATAGATTCATCGTCTAATCCTTTCTCACCCATGGATTTGAAATTATTCAAAATATTCATGAATCTTTGTTGCACCTTACATATGGGTTCTAAATAAGGAAAGCAGAAACCATGATATTCTTCTCTGAGAATTGCTCCTCTAGTTTCAATTACTTTGTAATTTCCAAAGAGAGTAATTTCGAGTTTCTTCTATATACAATTTGCTGCATAACAAGATGAAATTTGGCTATATATGTTTCTAGTCATTGAGAAAAGTAAAGTATTGTGTACCTTATAATTTAGTTGATATTCATGATTTTCATGATTGGTGAAGGTACTAACTTCCTTGTCAGGGATTTTCTATCCTCTAGTAAGCATAAAAAAATTATCAACACCAGTATTGAAAATGAATGTCCTCATTTGAACTCACAAATATTCACAATCATTTCCATAAAAGAAAGGTGGTCTAGTTGTATTGAGATTTTCTATGGAACAAACATTGATTCCATCCAACTTTATGAAAAATTTCATTCCACACAATACTTGTTAATGAAAAAAAAATTATAAAAAAGGAAAATATTGAAAAAGATTTATCTATAAAAAAAATAAATCCAAACATTATGAATACGAAAAGTTGATTCTGAAAGATAAATTATCTTCTGAATCTAATTGTGTGAATAATTCATATTGAACCAATCCTCTGATGGCAATTTTTGAGATTGAATGTGTGTATGATATACTCTATAATACCAAATGTAGGATCGATATAATAGTGATACTGTATGGAGAATCTAATGATGCTTAAAATACAAGAGGGGTGAATTTTATACTTTTAAAAATTACTTTTGAACTTTTAAAGATGGTTATGCTTAACAAGGTTAAACAAAATAATTCAAAAAACCTCTAAGTTCAAAACACTTGCTTGATACATGAATTATGATTCCAAGAATGCAATTCCCGAAAAATTATTCTAGAAATGAAACTTAATGAATGTTTACAATGATAAATGTTCTACCATAAACATATAGAATCTAACTAAATCAGAGAACAAGAATGAGGAAGAATAAGATATTTATACTTTCCTCAACAACACAAAATCAGTGGAAAACTTGTAACAAAACAACTAACAAGTAGTAAATATTTTAAACCAAAGATAAGGGTATCCAACAACCTTGTATCAAGGTCCCTTGATTTATACTTTACATAAAGTATGTCTTACCCACACCAGGGTGAGCCCTCGATATAAAGATCGAAGTCTGTCTTACTATCCTCGCAAGCCCTCAACTTCAAGGTAATTGGCACCTCTATCTTCCTTATCAAAGAAGCCCACAACTTCAAGGTAGTCAACACCTCTGTCTTCCTATCACTGGAAGCCCTCGATTGTACACAGCAACAATCAGATTCACACAAAGAAAATTTGAATAAGAAGTTCAGTATGCACAAATAAAAGAAAGCCTCTCTCTAGAAATCACTTCAGTAGCATGAAATATCTAGAGTCATTAAATAGTTTTGAGCTATTTCAAATGAGCACTTATTTATAAGAATGACTTCAACGGTAGCCTCCCTTATCCAACAATCATATTTTTCCTTAAATTTCAGAGGGACCGGTATATCTGTCACTCAAACAATGGTTAGTTAGTAACTGAACGAATGACATAGTTTTATAAAAAAATATGTGTTACCAAAAAAAATTGTTACATGACTAGAAATACAATATTCGGAATGTAAGAAAGTGAATGTTCGGAGTCTAACCATAATTGAATTCAGAGTCTATAATACAAGGATATTCAGATTCTGTTTTCTAGGAATTTGTAACCTAAATTATATAGAATTCTGATGTCTGAATTTGAATGAAATTCTGAATCTGGATTCACAAGAATTCGGAACCTGAACATTAAAAGTTCGGAGTTGAAGTTCATGAGAATTCAGTGACATAAATCATAATAGTTTGGATTCTAAATTCAAGGAACTCAAAGTTAGAACTCAAAGAAGTTCGTATCTAGAATTCGTATTCAGAATTCTGAGTTATAACTCTAATGAGTTCATATACAGAATTCATATTTAGAATTCGGAGTCAGAACTCAGAAGAGTTCGTATCCTGAATTTGTATTCAATATTCAGAGTCAAAACTAAGAAGAGTTCGTAACTAGAATTATGATATAGAATTTGGATTCAAAACTCTAAAGAGTTCATAAATAGAATTCTGATTCAGAATTCGGAGTCAGAACTCTGAAGAGTTCGTATCTAGAATTTTGAGAATTCGGATCCTAAAATAGAATGCTTCATATCTAGGTAATTATAGGATTATGAGGTTTTGGTTTCAAATAGAATTTTACGCTTCACAAAAATTATGATATTAACAATAAAACATGGTAAGGATAAATTTCCATGGGGAAGGACTTTTTTTTATAGAGGTAAAACACAAATTAAATGGGTTTTTTCCTTGAGAGATGGTGTTTGTGATTGTCAAAACAAGAAGGAATTATAAAGTCATAAGGAATCTTTAGTGAATAAACAATCTCCCTCAAGTATGATGGAATGGAAAAGTCATAAGGAAAACCTTATTGACTCATCATACTGACCTTGGATGTATTTTATGATTCATATACAAAACATTATACATATATACATATGCATTTGATGATCTCTATCTCATGGGTTTTATAATTTTAAATTTTCTATACTGTTACAGCAATTTCGTCTCAATTTTCCTTCATTGAGACACATGCCTTCTTATAAAACATTATTTTTGATATGTCATATAAAATCCCTATGAAATTTTATATCATTAATCTTTTTATATTAATGATATTTTTATATTCCATGTAATTTCATTTTCTAACTTGTGGAGTATGATTTAAAGGTACCTTGTGGAAAGAGTTTTAATAAATAATCTCATCATTTGTCGAGATTATTAATGATTCAGTTTTAATTGATTTAATATTATGTTGAATCTCTCCACAAATATCGTGTGCTTTCTAAACATCTATTAATTTATTTAATATCCATGTACTGGTATAGTTTTCTACTTTTTTGAATATAATATGATCAGGAAAGTGTTTTTTATGAATGTTTGACTTTACCACTCTATTCGGTTTGAAATATATGTTTTTTAAAACTATTTTTTAATAAACGGTATCTCAAAATATTATAATATTCCCCTATAGTCATAAAAAACATTTCAACCCATTATTTACCTTTTAATCTAAATGGTTTACAAAAAGGAATCTTCATGTCATTTTCTGGTTGAAGAACCTTTCAAAACATATTACAATGAAAAATTATTGTTCAACATATATGGATTTACCTTCATTCAAGACTAGAATTCCCTTGAATCATCAATTATAAGATTAAAATGTTTTTTAAGATAAATTTTTTTCTAATATTCTGTAAATTAATTTTTTATTATGTTTTCATGGAAAAATTATTATAAAATACCTTCAAGCATAATTTATAAGTTTTCAATAAAAAATCCATTCAAACATATTTCATGAATTCTATTTTCCCCATTCAATGTAATTTAAATGAATATTTGTTCAATAGGTTTTATGTTTAAAAGAATATTTTTCAATGAAGAAAGGATATTATCATCATGAAATGATTTTAAATAATATTTCAAGGTTATTCTCCAAGCAAGATGACGTCTATGGATACAACTCATTCCCTTATAAGAAATACTCTAATGGTTACACACATTTTATTTCCTTGATGGATTTTGTTTTGATGTAATTATTCTTATAAAATATGTTTATCTTCCATCGATTATATGATTTTCAAAACTGATTATTTTCTTGGGTTGGGATTTTATGAAGTGATTAATAAAAAAAATCTATTATACATAAGATATGATGTGATGAAATGTTATTGATACCCATTTCATTTCATGGGTTAGGATTCATTATTTATAAAACCGAACACTTTTTATGTTTCATTATATGTTGAATGTTTAGTTATATTATGGAACATGTATGAGTGATTTTATTATGATTTAGGTGGGACATATATCTCTCTCCAATGCATTGGGTAATGACATGTTATATATAAAATCTTTGTTATATGGGTTGTAGCCCAAGCCCAAAAGTAAAAGGTTACATGGGTTGTAGCCCAAGCATGAATGTAAGAGGGTACACTGGTTATAGCCAAAGATTGAATGCAATAGGGTTCATTATTTTTAGTCCAATCTTAAATGTAAGTGGTTATATGGGTTATAGCCAACTACCAAAATAAAGAAGGTACACAGGTTTTAGAATATTCCTAAAAATATGAAGGAATACTGATTATAGACCATTCCCAAAAATAATAGGGTGTGAGGGTCGTTAGCCCAATCCCAAAGAAGGTTCAAAAGACATATCCCAATCCAATCATATTATAAAGTTCTTGGTAGGTATAATTCAAATAGTTTTTTATATAATAATGTGTATTTCAAAAATGTTATGACTTATTCTTAAGTTATGTTTTTGTGGTTTATGCACTCAATTCACATAAGAGTCCTGGATTTGGAACATCCAACCATTATTCCATGATTAATTTTTATTGTATTGGATATTCGAGGTTTTATATTCGAATATTTTTCACAGTTACCATACCCTTATTTTCATGTTATTCTTACATAATTCCATTATTTAACTTACTGAGAATTCAATCTCACCACTTTAGAATGTTTCCTTTCCCTATATTATGATGAACTGTATTTCTGTATGATTACTAAGGGGATGATAATTTTGGAAAAATGAAATGATCTTGACCTGATTACTATATTTTTGTTCCAGGATTCCAAAGTCACTATAATAATATGGTTGTTTGGAATTTTTTTCTGTAATGTATTAAGTATTTCGTAGAAATGATGTAATGTACAAGTATAAAAAAGAGATAGTCTCTATTGTTTGTATCAGAGAAACTATTTAGTCAAACATTAAATACTATGATTATAAATCATCATTGACGTCCCCAGGTATATTACAATTGATGTTTTTATTGAAGTATCTAATGATAAATATAAGGATTAGTTAACGTTTTTGAAAATGTCATGGAGTTTTGGAAAGGATTCGGTGAGTGGTTTCCTAGTAACAAAAAACTATCTAAATATTAAAAGATGGAGTATCACTAGCACCAATATACCCAGGAGTAACAACTCTGAGATGTTTTTTGGTCCTCACTTGACAGAATATGGTACATGACAATGGGCATTGCAGCACACCTAGTTTGGAACTCCATAAGGATATGATTTTGGAATTCACAAACTATAATGAATTATTATTTAAAAAAATTTCGTTGAATAGCCAAGGGTAAAAAATGGTATTATATATTAAACATGTATCTATCATTATTTAGACATCCTATAAGTATTTTTTCAAGATATTGTGGTTTTATACTATGGTAAGTGTTTCTCACCCTATGGAATTTGGTTTTCTTCAGTAATGGGAACTATAATGAACTGGGTTACCATTGAATGCTTTCGATGTGGAAATTATGGGAATAATGAGAATATATTTCCTTAAAGGAGGTGTCATGAAGATAATAAAGATGATATAAAATATATTACATATACTTATATAGATTGGGAAACTAAAAATGAAATGTAATGGTATAGAATTTTGTTCATGTATTTTTTAAATTAAATGAATTAATCATGATTAGATTAATATTTAAGAACCTTAAGATATTAATCAAATTTCATATTCTAGGAGATATGTTTTTTGAAATAATTTAAGGAATCATAAGAAATGGTTTAAGGAAAAAGTATTATGAATTAAGTACATATGTTTTAGAATTACATGATTATGTTATATGAATCCTGAAATATTTAACTACTTTTAGTATACATTTTACATTAAGGATTTTAAATGATATATTGAATGGTATAAGTGAGGAATAAAATGGATTTCATGGAATGGTGATATTTTGATTTAGGGTTGGTAACCCTTAATTTATTCAATATGTTAATATAATTATTTATAGATAAATATATATTGGATATGAATATGTAAGTTAGTTCGTACTGGTTATCTAGAAATAGATAAGTGATTTTGTTGAAAAATTAGTCTATGTTATCATGGATGATGTTTACAACTTCTTGGATTTATGGAATATATCCATTAATATTTAGAATAAGGAATAATTCCAATTTTCGAAATTATATATTGTAATTAAAGTTATTACCTTGTTTTAAGAGAATATACGATATAGATATTCACAATTATTGAATGTGAAAACCTGGGGCTATGTAATAATATATGTGGGATCTATGTTAAGATGATATCTTGACATTCTTCCTAATGTATTATATTTAAATATTTTAGATGATTTACATGGTTAACCATTTATGGAATGATTATGTTACAATTCAAATGATTTTTATGATATTATGGTACAATCTCACCAAATTAGGATTTATTGATATTGGATAACCATTTCTAACAAATTTGTATTGATGTTATGTAATGAGAGGTTTGAAAGAATATCATGGATATCGTGATATTTTAGTTCACCATGAGGGAAAAATTAACCTTCCATTCAGGAGAAGGAGGGGAAGTTGGTCAAGGACCAATAAATAGTGATGTTATCCTAATGTTGTTAGATTATATATTTTAATGAAAATTATTGATCATTAGGAATATGATCTATAAATAAAATTATTTCCTAATAATATATTTTTTGGTGAACTGATGGCCTTTTAAATCATCACATATTTATGACTTTGAGGCCCTCATATTTTCTTTGATGATTCAAATATTTGTGGTTGATTACCTCAATCACTCCCTATGAATATTTTTTCTTTTCCTCTAATTCCATCGTTTCACATAGCAACTATGTTTTCTTATATGGAATCCTAACTATGAGTTCCTCTGTATTGCCATCATGGTCTAACATAATTTTTCATAAAATGAAGTTATAATTTTTATTTTTACAATGTGTTTTTCTATTAAAGGAATAAAAAATTATCAAACTATTGATAATCTAGATTAATTTAGAGGGAAAAATCACTTTAAGTGGTGTAGAATATTAACCACTGATTTTTCGGGAAATATAATTTTTGAATTAATTTTTTTTGATATTTTTCATTTCCCACAACACTGAATATATCTTCTGTTATATGATAGAAAAAAGATATTCTCAATTTTTATGATACTCAATGATAATATTTAAGTATATTATACACCAAATTTTTTTCTACACACAACAACAGTATGGAATGTGTTATATGCAACACCGACTTGGTTTGTGTTACACGCAACCCTGAGTTCTAAAAAACTGCATTTTTAATTATAAAAAATTAAATGAGATAGTTATAACATGTCCATTGAAAATAATAATAAAAATAATAACAATAAATTTTAAAATATTATATTTATATTTTATATAAATAAAAACTAATGGTTATAAAACATATAATTATTTTCAATTTATTTTTATGTTGGGAAATATTATTTCCTCCAAAGTACTAATTTTTATGTTCTAATGTGAAAAATAATAAAATCAATTTTAAAAAATTTTATAAATTGAAATGGATAAAATTAATATTATTTTTTAATTTTTAATATCAAAATTTACATTTGGTGATTTTTTTTATATTTTTCTAAGAAACTTCATCATTGAGTGAATAGTGAAAATTACGTAATTTTAATTCAAAACTATTTTTCCTCAAATTTATATATATGGTAAAATTATATTTTATGTTTATTTTAAATTCATAATAATTAAATTATACATATTTTAATCCAATTTAGGTCATAGGAATCATTTTTATGTTGAATTTACATAACAATATTTATGACAATTTTTACATTCTCACGTTAAAAACCCTCTTCCTCACCACATTTGTGACATTATCATTAAACATAATATTTCAGCAACATTTAATTTTATTTTAAAAAATTTATATACATAGTTTTAATAAGTATTATATTTATAGTCAAATATGATCCATTTAAATTTTGACCAAAATAATTAGTGAAATTGATTATAATAAATTATATTGATTAATGTAAAATTAATCTTACCAAGTGACTAAACCTTAATCTTAAGAAAAATAATAAATTATAATGTTTTCCCAAACCCATATATGGACGTATTTTATCCGTAAACCTTACATTATTGAGTTTTTATGTCTTTGATATCTTCTTTTGTGAACATGTTAGTATACCTAACTTGTTCAAAAAAATCCCTGGGTTACATTTCCCTCCCAAATAAAAGGAATGCAACTATAAACCTTCTTCACACATCTAAATCCACGTAGATTTTTAAAATATCTACTAAATTAACTTTAAAACATCCATAGCATATTCATTAAAGCCTCAATTTGTGAATAAATCCAACCAAGGAATCCCTCTTGAGCAAAACAAAGGGATTTTCCCAATTAAAAGGTAACAACCTTCCTCAAGATGCTTTCTTTTATTTTCTTTCTCTACCACATCAGTCTTTATTATTCCATTCTCACAAAATATCCACAATATCCCCAATATATTGATATGTTTTTACCTTCTCTTACACATACTTATATCTAACAGGAAACAAACATACTTTTCTCTTGTAAGACGAACTACAACATCATGAAATGATTTTCTTTGGTTTAACTTTACCTCATATTATGGTTTTTAATTATTATGTAAACACTATTTTTATAATATATATATTATTTATTTATACTTATTGATTTATTATTTAAATAATACCTTCATAGTTTTTATTTTTGTGTAAATATGATAACGTTGTTTGTGGAAGTGTGGATTACTACCTCCACAGAGTGATGTAATTCATTAACACGTTACATAAAATGCATTAAGGATGGGTTTAGATAACCTGTATGATCTATATGAAATAATAATTCTATTTTAATTATATTATATACATATATATTAATATTTTATTTACATTCAACCGTCAATAGGCCATGATAAAAAACATTCATGCATATGTACAGCCCACTATCTCTAAGAAGGATATATTAAATTTCATATATATATCATTTATAGATTATTATAAATTATTATACAATGAAGTTTTATGATATATAAATCAATTTTTATATTCTGTATGAAAAATTTAATTTTTAAGTAAGGCGATCTAGAATGACATTTCCAAACATGTGTGATTAACAAAGCTGTTATTACCCAAAACATTAATTTAATATAGAATTGTTAATAAACGGGTACTAGAAGGTCATAAGAAAATATTATATTGCATTTTATATATTAATATGTATTTCTGATATATTAATAATAAACTTGTACATATTATATAGTTTATAAACAAATTCAATACACAATCAAAGGGAATTTCATCCAACCTTTTATTTCAATTAGATACATGCCTTATGCAACACTAATTTATTTTAATTATACATATATCCAGTGAATATATTATTATAATACTATACTTAAATTTATGGTAATTTACACATCCTATTTATGATATTTCTATCATGGTGTTTTTGTTTCCAAAGTTCATAAATTGGGGAATAATTTCTTCTCAATTTTCCTTATCTGAGACACATGACATGTTATACACCTATATATTTCATAGAGGAGTAGATAATTCATTTTAAATGTTATGTCATTAACATTATTATGTTCATTATACTTTTTGGATCAATCTAATTTCATTTTCTTACATGGGGGATATGATTCAGATTTTCCATATGATAAGTGTTTATGGAAATAATATCATCACTTGTCTATACTATTTATGATTATGTTTTCATTGATGAAATATTATGATTCGTATCTCAATAACTCTCAGAATTTTTACAAACCTATAGGTATTGATGTTATATCCAATTAATGGTACCATTTTTTACTCATTGATACATAATATGATCAAGAATTTGTTTTTGAAGAAAGTCTGGCATTACCCCTCTCTTTTGTCAAAAATATGGGTTCCTTTAAAACCACATTTTATAAAAGGTTTCGAAATGTATTCCAATATTAACATATTTTCTTTAAAAATAATTTTTACACATGTTTTACCTTTTGAAAAAAATTATTTTTAAAAGTTATCATCTTGTCATTTTCAATTCAATGAAATTTTATAATATTATAATGGTGAAAACGTAATGTTCGGTTTTTATGGATTTTCTCAAATTCATTAACGTCATTACCTTGGAGCATAATTAAATATATTAAAATGTATTTTTTAGGGAAACTATTTTCCTAACATTTTGGAAATCTATTTTTAATTTTTCTTTCAATGTAAAAGGTCTTAAATCTATTTCTACATTTTTTTATAAGTTTGAGAGGGATTTTTATTATGATTTATTTTAATAATTATTTATATCTTTTCAAAGTAATTTCTATGAAAATGAATTTCAAAATTTTTTTTGTTTTAATGATCACTTTTGAAATATTAAAGGATATTTTCCATTAGAAATTTTTTTAATTGATATTTCCCAATTATTTTCCATCCAAGATAATAACCATTAATGTTACTAATTCCCTTATCAGAAAGGATCCAATAGTTCAATTCATATTATTTCTTTAATGCTTTATGTTTTGATAGAATCATACTTACTGTACCTATTTATCTTACATAGGTTATATGATTTTGAAACCCATTTCTCATCAAGAGCTATTTAATATTTACATTATTATGAATGCTATGTATTTTTTGTAGGATATGATGTGATAGAATTATAATTATACCCATTTGATTTTATGGGTTATGATTTGATTTTTATAAAACCCATCTATTTTTATAGATCATGATATGATGAATGTTTTATTATATTAGAATATGTATGAATGATTTGATTTTGATATAGGAGGGACTAATAGCTCCCATTAATGATTGGTTAATTATAATTTGTATATGATATCAAACTCTATAAAGGTATTATCCCAGGACTAAATGTAAGTGGGTACAGGGGTTGAAGCCTAAGCCTAAAAGTAAGAGGGTATATGAGTTGTATCAAATTATTAAATGTATTCGGGTACATAGGTGATAGAAAAAGCCTGACTGTAAGAGGGTACATGGGAAGTGGCCCAAGACTAAAAATAAGAAACAACGTAGGATGTGGACCCATCATGAAAATAATAAGGTGTATGGGTTGTAACCTAATATCAAAAATAAGGGGGTATATGGTTTGTTTTCCCTAGTCCAAAGTAGGTACACGGGTCTTAGAAAATGCCTAACTTGTTATAACGGTCATTGTAGGTAGCCTCGACATAATACTTTATAGTCTAATGTGTACACCACAAATTCTATATCTAATTCCTATTTTATTATTTAATGGATTAATATATTTATTCAATTATGATACATGTCTAATTAATTGAAAAAATTATTCCATGATTCATTTTTATGATCGTTGATTGACATGGTTTGATCATTAAATTTTATTCTCATGTTCTGATACCCTTATGTTCAAGTTATTCAAATATGTTTCCATTGTTTACTCTTACTGTCCATTCAAGATCATCCATATATTATGATTTCAATCCCCATGTTACGAAGACTGGATTTTATGTTGGATTACTAAGGGTGTAGATATTTTTGGGAAACTTTGTTCACTATTATTTGAGTAAAAATATTTTTATTCTATGCTTCCAAAGGCATTAAAATAACAATCTATTTGGGTGTAAATTTTATTTATGTATTATGTATTCTGAAAAAATGATGTAATGTCTATTTATGAAAAGTGAGGGTCTTTATAAATCTATGAGGTGTATATACTACCTTTGACAGATTCCATTATATGTACGTATATATTTCTATGAGTTGTATATAATGACTTTCACATGTTATATAGTGAATGTTATTATTTTTGTGAAATTTTTAAGCTCCATGTAATTTTATTTTCTTACATGGGGAATATCATTAAGATTTACAATATGGTTTGATATTATTGAAATAATATCATCGTTTGTCAAGATTATTTATAATTATGTTTTCTTTGTTGAACACATACGATCCATCAATCGAGATCAAATTTTTTTTTGAAACTTCTAGTTATTCATGTGATATATATGTAATGGAAACATTTTCCACTCTTTATTATATAATATGATCTGGAATGTTTTTATAATGAATGTCTAACTTCACCTCTCTATTTGGTTGAAAATTTTTGTTCCTTCAAAAGCATGATTTATTAAATCTTTCCTAAAATTTTCTAAAATTATCCAATGGTAATTAAAATTTATTTTTACCAATTTCTAAAAATTAAAAGAAGGGTTTTAAAAAATTAATCCTCTTATTTTTTTTTTGGTTGATCCACTTTTCTAAAAATTATACAGTGAAAAATGAATGTTCCATATTTAATGATATGTGTTCCGTCATGACCATCATTCCATTGATGCTTAATTTTAATTTCTATAAAGTGGTTTTTTATGGAAGATGTTTACAAATATTTTGTGAATTCTTTTAAGAAAATTCAACTAATAATGTGTTCAAAAAATATCAATTTTAATTTTTATGTTTTCAAGGGAAAACATTTTCACAATGATTTCTAGAATTCATTATATATTTTCCGAGTTATTTCAATGAAAATGTTTTATAAAAGTTGTTTTATTTTAAAGATCATTTTTCCAAGATGAAAGTATATTTTTCTCATGAAATGTTTTTAAATTATATTTAAAAATTATTTTCCACCAAATATGGAATCTCCTTTTTTTAATAATTCCCTTTTGGTAAATGATTTAAAGGTTCAATTTAGATTCATTCCAAAATTGTTTATCATTTGAATGAATGATGTTGGTGACACATGTTTTCCTTCAATGATATGTATTCTTTTGAAACTCTCATATTTTCATTTGATATGATTTAATGAAGTTATAATTAAACCTATCTATTTTACATAGGTTATTATGTGATGAAATATAAAATATATACATTTCATTTCATAGGTTATGATTTGATGACTATAAAACCCGTCATTTTTTATGGGTCACGATATAATAAATAAATTATTATCTTGTGGAACATGTATGATTGAATTTATTATGATATATGTGGGAACTATGTGTCTCTAAAATGTATTGGGAAATGATATGTTGTATATGATCTCAAAGGTTACATGAGTTGTAGTCGAAGGCTGAATGTTAGAGGGTAAATAAATTGTAGGAGAAACCTAAATGTAATAGGGTACACAGATTGTAGCCCAACCATGAAATTTATATGGTACATGAGTTATCGAACATTATTGAATATAAGAGGGAAAACATGTTTTATCCCAATCCCAAAATCAAAAAGGTACAATAGATTTAGACCATTCTAGAAAATATGAAATTGTATAGGTTGTAGCCCAAGACTAAAAATAAGAGGGTATATTGGTTTTTCATCAAATCCTGAAGCAGGTACATTGATCGTATCCCATTCATAACATGTATTAAATGTATTTTTAGGTAACTAAGAAATAATAGTTTATATTTTTATGTGTATTCCATGAATTATATATACTATTACTCATTTATGATTACATGGATTATGATCTGGATTCACTTATGATTATTATCTGAGGAACGACCAACCATTATTCCGTTATTCGTGTTTATGGTATTTGATATGAATGGGTTGATCTTAGAATGATATTATCATGTTATCATAACCTTATTATCTTGTTTTTATTATTTATATCATCTATTTACCTTTAATGAGCATTTTTTCCCACCCCATTCATATGTTTC
Organism: Viscum album; assembly: GCA_963277665.1. Lineage (NCBI taxonomy): Eukaryota > Viridiplantae > Streptophyta > Magnoliopsida > Santalales > Viscaceae > Viscum > Viscum album. The sequence goes on from OY728159.1 coordinate 844,360,357, forward strand.
TTATTCCCAGGTTTTGAAGAAATATTTTAATGTAGGTTTTATGAGGGGGAAAATGATTATTGGTGACAATGAAGATCTTTAATTGAGTTAGATAATTTTTGTTCAAGATTCTAGAGTCACTAAACTAATTTGGTCTTTAGGATTGGGTTTTTTAATGTATTATATATTCCAAAAAAATATTTAACGTATATATATGAAAATAGAGGGTTTCTAAAATGTGAGATAGAATTTCATGAGATAAATGGAATATTAACATCAATAAAAATCCTGATTATTCTAGATCTGGGAAGAGGATATATGGTTGTTTGTGATGCTTCAAGTATTAATTTTGAAATAGTGGGGATTTTTGAAGGATCGAGTATTTTTATACGGGTCTCATAATTGTAGGCATCATGATAGGAATTAGCCAATACATGATCTCGATCTAACATCTATCATTCATGAATTGCATTGTTGGTGTAATTAGATGTTGGGAGTGATGTTTGAGGTTTTTACGAACCATAATAACATCTAAAATGTATATTTACACAATTTGACTTGATACATTGAAAAAAGGTGTGTTTAATACCTTCAATACTTTGAATTTGAGCTAGCCTATATGCCTTGGAAGGGAACAGAATATTTTGATGCACTAGGCTAGAAGACTCTGATGCAAGCCATTCTGTAAGACTAAAATACATAGTTGTTAATGGTTATTCCTTTTGAGATTCATATAGAGACATAGAATACACATGAGTGTACATTCATTATTAAGGTAGTGGTATCCGCATATGTATTTTTATAGTGAAGAGGGGGAAGTTCTATGATCCCAATGGATTACTCCTAAGGAAATTCATTTTAGATAGGAATCTGCCACTGGGTTGGGCTAACATTGCATATGAGAACAAGATTTTTCATTTGAATCCCATGGTACAAATAGAAATTGAAGAGGAAATATTTAAGAATTTGTTACTTCACATGGCGATATACACCTAGATATTTATAATATATACCTAGACATGTACCACCAGTTTTGGTGGCTAGGATGATGCATCAGACCATGTGTTTTATCACAGGGTGTTCCACCTATTAGAAAGTGAAAGGGGTCACCATTATCCTACCATTGTGTTATAGGATTTAGTAGTTCCAAAATTTAATACAGATGATGTCGCTATATATTTTTGGAAAAATTTACCGAGGACACATTGAGGTAGCAACATCATTTGGGTTGACATGGAATGTCTAAAAAAGTTTATTTATATTATTCTTCTCAGTAAGATTTTTTAGTGGATGATATTGGCATAATATACTCCCATGAACTTATATTCCTACAATGGATTCATCCTACCATCATTTTGGATAGGGATTCTCATTTTACATAGAGGGTTTGTATGGGGATACATATGTCCCATAGGAAAAAGGTGTTTGTAAGTGCAACCTTTCTCCCACAAACCAAATTCCAATATGAATGGATGATACAAGTATTTGAGTTTATAATCTAATAATTCATACATGAATATTGAGGTTCATAAAATAAATAAATATATCTATCTTTTATTTTTCAAAATTAACATCTTCTAATTTACTTAAAATACGGTTCGTTATGAGTAACTATATATTAGGCAATGTCATTCACCCCTATGTCGGTTAGAGGTGGGAGAGGATGTGTTACTAGGACCTCATCTCATTCAAGATACTTCAATGATGGTGTATCTTATCAGAATGTAAATGTTTTAATACCATTATAGATATAAGTCTTATGATGTTCGACGTCACTAACCGCTAGAGTTTGAGGAAAGGTGTCATAATTTCATTCCTTTTTTTATAGCCTGAGTAATTGTTCTATTTAGATATAGGGAGAGATATTTCCCCATTATTCTAGGACATATGATATAATTTAGAGGGTTGAGTTTTGTATAGGTATGAATCCTTAGATGATTAATTTTTTATATCAAAAAGAAATATGTCATACCAACCTATCTCATTCCTATGATCCTGATGATTTTTAATTTGAGGAAGATTCTTATTTCCATGATTTCTCTTTTGTATCTCTAATCATAGAAACAATTCCCTACAAGGATTATATATCCCTCATGTATGTCTTCCATAGAATAAAGACCATGTATAGACTATGAAAATGGATATATATAATGACATCCATGTTCAGTGGCCTGATTTTCTCTCATTCGATGCTTTATAACCCACTGAAGGGTAACTCATTGAGGAGTTATTTTAAAGGGGAAGACTGTAAGATCCTATATTTTTCATATAAAGTAAGAATTCATTAATTTTTTTAAACAATCCCAATAATTTGTTCATTTTTTGAATAGAACTAATAACTACACCCTTATGAAGATTGGTTTGTTTTTTTGGGAAGATTGTAGAAGCATGTTAGATTCTGGATACATAACCAATTCACAAAATCAACTTCTCTATCAAGAACATGTGACTTTAATTCAGTTCATAAATGGGTTTCCCCTTGATATGAAAATTTTAGAATTTGAATCCAATTTAAATAATGAATATTTCATGAACATTCTTTAAAAAATGGTTATAACTCATTCTTTCAATGGAACCCTTTATCCTTTTTCATAGTAGCTACACAAGTAGAGCTACTCTTCTCCACTCCTAGGTTCAATTTTTCATTCTCAACAGGCTCTAATCAATCCATCATTTTTCATATATAATTCCTCCTTATATGAATTTTAATCCCTTAACATATTTTTTTAGTTAATCTATACCCACTCTATAGTTAGTTTGGTGTAATATAATGTCCCATATTATTTGGGTGTCTGAACCAGTTTCTTCATTTCATCCATTCTAGTCCCAATCCGAAGTTGATATAATATGATTACTCCTCTATGACCATAAGATTAGTGGTTTTGAAATAATACCACAAGTATTTTTTCATTATATTGTGTTTTGTGATACCACATGTCATTGTTTAATTTTTTTCCATAAGAACACTCTTTTCCCTTAAAACATTTGTCATCCTTGCTAGAAATGACCTTATTCCACCTTATTGTTTTCTTAATAGGTCCACATCAACTAATTCCGACTCATGAGGTGTATTTATAGAATTTTCCATTAATATTATGAAATCTTATTTGATAAAACCACCTCTTATATTTCATTTTCCTGTTATTAAGAAAATGATTATTGAAGAAAATGGAAAGGGAGTGGTATGACTTTGTCACATAATTTTATATTAAGATTGTTTACACCCTTTTTTAAGTTAAACATTAATGAGTTATAAAAAATATTATCTTATACTGGAGCCTAGTTGACTACTTATTACCTATGATACTCATGCATAGTGTCCCTACCGATATGAAATTCAGGCTTGGTGTCTTTACTAAAATGATAATTGGGAAAGGAGTCCCAACTAAAATGATAGTTAGGCATGTCATCCCAAATATATATGATACTCAGTAAAGGAATCCCTACTAATTTGAATTGTAGTAAGAGAGTCCCCTATAACTGTAAGACTCAATAATGGGGTCCCATATACCAATGATACATGGTCAAGTAAACCATTATGATGTGTGATACATGGGTATGGCATCCCATACAACTTTATTTGACTCTAATGACTAGACACATACAAATGAGCTAATCCAGGAGTCCTAAAAGGCACTAAATATATATTTATTATAAATTAATTACATATATAATGAAAATATGTATATGTATATTTTTATAGGGAATTCTATACAGAGGCTTCCTGACATGGGATGGAGTAGGTGGTGGCAGATTTTTGTCCTTTAGGAGCCACATCCAACACCTGATAGTTTACAATACTAGTTTACCATCACAGTATCTACAAACTGATCATATTATATGCACTAGATGAAACATTTTATACACCATTGTTGGTGGAATATTTAATATATGTAACACCCATGTGGGGACTCTATTTGGTACCTGGACAGACATAATGGAAGTATGTATTGACAAGGGAAATAATATTTTATTGGATTCTTGATTGATTATATTATGGAAACATGGGGGAACTAGAATGAGCCTTGGATAATGATTCTATGGGAATGAATTTTCATCATTTGATTCATTTAGAGAAATTTTTTTATTCATATGCATACATTTTTTATAAATCCCTATAAAACTCATCATTTTTTGTGGATCAACTTTTTAATTGTTGTATAAATATTTTATGGATTATTTCATTATGAATCCCTTTTATGCATATTATATTTATTAATTATCTCACCATTGTTTCAATCTATTAATGAGGGTAAAGTATCTCCATTATAGCACTATGGACATTCACTTATAGTTCTCTCCCTCTAGTATATGGAGAGGTGTGAATGGGGAAATTTGGACAATCTCTATTACTACTATTATCATGTGATCCATGCCAGCACATCACATTACCTCTTAAAACAATTAGTATTGAATATATAGATAACATAACTTTCCTTAATTCATTATCACACACACTATGTGGATATGATATTTACATGGTTGACAAGTTCTAGTTGTAAATTCGAATTAATACACACTCACATATACCACGACAATAGGATATATAGTTTTTATGTCTAACACCATGAAATACTAAACATGGTGTATGGAACCATGATCTTATGTGGTGGGGGAATAAAATAATACCGAGTCCCTATAATAGTGATATCTCTTTCTAACTGCAGATTCTTACTGAAACATTATTGCACATGTATTGATATTATCCAACTTATTCTTGTTCTTTACAAAAATATGAAATCATTCCACAATTTGAGATTTATGATGAATGAAATAGTTCATAATTATTATTATATTCCATCTTATTTTACATTTAAACAGACATGAAAGAAATCCCTTTCAGTATTATTTTGTACACATAGTATTACACACAATGTACACTATAAAAAAGTCAAAATTTGGATCGTTTATTTAATTTTTTCTATATAAAAAGATATTTAGAAAACATTATTTAAATTCCTTCCTTATTATTGTTCTTATTTTCTTTTAGTGAAATAGATTTTACCAAGACCTTCTACACTAAATAATTCATTCTCAAGTGAACATGATTTACATTAGATCTTCTTCTATTCATATCTTCTTCTATATTTATCTATTTTTATTGACAAGTAGTCGACACATTATCTCAACTCAATTAATTGACCTTTCATGAGGTATATGGTTGACTAAATTAAGGCCACCCTTTCCATCACTGATACTAAAAAACAATTATATTTTAATTTTATATCAGTTCGTAAATAAATATAATCTTCTACAACCAGTAATATATATATACATAACAATACCTATATCATTAGTTACTTTTTGTCTATCGCAGTTCTTCATTTCTGTATTAACTTAACATTGTAAATATGTGTTTTTAATTAACATGTCTTAAAGTAATTCAAATCCTCCTTGATAATCCACCACTTCAATCTACTAGTTCCATAATTATATTCCTCATCATATTTCTATAATGTACAAAAATATCTAATTTTTTTAACCACATTATTTATGTATCATTCTGATGATTATTTTTCATTCATTCTTTATATCCATTTTAAATTCACAATACCATGTGAATTTAACAATCCATGATAACTTTTGAAAGATGAATAAATTATATAATATCATAGATTGTCACTATATTTTAATCCCACACATTTTAATATGAATCTAAATATTTATGCATGTGGATCATGGTTGATTCATTATTAGTACAAAATAATTTACCATTTCTAAATTCAATATAGATTTAGGAATAATGAATTAATTACTGTGATACATTTTATATAAAAAATCGCAACCTAATATAAACTAATTCATTAATCCTATTGATGTAACTATTTCACAGGGATTATTCTTTTAAAATTATTTTTTAAAATGACTATAGTAATTATTTACACAGTGGATTCTAACCTTTCTTCATTAAATATTCAATTTCAAACCTACTACAAGAATCATGATAACTAATATAATTTATTTTACCCATTTATGTTCAAATTAATTTTAATGACCAACTTTAATTTCCAATAAACTTTATTAAATTAGATAAACACTATAATCAAAAATATAAACTCATGGAATCTTCTTTTACTAAAAAAATTATTAGAGTCGCTTCTCTATATATAAAAATGTTACAGTTTCTTATACTTATCTCCAAATAAAATTATCTATCATTCTTCCAAGAGTGTACATGATATCTCACACATCTATAAATCACCATAATAGTTCATTCATTCATGATTATACCCATTAACTTCTGGATTTCATGTATATCCATAGTCTCTCATGCTTCCATACATATCCATGACCACTAATACATTCATGTGGTTAAACTATTGAAATGTGAGGTTTCTCAACCCCTATATTTGGTACCTCAACACTTCATGTGGTATCACCATGCCAACATGTTGTCACTCCGCCCCTCAATGTAGTCACTCTTTTCAAACATACATATGATAATTCCTTTTTGTGGTGTATTTGAATAACACATAAAATTGATATGATGGCCATGTGGTAAAATTCCTTCTTAGATCACTCCACACAATTTATAATATATCTAATAAAATCATTTGTATCCCAAAATGTAAACAGTCAATCACCCAAAGATAAATAAAAATCATTTCAACCAGTCAATTAAATACATTGTTCACATTTCGACCATAGATCATATAGAGAAAGATAATCGGGGTGAGGAAATTCATTTACCTGTGTTAAATGATAATTTTTTAAGTGGTGGAATTAAAATTATGCATAACATCTGCATCTAACATCATGATAACAATTGACCGTGGTCCATTTTAGAAAATAATACCTCACATCTTCTATTCAGTTGTGTGTATCCAAGTCTACTCAGGGATTCCCCATTATCGTTTGTTATGTCACCCCAAATGTGGGATCCTTCCACAACTGTGTATTATCCCCACAAGCTATGACATCCTATAAAGGATTTATGGTTCTTATATTCTTCTTACCACTTCTAGTTGCAAATATGGAGATGGATCTTACATAGTTTAACTGGCCTCCCACAAATTCATATGATCTCATTCCTTAGATGGATTAGGGTTGTCCTTATTTTAACTAATTTCATATGGAATTATTTTTTAAATTATTAATATAATAACAATTCCTTATCGAATTTTATCATGTAATATTTTAACAATGAACCCCTAAAACATTCATACCACTTCATGAAAGATGTTTCTTCTAGTATAAATTCATGTAATATGTTTCTACACAACTATTGATATCTTTTCCCTCTTATCTATTGACTTATTTAACTAATCATCAAAGAATCATTAATTTCGTTCCATCATATAGACATCTCATTCCACAAAAAAAATAACTAAAACAATGTGGGATCAATAATCTCCCTTATTTATTTTTTGTAAATATCATTTGAATTATATTTTAATTTATGTCCTTTTTCCTCTCTTTTTTCAAATATACATTTCAATTTCCATCCCCTTAAGTACATGATATAAAATTAACTTTTGAATTAGATTGAAATCCATTTTTTTGAAATTCTTATTCAGTCTCATGCAATACTAATACAATCCATTCCTGTTCTAGAAAAAATATTATTTCATTTTGACAACAATGCAATCCATTTACAATTGAAATCCATCCCAAAATAAACGAGTACTCCCAAGAATGACTTTATGGGATATAGTGACAATATCAAGATTATTAAAATGATATATTCCAATTGATATAAAATATTATAATAAATATATACTAGACACTCTTTCACTAAAATTAATTAAAAAAATAAAAACATTTATGTTAAAATAGTAAGATTAAATATTATGATACATATTTTATTAATAATTTTTAAAGAAAAAATTAACCCTATAAATATTTGAAGTTTAAATAAATTTAAAAGGATGATAGATTAAAAATAACATTGGATTCTAATGAAATGTTTTACAATCCCTTTTCAGAGTAATTATATTTGAATGAGATAATTATTCTAGACACATTATTAGTATTCTCTACTTGTCTCCCCATTAAGGATAAATTTAACATGATATAGATATATATATGTATCTCTTATATATATATTTTATGGTATGCATCTCAATAATACAGTCAAAGTTTCTTCACGATGTTGTTTCCAAGTATTTAAAACTTCCACAACATCACCAAGGACGATCTTCTTCATTTCATGTTGTTTAGGGAAAAATTAATATGGTCAAACCATGATGGGATATTATTCATTTTTATATAATTTGTTAATAGTATCAACTTCATTCAACTTTATCTGGGATGATATGATATTTAAATTTCATAGAATACCAACATAGAGAAAAATCATAGATGGTGACATCCCTATTTGCACAAATGAAAATTCATAGCCACTAAAAATTCTCTAGTTCTTAACATAATAACACGCTTCTCCTTTATTTTTGTGCATTATATGCATAAAAACAATAAAAATATATTAACAGAATAATGCAGATATTCCTATTTATTAATGTGAACAATAGGTTTTAGATGTTTTCCCAATCATATTTATGCATCTCCTTTACTCTACATACATAATAAAGTATATTTAATATTAATTATTCTGGAGAAATTGTTGAACTAATCAATTCATAGAATTAAATAGGAATGACTCTTAATTTATAAATATCCTTTAGGGAATAAGAATCGCCTTGTACAACTTACATCATCCTTAAGAATAATTATTATCTTGTAATTATAGTTAATGACTCTCTTGTAGAATTTCCATTCAAATTGTACCTCAAAAATAGAAATAATTTTAGAAGTAAGTTTTACTATGACTAAAAAAACTCATTAAATTGAGAATCATTATTCGGACTCTTATCTATTACATGTTATGTATCCCTTTATTTTTTTTCTAATTCCATTTCCTTCATTAAATATATTTTCCAATTAGCTATTATGTTTTTAGGTTTTAGACAGCCTTCTGGGAGTTTCAAACTAGCTTTGTATTGGGATTGGTTTTCATTATAACATTCACGCTTTATTTTTCACATCTCTTTGCCTTTATAGAGTTGATTTGCTTTTAACTTGTGCTCATATTTTTGTATAAGATCTCTTACCTATCTTATTTGAAATATTGATTTGTGAATCCTAATTTTTGTCCTTCTTATTCTTCTTCCTTCCTCCCAAGGTAGTTTATTTACTATTATGACATGGTATTTTATAGTAACTAAAATTATATACATATTGAGATTATAATAAACAACTATTGTGACAAAATCCTTTGAAAATATCACAATAATAATGAAATTCTACAAATTTGTTGAGTAGGGTATATTATTCATCATCTATGGATTCTACTTCTTCAATAAATTTTTCCCACTATAAATATGATTCCATTGTACTTTGGAGATGAAATTATTGTACCAAAAAAAAATTTGAACCATGAAATAATCTATTATACCTCATATTTATCCTAATAATCCATTTTATTCTATTATTCAATATATGCATTCTACAATTCTAGAATTCACTAGAATGACGATGTCAGGATATCTTCATCAAAGATTCAGACTCACATAGATGACCAATATTCACAATTAATATTATATCTACCATATAAATGGAGGTAGGATCTTATATATTTATTAAAATTCATATTATTATAAATTTCATATTTAATCGTGTAATTTATTAAATATTATATGAAGAAAAATAATTACACTAAGATAAGGAAAGTATCATTATCATCATAATTATTTAAATAAGTTCATAAAAGGATATCAAGATCTTATTGACATGTAATACATATCTTATAACATATGAATCCTCATTAAAATAACATTTGACAACAAATCCTTATTCATTAAATTTATAAGACTCAATATGTTTCATTTAAAAAATATCTAATTTAATAATGAATTAAAAACATATCTAAAGGATTTTTTTCTTATGATATTAAAACAATTAAACCCTATATCTACAATCAATAGTCATATTATCATCATCCATTTATGCTTTCTATTATTTTCTCAATGTAATGTATCATGTTTCTTTATCCTCTTCGAATTAATGTTAAATTGTGAATTCTTGAAAACAATGTTATTTCTCATATTTTCGTCTAATGCAGGGATGCTCTTCTCCATATCATTAGTGGGGTCAGCCTCTCTTGGACAATACTAATGCAATATTATTAAAATTTTGATCATCCCAATACAAGATAATCATGATATTATTTTTTCATATAAATCTATCTTGAGGGATTAAACCAAGTATGATCCATTTCTCATAAAACCATCTCTATTTTCTCCACCTCACCTTCAGGATGAGTTATCTCATATCGATGAATTTCAGTAGTACACCAAATAAAAGAAAATATTTATTGGGATATTATATGAATGATATAATTTAATTAATACATTGATAAATGTGCTTATATATTCTTACACAAGAATAAATCCTATTTTTTGGATAGTTTAAAAATTAATATTCACACACCATATGATCACTTGAATCCCTAAATCCCATATAGGTAGTAACATTTTTCGTATCCTATGTGCTACAGAGAGCCATCCATATTTCATCATCCAAACTAAATGCGTATTCCATTTTGTTTTGCATAAAAATTATTACTCCTTTCACATGTGAGATATCTACATCAATTTCTTCTTATCTTTCATTTCAAAATTCATGAGGGTATTTATAAAAACTATGTTTTGATTTTAAATGGATAACTCTTCCCCAAATTTACATTTCAATAATAATCCTAAAATAATTGTAAATATTCAAATAATGAAAAAACATCAAATAAGAAAATATTATTTTGATTATCCTTTATTTGATATCAGTTCATAGGAAAACATATGGATGTGATCAAAACATATTGGGGGTGAATATATATCAGTAACATTATATTACAATTGAATACTTTCATCTCTATTATAATAAATAATATATGGAAATTTATTATCTCATCCAATTATAAAAACTTTTATAATTAGAATGGAAACAATTTGTACAAGATATTAATAAGGTTCAACATTAATGAATAAATTATAATCTTTTTAGTAATAGATAAATAATTCTTGTTCATAAAATAAATTATAATAAGATTACTATTATAGTGGCTGTGAAAAAATCTAATTCTAATGTGTTGTATCCTATACTGATGATGGTGGACAACCAAAAGACCTCTTTCATAGGACTCGTGATAGCCCAGTCCTACTATTTCTTCCTAAATAATATTTATACTATATGTATAGAAATTTTTTACCTCCATCATGTTCATTACAACACCAAGAATGTCATCTACTAATAGGGAGTTCTATTGAATACCCAGGTGATACTTTTTCCATTTCATAGTTCTTATTTAACTTAAACATAGACAAGTAATAAACTCATACTCTTGTCATATTTAATGGATAGTATTGAAAAAACACTTCATAATATAATTTTCAAGTGTTTCTTCTTCATTTTATTAATTCTATACATAAATACATACATAACACCTTCTTTATCAGCTTCTCATAATCTGCATAAAATATTGTTCCTCTATAATAGATTTTCAATACACCATTTATTTATACATATTATTTCATTAAAGCACTAGATTATGAAAAGAAAATTTTCTCTTAAATGCTATTTGTTATTTTTTTTGGGAAAAGACTAACTTAGATCAAATCTCAAATATTCGACTCCTTAGGATGTATATGGATAGTTAGAGTTTGGTATGTCTCTCCCTCATCGATTCTACAAAAATATTCCATTATTTTTATATTATATCTTAAAAAAATATAATTTTTTAGATAATATAATGTATATATATATAACTATTGTGTTAGTTAGATTGCTTCTCAATCAATCCTTCATTATTGTATTTATGAAACTCTGTAAGTATGTTATATGAATTTTCAAGTATTGCAGTATTTCAAATAATCATATATCCTTATCTTATTCCATTGATTAGATTCATTATTATCAGTCTTATCTTGTTTTCTTAAAAACATTTATATTAAGAATATTCACAACTATAAGAAAATGAAATAATTTTCATTTTTTTCTCTTTTCTATCATTATTTCATGTCTAAATTCAAAATATTTCTCAAATATAAACATTAAAATTTTATTTTTATATGTCAATATATATCAAAATCTCCAACATCATATCTTCAAGAAAATACCTTGAATTTTTAGACTCAAATGGATATTCATTATTATATATCACAGTTACTTCATTGATGACATAGAATAATCCATATGTTCTCCATTCAACCTATATTATAGAATCATTAATTAAATAATTTTTTATTTTTTATATAAAAACACATGACCCAAAGTCATCTGAATCTTTCTTCTTCATACCTTGATAGTTTCATGATGTTTCTTATTTTATTAGTTACTATGACAATCAATACAACATGTGATTATAATCTTGATTCCATTTCCTTCATTATTTTAAACATCATACACTAACATTTTTGAACGAATCATCACCCCCAATATCATTATATTTAAAACCTGGAATTTAAAAATAATTTTTATCTCCAAAATTAAATTAAAATAAATTTTTTAAAATTAGAAACACTTATATAAAAATTTAGAAACTCAACGAATATTATTATACTGTGAAATGGTCATGTTCACTTCTCCTTTCATTGAAACGTCCAAATCTCTTTTCTATTTTGTGAAAAAATCAGGGTAATTGATGCTTCCATATGTCCATATGGTTTCTCATACATCTGTTCATCTCCATTATCTATCATCCATTTTTTTACCATGTCCACTCATTCATCTTCACATCTCAATGGTCTATCATGATTTCATATGTGCCCATGACCACTCAAACCATTAATACAATCACACTATTCCAACATGCAGTCTCTTAACCCCTTTAATGGGTTTCCAATCCCTTCATGTGACCACACTATTACAACATGTGGTCTATCTTTGCCTACATGTAGAGACACTATAACAATATATGATTTCATGGCCCTTCACATGATTAATTTCACTAACACTTGTGGTCGATCTAATGGTCATAAGGTTGATTTCATTTTTATGGATTCTCGACATAATGTATGGTCGATATGATCACATTGTGTGGTCACTCGTAACATGAATGTTATATCACTCTATGGTATAGCTAAATTATGTTATTTTGTTAGTTAAATACATTAAATACATGTAGACTTCTAATCATGGTAATTAATATGGTGATATGGTGTCCTTTCTATCATCTATCTAAAATGACTTTATTTTCAAATGATGGAGTGACAAAGATTAAAAATATTATGATCCCACATCTTATGATATGAAGAACTTCACCACCTTAATAAATAAGACACCCCATTTTTTATTCAGCTATAAGTTTCATGGTCCCCTCTTTAGTTATTCTCTTTACGCTTCCATTCCAACCCATATAATGTCATCACCCACTTTTGTGCACGGGGTTTTCATTTTATGCCTGTCAATATAGGATCTATGGTTACACTATGAACTTAGATACCACTATGTGAACATACAAGGTAATTTTTATATGGTAGATCTATTCTCTAACATATTTAGTTACATCAGTTCCTTTTTTAGAATGGTGTATTCATTTTTGATGTGAAAATCATTTAAAAATACATCTTAAATTATACATATAATCAAAAATCAATGTCAAATATTCTTAATAAATATTATTTTATAGAATAGATAAAATATTAAAATATTTGTTCTAAGATGAATATTTTTGTATAAATTCACCCAATATGAGTTGAAGAAAATCATTGGATATTCTTTGTCTTGAATCATGGATTCCCTAACAAAACAACCAAGTTAATTAAATTGATTTTGATAATATTGAAATATGTTTCCAATAAATAAAACTCATTAAATGTGGTATAGGTGGGTATATGAAACATATATCTCATATATGTAATTAATCACCATATAATGAGAGGTCTCAAATGTAATATTATAATAATCCAATCCATGTTACCTAATCCAGTCAACTAACATGGATCGCTATAGGGCTTGAAGCGTGTATTCAATTTATATGGGATTGATATTAGAAGAAAAGGTAGAAAATATCATTTTGAAATTATTTCACCATTTAGATTAATAAATCAAAAAATTTAATTTAATAACTAATCTAACTTGGTATGATTGGTAAATAAAAATTCCTGATCGATTAAATAATCAATTCGTAAATATCTTCCATCTGAAAAACCCTTGAAACAAAACATGATGTAAATTGAAATACATTCATTGGAAAATAATAATAATAACTTCAAAATATATTTATAAGTTATAATTATATATTAGGACACCAGAAGGTGAATGGTTCTGATAGACACAATCGCAATCATGCGATACTAGTCCAAACATATCAACCAAGCTACCTCTATGTAACTCCAAGTCATCATAAATAATAAATATATACTTGGATTCCCAAGGATGTATGAAATAAACACAACATTAATGTCATAACATGAATAAATATATAAAAATTGATTAGGACATAACCAAAAGTGAGATAATATATTTTTTGATCCAACACCTTGTAAGATATATAAAGGCATGATCATTTCATACCTATATATATATATATATATTAAAACATTTTAGATGAATGTTTAATACAACATAAAATACTATATTCCACAAAAACAAAATTTATTGGTGTATTTATATACTAGATTCACTGTCATCTTATTTCATGAAAAATATTCGTTATCTCCAATGATGTTCTTCCCATATAGCCCAATACTTTAAATACCCCATAAAAACATTATTCATAACATTTAGAAATGAAGAATAAGAAATAGTGTGATTAGATGCTTACTAAGGGTAAAAAAGAGATGTCAATAAATAATCAAAAGTGATCATATGATAAGAATATGGGTATGTGAACAATATCATAACATAAAATATTAAAACCTAATAACCCAATCCCCATTAATAAGATATCATGGCAGAGCAGCTTGGTATAAAAGATAAATAATTCATAAATGTGGATATTCATCATTAATAAATCATGAATCTTGGGAAAATATCATAAGAATAAAATGTATGTTTGTGGAATATAGATAATCATATAAAATCCCATATTTTGAGAATCTTTAGTCTAAATAATATCATTGGGTATAATGTCCCATGATAAAAATGCCCACTCATTCATTTATAACATTCTCCTATGAGTAACTTCTAACTAATTAGCTTCATCATCAGTTATGACTTAATTAACTCCTTAATTTATTATATTTTCTTGCCTCCATCAACATTATCCAAATTATTAGAAGGCTATATAACATTTATACCCCCATAACATATTGAAAATTAAACATATGTGCATCAAAATAACTTGAAACATTCATAATATGACCATACCATAAACTATTGAAAGAATATTTGTTTAATAGAAATATTAAAAATTAAATCATATAATATATCATGGAAAATAATTGGGGTTTATAAAGGATTCATTATAGCTCAATTAAAGAATTGTAAATAAATAAGTTTCACTGGTTTTTTCTCTAATCGTCATCAACATTATCCATCCAGTGTAATAATGATAGTGATATTCTAAGATCATATCCCTAGTGAATCACAAAAATACAATAACGGTGTTTACATACACAGAAAATAACTTTAAATTTTATTTTCCACACTATTTTAATATAATATACCGAAACTTTTACTCACATCATTACATGACTTTAAGCATAATTAAACAACAAATTACAATCCAAGGATCGTAAAGTATAATGTCTTCCAAATATAAGGTAGACAATTTGAAATAAATAATAATAAAATGAAAAAATATTTTTTCAAACATCATAATGAACTCATAAATTACATTAATCTCATACATATTCATTGGATATCTTGGGGAATACATGAATAAAATGGATGATCTAAAAATCCCAGTAAAGAAATAAGCATACGAATAAAATATTTTATATGGAATAGAAGGAATTACTTGATGGAAAAAAAGGAATGTAACAAGACTAAAAATATGGAAAAATAAAATTTATAATATGGGAACGTATAATAATTTCAAATTTTTAATATGGGAACAACATATGAAAAGACATTTACACGAGTCAAGGATAACTCTGAAAACAATATAAAATTGTTGATAAAGTCCCACTGGAGAATCAGGCTCACTCCATGTACCAATATGATGTATCATGAGACTAATCATTACTCAATTAATTAGAGAACTATCTGGGTACACCCATTATAACATTTTCATTAATATGTAATCCACATGGAGAATAAATATAAGGTCTATAAATGGAATGAAATGGGTATCATAACTATGTCACAAGGCATAAAGACTTAGCTTATCATAAATGTTTCAATTGATTTAAAGCATACATGAACATTTATACGGGAAAATTGGAATATATAATTATAATTTATGTCAAATTGATGTGGATACTTATAAAAGGAGTGTTTAAGAAACATTACAAATGAAATATTTTAGTCCTGTTTAATTAAAATAATAAAGTGAATTTATAATGGAAACGACATGTTTTTTCATAAAACTATTAATGAACCATGTTAGATATTTATGATAAAAATATTTATTTTATAAAACATAATGGTTTCTTAAACAATTATGAATAGAACTAGAAAATGGGTATATAATTGGTATATTCCCTTGAATCAGGCTTCCTTATTTGTAAAGTTTGCACACAAAATATTTTTAAAACATATATGTCCCCATAAAATATGGATAATATGATCTTGATATATGGGTATGGGAAATATAAAAAGAATATAGAATAATGTTTTTAAAAAAAGAATTTTTGCATTATGGTAAAGAGAATAAAATATTAACACTAAGGAAAAAATGAATGTTCTAGTAGAATCCCATACCTTTTGTATGAAATAGTTATGAATATGATCTTAATGACTAAATAATATATTTATATTAATTAATTAGTAATTACTGAACCTTTTTAACAGTTAATTTATTTATTATAATTATATTAGGTTCATTTATGGATTTTTTGATGAGTTATATCATTCAATTTCATCATTAATGAGTGGTCATTTTCTTGGTTTTCATTATCGGATCGCGTGTATAATAGTAAAGAAGTTCAAGTAAAATGGAAATAGAAAGCCCTAATTTATATTATAAGTTATTAATTGAAATATATAAGTTAAATAATATTATAAATCATTTTTTATGTAGTGTTAGGTTGAATAATAAGATAAAATGTTAGTCATAGTTGTTTAGGATAAGGTTTTCAGTTTTCAATCATAACAAAAACATAGCATTTTATCATTTGGCAAAATCAATAAATATTTCTTGCATAACATTAAATGAGGTATAAAATAAATTTTACAATATATTTTCATCCATTAAATAAGGTATTATGAACGTCCTTGAAGGCATTGATGGAATATGAAAGTGTATCCTCTACTATGATGCTAAATTGACAAATCAAAGACGATGATTAAATTTTAAGAACAAAAATAGAGGAGAAAGGGTATTGATGATGTATTCCTCAAAAAAAATAATAATATTCTAGTATATGTACAATAATGGTGTTACCATTCCATTTTGGTGAGGGTAGGTGAGGAGAGAATATGAAAATAAATGAACATGAAAAGCAATTAAAATAAAATAAAGATGAATTAGCCACTTGAATTTCTTCTCCTTGAGAACCTCATTAGGACAATATCATTTTATTTTCATGACACCAGAATCAATAGGACATTGGAAGGGGTGATTTTGAATATTAATTTGAATAATTTCAATAGGTCTCACTGCATTGAAGGATTGAGGTGAAGAGGTAAGGAGGGGTAGAATATATTGCGAATGATATGTGTGTTTTCTCATTATATTGATCATTAGTTTAATATTTTGGCTCAAGAATATGAACATTTCGATAATTATCATGAAATATAATAAAATAATTAAGGATGTTTTGAGATTATGTTTCTTACATCAGTGATGAATCAAGGAATTGTGTATATAACGTATAATGTGTATGCATTGTAAATTAGCATATTTTCCAATTCCGCAAACAATCATGTATTTTAGAAAAATCATAATTTTTTCCACAACCATTTTTCAACATATATAATTCAAAAATTGACTCTATTTTTTTAAAGTAATTTCCAAAAAATCTCAAATTTAAATTTTATTTAATATCATCATTTAGTAAAAAAATGTAGATTTTAAAATTATAACTCATTTTATAACACATTTGAAAATTAAGTAAGATCTCGTACAATTATAAAAAAATACTAATACAAAAAAAATAATTTATTGTTGGATTTTTTGAAAATAAATTTTCATTTAAATTATTATATTAATTATAAAATTGTGATTAAATATTTACAACTCACAAAAAATACCAAAACTTAATTTATCATTTCTAAAACATTAATTTTCATATTCCAGGATATAGATACATCATACTTATATTAATATGATAAAAAATATTATTTATACATTCATAGGTGAGGTTATTATTCTATTGGTAAGTTTACGTTCCATTGTGGACACATTAATATTCAAAAGTTAAAGTTGTCATTTCATTTGTATAGGTATCATAACTTATATAACTATAATTTATTTCATCAATCCTTCATTTATAAGGTTTATTTAGTGTTATTTATGAGATTTTAGTTTATTCATAGTATATTAAATAATAATAAAAAGGGAAATTTCATTGATATAAATCTGGGTTCTTACATTCTCCCCCCTTATGAAAATTATCCCATAAAATTTTGTTATACATTCTATATTTAAAACAGGTGAGGGTAATTCTCCTTTGTCACTTCATCTAGTTCCCTTGTGTCCTTTTTTTACTTATGGTTCTTATATAGTAATTTGATTAGATTGGTTTTTTGCATTGAATATTATATGTAACACCCCAGGTAAAGAAAGAATATGACATTTTTATATTTATCCCTATTTGTGAAAAAAAATATTAATATTACTTTAAAGGTAACTCTATGCTTGATGGCGTACCCAATACGCGACAAAGTGTTACATTGAAATCTTACGTTGCACTCTAATAATAAAATAATATTATTTTAAATGGTAGTTAACGCCTAGACATTGTTATGGCGGGAAAGAACAGAACTAACTAAAAATGATTATATATGTTTGTTAAAAAAATTACCTTTTTACAATAAATTTTAGAGAACTAAATATGCGAATGAATCCAATTTTAAGCGTAAACATTCTAATATTCATTAAAAGGTCGATTAACTGCCTTTTGATGGCGAACCTATTTTAAATCCACTTTTTGACAATATTCTGTGTTATATTTGACAAAATAAAATTACTCTTTAGAATCGGGACATCAAAATTTACTTTGTGTAAATTTTTGTTATTTTTCTGATAAATTTCATTTTTTAATGAATAGTGACAAATGTTGTATTTTAATTCAAAACCCCTTTTTAATCTAAGTTATTTATATGATTATATTATCATTTTAATTGGTTTTAAATTGAAATTAGAATATATTTTTACCATTTCATCCAATAGTGGTTATTGGAATTAATTTCACATTGAAGTAGGACTTAAACTACTGACAATCTTTTAATATATATTGTTTCTTAAAAACACGCTATTTGTTTTAACAGAGGGAATTAATTATTAAATTAATTATTGAAACTTATATGTTTTGAATTTTGTAAAATAGACATCCTTTTTGAATTAATAATATCAAATATAGCTTAGGGTTGATTTTTGGTATTTTTCTGAAAAACATCAATTTTAGATGAATATTGAAACCACTATGTGGTAGTTTAAAAACTGGATTTTCATTTAAATGAAACTTTACCACTTCTGTGATTTTATTTTCAAAAATCCGACATACATGGTTATCATTAGGATGTAAAATGTGGTTCAATGGAATTAAAATAATTTTTTTGGTGAATAGTAACTTTTGTGATTTTTAATCGCAATTAGAGGTAATTAGTGAAAATTATGGAAAAAATAATGTTTTAATAATATGAAATGACCTTGACACATGTACTACCCTTATTTGATGAGTCATGGCCGACTAATACAATCCATTGGTCAACTTGGGGATCCCATGGAGCCACTGTGGTTGGAAAATAGCATTAATAACGTTTTATTTAAAGTTAAAATTAAAATGTCACAAACATGTGTTATTTTACTAAAACACTTTTTACATGGGGTTATAAAAGTCATATTTTTGACTATAATACTTTCATTAGAAATATAAAAATATTTCCTACATCATGATATTTTTTTTATAATTTTTAAAAATTAAATAAATAAAATTATTTATGGCACAATGATGATGCAGCGATTACCTCATTATTTTACGATTTAAATAAAATGAAAAGATAATGTAAACTCTAAGACCTAAACTTGTCACAAACCTATTGTATGGGTGGATTTCTAAACCTTATCACCTTATCCTAGAAATATATCTTTTTGGGACCTTTAAAATTCGAATAGCATTATATAATAAAGTAATATTTTATAACTTTCCAAAAGTGCCCCTCCTCTCCTCTTATAAAAGGCCCCCACCTCTTCCCCCTTACCCACACCTATCAAGCCTTTGGCTCAGCCAACCCATTCCCATTTAATCTCTCCACATCTCTATCTTCATCATTGAATCCTCACTTTGGGCATAATCTTTTCCAAGGATGCCTTTGAGCGCAAATCAAAGAGAGTTGCCCGATTTAAAGGTGGTGTCCTCTCTTGTGTTCTTGTGTTTTATTTTGCTTCTCCAACCCTCTATACACTTTTTATTTCTTTCTTTTGTAATTAAACCAGTATCTTCAATATACTAGGATGTTGTTATGTGAAGTATTCGAGCTACACATACACACACCTTCTTCTAATGGTTAAAAAACATACTGTTTTTGTGGATGACGAATTTCTGCCTCATGAAATGATGATTGTTCAATAGTCTCTTAACACATTTCATGGTGGCCATTATGACGTAACTATATTTTATATAGGATATATAGGATATATATGTTTTATATATGCTTCTGAATTGTATATTTAAAACATGCCTTTATGCTCTTCACGTTGTGAAAATGCAATAATTTCATACGAGAAAATGTGGACTACCTCCCCCTCAAGTAATGTGACT
Source organism: Viscum album (assembly GCA_963277665.1). Taxonomy (NCBI): domain Eukaryota; kingdom Viridiplantae; phylum Streptophyta; class Magnoliopsida; order Santalales; family Viscaceae; genus Viscum; species Viscum album. Next base: position 844,381,359 of record OY728159.1, read on the forward strand.
CGTTCAAGCAATACATGGAATGTATAAGGAATGAAATTAATGAACATATGTGACCAATATAACATATATATTATACTTTAATTATAATATATTTATATATCTATCTATCAATTATTTTTAATTCCATTAATATGACAATGAAATGAAAGTAGCGTTCATGCGCACGTATAGTCTACCGTCTCCATGAATGGTGCATTTGATTTCTTATTATCTCCAAATGTTATGGAGTAGTATAAAATGAATATATACTAGATATATATGATATTTAAATCATAAATACTATTCTGGAGATGATTTACTTATAACAACATGGAAAATCATTTTCAAACAAGTTCATTTTTGACTCATGTACCAAACATCGACAAAAACATCTGATATGAACTCACATTATTAACCAATTATTATAACATTATAATATGTGATATGAACTGAATAATAATATTTAATAGATTTCCTTAATAAATTATAAATTGAACAACGTTTATTATTCAGGAATATAAAGAAACAAATAAGACAAGTCAGACTTGAGGAAAGGGATCCTACCCCTCTCTTTCTTTTTAAGTACACTCTTTTATGTCATTCATTTTAAGCACATATTTCTTATGATTGGGATGTTCTTTATATTACTCATACTATACTTTTTACATTCATATGATGAGAGACCCTATTTTCTCTCATCAATCCATTTTGGAAGTTTTGAGTGGCGCCGTTAGGTTGCCGAATTTTCGTAAGGGATCCAACCTCTCTCTTTATTTTTAAGTACACTCTTTTATGTAATTACTTTTAAACTCATCTTTATTATGATTGGGATGTTATTTTATATTACTCCCACTGTACTTTTTATGTTCATATGATGAGAGACCCTATTTTCTCTCATCAATCTATTTTTGAAGTTTTAAGTGGCGCCGTTAGGCTGCCGAATTTTCGTAAGGGATCCAACCTCTCTCTTTCTTTTTAAGTACTCTCTTTTATGTAATTTGTTTTATGCTCATATTTCATATTTTTGGGGAAGGTATTTTATATTCCTCATACTGTAATTTTTATGTTCATATTATGAGATACCCTATTTGATCTCATAAAACCATTTTTTGATGTTTTAAGTGGTGTCGTTAGGCTGCCGAGTTTTCGTAAGGGATTTTTCATCTCACTTTTATTCCCAGGACATTTATGCTATGTTTGCCACCATTTACTTTGTGTGGTGTGTGTACTGCCCATTATTATACTCTTTGTATAGTATAATTCCAATTATGTGTATTTACATCTTCATTGTATGACCCTTCTTACATGGGGTGTACGTTTCGAAAGTTACCCAAGTCTGTAAGGGAACCTTTCACCCTCCTCTTTTTAAAAGACTTCTTTTGTTTTGTTTTTTAATTTACATAATATTATGTTGGGATATGTTATTCTATATCCTTATTTATGTAAATTTTATGTCCATGTGATGATATACCATTTTCTCTCTCATCAACTCATTTTATGAATTTAAAAGTGACGTCATTAGGCTGTCGGATTTCTGTAAGGGAACTTCTTAACCCACTTTCAATTATTTGGGTTAACCCATTACTTCTTGGTTTTATTATGCCAATATTATGTGTGTAATATCTATGTTGTAATTTCTACAAACCTTTGTGTAGATATACTATTTCTACAAATAATCATCTCAATGATAAATTCTTGTGAACTTGTATGGGAAATCATAACTCAATCTCATTTCATTGAGTTAAATATCTATGCCATTGGTTTTGTTTTTCCATGATTATTTTTGAATGACCTCTGATTGTTTCACACATAATATCCACTTATATTGGGTGTATTTCTATTTCTCAAACATAATTATGTGATAGATTTATCCTTAATTTAAGGATACCATCTTTATAATGGATTTCTTCTCAATTTACATTTCCATTGAGACTTCATTGTTGTTATGCACCAATTCACTCTTATATAGTGTGTATACTGTCCTTTGACATATTATATCATAAATCCATTTATTCTCATGATATTATAAATCTCGTATTAAATGTTATTCCACAATTATTAGTACTAAAGAGACTCTCTTTTTTGTTAAAAAATCTTTAACAAAAATAGCATTTTAAATGTTTTAAAGATTCATTATTATGATTCATTATATTTAATGTCCATGTTTTCAAAATGGTTTTTAGTATTTATTTATATGGACATTAATGTTTCAAAATTTTAATTCCATTTAAAGCTTCAAAGTGTTATGGGACACTTTGATTCAAAAATCTCTTTTAAATGGTTTTTGAAAATGGATTGATTAATTCAATATCTTGGAATTACTTATTGTGATTGCAAATGAAATTTTGTTATTGAAATGTTTGTATTTTCAATATTTTATGTGTAATGATGGTACTTGGACATTTTACGGGTGGTTACGTGATAAACCATATAATGGGTGGTGCCGTGAATACCATGATGGGTGGTTACATTATAATCTACAATGCATTGGGTATGGAAGTCATCCGTATGGATATTCCATTAAGTATGTGTGGAAGTCGATCGTATGGTTATTCCATTTAAGTATGTTTATGTACCAAGTTACCTTTATATATTATGTGTTATTTATATGGGTTTTATTGTAATCATTTGGTTACAAAATGGTAAGTAATGGTCTTTTAGTCAGTGAAGAGTTTTTACTACTTCATAAAGGTGAAAATTATTACTTTGGTAAAGTATTCATGGATTACTTGTTGTTTTGAAAAACTAACAGTTTTCCTTCTTTTTGTATCCTTTACTGGGCTTTTTATGCTCATCCCAAGTTTTTTAAATGTTTTCCACATGACTTAAAGATGAATATGGTCAAGTATAAGATCAAGGAAAGACTTTCTATCTAAAACCTGGAACTAGAAATGTTTGTTTTTATGTTTTTTTATGTTATGGAAACATAGTAGAAGTGTCTACTATGTAATCTTTTGAGATGTAATATTTTTTACATAATTATATAAAACTCTAAACCTAAAAAGATCTTCAATGTGAATTATTCATTTAATTCAATATTAAGTAAGGTTTAAGGCCGGGGCCTTATAGTTGGTATCAAAGGTCGGTTTAGATAACTTTAGAGGTAAGGGTATTATCTAAGCATAAGTGAATTTAACATAATGGTTAGGATTTCAGAATGAGTCTTAGTTTTAGATAAAGTGAATGAGTAATTATGTCTTAGTGTTTATCTTCCTCCTTAGTACATGATGGTTTTGTTGATATACTCACACTAACCTTTTTGGTTTTAGTAAATGGCTAGATCTAGCAGGCACCAAAGTTATAGTGGATGTGAAGGAAACTGTGACAATTTTATGAGCGAGCAACTAAATGATATGGGAGAGGCAATGAGAACTCTTGTGTTTATCCTCACCCAACTATCTGGTGTCCTGAATGACCACCTAAACCATGGTGATTTCTATAGGGAATCATATATGCGAGAAACAAATCCCTACAGAACTACAGATAATAATCATAAAGGTAAGTGTGCTAAAAACCTATGTGTCAAAGATGTGGAAAGAAACACCTAGGAAAATGTTTCAAAGGGACAGAAATATGCTATAGATGTGGAAATGAAGGTCATAAAGCAAGAACCTGCCATAGAAAATGGAAGCATCCAGTTGACTCGAGGAAAGGAAATGAAGTTCTTTCTGAGGGATCAATTGAATGTTTTAAATGTTGTCTGCATGGTCATTATGCAAACACATGTCTTATAAGGATGTTTTGGGAATGGGGTCACCAATATCGTACAAATATTCATTTGCCAATACCTAATGCCATTCCGATTGAGGATGAAAAAACTGACAATGACCAATCAAAGGTATGGATTTATTTCTTAACTTTTGTTTTCCCATTTTGGAATCTTAGGATATCATTCATGATTTTGTTTGTAGGAAATAATTATTTCTGAATAAGTTGGAAAGGAATGGTTAATGGATCATGAAGAATTTTGAATGAGTAAGAAGTCAGCATATAAGGGATTCAAGAGTTATGGAGAAATTCTTAAGAGTATTAAGTCTCTTTTGATGATGGGGTTACATTAGAAGACTTTTTATAGTATGTGTAACCCTGATGTTTGATATATGAAAATTTTATTCAAGGAATAGTTATCTGTTCTTTGTGGACATAATTATAAAGAACCATTTGGGTTTATATGATCCTTACTTTTGAGGTAATTTTGGGTTACTATATGTTATGATGGAAAATGACAGGCATGAGATAAAATTGAGGTTAAATTATGTTATGGTTATTTTTGATGATTTTATCTCTTTTTGGGGAATTATTTGATAATTATATAGTTTGGAAAAAGGACAACACGCAGACTGTGTGACAACCCATGGAGTCGGACAAAGTTGTGGGAATCGAACATACAACCAAAGTGCAACTGGTATTTATCACTTACCACTAGACTACGTGAGGTACCTAGTTAGTTTGACTAATTATTTTTCGTTAGAAGATATTATGAGTTAAGCGTATGTTGATTTTGGGTTACCTATGGAAATTATTAACCTATCATGGAGGATATGTGATTAGGTTAATTACTTTTAAACATGAGACTTTAAGAGAAACTGATGTTGTTTGGAGATAAATGATATGATTTAACTTGGAATACTATGTGATTAAATCCTTCAAATATTTTTGTTTCAATCGTAGTTTGGTTTAATTATGGTCTTTGTTGAGCTTTGGGTTTTGTTGGACAAATTTTGGAGATTAAGAATAGATTTTCTTTTTAGAAAGTGCTATCCTTTTCTCGATTATCTGATCTTGTACTAACCTTTTTGGTTTTGGTTTTGGTTAAAGTCTAAAGACATGGGAAGTATATAGTTCTCTTTTGTGCATTAGGTGATTCTCTAGAAGATGATTATAGTACTCTTAATGTGATAAAGTCTTCCTAAATACTCATCATTTGGGGAAAGTATGAGTTTGTGTAAGAAATCTAGTAAAAGTTTAAAGTCAACATGACAAGTAAGTATGTTTCCTTAAGATCAAAAATAAATTCTTCAATGAAAAGTAACTTAAAAAATTGTTTTTCCGTTAACTTTTCCTATTGGGGAATCGAATATCGTTTAACCCACCACAAGTTTGTGGTTTTCTTGTGGTTAACTTTCTTATAAACATGTTTTCTATCACTCTCCCTCAGAACATTACCCTTTTCTTTTTCTTCCATATCCATGTTTTCCTACATGGAATCCTAGTATGGGTTAGCTTGGGTGACCTCTGTACTTCTCTTTCATTCTTTTAAAGTGATAGTTTTACTGACTCTTGTTCCGATGTGGGACTTTCAATGATGTTTCCGAGCCCAATTTTAAAATTGTGAGGATGCAATTCCCAAAAGGGGGGAAGGATGTAACACTCCAGGTAAATAAAGAATATGAAATTTTTATATTTATCCCTATTTGTGAAAAAAAATATTAATATTACTTTAAAGTTAACACTATGCTTGATGGCGTACCCAATACGCGACAACGAGTTCCTTTGAAATCTTTCGTTGCACTCTAATAATAAAATAATATTATTTTAAACGGTAGTTAATGCCTAGGCATTGTAATGGCGGGAAAGAACAGAACTAACTAAAAAATGATTATATATGTTTTTCAAATATTTTTACTTTTTATAATAAATGTTTGAGGATTAAAAATGCGAATGAATCCAATTTTATGCGTAAACATTCTAATATTCTTTAAAAGGTCGATTAACCGCCTTTTGATGGCAAACCTCTTTTAAATCCACTTTTTGAAAATTTTATGTGTTATATTTGACAAAATAAAATTCTTCTTTAGAATCAGGACATCAAAATTTACTTTGTGTAAATGTTTGGTATTTTTCTGATAAAGTTCAATTTTTAATGAATAGTGAAAATGTTTTATTTTAATTCAAAACCTCGTTTTAATCTAATTTACATATATTATTACATTATCTTTTGAATTGGTTTTAAAGTGAAATTAGAATATATTTTTACCATTTAATCCAATAGTGGTCATTGGAATTAATTTCACTTTAAAATTGGACTTAAACTAGTGTCAATCTTTTAATATATATTGTTTCTTAAAAACACACTATTTGTTTGACAGCGGGAATTAGTTATTATATTAATTAATGCAACTTATATGTTTTGAATTTTGTAAAGTAGACATTATTTTTGAATGCAGAATATCAAATATAGCTTAGGGTAAATTTTTGGTATTTTTCTGAAAAACATCTATTTAAGATGAATAGTGAAACCACTAAGTGGTAGTTTAAAAACTGATTTTTCATTCAAATGAAACATTACAACTTTTTTTATTTGATTTTCAAAAATCTGACATACATGGTTGTCATTATGATGTAAAATGTGGTTCAATGGTATTAAAATAATTTTTTGTGAATAGTAACTTTTAAGTTTTTAATCGTGATTATAGGTAACTAGTGTAAATTAAGGAAAAAATAATGTTTTAATAATATGAAATGACCTTGACACATGTCCTACCCTTATTTGATGATTCATGGCCGACCAAAACAATCCATGGCTGAACTTGGGGACCCCATGGAGCCACTTTGGTTGGAAAATGACATTAATAACTTTTTATTTAAAGTTAAATTTAAAATGTCACAAACATGTGTTGTTTTACTAAATAAATTTTTACATGGGGTTATACAAGTCATATTTTTGACTATAAATATTAATTATAAAGATAAAAATATTTCTCACATCATGATAGTTTTTTATAATTTTTAGAAGTTATATAAATTAAATTATTTATGACACCATGATGATGCAGCGATTACCTCATTATTTAATGATTTAAATAAAATGAAAAGATAATGTAAACTCTAAGACCTAAACTTGTCACAAACCTATTGGATGGGTGGATTACGAAACCTTATCACCTTATCCTAGACATATATCCTTTTGGGACCTTTAAAATCCGAAAAGCATTATATAATAAAGTAATATTTTATAACTTTCCAGGAGTGCCCCTCCTCTCCTCTTATAAAAGGCCCCCCACCTCTACCACCTTACCCACACCTCTAAAGCCTTTGTCTCAGCCAAACTCTTCCCATTTAATCTCTCCACATCCCTCTATTCATCATTGAATCCTCACTTTTGGCATAATCTTTTCCATGGAAGCCTTTGAGTTCAAATCAAAGAGAGTTACCCGATTTAAAGGTAGTGTCCTCTCTTGTGTTCTTATGTTTTATTTTTATTTTCCAACCCTTTAAACTCCTTTTTTCCTTTTTCTGTAACAAAACCAGTATATTTAATATACTAGGATGTTGTTATGTTAAAGATTCGAGCTACACTTACACACACCTTCATCTAATGGTTAAAGAACATATTATTTCTATGGATGGAGAATTTCTACCTCACGAAACGATGATTGTTCAATATTCTCTTAACACCTTTCATGGTGGCCATTATGATGTCACTATAGTTTATATATGATATATATGGTATTTATGTTTTCTATATGCTTCTGAATTTTTTATTTAAAACATGCCTTTATGCTTTTCATGTTGTGAAATTGCGATAATTTCATACGAGGAAGTGTGGACTACCGCCCCCTCAAGTGATGTGACTAGTTCATGAAATACATGGAATGTATAAAGAATGAAATTAATGAAAATATGTGACCTATATAACATATATATTATACTGTAATTTATATATATATATATCTCAATTATTTTTAATTCCATTAATATGACATATAAATGGAAGTAGCGTTCATGCGTACGTACGACCTACCGTCTCTATGAATGGTTCATTTCATTTCTTTTTATCTCCAAATGTTATGGAGTAGTATAAAATGAATATGTTCTGGATATATATGATATTTAAATCATCAATACTATTCTGTAGATGATTTACTTATAACTAAATGGACAATCATTTTCAAACAAGTTCATTTTTGACTCATGTACCAAACATCACCAAAAACGTCTGATATGAACTCACATTATTAACCAATTATAATAACATTATAATATATGATATGAACTGAATAATAATCTTTGAAGTGCCCAGATCAGTGTGAATCACTGAGAGGGGGAGGGGGTGAATCAGTGATCCCTTAAAACTTTTTACTAATTGATTCTTATCAATTAAACCTCTATGGCTGGTTAAATCCTCGATCCACTCTTCTTGTATCTCTCAACCTTTCCCGAATGATGCAGTAATGAAAAGGCACAGGACACAAGGATTTACAAGGTTCGGCACCAAAGGCCTACATCCTTGCCATGCTCTCCCAGTATGGATTCTCCATTATAACCTGTTAAAATTACAATGGTCGATACAGAGTCCCACCGTATCTCTCCTGAGTCCCACAGGAGGGTCTTTATACTGCGTCCCACAGTGTTACCAGAGTCCCACTGGCCTGCTCCAGAATCCCACTGAAGACTTCTTCTCCCTGAGTCCCACAGGGTCTTCTCCTGGCTCCTCGAGTCACACGAGTAGCTCTTCTTCACTTTAAGCTTCTTCAAGTATCCTCAGCAGTCTGGGATAAAGACTGCTGGCCTTGCTCTGTACCTCTGATCACTTGTGATGATCAGGATCTTCTCAATCTACTGAAAACTCAGACAACCATTCTCTTTAACTTCAGTCTGGCTCAGTCTCAGTTCACTTCAACTTCATGCACTGAATGCATGGCATCACAAAATCTTCAAGATCTTCAAGTCTTGGACTCCTCAGATGCACACCACTGATTTAGCACTGTTCACGTGTGCACGTGCATGCATGCATGCATGCACTTTCCCTTTCCTCTTCTTGGTGCAGTAGACCCACAAAGGGTGTAATCACTTTTGAGCACACACCTACTTCTCAGACATCACACACTTTATGCAATTAGCTTACACACTAGAATGTGTGTTATACTTTAGTGTGGATGTCCTCCCTTTTCTTCTTCTAAGTGTATACACACTTCTTAGTGCACACACCTAGGTTCGGCCACTTCTTTAATTTGCACACACAAATTCTTCACTTAGCATACACTTGTAGTGACCTTCCTCTTCTTGTTGCACACACACAAACTATTCTTTGTTCTTCAAAGTGTGCACCCCACAAGGGATACGGCCTACTTCACTTGCACACACAAATTGTGTTCATCAATTTTTCACACACACAAAGTGTGCCCTCGGCCTTCTTGTCCACTTTGTACCCACAAATCCGTAGGGTCTATTTGCACTTTGCACACACAACTTGGATTTAGTTGTGGTCTTCCTCTCGGCCTTTTTCACTTCACACACAATATGTGGTATTCCACTTCACCCACTTGCACACACAAGGCATGCCTCGGCCTCCTCTTGCACACACCCGAATACCAACACAAGGGCTACGGCCTTCTTCTTCAAATTGCACACAAAGTGCCTCGGGTACTTCTTCTTCACTTAGCACACACACTGCCCAAATTCAATCATCCCATAGGGTGTTTTCCTCACTTGGCACACAAGCACAAAGGCTCGGGTCTTCCACCTAAATGCCAAAGGAGGCGCGCAAGGGTCTCACCCGCGGGCTTCAACCAAGGGCGCGCAAGGGGTGCGGCCTCTTCTTCTTCAACAGCTGCACAAGCCTCGGGTGCAAGGGGCAGCCGCGCAAGGCTCAAGTGTGCCGGGGTGCAACACTGCCGCGGGCTCCTTCCTCCTGCCGCGCAAGGGTGCGGGCAGAGAGGGAACAAGAGTCTCGAGCGCGCAAATATGCGGCTCGGCTCCTTCCTGTCACGCAAGAGAGGCGCGCAGGGAACACTTCGGGCCTCGGGTGGCACCGGGACAATCAGCCGCGCAAATAACTTGCGTGGGGCTTCTACTTCGCGAGGCAGAGGCTTCGCGGGACACTCTTCAAACTTTCAGCGCATCAGCAACTGGCACAGAGGGCTCGGCCTCATTTTTATAGGCAGAGACTGCCTCAGATTATCCGCGTGCAATAACTTCAAACACCCGAGATCTTCGGATCTTCAAGATCTTCAAATCTTGATTTTTATCCTCTGTTTCACGCGGGGTCTTTTATTTTCTCTTCTCCTCGTGCATGCGATTTATAACGCATGCACGGCCTCTGTTTCTTCTATCCCATGCAAGACACGAACCACGTGGCCTCGGCAGCTTTGCTTGCCTCGGCCGAACATCGAAGATCTCCATTTGTTGCATGCATGCCCATTTTTAAGCATGGTTCGGTTCGGTGTGGAGAGACGATCACGAGGGACACCTCAGCTTCGAAAATGGTGGCCGCAATCTCGAAAACTATCTTCGGGAGTCGCCTGGTTCAGCGGCGGTCGCGGGGAGGCTTCGGCATGGCTCGAGGTTGAGGACGAAGCGGCAGCCGTCGGATCAGGTGATCGAAAGACATCGGACGGCTGGATCAGATCGCGGCGTCGCGGGATTAGATGAGCGGCTCGGATCGGCCGCGAGATCAGATGAGCGGCCGGGATTCTCTCTCGGTGGAATTTGCGCGTCCCACATCGAAACGCCGCGGGATTTTTCCGCGGTTTATCAGCCTGGCGCTCCCATGAGCGGCCAGTTGAATTCTCTCCCTCCACGGTGCCGCCCCGCACCGTGTTCTTCCTGCGGGCGCGCTCTGCGCCCACTCTCTGCTCCTCCGGCGCGTGGGTTTCACCACCGCGTGCCCTCGGGGGCTTATACACGGCCCCCTGCGCTCCTCCGGGCGTGCCCCAGGCGCCCATGCGGTGTCCTTGGGTGCGCCCCATGCCTCAAGGTTGCTGCCCTGGCCTTGAGGGTTCCCCATGGGCGTGGTGACCTTGAGTCCCACAAGTGCCTTGGGTGATGACCCTCGGCTGGCCTCCTTGGTGGCCAATTTTTTGGCTAAGGCAAAGAATAATACTTTGTCAAATACAAAGTTCTTCCATAAGTTCAAGCCAAATGCCACATTCCAAGCCATCTTCTTCCCATCTCTATTCTTCTTCTTCTTAGAATTCCTCCATACTTCTTAAACAAATGTTCATCACTTAGGAATGGAAATTCTTGAAGGTTCTTCATCTTCAACCGAACTCCTGAATCACTTAAATTATTTAAAGTGCTTCATTGATCTAATCAGAGATCAATTGGGGCTTCTTCTAATTCTCATGCACTAAGTAATAGTGCATGGACTTCTTCAGCTCACTTCATCCACTTAGGAGGTGTGGATGGATCATCTTCCTCTTCTCATGCATTGTCAATACAATGCATGGTCTTCTAAAGCTTGTTGTGACATTGTATCCAGTTGATACAAGTTCTTGGAACTTTAAAGATCAGTTCAACAATCGTCTGATGTTACTAGAGAATGTTTCAACCACATCTCCTATGCCACTTAGTGAATCTCCTAAGTGACATGCCTCTTAGTACCATGGCCATTCTCTTTTCATCACCATCACCATCACACCCTTTGGCATTCACATCTTGACAATTCCTTGACTTCCATTCATTCCAAGACAACTTCATGCCTCATTGACAACAAATGCAACACAATGCACTTCAATCTCCCCCTTTGTATTTGTTGTCAATACACTCCTTCAGCACATATGAATGGGTCAATATGTGTGCCCAATCTTTTCTCCCCCTTATTGGCAATCAAATGCAAAGGTGTGGTGTGGTTCACTTTCAAAAATCTCTTCCTCCCTTTGAAAAGTATTTTCTTGAAAAACACTGAGAGAAGGATGATGTCACATGTTCTTCTTTAGCAAAGAACCTTTAGTAAATCAACTCTAAGTCTACTTGGGCTAACCCGGTGTAGAAAACAAGAGTGATGTAATCAAGGAACTCAATGCTGTCCAACATTCACTATACATGTGAGATCATGCTTAGGGGATTGAAATTTTTCAGATATAACAATGAATTTGCTAAATCCTGCACAACTTCACAAAACTCATTAGAAAGTTCAGGTGCAAAGATAAAGCTCCCCCTTTCATCCATTTGTCTTCAATTCATACTCCCCCTTAATTGACAAGATAAACTCAATTAAGAAACAAGGGATGAAAGTATGATTGGAATACCTTCACTTTTCTCAAGATGATATTAATTTTAGAACATCATCTTCTCCAGATTGGCTCCCCCTCAAGGGGTGCACTCCATTCCTTCCAACCCATCCTCCACTTGAGAATGATCATCATCTTCAATTCCCTGCAATGTCAGCACATGTAAATACCAATAGTATAAGGGAATAAGATGGAACCTCCTTGGTTCATCAATGTGAACAACAAGGTTGAGAAGATTCTCTCAACCGAGATGTCCCATTTTCACCAGTCTTCACACTTGCACATTTGATCTTCATTGATGATTGTGCTGGTGTGGTTCTCAAAACATCTTCATGTGAAACCTTCTTCTTCCCTTTTGCTTTAGCAATTGCCAGAGCTTCATCTTCAACTCTTTGTAGTTCTCTGGCATGTTGCAACTGATGTGGCCATATGACAAGTAAATCATTTGGAAGTGTGACCTCAGTTTTGGAAATTCCACATGGTTCTTTTGATGCTGTCAAGCTACCTTTCTTAGGCAACTTGTTTTCAATCAATCCCTTCTTCTTCTTCTGGATTGATTGTCTGTTTGAGTTCAGTTGGCTTCTATTGATTTCCATGGCTTGTTTGCAAAGATCCATGGTATGACCTTTCTTTCCACAGTAGAAGCATGTCTTCTTGGTGGTCCTACTGGATGACTCACCCTTCTTGGACTTAGACTCCAAGGTCTTCTCTTCCTTTTTCAAACACTTCTTGGGAGCATTTTCTACTTTCTTCTGCTTGCCTCCCAAGGAATCCTTTTGAGCCAGGTACTGTGATCTTTTCTTCTTTTGAGCTCTGGATACAGTTGGAGACTGACATGTATCTTTTTGACCACTTTTGCAAACATCCCAGATGTTGTCAAGTAATCCAAATCTGTTAGCAGTAAACAGATGTCTCTGGACCTGTGGATGCTGCTTCTTTTCTTCTGGCTTGCTCCCCCTTGGCATGGGCTTCCTTTGTGCTTTGACATTCAGTGGATTGTACCAACAATCCTTTGCACAGTGCCCATACTTGTTACAACACCAACATTGACCCACAAATCTTGACCTCTTGATTCCTTCTGATTGAAGGGTACTTTTCTTGACCTGTTGTGTTGTTTCAGGAGAGCTCTGCTTCTTTATTGTCTTCATCCATACTTGTTTGGAATTATTCTTCCATCCTGCACTTTTTGTGGAAACACAATTAGAAGCATCAGTACAAGATGGTATGGATGGTACCTTCTTTCTAGAAGATGTTGCACTTTTATTAGAGGATGTCTTTCTCTTAGAATCATCCTGCTCAAGGTTCACTTGAGTAGCAACATTTCTTCTTTCAGCTGACTGGGAGGATTCAGCTTTGGGTGATTGCTGATTTTTCAATATCACCTCTAGTTCTAAGAATTTCATGTTAAGGGAGTTCTTCTCATCCTCAACAGTTCTTAGCCTTCCTTCCCATTTTTCTTCCAGCTGTTTTATCTGGTCTTCATGCACCTTCTTTAATTCTTGCAATGAATTGTCCAGCTCCTTCACCAATTTGACTTTTTCTTCAAGTTGAGCATCTCTGACATTCATTGACACTTTGTGCCTCTTCTCCAGTGCATTGTAAACATCTTTGATTATTACTTTAAATATTTCTTTCTCAGAAAGACTTCTTTGCAATTCTTCAGTAGTGTCTTCATATCTTTCATTGCAAAGAGATACTGTTTCATCTTTAGCATTTACCAGCTTTCTGAGAGTGTTGGTTATGCCAAACCTTTTTGCCAATTGGACTTCTAGAGAATTGGCTTCATCTTCTAGCTGTAATTTTTCTTCTTGAAGATCAAGGAGGCCTGTAGCTATACACATTGCAATTTCCTTGGGGACTCTCTTCTGAAGATATTTGATTGCATTTAGAAGATCATTGTTTCTTCCATCTTCATCACAGCTAGAGCAGGCTTTATCAGAAGAATGATAAAAGGAATTGTCATCTGATGTGACTTTCACATTTGTTTCCATAGAAGGAGTTTCTCTGATTGCAGCAACCTTCTTCCTCATCTTCTTTGCCTGTTTCTTCTTTCTATTTTTCTGAGTCTTGGCAGACATCTCCATTTGAGGCTGGTCACTCATTTCCTCAAATCTGCACTCCATAAAGACTCTCTTGGATCTTTTAGAGGTAACCTCCCTCTGATACCAATTGAAGTTCCCAGATCAGTGTGAATCACTTAGAGGGGGAGGGGGTGAATCAGTGATCCCTTAAAACTTTTTACTAATTGATTCTTATCAATTAAACCTCTATGGCTGGTTAAAGCCTCGATCCACTCTTCTTGTATCTCTCAACCTTTCCCGAATGATGCAGTAATGAAAAGGCACTGGACACAAGGATTTACAAGGTTCGGCACCAAAGGCCTACATCCTTGCCATGCTCTCCCAGCATGGATTCTCCATTATAACCTGTTAAAATTACAATGGTCGATACAGAGTCCCACCGTATCTCTCCTGAGTCCCACAGGAGGGTCTTTATACTGCGTCCCACAGTGTTACCAGAGTCCCACTGGCCTGCTCCAGAATCCCACTGAAGACTTCTTCTCCCTGAGTCCCACAGGGTCTTCTCCTGGCTCCTCGAGTCACACGAGTAGCTCTTCTTCACTTTAAGCTTCTTCAAGTATCCTCAGCAGTCTGGGATAAAGACTGCTGGCCTTGCTCTGTACCTCTGATCACTTGTGATGATCAGGATCTTCTCAATCTACTGAAAACTCAGACAACCATTCTCTTTAACTTCAGTCTGGCTCAGTCTCAGTTCACTTCAACTTCATGCACTGAATGCATGGCATCACAAAATCTTCAAGATCTTCAAGTCTTGGACTCCTCAGATGCACACCACTGATTTAGCACTGTTCACGTGTGCACGTGCATGCATGCTTGCATGCACTTTCCCTTTCCTCTTCTTGGTGCAGTAGACCCACAAAGGGTGTAATCACTTTTGAGCACACACCTACTTCTCAGACTTCACACACTTTATGCAATTAGCTTACACACTAGAATGTGTGTTATACTTTAGTGTGGATGTCCTCCCTTTTCTTCTTCTAAGTGTATACACACTTCTTAGTGCACACACCTAGGTTCGGCCACTTCTTTAATTTGCACACACAAATTCTTCACTTAGCATACACTTGTAGTGACCTTCCTCTTCTTGTTGCACACACACAAACTATTCTTTGTTCTTCAAAGTGTGCACCCCACAAGGGATACGGCCTACTTCACTTGCACACACAAATTGTGTTCATCAATTTTTCACACACACAAAGTGTGCCCTCGGCCTTCTTGTCCACTTTGTACCCACAAATTCGTAGGGTCTATTTGCACTTTGCACACACAACTTGGATTTAGTTGTGGTCTTCCTCTCGGCCTTTTTCACTTCACACACAATATGTGGTATTCCACTTCACCCACTTGCACACACAAGGCATGCCTCGGCCTCCTCTTGCACACACCCGAATACCAACACAAGGGCTACGGCCTTCTTCTTCAAATTGCACACAAAGTGCCTCGGGTACTTCTTCTTCACTTAGCACACACACTGCCCAAATTCAATCATCCCATAGGGTGTTCTCCTCACTTGGCATACAAGCACAAAGGCTCGGGTCTTCCACCTAAATGCCAAAGGAGGCGCGCAAGGGTCTCACCCGCGGGCTTCAACCAAGGGCGCGCAAGGGGTGCGGCCTCTTCTTCTTCAACAGCTGCACAAGCCTCGGGTGCAAGGGGCAGCCGCGCAAGGCTCAAGTGTGCAAGGGTGCAACACTGCCGCGGGCTCCTTCCTCCTGCCGCGCAAGGGTGCGGGCAGAGAGGGAACAAGAGTCTCGAGCGCGCAAATATGCGGCTCGGCTCCTTCCTGTCGCGCAAGAGAGGCGCGCAGGGAACACTTCGGGCCTCGGGTGGCACCGGGACAATCAGTCGCGCAAATAACTTGCGCGGGGCTTCTACTTCGCGAGGCAGAGGCTTCGCGGGACACTCTTCAAACTTTCAGCGCATCAGCAACCGGCACAGAGGGCTCGACCTCATTTTTATAGGCAGAGACTGCCTCAGATTATCCGCGTGCAATAACTTCAAACACCCGAGATCTTCGGATCTTCAAGATCTTCAAATCTTGATTTTTATCCTCTGTTTCACGCGGGATCTTTTATTTTCTCTTCTCCTCGTGCATGCGATTTATAACGCATGCACGGCCTCTGTTTCTTCTATCCCATGCAAGACACGAACCACGTGGCCTCGGCAGCTTTGCTTGCCTCGGCCGAACATCGAAGATCTCCATTTGTTGCATGCATGCCC
The DNA here is from genome assembly GCA_963277665.1 of Viscum album. Lineage (NCBI taxonomy): Eukaryota > Viridiplantae > Streptophyta > Magnoliopsida > Santalales > Viscaceae > Viscum > Viscum album. Next base: position 844,397,593 of record OY728159.1, read on the forward strand.
ATTTTTAAGCATGGTTCGGTTCGGTGTGGAGAGACGATCACGAGGGACACCTCAGCTTCGAAAATGGTGGCCGCAATCTCGAAAACTATCTTCGGGAGTCGCCTGGTTCAGCGGCGGTCGCGGGGAGGCTTCGGCATGGCTCGAGGTTGAGGACGAAGCGGCAGCCGTCGGATCAGGTGATCGAAAGACATCGGACGGCTGGATCAGATCGCGGCGTCGCGGGATTAGATGAGCGGCTCGGATCGGCCGCGAGATCAGATGAGCGGCTGGGATTCGCTCCCGGTGGAATTTGCGCGTCCCACATCGAAACGCCGCGGGATTTTTCCGCGGTTTATCAGCCTGGCGCTCCCATGAGCGGCCAGTTGAATTCTCTCCCTCCACGGTGCCGCCTCGCACCGTGTTCTTCCTGCGGGCGCGCTCTGCGCCCACTCTCTGCTCCTCCGGCGCGCGGGTTTCACCACCGCGTGCCCTCGGGGGCTTATACACGGCCCCCTGCGCTCCTCCGGGCGTGCCCCAGGCGCCCATGCGGTGTCCTTGGGTGCGCCCCATGCCTCAAGGTTGCTGCCCTGGCCTTGAGGGTTCCCCATGGGCGTGGTGACCTTGAGTCCCACAAGTGCCTTGGGTGATGACCCTCGGCTGGCCTCCTTGGTGGCCAATTTTTTGGCTAAGGCAAAGAATAATACTTTGTCAAATACAAAGTTCTTCCATAAGTTCAAGCCAAATGCCACATTCCAAGCCATCTTCTTCCCATCTCTATTCTTCTTCTTCTTAGAATTCCTCCATACTTCTTAAACAAATGTTCATCACTTAGGAATGGAAATTCTTGAAGGTTCTTCATCTTCAACCAAACTCCTGAATCACTTAAATTATTTAAAGTGCTTCATTGATCTAATCAGAGATCAATTGGGGCTTCTTCTAATTCTCATGCACTAAGTAATAGTGCATGGACTTCTTCAGCTCACTTCATCCACTTAGGAGGTGTGGATGGATCATCTTCCTCTTCTCATGCATTGTCAATACAATGCATGGTCTTCTAAATCTTGTTGTGACATTGTATCCAGTTGATACAAGTTCTTGGAACTTTAAAGATCAGTTCAACAATCGTCTGATGTTACTAGAGAATGTTTCAACCACATCTCCTATGCCACTTAGTGAATCTCCTAAGTGACATGCCTCTTAGTACCATGGCCATTCTCTTTTCATCACCATCACCATCACACCCTTTGGCATTCACATCTTGACAATTCCTTGACTTCCATTCATTCCAAGACAACTTCATGCCTCATTGACAACAAATGCAACACAATGCACTTCAATCTTTAAAATAGTTCCTTAAGAAATTATAAATTGACCAATGTTTATTATTCAGGAATATAATGAAACAAACGAGACAAGTCCGACTTGAGGTAAGGGATCCTACCCCTCTCTTTCTTTTTAAGTACATTCTTTTATATCATTCCTTTTAAGATCATATTTCTTATGATTGGGATGTTCTTTTATATTAATAATACTGTAAGTTTTATGTTCATATTATGAGAGACCCTATTTTATATCATCAATCCATTTTGGAAATTTTGATTGGCGCTGTTAGGCTGCCGAATTTTGTAAGGGATCCATCCTCTCTCTTTCTTTTTAAGTACACTCTTTTATGTCATTCCTTTTAAGCTCATGTTTCTTATTATTGGGATGTTATTTTATACTAATAATACTGTACCTTTTATCTTCATATGATGAGAGAACCTATTTTATCTCATCCAACCATTTTGGATGTTTTGAGTGGCGTCGTTAGGCTGCTGAATTTTCGTAAGGGATCCAACCTCTCTCTTTCTTTTTATGTACTCTCTTTTATGACATTTCTTTAAAGCTCATCTTTATTATGTTTGGGGATGTTCTTTTATATTCATAATACTGTAATTTTTATGTTAATATTATGAGAGACCCTATTTGATCTCATAAACCCATTTTTGGAAGTTTTAAGTGGCGCAGTTAGGCTACCAAGTTTTCGTAAGGGATTTTTCAACTCACTTTTACTCCTGTGACATTTATGCTACGTTTTCCACCATTTCCTTTGAGTGGTGTATGTACTTCCCATTATTATACTCTTTGTGTATTATAATTTCAATTATGGGTATTTACATCTTCATTGTATGACCCTTCTTATATGGGGTGTACGTTTCGAAAGTTACCCAAGTCGGTAAGGGAACCTTTCGCCCTCCTTTTTTAAAAGACTTATTTTGTCATGTCTTTTAATTCACATACTATTATGTTGGGATGTGTTCTTATATATCCTTATTTATTTAACCTTTATGTCCAAGTGATGAGATACCATTTTCTCTCTCATTAACTCATTTTCTGAATTTTAAAGTGACGTCCTTAGGCTGTTGGATTTCTGTAAGGGAACTTCTTAACCCACTTTCAATTCTTTGGGTTAAACCTCTACATCATTATTTTATTATGCCAAGATATGTGTGGAATCTCTATGTTGTAATTTCCACAAACCTTTGTGTAGATATACTATTTCTACACATAATCATCTCATTGATAAATTCTTACGATCTTTTATGGGAAATCATAACTCAGTCTCATTTCATTGAGTTAAATATATATGTCATTGGTTTTGTTTTTCCAAGATTATGTGTGAATGAACTATTATTGTTTCAAACTTAATATCCACTTATATTGGGTGTATTTATATTTCTCACAGATAATTATGTGATATATTTATCCTTAATTTAGGGATACCATCTTTATAATGGATTTCAACTCAATTTACATTTCCATTGAGATTTCATTGTTGATATGAACCAATTCACTCTTATATGGTGTGTATACTGTCCTTTGACATATTATATCATGAATCCCTTTATTCTCATGATATTATAAATCCCGGATTAAATGTTATTCCGCAATTATATGTATTCAAGAGTCTCTCTTTTTGTTAAAAACTCTTTAACAAAAATATCGTTTTAAATGTTTTAAAGATTCATTATTCTTTATCTTTATCTTTAATGTCCATGTTTTAAAAATGGATTTCAGTATTTAATTATATGGAGATTAATGTTTTAAAATTTTAATTCCATTAAAAGCTTCATAGTGGTATGGGACACTTTGGTTCAAAAATCTCTTTTAAATGGTTTTTGAAAATGGATTGATTAATTCAATATCTTGGAATTAATTATTGTGATTGAAAATGATATGTTGTTATTGAAATGTTTATATTTTCAATATTTTATGTGTAATGATGGTACTTGGACATTTTATGGGTGGTTACGTGATAAACCATATGACGGGTGGTGTCGTGAATACCAGGACGGGTGGTTACGTTATAACCTCCAATGCATTGTATATGGAAGTCGACCGTATGGCTATTCCATGAAGTATGTGTGGAAGTCGATCGTATGGTTATTCCATTTAAGCATGTTTATGTCCCAAGTTACCTTTATATGTTATTTGTTCTTTATATGGGTTTTATGGTAATCGTTTGGTTACAAAAGGGTAAGTAATGGTGTTTTAGTTAGTGAGGATTTTTTACTACTTCATAAAGGTGAAAAGTATTACTTTGGTAAAATATTCATGGTTTACTTGTTGTTTTGAAAAACTAACAGTTTTCCTTCATTGTGTATCCTTTACTGGGCCATTTATGCTCATCCCAAGTTTTTGAAATGTTTTCCACAGGACTTATAGATGAATAGGGTCAAGGATGGGATCAAGGAAAGACATTCTATCTAAAACATGGAACTAGACATGTTTCTTTTTACGTTTTTTTATGTTATGGAAACATAGTAGAAGTGTCTACTATGTAATATTTTGAGATGTAATAGTTTTGACCTAATTATCTAAATCTCTAAACCTGAAAAAATCCTCAATGTGAATTATTCATTTAATTCAATATTAAGTAAGGTTTATGGTCGGGGCCTTATATTATATCTATGTTCCAAGATTGTTACTAGATACTCTTTGTAAGAGAGATCATTCTCCAACTGTACCACCTCTGAATTTAGTACAAGTGAGTGATCATGTATATACTTTCTTAGTATGGATATGTGGAATAAATAGTGTACCTTAGGCACAGTAGGAGGATGTTCTAGTCAATAGGACATTTCTTATAGATGATCAAGGATCCCGATGGGGCTAATGTACCTAGGTGTTAGCCTTATATTTGTCAGAAATCTCATGATCATCAACCATGGAGATATCTAGAGGAAAACAATGTCTCCAAACTGAAACTCAAGGTCTCATTGATGACTTTCTATAGAGATCTTCTTTCAACATTGGGATTCCATGATGTTCTAATGAATGGATTTCACCTTATCCACCATTTTATCGACCATTTCATGTCATAACAGCTTGTGTTCACCTACTTCATCATAGTATGCTGGTATTCTACATATTTTTTAATATAGGGATTCATATAACACCATTTTAATACATAAGAGAAATTGTTGTAGTATGAGAACTCAAATAGAGTTAGTTGTTTTTACTATTATCCTTTTATGAATATAGAAAATGTTCTATTCTTTTCCTCTATCGGAATAGTTCCACAATATTGACCATTATTTTTTGGATGATTGGCCATACTAAAGACAACATAGTGTTCAAATCATGTTAGAAACATTTTCAGAACATGGAGGTGAATCTCAAATCTCGGTCAGATTCAATCGATAGTGCTACTCTATGTAACCATACCAATTGTTTGATGTATATTCATGCATATTGACTTAGTCAGTAGTCCCCTCAAATTGAAATAATGTGAGGTGCCATTTTAAGGTGATCCACAAAAAAACATGTTACATTATTCTCACCAGATGTATTTTGATATATAGTTAAAATGTCTATGGTAATGTTCTCCCACATTCATGTTGGTATGGGTTATTTTCTCATAATCCCCACATAAATTTTCCTTTTATCATTCACTTTTCAGAATATGAGTCACATTTATGTATATTTAGTAATATACTTTTCCAAATGGATCCAAAAATAGTTCTCTCAATCATATTGATACATTTGTGTGATCCCTAGCTGAATAGATATTGTTGAGATATGTGTGTCATTCATAATATCTTTATTTTATCTCTATAATGGATGATACAAATAGTTTTGACCCAAATCATACAAATACATCCACAAATATCTTGAACTCAAAGGATTTTCTATTTATGATAGCTTCTAATTTTTTTGGAATTTTTACATCATTCCATTGAGAATCCATTGTTTCCTCCATAAAAGATGGTTAAACAACAATTTAAGAAAGTATTGATGATGTTCCCTCCTAAACAATTCACATGTCCGTCTTTTTTAGGTATAATAAGATTAAATACTTTTTAATTAACATAAAATATAATAGCATATGATCATTTCTACTTAGATAACTTCCTACCATATTTTCCTTTTTAGGATGCTAGTGGATTTGGAATCTATAATTATTTTGGACATCTAACCACATTATTCATCATGTATTAAGTTTCCTTATATGTGAGTATATGATTGAAACTCTTGTGATCAGTATACATCTCACTCTCCTCCCCAATAGAGACAATCGTGCTGGATTTTCAATGTAACGATCACAACTGCCAACTCCTGATCTTACAAGGAAGACAGTGTTAACTTTATTATCTACATCCTTGAGGTGTAGTATATAACTTTAGCACTTTTAATTAGTAAAAATCTTAATCCATTAATTTATTAATAACATTTATACCATAAAGAGTTCTCCAATTTTTGTAAGTGTTAGTATCTTGAAGTGATTAGCCTATTCTTTAACTCTTTTATGTAGTCTTCAGACTCACTAGTCTTGAAAAAACATCACCCTTTTCTGAATCATCCAAGATAGTGCTTTTTACAAACATTATTAGTTTTTCATAAATCATATGTAATACCCATCTAGACACGGGGAACCTCAAATCCATATTTTAGTATTTTTCCTACACCACTCATCAATTTCCTTTATCTTGGAAGGGTCAATAGATATCCTTTTATGAGGGATAACATTCTCTAAGAATTAAACTTATTTTTTGAGAGCGCATGTTTTCTATTCTTTTCAAATAGCTTATCCCATAGAAAATTCAACATCATAGTATTCAAATTCTCCTAATGTTTATACATTCTCTTTGAGTATATCAGAATATCATCAATAAAGACTAACAAAAACTTGTTGAGGTAATATCTAAATACCATATCAATTATATCCAAGAAATTTTTTGAACGGATATTGAGTATAATATGAATCATTATGAACTGATAGTGTATATATCTAAACCAAAAGACTATCTTGAGAATATCTTCCTTACCTACCATTAATTGGCGATATATTGACCGATAGTACACCTTAGAGAAGTACCTGGCCCCACATTTCTGATCAAACGAATCATGTATTTGGGGTAGTGAACACTTTTTCATTATATTTATTTTATTAATCTCTCGATAATCAATGAAGATGTGCATAAACCCATAAATTTCCTTGTTGAAGAAGACCGGTTCACCCCATAGTGAAGCACTCAGGTGAATAATACCATTTTCCATATTATCTTGAAATTACATTGTTAGTTCATCAAACTCCATGATGTAAATTCAATATGGTGTCTTTCGTATTGACAAAGATCCAAGAAATAATTCAGTTTACAGAACATCCTATCAATCAGGAGGAAGACCAGGTAACTCGTTAGGGAATACATAAGTGTAATACCTCATGATGAGAATGTCTTCGGGCATGATTTTCTCCTTTTTCTCAATCATTTGAAATAGGTATTCTTGATCATAAGGAAATAATATCTACCCTTGAGAAGATGATACTGATGTTCATTCATCCTCCTCCTTAAAATTGTATAGAATTTTAGTATTCATCATGATTTTAATAGTGACATCCATTTTATGAAAATTGATGTTGGATTTATTTAAATACATCCAATCCACACCCAATATATCATCAATTTATACCAAAGTGTTCTAACACGTTTCATTGTAGGTTCAGTTCACAGACACTCTCCAGGTAAGAGTTATATAAATTGGATGATTAATTACCCCATTTGTAATTCTCATAGATGACTTAACCCTAAAATTTTGAAGAGGTAATTAAATAATTTTACTAATATTTCATTATATAAGAGAATGCATTGAACTCCAATCAAATAGTACCTTTTCAATTCTTGAATGAATATCCAACGTACCAATCACCACTTCTATACTAGGATCCACCAAAATAGTTTTGATTTCATGTGCCCTTCCTTGGATCCTTGGGGTTTTTATTGTTGATTGTCACTAATAACCCTTGGCTTATAGAAATGTCTTGCATAATGAACATGATCATTTTAGTTGTAACACTTCTATATAGGCTGAGTGTTTATCTAAACCATTCTTTCTTCTTCCAAATTAGTGAGCTTATTCATATCCAATTAGTAGTTATTATACATATTAAATTATCTTCCAAATTTGAAGCATCATTTTGTTCTCTTTTAGTAGTTTTTAGGATACTTCTTCCCACACATTTGACACATGTTATGGTGTGTATTCTTTCTATCATGGGACTATTTTTTCAATCCACCCATATTAAATTCCATTTTCCTAATTGTTTCCCCACGACCAAATGTTCAATTAGAGTCTGCAATATCTATTTCAACCATAAGGGCACAACAGACTGTCTCCTCATAAAATTCAAAGACTCAAATATCCAACTCTTTCCATATACTCGAATTTAATCAGGTAAAGATGTGATCCACCTATCTTTTGGGGTTCATGAAAAAATAAGAGGGTTATATTCCTTGACAGAATCACTTTTTTCTTCAGTACAAGGAACTCCTTTTCCATCTTAAGAAGGAGGATTCAGTGAAATTATTTATTGAAAAATATTTTATTGAAATACTCCCATTCCATGGAATCAATTAACTATTTCGAATTTTTGTTCCTTATCAGTTTCCAATAATAATTATATTCCCTATAAAAATGATAATCTTATATCAAAACTTTCTCTACATCCAGTAACTAGAGGACAAGGAATATATTCAAAATGGAGAAAATCCATTGTTCTATGTGGAAGGATCAAAATGTCCACTAAAAAAAGGATTCCATTGTTTCATAAACGATTTTACTAAAACATTCTCACTCTTTCGATAAAGATGGTTTTATACATTATTCAAGTTATTATTCATAACTATAGCAAGTTTAGAATGTAATTTCATGAATTTTGGAGCACCAATTCCCATCATATTTGGAATAGAATTTGTTAAATCATCACATTTCTTATCACATTTACTGTTGTCCTGAGTTATTATATTTCTATTAATTAACTATGAAAAATAATATAAAATAATCGGGCTTGAATAATTAACTAATAAGCATAATAAAATGAAACATTAAACATAAATGGACAAACATATAAATGGAAATTACATCTTATATTTTGATTCCCAATGTTTCAATCATGGTTATCCATGATCTATTTTCTAACATATATTCTATTGGACTTTTATGTTCCCTTTATACTGGTTTGTAATGATTTTGTGAATTTTTCAGATCATACCCCTCAGGAATGTCAAAACATGTTATTAAAAGGAAACATTATTTTGTATCTTTTTACCCTCGGTTGAGCCTACAACACCATGTTGGAGTTTTTACTCCTAGAATCTGTTTTAGAACAACATCTAATTAATGTATCGAGACATTGATGTATTTTCTAGATAAACCACATACGTTATACTTAAAAAAAATTAGAGATTTTTTTCATATACATAGTATTATATCAAAGGATTTATCTTTTTTTTATAATCCTAATACAAAAAATAACAAGATCAAACCTTTGATAACAACTTTAATGGGAAAACCCATTTACTCATATAAATAGATGATTTTATGAAAAATTAACCATCAAATTCCAGATCGTGTATGAAAATTTATAGATTATTTGAAATATTAGGTTAATAAATTTGAAAAGTGAATCCAAACAAAAAAAATCTATTTCTTAATATCCATAATTTTATCCTAACTTCCATTGAACTCAGACTTCTTTTTGGGATATCCTTGGGAATACATGATCAAAATTGACGACCTAAAAATCCCACTAAGGAAATAAGCCTTAGAATAAAACATATCACATGGGTTATAAGTAATTTCATTTCAAGATATATGTAATGGAACATGAATAAACCTAATAAATAATTACATGTATTACAAGGTAAAATATAATCATGGAATCATTGGAATGTGAAAACAACATATAACATTACACAAACATGATTCAAGGCTAACATCCAACACTATATAACAATGTGGATAATGTCCCATTAAGGAATATGGTTCACTCCCTATCATAAAATTATTTCACATGAGACTAAACAATACCCATTAAATTGGATCACTATATGGGTGAACCCATGATAACATGTTCATGAATATGTGTTATAAATAAAGAATAAATATAAGGGTTACCCATGAAAAGAAATGGGTATCACAATCATGACACAAGGAATAAAAATTGAGCATACCATAAATGTTTCTATGTATTAAAATCATACATGGACATTCATAAGGTGTAATGGGAATGGATCATGGTAATTTATGTCCATATGAATTGGAAATATGTAAAAGGTAAATTTAAGAAAAATAATAAATGAATCATTTTAATGCGGTTTATGGGTAATGATTAAGATAATTTAATGACAAAAAATGAATAATGTTATCCAAAAAACAAGAAATGAACTGAGTGATTTTTCATAAAAAAATTAGTGATGTTATAAAATATAATGGGGTCATAAAATATATTATCTAGGGCACTTTAAAAGGGGTAATAAATTGTGATATTCCATTGAATCAAGGTTCTTAATTGAGTTGAATTAAAAAGGAATCATTTTTTGAAAATGTATTTACCTCTAAAATAGGGATGATCTAATATGGATTGATTATTTTTTAACAAATAAAATTATTTATCTGATTTATATAAAAATAAATATGCCTTAGATTGGTGTAATGAGGTATAAAGGGTAACCCTACGTAAATAAATAAAGGATCGGGTAGAATCTCATACCTTATGTCCAAAATTGAAATCCACAATATATTAATGTCATGAATAATTAAATCAAATTCATTAATTAAAATCTCGATAACCATTTATAAATTTATTTTATTTCATATAAATTTTTATTTTCATTTATATACTTTCTTATTAGTTATAGTGTTTAATTTCCTGATTCAAGAGTACTCATTTTCTTAGTTAACATGATCGGTTATATTGTATAAGTGTATAGAAGTTCTTGTAAAATTGAAATTAAAATACATAAATAAAGATATAATTTATTAATGAAAATAAATATGGATAAATTACCCTATAAATCAAATTTTTATACTATGAGAGGACAAATCACTAGATACATTGTCACTAATAAATGTTTTGGTTACTTTTCACATCTTTCGATCGCAACCAATTTGTTTCATTAAATCATTTAGTACTATGTATAAATAATAGTTAAATAACCTATAATAATTTGGAACTATATTTTAAAATTACTTTTTAGAAACTAAATATCATTTTAAGACCATCCATGAAGTAGTTAAAGGAAAATGAAAGTTCATCGCCCCAGATATTGGAAAATCGACACATCATGGGTGAAGATTTTGTTTTAAAATCAAAATGAGAGGAGAATGGATGTGGATGATGGATTATTCCATTAACATAAGAATATTATAATATTGGTAAGTTAATGGATTTATAATTACATTGGGATGAGTGGAGGTGAGGATAGAATAATAAAAAAATAACATGAAATGAAATTAAATGAAAAGAAAGATAAATTTGCCTCTTGAATTTCATTTCTTTGGGAACCTCCACAGGGAAAGTATTTGGTATTTTTGTGAGACCAAGGGATCTAAGGCATGGGGAGAAGATTGGGAATAATATTAGGTTTCATTTCTACAGGCCTCAAATCTTAGAAGGTGTGATGAGAAGAGGTTTTGAGGGTGGTTTTTATAGTGGTTGAGAGTGATGTTTTCAAATTATTTTACTAATTAGTTTATTATTTGGGCTCAAGACTTGGAATAGATTGAGAAATATCACTAAATATAATAAAATAATTAATTAACATTCAATATTATGGTGATTACATTAGTGGTGGCTCAAGGAATAGTGTATTTAACTTGTTATGTATATATAATGTATGTTACCCAATTTTACTATTTGAAACAAATTCATGTATTTCAAAAAAACCAGTAATTCACCATAACCATTATCCAACAAGTAGAATTAAAAATGAAACTCCATTTTTTGAAAATAATTTTATTAACTATGGGAAATTTATTTTTTCATTAAAATCGTTATTTACTTGGGAACTAAATGTTTTACAATTATAACTGATTATATAACACTTTGGGAAATAAAATAAGGTCTCATAAAATTATATTAAAATCAGAAGAAAAATATTATTAATTTATGATTATATTTTATGATTATATTTTTTTTATGTTATTATATTAATTATAAAATTGTGATAAATATTTATAATTCAAAAAAATACCAATAAATAATTTTTCATTTCTAAAACAATTTTTTAATTATTCAAAGATATTGATATATCAAATTTTTATTTATTATATAACAAAATATTATTTATAATTTAATGGGTGATGTTACTATTCTATTGTCTAGATTATAATTCACATGGTTCACATTACTGTTATGAAGGTCATGTTTCTATTCTATTGGTTTATGTTACTTAACTTATAGAAATGACACTTATTTAATACATCCTTCATTTATAAGGATTAATATTATGTTCTTTATAAGATTTTATTTGAATTATAATATATGAAATAATTATCACATGTTATATTTCATTGAGGTAATTCTGGGATTTACATTTAATACCTAAGAAAATATTCTTTTGTTATGATAATAGTTTATCTAATAATTCCAAAAATTTATATAATGTGAATTATTTTGAAAATATTCATTATAACATAAAATGCAATATTTAAATAAATAAACTATCATGATGGCGAGGAAATATATTTAGGCCAATTACATTAATAGAGAATATTTATTTCTCACTTCTTTAAAGAGAATGAAAATTTTATTCATCAGAAATAAATCATTAAAATAATTCCATTTAACCATTATAAAAAATTTGAAAGTTAAAATAATGGTATTTAAAAAAATTATACATAGAATATTTTAAAAAACAGTTTTTTTTCATCGACATGGAATAATAAGTCTGATGACCATATAAAAATAAGGATATCTGTAATTTAAAAACAATTTAGAGATCATGTTATGAATCAATGTGAGAAAATGGTATTAATACATAATAATTATTTGAATAACTATATTTGAAGAAAATATATTTTTTAATAATTATAAGAAAAATAAAATTTCCTGGATTGAAAATTTTGAATAGGAAATCCCAAAATGAATTGAGATTATAACATAAACCATGTACCTCATGTCCTATCTTTATTTTTACATGATAAAGTATCCTATATAATAAATAAATATTTATCATATATAAATTAAAGAACAATATTCACACCTAACATAATTTTAATCATTACATTAACATTTTTAATTATCCTTTTATTATAAATTTCATTATTAAAATGATCATTGGGGTGAAAACTCATCTGTTTTCCATGCATGTTTTGGTTGAATAGTTTGAGTACATACACCATGGACATAATTTCATCAAAAATATAATAGATTTCATGATAAATTTTTCATTTTAATTCATTAAATTAACTTTTATAACCATTCATAAAAATTGGTTGTGAAAAATGAATTACATCACATCGTGGATATTGTAATTTGGTCACACGCTCAAGTCATGATACCCTTTTTTATATGGATAAAATTATTTAAACATATTCAATTATTATACATTAAATTATAATTATTATATAATAATTACTACATTTGTTAAATAAATTTATCATTATTACTATTCATTTATAGTTGAAATGAAAAATAGATCGCATCATTTCATAGAGGTGGTAGTCAATATGTATGAACAAATGATTTTATCATTCCCCAGCAGATGTAATGGTAAGATGGTAGATAAGATATTATAGTTAAAAAACCATAATTATCTCACACATATCATATATACACATAAAATACATCTTGATATCCATAATTGAAATATGTTGAATTAAAATGAATCTTATCACACCATGGAGGTGGTTTCCCACACATATCCTAGATAAATACTTTTTTATCCCATTTTATTGAAGATATGTGTAATGGGGTTAATAAATTGTTACAACCATATATTTTTGGAGTTATTTCATTCTATATTAATTTAATCTTTTTGATATTTCTCACTTCATGTAACGGTGAAAATAGTTTTTTTAGTAACAAAGTTTTTATTATGTTATATACAACCCTATGTTACGATTGTGCTATAGACAACACTTACTTGTCCTATGTTACATTCATCACAATGTTTCCCTGAAATAAAACATTATTATTATAATTTTTTAAAATGGAATAGTTATAATATAACTATTAAACATAATAATATCAATAATAATTCATAATTAATTTTTTTCACAAAAAGAAATTTATTTTAAAGATATGTTTAGTTCTTTATGAAATCATTATATGTTTAAAAATAATATTTTCAAAACAGAAAAACTTTTTTTTCCTTCTAGGAATTATAATAAAATTATTTTTTGACACTCAATAAAATTGAATTTGGTCAAATGATGATCATTTTTGAATTTTCATTTAATAATAAACATAGGGTGAATTTTTAATATTTTTTTACGAAGTTTCATTTTTTGATTAATAGTTCAAATACTACATTGTACTTAAAAACTACCTTTTGTAATTAATGAATTATAATATATTAAATTGATATTTTAGTCACAATATTTCTATTATACATATACTAATCCAATTTATGTAATTTTAATCTTTTTAATATAGAAATTTTATATTAAAACTTATTGAACATCGGAACGTTCTTTTCTACATGTCTTCTCGCCGCGTCTGCGGGATTAGCATTACACTTAATTTTTCTTCTTCAATGAATTAAATATTGAAATAAATACATACTTGGTTTTAAAATTTATTAGATTTATTTTTTAATAGGATCAACTTAATTATTTTTATATTATGAATGATAAATTATGAAAATTTTATTTACTGTGGTTAAGTATAAATTGGATAATTAAAGTCAAATATAATATTATAAACATACACTAATAGTGGTCCTAATATCACTAGAGAAGTTTTTTTCACTAATCTAAACCTATTATCAAAAATTATATCATTTTTAGGACACTTTCGTAAGAATAATACAAGTATTTTGTTTTATTTAAAGACAAGTTAAAAATGTCTTACTCTTATTTTTAATAAGTATAACAATTTTAATATAGGATTACACAAAAGATAAATTAGACTATAAATATACATTTGAGATAAAATTTATATTCACATAATTATATTTCATTTATAAATTTTTACTAATAAAATAATTAACATAAATGGTCACACTAAGATGATGGAGTAATTGTTTAATAAATAAAATCATCAAATAAGTGATATTAAAATTATTAAAATAAATATTATTTTAATTCATTAAGGTGATCCATGAATTTTTATTTGATATTATGACTTGTTAAGAGGGTCTTAAATTGTTTTTCACACAATTAACTTGATGTATGGATTTTACTTAATGGAATTGTTGTGGATAATGTCTAAATTGTAGAAAATGATATTTTATAAAAAATATTTTTTAAAATTAATTAAAAATATTAAAAATATTTTAAAAAATACATATATATTATGATAAGGTCGAAAATTTCATAATTTTTCCATTTCTGGATTCTTTACCCCATATAAGTAATAATTTATAGCCTCTTATCATTTAAAATGAAGTTACCACAATTAAAATTACAATAGATTAATTAAGGCAAAAATTTTGAAAATGTTTTAAGTAAAACCAAAACATTCAAATAAATTAATAGATGAAATATATTCTACCAATTTAACCTCATGATATAATTATATGAATTTAATTGACACTATTCTATAAAAATAATTTTTATATTATTTATTGTCAAGGATGATTGCAAAATATCACTCTCTAGTATATAATTTCATTTATGTGTCCACGTGGGAGAAATTACGATATGAAAGAATGTAAATTTATACTTTTATCATAATGAAATTAATCTGATTTTATAAATTTATTTATAAATTTATATTTTATATAATTTCCCTCAATTCTTTATCAATGTTGAAACTTTAATTATTTAATTTACAAAAAAATTAAAAAAAACATAATCTTAATAATATTAATATCATTATATTTTGGATAAATTAATGCCTATAACTAATTTATTACATCTATAATATAAATTATTGATATTTGGAACCATTTTACTTGAATTATCACTTTGTCTTGATGTATTTAATATCAAATTAAATGAATGGTATCAACTTTTACAATAAGGACATTTTATTGAAATAATAAATTGTTAAATTATTTATAAATCCCAAAATGTAAAATAATCAAAAGGGGGATACGATATAGTCTAAATATTCTTCCATAAATCATTTATATCTCACTGGGATGTTTTTGACTTAAGAAAATCTATATTATATTTTAATATTTTGAGGATTTAAAAAATTTCCCCAACCTCAATTATAAGAGTTTCCATCTTCCCTCACTTCCTCAAAAATATTTGAGCCTTTAGCTTGACTAAACCCTTTACCATTTCCCCTACCAACATTCATATTCAAGTTATAGGGGTCATGGTTTCATAAGAAGACCATAATTAGATCTCTTATGAATAGATCTAAATGAAGCTCACTGAAGAAGAGGTAATGTACTTTGAAGACTCTCTCCATATCATTTATTCTAATTCGTCCTCTTCTTGTGTTGAATCCATTATAATGTAATAAATATAGTATCACATATATTCTTAGATTTTATTATGCAAATGGAACAACTATATTCCAACTTTAATTCATCCTATGAAAAATTAAAGTACCACCTTTGCGTACATAAAGCTTACCATCTCCGTGTTGTTGTGTAATATGTTTATCATCACCACATTACATGGATAAATATAATTATGTAAATAATTGTTATATGTGGTGATTATAAAATTAAATTGTCTCTAGAACAAAATATATACCATAAAATTCTGTACGTTTTCATAATCAATGGAATGATATCATTACTTGTGCATACGTAAGGCATACCATCACCACAATTTGATGAGGTTCATCTTCCACATTATCCATTTCATGAATGACTATAAAAATGAATATAATGAATAAATATAAAATATATGAAATAATAATTTTAATTTAATAATATATACATATATATATATACATATTTTTAATTACCCTTCTTCTATTCAGTATGATAGAAAAATTGATACATTGTTCGCGCATACGTACGGTTGACCGTCTCCATGAATGGTGTATTCCATTACATATATATCATCTATATATATATATTTATATAAAAAGTATATATTATTAATAAATAATAATTTAAAATATAGGTCTAATTAAAACATTATATAAGAAATATGATCAGGATTATCAAGTCAAAAAACATATGATAAATTGAGAGGTTATTACCCCAAACATTGTTTTAACGTTGAATTAGTAATAACGTGTAATATAAATCCAAAAATGAATCAAATCTGATATAATATTTATTTTTAGGATTAAATCTAATGTAAATAATTTTTTTCAAACCACTATATAGGATTAACTTACACATACATTGGGAATTAGATGTAAGGTAAGTGTTTTTTCTCTCACTTTAACTTCTGTGAGTGAGATGCCTCAAACACTACTAGTTACTTTTACATGGTGTATATAATTCCCATAAATATATTTTATGAGTCCCAACCAATATTTTATTTTATTTTGAAAAGAATATAATTTTCATTTTTCATTGGGGAATACAAATGTAGTGATTATAAATTTGTTAGGGTTTATTAAACAACTTAATTTTTATCGGGATTTTTTATTCGAAAGTATCGGGTAGGAAATATTTATCTACCATTTCCATGATTCTTAAAAATATATTTAATTTTTAATATAATTATATTATTTTTTAAATTCATTTTTACCAATGTATTACTTTTTATTAAACAGTTTTAATGGAATCTTTTTCTGTTTTCCTAAGGATGTACTATTTGACCCAATTCAAATAATGAAGAGAATATTTTTTTAAACAATTATACATTATGAAAATATCATTATTATTTTATGAATACTTAAATCCCTGAATCTTCCCACAAATGATTACATGGTAAATTTCAATGAAAACGTTTTTTATTAAAATTGTGAGTCATTTTAAGTAAAGAAAAAAATTTCAAATAATAAAGGTTATTTTCTTGTAAAATTGTATTCTATTAGTATCTCAATATTAATATTCATCTAAGATAACTTTATTCCATGTTATGTTTTGTTTACTAGGTAAATTTTATAAAGATTCCATTATTATTCATTATATGAATTGTTTATATTAATTATGTAATGATATTTATGAAACCTAATTCTTTTATGTGGTTTATTTTAGGATTGAAATATGTTTATGATCCCCATTTTATTTCATGGGTTGTGATATGATGAATTATTTATGTTCTTATGAAAAAAAAATATATATAATTTTATTATGAGATTTGTGGGACCTATATCTCCAACAAAATGATTGGGTAAATATTTATATATAATGAGATAGAAATAAAACACCTTGTCTGCTAAGATTATCTTCAGAGTAAACCATGACTACTAAGATGGTTATGGGAGTGAAACATTACTACCATGATGGGTATGGGAGTGAACCATGGATACCTAGATGATATGGGGAGTGCACCCATACTACTACGATAGCCATATCAGTAATGCCTTAACTACTATAAAACTCATTTTTGTATTCTAATGTGTCTTCCATAAATTCCATGTCTTAATATAATGTTATGATTTCACTGATTATGTTCTATATTTTTTTATTCATGTTTTATGACCATTTAATCTATATTTCTTGAATTGTTTTTTTAATCTTTTATATGGAGGGTATAAAATACAATTTTTTTATCGTGTCCTCATTATCAAGGCTACGTTTACGTGTATCCATTGATTACCCTTACTAAGACTTCTAGCTTACTACTTTTTATTTTTCTTTTCTCCAGGATAAAGAGAGAGTTAATAATTAAGATTTGTAAGCAAAGGTTCTTTTAAGGATGAAAATAGTTGGAGAATAAGTAGATGTGTATTGAACTAGTTGATAATGTTTTCCTGTTTCCAATGTAAATAAACTAGTTAGTCTTTTGTCATACGTTTCTATAATGTATTTTGTATTCAAACAAAATGATGTAATATCTATGTATGAAAATGATGGACCATTAGAGTTGTAATTAGAGTAAAGGTGTAGTAATCCATTGGAAACTAGGATAAGAAAACCTTATTGTTACCCATAAGGAAATTTCTCTGGATTAGTGTGTGGATAAGGAAACATAAAGGAAAATGTACAAGAATTTTAATAAATGATAGAGTTTTTGGATTCAAAGAAAGCCATCCTTTTTAGATACTAAAATTGGATTTGAATCTGAAATAGATGTACGTAGGGGTTACAAATCATACATCCTATGTTAGTCCAAATTCGATCTTAACCTAGTACGTGACAATGATCATTATTTCACACCTGGTTTAACACTCCTTATGGATATGCTTTGAAAATTCACAAATTATTCACAAACGATTATGAAGATTTAATGAGAATTTTGATATGGATAGCCTATGATAAAACCAAATATGTTATAGATTAAAACTGATTTTCCTTTTTTATGTTGGTTTCCAACTATATTTAGTGTTACTCACAATATTTTATTGGTTATATTAAATGGATGGATCCCAAAAGAACAACCTTAATAGCGAATTTGATGGGAAATGCAACGATTTTCCTCCTGAGAAAACAAATATTACAGGAGATTAATGAAAAAAACATTGTTTATATAACCACAATACATTACCAAATCATGAATACTAGTATACATTAAAATTATAAAATGAGGAAAAATTATTTCTTTAACCCTTAATAAGGAAATAAACACCTTCTATTTGTGATACAACAGATCCACTACATACAATGAAATTGATTTATACCATAGAAAATAAATTCATCAATATTCATTATACAAAATGAAAATATTTTATGATCGAATCTTATTTCTCGTAAAGAGAAGATAATTATTGGTGAAACATTTTTAAGAATATGAGTTAACAAGGTAAAATTGACTCCATATATTTGGACTAGTTAAAACAATATTTTACAGTAAGATCATTCCTCGTATTCTTCATACAAAAAATGAATATCGATGTTTCCCATTCATTTCATGGTTCGGAAAATAAAATAAGGTTATAATTCAAATTAAACACTAAAAATAATTGATATGTGAATAATATATTTACTTTATTCTTAATGTATGTAAAATAATATGGGGGAAATTGTCTTAAGGGGATTGGTAAACGTTTTATGTGTGGGAAAGAAGGTCATCAAGAATTTTACATCAAATTAATGGGAATAAAAATAAAGATCTAAATAGTGTACCTCTCAAAAATATGTTTTTCAAGTGAATGGAAAATTTACATTATGGTAAAAAATTCCCAAATTTAGCGGATAACGATGATGATGGGCTTCAGTAACCTCTTAATACTAAATATGAAGGCAAATCACATGCGATCACTATTAGAGATCTGGTGTAAATCAAATAATCTAGGAAAAGATATAGTGTTTGTGTATTTAAATTCATGGAGAATGTTATAGAATTACTTTTAAGGTGGTAATGATTAATAAAAATATATATATTAGTCCATAATAGTTTTCCCTTAATGATTTGAAAGTATATATTGAATGGTATTGGTAACCATGAAAAGTGATTCAGGTGGTATGGTGATATGTTTGTAAACACATACATAAGATAATAATAACCCTTAAGATAAATATGTCTATATAAAAATATGATGGACACGAATAATTAAAATATAAGTCCTTAATTATATTAAAACTAATTAAGGATTTTTTGGAAAATGGGTTATGCCATTATAGATGAAGTTTACAAATTCTTGGACATAGGAAATATATCCAATATGCTTTGGAATAAGGAATCATTCATGTTTTCAATAATAATTTATGGTAATTTAGTTAATTCCAGTTTTTAAAAGGATATTTGATACAGGTATCCACATGTTTGGAATATGATAGTAAGGATCTACCTTATAATATATATGGGATAATTGATATGGGGATTCATTACACATATTTATTATTTTATTTTATTTTTTGATGTATCGTATGGTTATCCATTAATGGATTGGATATAATAAAATTTATATGATTTTTTTAAGTTTAATTTATTATCTAAACTTATGTGGATTTATACATATTTGATAGCTTGTGCTAACTATTCTGTTATGATGAACTATCATTCTATTTAGAGATATAATGAGTTGTTTGTACATATTGAATAAATGTTTAACCTTTATTTCCTGGAATAAGAGTTGATGTGAAAATTAATCAAGGCATGAAAAAGGGTCAGATTGTACAAGAATCAATTAGGTATTTAATATCATGAAAATTATTCAATATTTGTAAAATAAACATGATATGAATGGTTATCATGTTATCCCCATTATTGATGATATCAATGACCACTTTCACGGTTTGTTATTTTATGTTCTAGTGAATTTTATCTTTCCCTAGATCACCAAATTTCTTTTCATAAGTGATCTTTATCAATATCTATGATTATTTACGTTTTTCCTATATTCCCAAATCATCAACAATGTTCTCCAAAGTACAAACCTAGTTATAATTTAAATTTTGTAACCATCATTTTCAAACATTTAGTTTTAAAAGAGATGTTTTTAAATTAATTTTTATTAGGTGGGTTTATATCAATGTAACATTCATGTATTAAACTTTTTCCAACCTAGATTATTTTATAGGGAGAAATTCGTTTGTAGGGGGTAGAATGTAACACCATTATACTTTTTGAATGAATTTTTTATGATTTAATTTAATATTTTTTATTTTTCCCACATCACATAACACTAAAAATTTATATTTTTTCTTATATAAAAGAACAAATTCTAGATTACATAATAGGAAACATCATGTAATACTTTCCATACCTGCAACACAAACTTGTATTACCTTACATGCAACATAGATTTTCTATAAAAACAACACTCAATTATTATAGTAATTTAAAAATATGTATATATAACCTAGAAAGTAAATATAATATTATGAATTGTAATTACTAATTCATATTTTCACATAAATGAATATTAATTACAATGAAATTTAAATTTTTTTATATAATGTCTTTATATATTTAGAAATATTATTTTCTTAAAGGACCTCGTTTTTATATCCTACTGTGAATAAAAATAAAATTGATTTTAGATACTAATTTAATTTGAATTTTATAAAATAAAAATAATTTTTAATATTTTAATGTCAAAATTAATTTAGCGCGAATATTTTTTATTTCTTTGAGAGGTGTCATTTTTCGATGACTGAAGAAAAAAACTAACTTAAATTTAAAAAGTACCATTTTTTCCTTTAATGAAATATAGTAATTTAATGTTATTTTTAAGTAAAAATTGATCAAATATACATATATTAATCTAATTTAGTACATTTTAATAATTTTTATATTGAAATTTATTGTAAAAACTTATTCATCTTTTGACGGTCTTTTTACCTGCCTTCTCACCAAGTCTACGGGATTAGAATT
This sequence comes from Viscum album, assembly GCA_963277665.1. NCBI lineage: Eukaryota > Viridiplantae > Streptophyta > Magnoliopsida > Santalales > Viscaceae > Viscum > Viscum album. Next base: position 844,419,346 of record OY728159.1, read on the forward strand.
AAACTAAATTTTTCTTCTTCTGTGAATTTAATTTAGAAAAATAGAAATACATTGTTGTAATCCATATGATATTTGTTGTCTAATATGATCAAATTGAAATTTTGGATATTATGAATAATAGCTATTGAATGTTTTTATTTACCTTTGTGATGGGAAAATTGGATAATTAAACGAAAAAATAATATTTTAATATTATAAAATTTCCTTAACATATTTCTTAATTTCATTGGATAAATTTGTTTTGACTAAAATAATAATGTTGCTAAAATCCTATCATTTTTTATCCCCACGGGAAAGAATATGACATTTATTATATTTTATTTAAATATACATTAAAAATGTTATACTCATATTTTTAATAACTATAATTTTTTTTAATATAGGGCCATACATGAGATAAATTATACTATAAACAATCACGGGAAACATAAAATGTATATCTACACCATTATAATTAATTTATAATTTTTATTGATAAAATAATTAATTTAAATGTTCACACAATAATGATATAGTAATTGTTTTATTAATAAAAGGATCTACGAAATGATATTGAAAATATTAAAATAAATATAAATTGAAATAATTAAGGTGATAAATGAATTATTTTAGGTTAGTATGAAATTATTTTAATGTTTAATATTGTTTCTGTTTGAAATTATATTTTTGTTTATTTTATTTACAGACATGTTTGTAAATAATGTCAAAATTGAAAGTAATGATAATTTAAAAAAATAATATATCATTAATTAATTACAAATATTAAATATATAGAAAAAATAAAAAAATATTATGATAAGGTCTATAATGACATAAAGTATCCATTTATGGAAAATTTATCCCATATAAGTAATAATTTATAAGCTCTTAAAATTTAAATTTTTGTTTCCATGAATTAAAATTTAAAAATATTAATTAAGGGTAAATCAGAATTATATGGATTAAAATAATAGAAAATTAAGTAAAATAATAATTTTTTGCAGATTATTAAAGCCTTATAATTATTATTTAGTATTATATTTGATTAATGCACAATGGTCCATGAAAAAAATTACATTTTTTAAAGTCAAGGATAGTTTCTAAATATCACTATCCAGTATTTAATATCTCTTATATGTCCAAAAAAGGGAAAATAAATAAATTAACGAATATAAATGTATATTTTGATAACAATGAAATTAATTTTATAAAAAAATTATTTATATATTTCATAAATTATATAATTACATTAAATGTATATTCTATGATAAAATTTTATTTATTTATTAAATAAAAAAATATAATAAATGATCTCATTATTATTAATTTCTATATATTTTTTTATGAATTAAAGTTAATAAATAATTTAATAGATAAATATTATATTTTACAGTTTTTTAAACCATAGTATTCGAATTCTTACCTTTTATTCAAGTTTTTAATGTCAAATTTAATAAATTGTATCAAATTTGAAAATAATAATATTTTATTAAATTAATATCGTATTAAATTGTCTAAAAATAAAAAAATATATATAAAATTATCAAAAAGTGTATCATTTATGGTCTAAATTTCATTTTTCCATTCATTTGTATCTCATTTTGTTGTTTTTTTCTCCAAAATAGTGTTATTATATTTTAATATTTGGAGGATTTATAAAGTTACCCCACCATAATTATAAAAGGGGTCCTCCTATCAAACTTCCTCACACCACATTAATCCTTTTATCTCAACCAAACCCTACTCATTTCTCTTCAAAACATAATTATCCATGCTCTGGAGGTAGTGGTCTTACAAAAACAATGGATTTGGATCTCTTGAGAAGTGATATGAAAGAAGATCTCCAAAGAATATGTAATATCCCTTAATGACTCTCTCAAGACCAATTATTATTTTACTTATTCTTGCTATGTTCTTTCCATTATAAAATAATAATTACACAATAAATTATATTCTTAGATGATATTAATATTATAGAACAACCACATTCCACCATTTAATCATCATATGAAAAAACGTAACATGACTTTTTATGTACGACTTATCGTCTCCATGTCGTGGTGTGATATGGTTTTCATCACCACTTTACATGGATTAGTATAATGAAGGAAATAAAAGTTATATATTATCATTATAACATTATATTTTCATTTATATAAATTATATACCACCCACTTCATTACACATTAACATTTAAGTGAATGATATCATGATTCATTCGTGTGTACGGTATAGAATCTCCATGACATGATAATATTCATCTTCCACATTACCATTTCAATAATTATGAATAAAAGGTTATATAATTAATTAATATTAAATTTATGACATAATAATTCTAATGTAACAATATATATTCATATATTTCATTTATGTTCTTCCATTCTTTACAATAAGAAAACGTAAACAGCGTTCATGCGTACGTACGGATTACTATCCCCAATGAACTGTGTATTCCAATTCATATTTATAAATATATCTTTTATATATACTTATATAATAAATATATAGGATATAAAAATCATTTTTTATATTCTCTATGTATTTAAATCATGATCTGTTAGATATGATCACTTATAACTAGTCAAAACATGTCTGATTAACAAAGTAGTTATTATCGAAACATTGATTTAACATAGAATTTTTAACAAATAGGTAATATAAATTCATTAATGATTCATTTATGATATCATAAATTTTATTATGATTTCATTATAAGTTATTTTTATTTTTAAAACAACTATTCAAGGGTTTCAGACATGTACAGATTGAATCGTACCTACGGTAAGAGATTTTTGCCTCACCTTTACATCTATGAGACACAAGCCATGTACACTACTTTTCACTTCTAAATATTTTATATAATGACCATGAATGTATTTTATGAGTATTAACCTTAATATTATAGTATTTTTTCTACATAATTTTTATTCTAATATGGGAAATACGATTTTATTGTTTATAAATTTTAATGTGGTAATCCCACAATCTCATTATTATCAGGATGGTTTATATATGATTTTATATTGGGAAATATTTATCTTCCATGTCCATGTTTCATAAAAATATTTTAGACTAACATTTTCTTTAGTCTTATGAAAATTTTTAAAGTCATTTTTAGTTATTTATTAATTTTTATTAAATGGTTTTAATGGAATTATTTCTCATTTTCCGAATCAGATGCATTTTTTATTTTTCAAAAAAAGTAAGATAAAAATGTTTTATTTAATGTATTAGGAATGAACATATTTTTACTATTTTAGGATTCCTTAATGCCTTGAATCATACCTTATAATATTATAGGGTTAATCTAAAAGAATGTGTTTTATTTTTAACTATTGTTTGATTTTAATGAAAAAGAAACCAATTAAATTGATAAATGATATTTTCCTTAAAAAATATCAAGTAATACTTCACAAATATTTTCCCTTTAAGATAAAATTATTAGAAGTTATGAATGTTTTACTTGGTATATACTACCATGTTACAATTTTTGTTCCCTAAATTAATTGTTTATGTTTATTAAAGAATTATATTTATGAAACCCATTTCTTTATCATGGTTTATGTTATAATTTAATGATGTTTATGATAGAAATTTCATTCGGTGTTTTCTAATATGATGACTGAGTAAGTTATTGTGGATAAAATATTCATGACTTCATTATAATATTGGTAGGAAAAATATCTCCCTCAAATTAATTGGTAAAAGATTTATATCTCATGGGATAAAAAAAGCACATTTTCTAATAAAATGATCTTGGGAGATAACATTAACTTTAATGATGGTTATGGGAGTGACCCATATCTATGATGATGATAATGGAGTTGACCCATGTATACAATGTTTTTATGGGTAGTGAACCAATAATACTAATATGGCCTTCGCAGTAATATTTTAGCTTGAATTGAAATTAGTTTAATATACTTATGTGTCTACCAAAAAAATATTTGTCTCATTTATATAATACACATTTATTGATTATGTTCTCTCTTTCATTACGATTTAGGTTCTTTTAATTTCCAATAATTATGCCAAGATTTCAATTTATGATATTTTATATGAGGGATATGATAATCTATTTTCATGATCATGTTACCATGCTCAATATTATGTATACTTGTCTCCCTTATTTACCATTATTGAGTATCAGGTATCATCCTTTCATATGTTCATTTTCCCAAGAATACAAAGAAATTTATTATATCAATTATGTCAAAAAGTGTATTAGTTATGAATAATTCGGCAAGGGGAAGAAGTTTATGTATTGTGAAGTAGATTTTTATGTTTATATTTTTCCAAAGGCACTAAACTATTGTGGTCTTTGGTCATGTGTTTGTTTATTGTATAAAGTATTCCACAAAAAATGATGTAATATCCATTTATGAAAATACTGTGTCTTTATATAAATCATCATAATAAAAATTGAGTATATTTATGATACATAATTATTTATTTTATAATGGATACTATAGATTTATAAAAGGTAGATGAATTAATAAATTTTATTGTACTCACTTGAGAGTCATACCTCTTGATCGAGTGACCTACATTAGCTTACATATTAAACCTTGATGGGAGGATATTCTGGTAAAACTAAGAGATATTAGATATGATGAAGGATATAATTAAGGTATTAGGTCAAGGAGTGGCTGAGATAGAATGAAAATTATGTGTGACGAATATATATGAAGTGGTATACATTTATAATGTAGGGAGATGACACACATATAATTTTTAAAAGATTAAAATATTTTGATTTCATACTCATGTCATGTTGCCCAAAACTGTCAAATTACAAATGATAATGATGATAAGCTAAAAAAATTCTACCACAATAATTAAATCTAAATTTTAATTATATGTTAAACCTTATCTCTTAGGTTAACACCCAATAAAGGTATTTTAACCATAACCATGTCAATAAAAACATACTATTTTTACAGTTCATTATTTCTAAAAAATTATGTTAGAGCTCTAAATCTATATTAATTATTATGCTTCCAAATATTTTATCAATTTTAAAATATTTAATTTTTATTAATGGTAGAAATTAATTTTTAAATGACCACATAAAACACAATGAAAACTATTTTTAGAAAAATTTATTTTTATGCATAAAACTTGATTTATTCTTATTCCATGCATAGTAAAATATGACAGAAAATAATAATGACGTTTGAATGCATGTATAATATATAATATTGATTAAATTAATTCATTAAAATATATTACTTTTTTAGGTTAAAATCTATTTATAATTTAAATATTGTGTTTTAGGAAAACTTCATTTTTAAACATTACGTTATATTATTTTAATTTATTCAAAACATAATCCTAATGAATTAATTTTATAAAAAGTAAGAAATTATATTTCATAATATAGTTATTCTTATTCATACATTTTGATCTAATTTATATACAATAATAATCACACAAAATCATAATATTTTAATAATATGTTAAGGTTCTTTTAATACTGGTTTCATGTAAAAAATGCTATTAATGAAATAAATTTATTTACAGATAAATATATAATAAAAGTATAAGGTTTTAGATGATTTAAAGAAGAATAAATTTAATTCCCTTTATAAGAGAAACCATGTTCACTAGTTTGATAAATGGGAATAGAAAGTACTTTATATATATCTATATTTAATATAAACAAACACAGTACGCAATTTCAATTATTAAACCATTGAATTTAATAAAAATTTAACCAATAAAGATGAAATAACTCATATTTGGAAATAAATAGTTCAAAAAAGAACATCTCCAATGGGTGATAGTATATTAAAAATTTTAACTCACAAAAATAATACCATTTGAAAATAAATCACCAAGGAATCATTTTAAAACTGTTACACTCAATCGATATATAGTTAAAGGATTGACAAAATAAAATTTACACTAATAAAAAAATGATAATAAATTATAACAGATAATAAAAGGAAACTTAAGACCATTGAATTGTATCCATAAATAAATTTCCACATAATGGGTATGTGTATCACTAAAAATAAAAAAACACTAATGATAAATTAGTCTTAATATAATGTTTACAAAATGATATATATCATGAGGAATCTCATTATGGACCTATTTTAAAAACAATTGACAAAAATAGGTGAAAATATTTTCTTATAGGTATAATTTTCCAATACTTGCCACCCAAATCAATCTGAACAAGCCACATTATGGGAATATAAAATATTCTGTGATAAAAATTAACAATGGGATTCTAGTAAGTGCATAATATGAAATAGAATAAAAACTATATCATGATTTCCCAAATAGATACCCAAGATTACCCAATGAAAATATGTAAACAAGATGAGTCCCATTGATCATGAATTAGTCATAACAAATAATAGGGAATTGTGGAGTAATGTATGACATAAACAACTATACATGTACCTTGAACACACATTGAAAATATTCTCGTCCCAAACCCTTGAAATTAATTAAAAAATTGATTTATTTCTATGTATAAAAAAATTTAAAATATATAATCTTAGGGGCTCAACAATAGAATTTATTTATCCATTTATATCAATCATTGAAGGTTCCAAAATGGTCTTGGATTTAAGGTACTAATCATATAAATTATAATAACTTTTTAAAACGATCATGAAAATAAAAGTAAATCCCAATAACACATATGTAACATCGAAACATAATCAAAATAATATGATTATATCATAAAAACAACACATACAATCATCATCCTTTTATAAAAGATTATATCTAAAAACAATAATCACCATATTAAATAAATAATTTTTTGTTCAAAATGAAATGTATAAGTCATTCCCTTTGAGAAAATATCTCAATAATATTTTTTCACAACATTAATGAGAATAATATTATATATACAATAAAAATATAATCATTTTATAGTACACAGCCTTTTGAAAAATAGAAATCATAAGAAATCATTATGGAATCTTCATAAAATTTCCATAAGTAAATTATATTATATTTTTGGATGTAATAAATTTTTTTCGAAGAATCATAGTCCTATATAAATCATAAAAAAATAAAATAATTGAGATACCAACCCAATCAATGGAAATTTTTTTCATTAATTAACATCACAAGAATAATTTACAAGAGGGAGCATAACATCATTAAAAACAAAAAACCCTAATTTAAAACTTCTCATGATTGGATATTCGGCCACAATGGCCACTAGGGTTAGATGAACTTGGTGGAACATGGGTGAAATAAATATAAAAAATATAAGTATTATAAAGGTAAATATATATAGGGATTTATTAAATGTCAATCTAAGAAACAGTTATAATTCCATTGTTGAGTAATAGAGGATAATGGAATTGAATAGGAGAGTAATTTAGGGGTTCTCATTCAAAATGGGGGATAAGAATGGTGGAAGCCTCAGTTAATAAGGAACAAAAACAGATAAATTATCCTTCCATGCGTAGTCCATACTGTTTATATGAATTGATAAGAAATATTTGAGCTAACCATGTGATTTACTCTATAAAAACAATTAAAAACCACATGATTCCATGAATATTACTTTGTTTTTGTGCTAACTGTGCAATAATTATGTGAAAATGCAGTAAAACACTCCTCCCCTTTGAATAGTTCTTCAGAATGCAGATTACAAACTGTATACTAACTATGTTCCTATGTAAATTTTCCAAAATATTAAATAAATTCAAAGACAAAACCCATGATATCCAAGAATAAAAATATTTAAATAAAATCTCGTGATAAATATATATGATTTACCTATCTGGATTCCAAATTATAATATGTTTATTCAATAAAATTCTCAATGATTTTAAAATATTGACCTTTCGTCCTTTTAACTCATCCATCATATAAATAATCATTGGATAATAATGGTTACTATCCAAATACTAAAATTTAATTCTTCTTAATACAATATAAAAGGGTTTATAGGTAATTAACGCTTTGATATTTTCTAATTTTGGTTTTTCTGTTGTGTTTTTTATATGGTGTAGTGAATACTATATTCCCTTTCGCGCTATATGACCAAATCATTTTATATATATATGGAAATAAATTCTAAATTTAGGTGGTCTAAATGACAAATCTGCAAAATAATCAATTGTTCATTAGTTAAGAGTATTTTATAATGCATCATCGTCCAAGGGGTGTTTTTTCAAGAATATGATTATAATATAGATTGAATAAATATTTACGAAAGCATAAGAAGCAACAATACTAGTTACCATGGTAGGGTGTGTGATTAATTTATTCAATGCATCGATGTGGGCATCTATAAATATCATAGGTTCCCTAACAATATTATTACAGTTAGTTACACTGTGGTTTAAGGCAAAATATTTATTCACTCTACAACATATGACCTACTTAGTTGGTAGTAGGTGTCATGGATATAGTAATGGGAAAATGAATGGGGATTCCAACGTTTAACATTGAGGGAATAGAAAATCATGTAATTTGTATCCTCTTAATGATATACAAAATACCATCCATGTTCATGTGATAATCAATATTGTGGATTGATTAATGTTTTTGTATCCATGATCATTGATTTTACTTTAACAGTTGTGCATCATTGACAAATAAAATATTTCATTTTAAAGTTTTTCAAAAAGTACCTATTCTGAGAGGTTTAAAATATTATTGAATAAACTCCATGGTATATAGTAATATTTCTTGATTCTATTATTATTATGTTAAAAAAAACCTATTATTTGTAAGTATAGTTCAAACACCTGAGAAGCCCTATCATATTCATCTTGTTTCTGGGTTACTCAACAGTAAAGGGTATGATTGGGGTTTAACATGATAAGTTTCCTATGAAATATATAAATAATCTGTTAAGAAATAGTGATTAAATGATTAATGAAAACATAGTTGAGTAATACACTTAGTATGAGTCCTAGGAATTCGTTACCATATACTATCTATTGGTATCTAGATGATGAATAATGAATAAATTCTTAGGTGATATCAATCAACGAGTAAGGGTTGTGACTGTAACAAGATGAGAGGACCAACTAAAAATATCGATAAATGTATTATTGATAATATAAAATAATGTGACCAAATTATTTCATTCTAATAGGATTCCTGAATGCAATGGGAACCAATTTTGGGGAACTGAGATAAGAATATTGATTGAGTGGAGTTTTCATTGATATCCTCTTGATAAGAAATTTCATTATAATCAGAATAAATGAATATAAAATCATTGAGGTTGAAATCAACATGGGAGAATTAGATAGGGATCATTTCATATAAGATTCCCAATATCCATTATCACAGGATTACTTGTTCTTAGGGTAGTATTCCGGAATAAAAAAACCAAATCATTTATTTCAAGAGGATATGGAGGATGAATGAGTGGGTTAGTGCCTAGTTATGTTATAGAGATAAAAGCAGAATATAGAGAAGTTAATTTAGTGATTGGTATCATGGGTACATGTCATATGAGAATGGGTGCCAATGTCAGTGCGTTAGGAAAATGGGTTTCCAATATAGGTGATCTAGGTTAAATATAAACCCATGATTGTCTCGTATGTTAATGAATATCCGAGTGATATAACCTAGGTTAAAATTTAGATATAAATTCCTAGAAGTGGATCTACTTATATGGAAATTTGTTCCATATTTAGGACTATATAGATTTCAAACAAGCTCATGAGATATAAATATAAGTGAATATATCATTATTGGGTATCCTCCTATATGATTGTGTGATAATATATGAAAATATTGAATTCAACCCTTTTGGGCTGGAGATGATATCAAGATGTCCCATTAATGAATCTTGGGTGAACCAATTATAGTGATTCATTCACTTTTTTTGTTGAAAAAACTAGATAATTTGTCGTTGACATTTTATTTTCATTAATTGATGAAAATTAAATTAACATCATAACTTTTCAAATTAGATTAGTGAAAAAAATTCTAATGGATATATTTATAGATATAGTCATATATATGTAATTATATTTGGTTCTATGAAGGATTATCATACACACCCAGTATGAAATATATCTTGATTTGTTCTATAATGATGGTTATGGTGGTCCTTTCATAAGTGGCAAGAGAAGGTCTCCCAAATCACTGGTAGGGACAACATTTGGCACCAAACTCTTTTGTGGTGGGAGTACGACACAAGTATCATTATGATTAGGTATGTGATTATTTACTATATAGAGTATGATAAGATATATAGTGTGGTGGAGTATTATAAGATATGAATGAATTATAGAGATATGAATGCAGAACTTAGAATGCAATGATATTCTTCATATTTTTTCTTCAACATTCCCAATGATCTATGTGATTTTTTTCATTTTTATAATTTTAGCACACCCCCCCATGACTGGTATCATATTTGCACAATGGTGATAACAATATGTGATAAAAATTACTTGGTAATGATTTGAGATCAGTGTGAGAAATTATTTTGAAGGAGAAATCATGCAAGTAGATGATGAATTACTTTTATAGACAATGGGTTGACATATTATTAAACAACATTTAAATGATGCGGGGCATAGTCATCACCTCTAAATATTTGTGGACATATTTTATTTTTGACAATCTAATACCTGATGGTTTACTAAATATTTTACCCCCAATTTTTTCTCACGTATTTTAATAATACACTACGATTTTTAAAAAATAAAATTTAATTCAACATCTTGTGTAACCAGTAACAACAAGCTTAAACACCCCACAAAATATATTACATTAAATTTAATCCCTTAAATTATTTTTGGAATATTTATCCATGAGCCTAAATTAACCATAATAGAGTATACCATTATTAAATTAAAGTTAAACTGGTGTCTATGAATAGTATAAAATAAATTAAGAAAATTAATTTATACTATTGATTATAATTAATTTAAAAATCATTTCCATAAAAAATAATTGTTTTCTAAAAAAATATTTTAGTCATTCTATTCACACATAATTTAAAAATAATTTTTACCCATTTTAGAAAAAATATTTTAGAAAATGGTAATAATTTTGAACTCATCATATCAAAATTTTATTATGGGGAATATATTTGATTTTTATAAGAATATTCATTTGTTTTATGAATAGTGAATCATACTTATTTTCAAATGTTTACATTATGATTAAATAATATACAATGATAAATTATATTTTAATTTTTTTTAAAATTCAAATTATTATATATAATACAATTTAAATAATTGAGATTGGTGGATGCAATTAAATGTTTAATTATTAAATTAATAACTTATCTCCTTTTGAGATTTTTCTATTTGGTAACCCACTTTTTCCTCACATCTACTAATATAATTTTAGATTCCACACTTCAAAATCTATGAAGACAAATTATAAAATGGTTTGGATATTTAAAATCTAAAAAAATAAATCAAACTTATATTTTTACATTTATTTTTCATCATTATTATTAATAAAATCACTAAAAATTATATACAGTGGTTATGGAACAAACTATCTTAGTGGGGTTTATTCTAAAAAAGATAAGGGTTAAAATGATATACCATTGATTCCAATATCCATTGTCTATAAATATTTCAACTTTATAACTTATTAGGGTTTACAAGGACCAATTGTTGTAGTCTTTTACCAAAATAAATTGTAGTTGTAATTAATAATTTTAAAAAAATCTATATGTATCCCTTCCCCATTATAAAAAGAACCCCTCTTCTCCCTTCTTCACACTCCCATATTCATTTACTTGAGACAATACCTATCAAAATAACGTCCATAATTCCTTAAAATCATAATAAATTTTCTTTTTACCAAAATTATAACCTATTAAGGATTTTGGTGTAAACCTTTAGAGGATGTCCATATAAGAGGTAACATTTATAAATGAGTGTTTTTTTTCTTCTTCCTCATCATTAAAATAATATAACATAATTATAGTAATATAGCACAATTTAATCCCATATATAGTGATTTTTTATGTTAATTTCATGAATTATATATATATCCACTTCTAGAAAAATTGGAATCAATACTATAGATCATCTGTACGGTGGAATACCCCCTCAAGAATCGATTTAATTCATTTTCCATCACCACCATTAAACAAAGTGTATCATTATAGATTTAAAAAAATTATTTTTATGGTTTCATTATAATTTATTAATTATCGTATCATATATACCTTTTAAAATTATTTTTCATTTAAAATATGACAACACTGCTTTTGTGTACGAAAGACTATCGCCTCTAAAGAGATTTAATTTTTCACTTAAAAATTATAGAGAATGTAATATAGATAAAATTATTGTATATGTGTAAAATATAGGTGATGATATTGATTCTGTAAAATTAATATTTCACTCTCTTTCTTACCCTTTAACTTGTTAAGGCAATGATATCGTCTCTTGTGTGTATGTATGACCTATCATCTCCACACAGAGATGAGATACATTTTCCATTTTCAACATTCATAAAGGATAACAAAAAATAATTTTTTATTAAATATTATATATTTATCCAGAATATTATTATAGATAATAGGGATATATATCCTATTCAGAAGAAATATATCATTCATGACAAAAACGCATGGTAAAACAAGGAACGTAACTCTAGAAAGAATAAACATAATTGAATATTATTAATGATCGTATGGTAAAATTTAATAATTAGATAATATATAATATTATAATTAACAATATATTTCAATAATAAATAACTACAGTTATTAATGAAATAATAAATTATTATAAATCACTTTTATCTAAATGGAACTTCGAGGTAAGGGACTTCGTCACAATTTCTATTTACTTATTCGTATTCTATAATTTTCTTCCTAATTAATATTTTGTGGTGTATATTATACCCATTTTTCTTGTAATATGAGTAATTATTCACATTTTTTTATTTGATGTTACAATTCTTATTATTTCATACAAGGGGATTTGAAATGATATTTTCCAGGTGGTAATAAATTTCTTAACATGATTTCTTCTCATTGAGTTTTAATACATCTTCTTTTTTCCTTTAGTATTTTAATATTAGGTGTATAACCCATTAGGATTGTATTATTTTTTTCACTATTTATATATGGATATCAATTTTATACACATATTAAATTAATTTTTTAATTATCACTTCCATGTTATGATCATTTTCATGGATTTTGTAACAATTTCAATTTCAATGAGACAAATTGGTAAATATTCACCTATTCACTTTCATGTGTTGTATATACTACACCATTATATATTTCAAAAGAATAACTATTTAGTAATGAGGTTTGATATTTAAATTCAATGCTATCACTAATCATTTTTTCAAGGATATGAATATTTCTTAAAGCATATAATACGATTACATATGGTTTCTATATAGAAATATATTTGATTAGTTAGGAAAATATTGATAAATACACATTCTTTAATCAATAATGATATTTGATTATAAGTCATATTATTCAAAAATTTAACTGATTATTTGATATATGAGGAATACATTAGACCTGAATTCCATGGTGGTTCCTTGAATTATAAAAACCCTCTATACATTGAAGGTCCTAATAAGATCAATCAGTTGGCCAAATTAAATGGGTTTCTTTCTATTATTTAAATATTTCTTTTCAAATGTCAATATAATATAGGTATACTGATTCCTAAGAACTTGATGTACAAAAACATATAATTTAATTATTTTAAAATTCAGTTATTGTTATTATCCATGATAGTATTAAAATTATGGCATCTCTAGATGCATTTCATTCTCAGTTATTTGATTAAATGGTTTATGGGGCCAGTTATTTATATTTTCATATTTATTATGAACAAAATAATTATGATATACAATATATTGATAAAATTTATTTTGTTTATAGTTATTTATCTTTCCATATTTATTATTCTTTACTAATTAATGATATCTTATATGGTATGCAAACATTTTTTGAGAATTTGAGCTCACCCTTTTTTTCCATTCCACATAATAAAAATAATATGTTTTTAAATGAGGTCTCAAGGATCCATTTCATTTTACTTTTTGTTTAAAATTTTTTATTTTATGATCCCAAAGTAATATGGGTATAATTTATGTATATGGTTCTCCAAAACTGCTAAAATGAATAGTACTTTGAGATTTTACCCATTTTTGACTACGCACATGTAATAAAATAAGCATCGCAATCAAGAAACTAGATTTGGTGTAATTATATATGGTAACAAAATATGTTTAGTAGAATATTTGGAAACAATTTTAGTGAAATATTAGATTAAATAGAATAATAAAATTATATAATTTGAGGATAGTTATAGAAGAAAATCCAAATTTTTTTGTAATGTTGATATATTGAGATTTTCCTGACAATACATCAGTATCTAGATTCTACACGTGGAAGTCATTATATAATATATGTACCTATATTTAATATCTCTAAATATTAACATTATAATTTAATAAAAAGTCACATATTACAAAACAATAGGTCATATCTTGAAAGATGCAAGACACTCCCATGGGATATACTTTGATAATTCACATTTTCATTACAAAAAAATTATAAATGATTAGAGGAAATGACGAAAATCAAATATGTAGTTTAAACAAAAGGTGTCATGGAATGAAATGATGGTGTCATGAAATCCAATAACTAATAAAATTATTTTACCACATTAATCATTGATTATCACACTTTTTTTGTTTTAGTTAATGGATAAAACCCGAAGGTTTCTTGTTAACATTAAATATGAAAGAAACTGTGGTGACTATAAAAAAACAGATGATCATAGGGGTGAAAGATATCATGACTATATTTAGATATTTATAATAAATTATTCAAAACAAAATCTACATTGACTAACTCTCAGAATCAGCACAGAAGAGAAGTATAGAGATCTAAGTCAAAAAAAAATTCTAATGGTAAACCAATATACAAAGGGAAGAACTATGTTGAAATAACATTGTTGATTTATTAATGTATTCTGATTCTACAATTATATGGTAAAATTATTTTTAACGATGGTATTTTTTACGAAACATATACATATTTTTTATATTTTAAAATAATATATGTGTTTATTAACATAAACTTATGGATCCCATCATGGGGTTATGAGTTTATTATTATTAAAATTTTAAAAGTATTAAACACCTTTTTTTTGTTTTAGGTGATGGTATTATATAATGATTAAGGATATTTTGGGATACATTTTTGGAAATACATCCCCTTTGTTTATTAAATGTTTTAGTGAAACGTTATTTAAGGGATATTTACCTTAATATTTTTGGGATATGTTTAAAGATATTTGTATCCCTTAGGTTTTATCTTATATTTATTTTTTGTGCTAAATATGGGTTATTTCACTTTGGTAATTTTATGTAAATTATATTTTTATGGTTTAGAAAAAGGACAATCCACATGTCGGGTGAAAACCCATCACATCTAGAGAGGTCACAAGGCAAGAGCCCATACCTAAATAATGGTAAGGGCATAAAACGTACAACATGATGATTTGATTTTGTTGTAAATATGTCATTTTTTAAATTAAATAATTTTACAGATAAATATTAATGAATAACCAGTGGTGTTACTATTGAGTAGTAGATATTAGTGTATTATATTTGAAAACTTGTGATAACCATATTGATTTTGGAATGATATTGGAGACATAAGAGGATAATTGACACTATTGTATGGATCTTATAACCCAATAAAAGTAAAATTTATTACTATTGGAATAGAAATTAATTTTTTGATATTCATTTCTCTATATAAGATATGAATTGGAAATTGATTGAGACAAGACAGAATGATGAAATTCTTCTTATTCAATAAAAATATTTCAAGTAAGATTATTTCCATATATAATTATATAGTAAAAGGTTTCCAAAAAGTTATGAAATGTTTCTTGAATAAAATTATTATCATGTCACCTTCATATATTTTGAATAAAATTTTCTTTTAAATAATAAATAATTTATGGTATTTTTTCATGAACTTTCCATTGATCCTTCACTTCATGGTATTTTAATGACCTCTATCACTCTCTATAATTATATACACGTTTTTTCCATGTCAATATCTTCAATTTCCTCTAAGTTTATTATACATGGAAAAGTAATTATATTTTATTCTATATAACCATTCATATTCCAATTTCACACTTTTAATAGGATGTTTTATTTACCATTTTAGGATGTGAGTATTTCAACTCTGTTAATTCAAAATGGATTACCCTTGATTACTAAAATCATATTTACTTTAAGTGGTACAAATTTATTGTATATATGGATAATTTAAACTAACATGATTTTAAAATAATAAAATTATATTCAATAGATTTTTTGACATACAAAAGAGAGTTCAAACATCCCACGAAATATATTTTGTTACATTAAATCACATTAATATCTTGCGGAACATGAAACCCCATGTTTAAAAGAACTGAAATATAGTAAACTATTATAACCTATCCATCAAATTGGTGGGTATTAATATAAAAAACTAAATTATAAAAATTATGGTTCACTATGTATTTTAATAAAAATAACAACCGTTTAAATAAAAAATAATGGTTTCTGAAAAAATTTGTTTTTCAAAAAAATGGATGAGTCACGCTATACACGAATAATATAAAATTAATTTTCACCACTTTTAGAATTTAATTTTCTAAAATTAACATCAATTTTAAAATAATCATATCAAAATTATATTTGGATAAATTTATGTGATTTTTCTTAAAATATACTATTTTCGACGAAGATTGAAAAGTACTATTTTTTACTGAAAATTACATTTTTGATTAAATAATTTAAAAGGATACTTTATATTTTAAATTTGTTTCAAAATAAAAAAATTTAATAAATGTTAAAATATAACTAATTTATTATTGGGTAGTCAATTTAACATTTAATTTTATATTAAAACCTTTACACTTTTGATAATTTTCTCCTTTGAAACCCTTATTTTCATATCATCTATGTTTATAATTTGAATTTGGATTCAGAAAATTCTGAGAATTCAATTTGTAAAAATTTATTTCAT
Organism: Viscum album; assembly: GCA_963277665.1. Classification (NCBI taxonomy): domain Eukaryota; kingdom Viridiplantae; phylum Streptophyta; class Magnoliopsida; order Santalales; family Viscaceae; genus Viscum; species Viscum album. Next base: position 844,436,327 of record OY728159.1, read on the forward strand.
ATTAGAAACTAGAATAATATATACTATATTATATGTTCATGTTAATTTTTTTGATACCCTAATACTTAAAAATTTAATTATTTGGGAATAATTTAATTTCAATTATTGCTTGTGATGCATGCAACACAAGGTTAAAAAAAGATTTAGTCATCATTTGCAAACATATTTTAAAATAATTTTATAAATTTCTTAAAATTTAATTTTTGAAAAAGAAAATAACATTTAAAATCATCATATCAAAATTAACATAAGTTGAATTTTATATCTTTTCTTAAATAGAGACATTTTTTGATGAATATTGAATAATTCAAAATTTTAATTGAAAAATGACTTTTTGTTTAAATAATTTATATTGTAAATTTATATTTTGAATTTGTTTTAAAGAATAACTAGTTAAATTTTTTTCAATTAATAAAATTTACTTCATTGGAAGAATTTTCATATTGAATTTAGATGTTAAAACTTTTTAAACATTTGAACATATTCTATTTAAAAACTTATTTTCTCTTCACATCTGTCTGATTAATTTTTTACAAATATTCCAACATATAATATATGAGTGTGGAAAAATAGATTCTAAATTTTTGAATCATAATAATTGAAAATTTACATTATGGTCAAATATATTTCTAACCAAAATGAATAGTGAATGCATAACAAATTAATTACTGTTGTTTTGGTTAAAATTTGTTTACTGTGAGGTTAAACTAATAAAAAATAGTGAAGATGACCTAAAGTATTATATTAATTTTATTTTTTTATTTTATTTATCACATTTACATATATTTATTTGAAATATGGAAATGTATTTCCACATTCATTTTAATATAGACCATATAATCAGTTTATTAATGAAAATGAAAAAAGAATAACATTTCTTGAATTTAATATCTAAAATTATAATGGACAATGATAGAAAAATATATATTTATTTATAAATATAAATATTAATATTAGGTTTTATTATAATAATAATTTATTTTTATTTTCTTAGATGAAATAATTACTTTAAATTTTAGGAACTGCTAACATCGTAATTATTTAATTAACAGTTTTATAGAATAATTGATACTGAAAATATTAAAAGACACGTAAATTGAATTTATTATGATTATAAATTAGGTTTTTAGATGAATATATTATATTACATAGGATTTAATAATTTATATTTCAATTCCATAATTTTATTTCTAATTTTTAATTTGAAGTAAATGAAAAACATCAAAATTGACATTAATGTTCTTTTATGATAAATATATTCTATTTAATGATTTTGAATTTATAATTTCATGTATTCTTAAAATTTATTTTAAAATGGTTATAAATAAAATAAATATTACATAAATGGACCAATTTTTCTTGTATAATGACTCTATAGGCCCATATAAAGTTAGAAACTATTACTGTGGTTACGATTTAAAACAATTTTTTCAGGTCACATGCAGTTGTGTTCAAAAAAAATTATAGTAAAATAATAAATTTAATTTGTAATATAGATATCATATTTATAATCAATATCTAAAAGTTATATAATAAGGGTCCCTTTATTTTATTATTAATGGATAAAATACTTAGGTTAAAAAAGACTAGTTAGAGTAGTTTAAAACCAAAATTTTACAAATAAAGAAACATATAAGTTATAGAAAAAATATTAAAAACAGTTGTTTTATTATTTTTTTAGAGGTGTTAATTGAACCTAAAACCCAAAAGCCACATTAATTATTAGTCTTGGATCTAATTTAGGTAATATAGACCTTCTAATAGTCAATAATTATAGAAAATATAATAATTCCACTCCTCTACAACTAGAAATGGGAACTGAGTCCCCTCACCACTTCACCCATTCACTCTACTGTGGTTTGAAAATTTACTTCCAAATTCAATTCAAAAATTCCATACCCTCATACTATAGGCCTTAATATGGTTATTAATCATACCTTTTAGGGATTTAGAGATATCCTTAGGTGGATACTCAAAGAATGGGTAATATGTTTTAATGAGATGCTTTGTTTTATTTCTTAGTGGACCACCTTTGTTTTTTATAAAAAATTGTGATATAATATCCTATATATATATATATTAAATATACTAGGATGTTGTTATAATAATGTGATTACAAAAAACCATCTATATTTCCATCAAACGGGTTACAAAATCATCATTTGTGTGTATGATATACTACTTCCTTGCGAACCAAGGTTGTTGGGTATTCTATTTAAATCTCCAAAAGATTGGTATGATAAGGGATATAAAGTATTTATTTTATATTTATAAAATATTAATACCCATGGAGTCATTATGTCATATTCTACTATTTACCTTCTAATCCTTTTGAGATACGGTAATGTCACTTATCTGTATGGCGGACCACTACCTCAGGAATTGATATGACCCACCTTTCACTAACACTTCCCATAGAAGGTGATAAATATAAATTTAATGATTATATGAGATATAAATGGAATAATTATGATATTAGTGAAATATTTATAGTTATTTCATGATAATATATATCATTTTGATTAATTCTATTTCACTTAAGTAAGGATGGTAACATTTATCATATACCAGTGGACTACACCCTTCATGAAGAGATGTGACTCTCTTATAATAACCAAACCACATGGATTGGGCATATAATTATATAAAATATTATTTATGATAACATGATCATTCATAAATTTTATTATATTACTCAAATCCAATATATAATGTTTTTTAAATGGAAACATTACGTATGCATGAATATGGCCTACCATCTACATGATCATAACATACTTCATTTTTCAAACCCATAATTCATGATTGGTTTTAAACTTAAAATTATTGTAAAATATAATAATTATTTCATAATTATTATTATGGATGTGTTATGATGAAATAATATGAATAATAATTCAAAAATACTTCATGAAATATGTTTGACAAAACCCGACAATTAAAACTGAAAAGAGGAAAAATAAGGAATGATTATTTATGAACGAGTAATTAGATGATATAAAAGGGCCCAAAGTATTATTATAAATAACAATATGGTTATTTTATAAGTTTATAACATATTTAAAACCAATATACAATAACATTCCATCAAATTGAATTGTGCGGTAATAGATTTCTTCTCAATTTCATTTCATTGAGGCATATTGTAATATCATGAACAATGATTATTTTAAATGGTGTATATACTTACACATTTAATTTTAACATTAATAATACCTCATTAACTATGGTATTTTATGTTTTATTTTTAGTTCTTTCAGCCAACAAGATTTGACTTGAAAATTATCAAGTGTTAAATGTTATTGTGAAATCCCACATTATTCTTTGATTTCTAACATTTTTATGATATAATTACATTATTGTAATAATTTTCCATCAAAAATTACATTTTCTTAAATATCCATATTATTAAATTATTTATACTATCATTTCCAAAATATTACAGCCTTTTTCATGCATCATTTACTTTTAAAATTAATTACTAACTCGAGAAATATTGATAAATGAATATCCATTACTCTAATAGTGTAGATTATGGTAAGGAACATTTTTTATGAAATAAATAAATTATTATATATATTAGGAATGATTCTGAAATTATTGACATGTGTTGGGGACCATTTATGGAAATCCTAAGGGTGCATTAGTTGTCTCATAAGATTAATCTGATGGCTAAGTCAGATGGGATTTTACCTAGTTTTGTTTAAACTGTGTTTTGAATGTTCTTGATGGTAATGGTATGATGTTCCTAAGAAAAATGAAATCTAATAACATAGAATGGACTTCGTTAATAACTACGTTATTATTATCCAACATATATTCAACACTATATTTTATCTGGATTCATTTCATTCTTGGTTTATCGATTAAATAACAAGTGTTTTCACTTATTTAGTTTTCTACATTGATTATGACTTATCCATTTATTTATGTGGAATGTGTGTTCAGTTATATACATATACATATTAATTATTTTTATTTATTAATGATATATTCCAGTTTACTTAACCATTTCAATTTATTTTAGGTCAACCTTGTTTTGTTTCATTTCAACAGGATTTGAAAAATAATCCTTTGCATGAATTTTCAATGAAGTAGTTGGTTTTCTTTTATTATATATTATGATTTTCATCCATTACAAATGTAAAATTAGTATGATATATTTATATTCTTATATAAAACTAAGAAATTGTTTATCCTTTGAGATTAAATCCACTGGATCAATAACAATGCAATAATGTATGGAACTGTCTTTGATATATTGGGGTTGGTGTCCTTATAGTTGGTATCAGGGGATGTTTTGGTGAAACTATAGAAAATAGATTTAAGAAAACATATAATATCAATATAAACCAATGTTAAACCTTGATGATAAGTATATAAAAACATTCTAATATTTTAGTGTGGTCGATATTAAGTGGGTTTTCCTTGTAATGCATATTTTTCAGGATTTTATAAGTGAAAATGGTTCTAGAATAAGCGTATCTAGAGATAATAACTCTGAAAAAGGTGTATCAGTCTTGGATTGGGATTTACTTAGTTAAAGATAATGTGCCTTACTGTGATCCTAGTTTTAAACTCCCAGGAGATATTCATTGTATAATTCATATTATCATTATGTACCATTATGATGTATTTGAAAATAATCAAATCCCCAATGAATCCATGTTTATGATTATATTATATGTAATAATTAATTTTCACAATTTATTATATTTATATCACTATTTTTGTGATTATAAATTATGTTAAATAACGTTATGATCTATATTACATTGTTTACAAATTTCACATTGAAGTAAAAATGTTTTAATACATATGTTGAATATAGAGATTTTCCTAATGGGTATGAAAATACAAATACTATTGGAACTGATAAAGTTAAGGGTATATTGTGAATTCACAATATGGTTTTGAAAAATAATCATTCCCAAATAGAGGAACATATTCCCAAGTGATATTTTTCTATGTTTGATTATTTAATGCGATATAGGCCCATATCATTTAGCTGGGCTAATGATATAATAAAATATGAGAAATGAAATATGTAAATAAAAAAGATTCTTTTGGAATTGTAATTGGATGAAATGTAAAAAAGATAAACACGCACTATATTCTATCAATGGTGATGTAGATCAATGGTGGTAGTAAATCCAGAATTCTATGGGGTAGATGATATGAAACTCATGTAATTGAAAACATATAGGGATAAATTATTTGAAAAATATTTCCATCATGAGGAACAATCATTTTTGAAGATAAATTTCTATATTTTAATGGAAAAGAATGGAGATAATGATTTGGTCTATGAGGATAAAATTACAAGGTCATATAGGTATTGAAAAAATTACATATAAAAAAGGTTGATGATTGATATCATTTTTAATGGGATTAAGACATGTAATTAGAGAAATTTGTTCCCCTAAACATTTCAATAATATGAGGAGATAATTTTCTATTTCAGTAAAATGGATAAATAGTTCTCAAGATCATAAATATTCATAGGAACCAAAGAGATGGAAATTTCATTTGAAAACCCTGAAAAACATAATGAGTCACATAAAATTAAAGTGATGAAACGATTTATATCATGTGATTACTATTGAAATAATCACAATAAGAAATTCGTGAAGTGAATGAGAGTTTGTTATAATTGTGTATAAAGGGGTATTTAAGTTTCAAAATAAAATATGATTAAGGAAAAATCTTTTTTAAGTTCCACAGCAGCAAGGAGATGGGGAACTTTGAAAATAAAGGACCCAAGAGTCAAGTTAATCTACCATAGAAGAGTCCAGCATAAGAAGTGAAAAATATTCTATTAAAATAGTTCATGTGGAGTGATTACTGATAGATTTTATTTGAATACATTAAATATATTTTAAAAGTATTTTATTGGTGATATTCTCATTATAAGAATTATGAAATATATATGGATGGTACTGTAGTAAAAATTTAATAATGATTTCAGAGCATATATTGAATGGTATCGATGACCATGAAAACTAATTTAGTTAAAATATAAGAATCATGGAATACAATAGATTATTGGAATTATAAAACTTAATATATTCTTGATGTTGAGGCAATGGTTTGGGGATAAATATTTGATTGATTTTGATAATTTAAATTAGATAGTATAAACTAACTTAGGACTGATTAATGATTTCTTGATAATGTGGTCTATTTGATTATAGATAAGGCTAATGATGTTTTTTATATAAGGAATACATCCAATAATATGTGATTTAGTTATATAATAATGAAATATTCATGATTTTGATATTGTATTATGGTAATTTAGTTCCCTATGATGTTTCAAGGTAATAAATTATGAAGTTATTAAAATATTTGGTTTGTTGTGACTATGTGAAACTTAATTTTTTATAGGGAATTTAATTTTGATTTAGTTACCATCCTTCTAAATTTGGTCAGACATAGTTTTCCATATTTTTAAGGTTAACTATATTTGGAATGGATAATGTTGAACTTAAGGTGTTATTGGATAACTATTTATATCCTTTTTGGATTGATTAAAGATGGTAGAAATATCTTGTTACTCTTTTAGGATCATATTATTTATAAAAATGGAATTTTATTAGTTCTTGAATAAAAATTTATTTTTGGAAATTCATTTCTTTGAGTAATGGGTCAAATGAATTTTAATGAATGGAAATACAAATGATGAAATTCATTCCTTAAAATTAAAATATATTAGGGAAGTGTATTTCCAAATATTAATATATATTAAACTAATTCTTCAGAGATAGGAAACTGATATTAAAACAATAATATAATTCAATCATCATAATTTCTTATCATATTAGTGACCATTTTCAAACCAATTTGGTCTATGTTTTTTTAGTTGTTAGCCTTATATGGGAATCTCCTTTATTATGATCAATTCACTCTATTACTATCTATTAATACTATAGAATTAGCATATTATTCAATATCCATATTACATTTCTTAAATATTTTCTTATACATAGAAACATATTTACATGTTTTTCCATCATACCTTATTTATTCCACTTCACTCTTATCTAGATGATTTTTAATTTTCCCTTTTCACCCTATGGGATTTAAAAAATGGAATTTTAAAACATCAATACCTTTATTACCAATATCATGATTAAATTGATTGGATGAAAATTATTTACGGGGGGTGTAATTAAAAACCAAATAAATGTACAATATATTTATTTTAGGATAAATTTAATTTCACTGATTTCTTGTGACACGCAGAACACCGAGTTTACACCAAAAATAGTTTTCTCCGACTTTGGGAAATTATTTAAATATTAATTATAAAAATATTTAGAAAATTTATTTTCAAAAAATAAACTTCATTTTTTCAATAATAATATAAAAATTATCATTTGGGGTTGTTTTCAAATTTTCCTAAAAAAATTCATTTTTTAAAGAACAGTACAAAATACTAGATTTTAATTCAAAACTACACTTCCATGAAAGAAATTATAATATTATTTTTTTTAAATAAGTTTTATTTAATCATTAGTTCAATTCAATATCTATTAGATGAATTGTGGATGTTTTATCACTTTCATATTGAATTTAAATATCAAATCATTGTAAACATTTGGCCTCTTCCCTTTAAAACCTAACTTTCTCGTCTCATCTGCGAGATAAATTTAAATTAAAAAATTTATACATATGAGAATTTAATTTGAAAAAATTAATCCATATTTGAAGTAGGAATAATTTATAATATCTAATAATATCAACTTAATTTTTGACCAAGTTGAACAGTGAATGCAATAATAAATTAAGTACCATGGTTAAGATAAAAATTAATTTAATATGGTGTTAAAATAATATGATAATATTGAAAATGACCTAATATATTATATTTATTTTATTTTATGAGTTAATATAGACCTTTTAAATAAAGGCCTCTAAAATAATGATGTTTATTTCCACTTTCCTTTAAATATGACCATCAAAATAATTTAAGTAAAGAAATAAATAAAAACATTCCTTCTAATCTTTTAATATGTATAAATAATTGGGATATGGGAAAAAATATAGGTTAGGTTTTAAAAATTTATTCTGAAAACAAATTATTATTTTTTATCAAGATAATTTATTATAAATTTTTTGATATGAAATAATTTCTTAAAATACATAAAAAACACCAACACATTAATTTTTTACTTAATAATAAAATAAAATCAATGATACAAAAAATATTAAATGTGAAGTAAATTGAATTAATTATCAAGATCAATTATTATTTTTATAAAAAATATCATGTTACACTGGTTTTATAAAAAAAATCTAGTCATGTCATTGCCTTCATACTTTTAAATTCACTTTAAATGAAAAACATCAATGTTGACATTGATGTTATTTAATCATAAATTATATTTTGTTAAATGATTTAAAATTAATAAAAATACTATCTTAAATAAATGTGTTATTAAATTAAAATTTAAATGAAAAATATTCAATTCATTGACCAATGTTTCTTTTCTAATGAATTAATTGATCAATAAATAGAAAAAGTGATATTACTGTGTTTAAGGTTAAAACAATGTTGTTTCACATTACATGTCCTTGTATCAAAAATAAATTTCAAAAAACATAATATTATTATTTAATAAATAATATATCATTTATATAATAATTATTACAATTTATCTAACAATTACCATTTTATTTTTTTCGTAAACGACAATATGCATAGGGTTAAAATACAACTGACATTGTAAAAACACAAAATGTTAAAAATAAGGAATCGAAGAATCTCAAGAAAAAATGATTAAACAAGTTTTTTTTGGAAGTGTTTCTAAACCATATACTCATTATTCCTCCTTTTTTATCTATCTTGTTTCCAATTTATGGAATATTACCCTCCCAAAAGATAATACCGTTTGATTTTTACAAATATGTCACTACTCCTCAACTAAAAAAGGGAACTCACACCCCTCAGTTATTCACACCAAAAACCTGGTTGGATAGGCCAATAACATCCCAATTAATTTCCCAAATTTAATACCCTAATAGAAAAATCCGTACATTGGGAAAAATTAATTCCTTTTATTGAATTTTTCCAAACCTAAAAGAGGATACCTTGAGAATATGTAATGTTTTTCAATGAGGGTCTATATTTTATTTTGACATACACCTCCTTATAAATTTTTTAATCCATGGTGATATAATAAAATCACCATCTTAAATAAATAGTGATTCTATTTTAATAAGTTCATGACCTAAATAACTCCCCACATTAATAAAATGGGTTACGAACTCATTATATGTCTATATGGAAAACTACCATCTCATGAACCGATATAGTTTCTTTCTATTTCAACATCTAATCATTGCGTATGATGATGGATATAAATAATATATTTGATATTTATAAAAAGTTTATAACTCTAGAGTCTCTATATCAAATAGTTATTTTTTACCTTCTATTCCATAAGAGATACGATTACATAGCTCGTTTGAACAGTGAACTACCACCACGTGAAGCGATGCATCCTATCATTCACTAATACTTGATATGGAAAGTTATAATGATAATGAAAATGATTATATTAGATATATACTACATAATTAAGATATTAATGAAATATATATACTTATATAAAGATAATATGTACCATTTTATTTTTATATTATTCACTCATATATAGATGATAACAGTTTTCAGCTACGTGTGGAAAACCACCTTCATTAATTGATGGGTCACTCTTTTAAAAACCACACATCATAGATGTTTTATATTTTTATATATTATGATATTATTTATATAATAATAATTATATTAATTTAAAATATTACATAAATCCTTTACATAATATTTGGTGAAAATGGAAATTTTACTCTTGCATATGTAAGACCTACCATCTCCTAGATTGAAACATACTTCATTTTTCATAATCATCATAAATGGTTGGTATTAAAAGTAAATTTTATTTACAAATATGATACTTATGTCATTATTATTATTTTTTATGCTATATTATTATATAATATTCACAGGAACATAATCTTTCATGATGAAACACGTGTGAGATAACAAGGAAATTAACACCTGAGACAAAGAATACAACAAATGATTATTAATGAGTGTGTAATATTATGTTATAAAAGGATCCTATATAATATTATAAATCCAAAAACGGTTTTAATATATATCAATATAATTTTTAAAATTACTATATTTGGGTATAATTAATGTTAAATAAAATAAAATCTTGAAGCAAGGGATTGTGTCTAAATTTAAATTTATTGAGGCATATTATAATTTTAGCCACGTTTGGTCATTTATTTGGTGTATATAAATCCCATTAGAAATTTAAAGTAAGAAATTATTCATTATTAATGGTAATTTAGGTTTCAATGTGAATTATTTCTACCAAGGGGATTGTACTTGAAAGTTACCCAGTGGTAAAAGATATCTTGAAATATCACTTTTTTCAAATTTCTATCTTTCTATTAAAGTAATCACATTATTTTAATAATTTTTAATTAAATATTTACATTAACTTTAATATAAATATTATGGTGTGACGTATATGATAATTTCCTAAACCGTTTACCATTTTACTTACAAATTTTACATTTCAGGTAATATTATTGATTAACGAAATATTTATAATTTTATACCATTTACAAAATAAAGAGGATTTATGTTGTGGGACATTGTTTATGAATTTAATATATTACTCTATATATAATTAATTCTTTGGGAATTGATGATATAGGTTGGATAATGTTTTTATAAATCCCATAGATTCCTTGGTAGTCTAATGTGAGGAATTAGTTGGCCAAATCAAATGGGGTTTTATCCAGTTTATTTTAAAAATTATGGTTAATGGTCTTGATGGTAAAGGTATCATCATTATGGGAAATATGACATATGCTAGTTAAGAATTCCCTTATTACAAAATTTAGTTATTATTATCTATGATATTATCAAAATTATTTTATATTAAGATGAATTTAATTTTAATTTTATAGATTAAATGGTTGGGGTATTCAATTATTTACATTGATATATTGATTATGACTTATCTAGTTATTTTTGTGCCATGTGTGTCCGGTTCTGTAAAGTTCCAAGATGATTATTATTATTGAATCATGATATATTTTTTTTAATTGAATCTTACTAGGAATTTGAGATCACCAATATTTTATTTCTTTTCCCCATGATATGAAAAGGTAACCATTAAATTAGTTTTTTATGATGGAGTTCATTTTATTTTTGTTATGTATTATGTTTTATTTAATATTCCTAATGTAAAATGGTTATCATTTTGTTGTCTTGTTCTCCAAAATTACTAAACTGAATGGTACTTTTGGAAGCTAACCATTATGTCAATGCTAATATAATAAATCAATCCATCATCTCTTGGATATTTTGGTCTAGGAAATTAAAATTTCATTCCTTTATTAATATTAATAATTCTAAATATTAATTACATTGGTTAAGGAAAAAATGATTTACCAGGTTGTTAAAAAATTATATGGATTGAAATTACTAAGAAACTTGTATAATAAAAAATTTCTGAGAATATCTTAACATTTTCTATTCTAATAGTCAATAATGAAACATCTTGGATTCGTGTATCATGATAAAAATAGGGGTATAATTGATTCTATTAAAAAATTCCACATGTGTGCTCTCACCCACATATAAAAGGCCACCCCTCTCCTCCACTCTTAAATCTCCCCAATCCACTTTTTTCAAAAACTAGTTCCAAAAATAACCTTCCAAAAAACCTACCCACATAATATATTCCTTTTTGATCATTAATAAATCAAATGGAGGATTTTTTAGTAAACCTAAAGAGTTTATCTGAAGAAGACGTAACATTGCTAAATAAGAATTTTTAGTTTATATTTCTTCCTAATCATTCAAATATTATTCAGTAATGGTGAAATAAAAACACCAATATTCCACACATTCTCATATCTTATTATGTTATTGTAATGTCTGAAATATATCCCCACTACTATTAATTTGGTAATGAAATTGTCGATCATGTGTACAATAGACTACCACCTCGTGAATTGATTTAATTATTTTTCCATAACCAACATTAAAGGATGGTTAAAATGATGTCTTTAAAATAATTATATTGTAAAGAGCCAAAGATTTACATACATGGACATTACATTACTTTTGCGGAATACTTAATACATGACAAAATCAGATGCCCAAAGAATGTAATAGTTTAGTGTCATTGGAAACTCAGAACAAAATCTTCTTATAATGGTGAAAGATCTTCAACATCTCCCATAAAGATCTTCCCCTTTTTTTCTTACCTAAAACCTTTATTTACATCCTTTAGAAAAGAAAACGTAAAAAGGGTGAGCTCAAATGCTCATTAAGGGCAAACATGGAGAACAAAAAACAAGCCATAAACATTGAACGTAAAAACATGAACATAAAATACAAAATCATGAGTAATGACATAAATATTGGCAGTACAGAGGGCATATATCCGAAAGGAACAATAATCATGATAAAATATCATGGGAATAAAACATGTAATTGTGGCAACCCATTAAGCACATGATATCATTTCCATATTCGCCAAGGAATTTCTACGAATACCATCATAGTGAACAATGCCCATTACTGAACCGGGTTTACATTTCATTCTAGTCATGTCTATCTAATTAGATAAAAATATTTACCCAATAAATTGAAGGGAGATATAGTTCCCACCGATCTCATAATGAAATCATTCATTATTGTGCCACAAAATAAACATGAACCATTCATCATAACCCAAAGAATAATATGGGTTTCATAAATATCATCCCAAAGAATAATATGGGTTTCATAAACATCATCCAACCATAACATAATCCATAAAAACAAATGGATATCATTTAATCATAAGAAAAATCAAACCATGTAAATAATATAGACATTATACTTAAAACATAAACATAATAAATAATTTCATCTTAGATGGACAATATTTTTGATAAAACACTTGAAATGAATTCTTGAGGAAAATATACTTTCTTCTTCAAAATCATTTTCTTTTCTCGAAATGCCATGAAATTTTAATAGAAATGGATTTTTTTTATAATAATCATGAAATATTGTATAGGAAGCTTCATGAAAATAAGGTGTTATTAAACCAGAAAATTATGTTCATGCCGTATATGTTAAAAAACATTATCCTCGTACTTTTAACGAAAAAATTAAAAATTACCATGTATGGTATAAAGAAGAAAGATTCATTCCATAACACAATGTAAAAGAAAAAGAGGGGTAGAAATATCTTTAAACATACATGGAAGATTATTAAGCACATTATGAAAATAAATTTATGGACATGGATGAAAAATATAACCCCCGTAAATTCTTATATATAAGAAATCTCGGATAAAAATCAGATTGCAAAATTATCCCTTACCATATGCCCAATTCCTTTTGTTTGTGTCTGAGACCTTGTATAGTGGGTTTAAAAATATTATAAACATATAAAAGAACCATAATAATATTTATGATATCATATATGATTCACTTACGACTTTATCATACCCTTTCATTTGTCAATTCCATTTTAAACAAGCGTTTTTGGTAAAATCGTTTCATTTATCATATGTGTTTTGACTTGTAATTATTTATATGATTACTTAGATCATGATTAATTACTTCTATAATTTAAAACATTATTTATATATAATATATATTCATAATATATATTTAATATATCGATAAATGGAATGAAATACACCGCTCATGGAGACAGTAGGCCGTACATATTCATGAAGGGTGTGTTCGTTTCCTTATTAAATAGAATGGAAGTAAATCACATATATATATATACATATATCTAGTATCATTATGATGTCTTATGTTTCATTATTACCTATTATATATACTTCATAATCATTCTTCAATGGTTAACATGGAGAATGAATCTAATCGCATCGTGGAGACGGTAATCCGTACGTACGCACATGCGATGATATCATTCCCATAATTATTTAATGGAATTTTAGTGGATGGTATAATATCTCAGAATTAGTATCATGTTATAATAATAATATATAGTTATTATTTACACCATTATACCCATCCATGTAAGGTGGTGGTGGAAAATATATTACACCACGGCGTGGAGACGGAATTTCGTACGTACGTACGCACGGTGATTTCATTTTTCATAGGATGACTATATGGTTGTTTCATATTTATAATAAAATATCAGAATATTAGTAATACTTATGATATTAATTTATAATGAAACAACTAAAAAGGAGGAAGTAGAAGAACAAATAAATTTGAATGAATTGGTAAAAGATATTACCTCTTCTTTGACGCGCCTCTTCTAAACCTCCTCTTAGGACACAAAAGTTGGTCTTGGAAGAAGTCCAGGACCTATAGTATGTTTTTAGGGAAGTGTAGAAGGGAAATTTTCAGGGATTTTATGATCTTGAAGGCTCAAATATGTGTGAAGTGGAGAGGGATGAGGTGGCCTTTTATAAGAGAAGAGAGGGGCACTTTTGGAAACCTCAAAAATATTAATTAATAATAAAATCAAACCCCACATAAAAACATCAAAAAATCTATAAATTCCAAGATGAGATGATATAGGGTTGTAATCACATCAAATAATAAAAATTAAACTTGTTTTTATTTTATTTTAGACCTTATCATTTTGATTTATCCTTATTTAATCTATTTAATTTTATTTGCGATAATAATATTCTAATTTTTAAATTGTTATAAATACATAAATATGTGTTGTTAATTTTCCATAATTAGATACATTATTACATTTTAGACCATATAATTTTAAATATGTAATTTTTAAATATTTTTCTGATTTTTTTACATTTTAATAATATGTTCAATTTATAAAATATCAATAGTGTCAATTTTGACACTATTCAATTATTTTAAATTAAATAATATCCACACAAAAGATATATTCAAACTAAAAAATTTAGTAGATTCCTAAAATGTCATATGAATCTAAAAAATTCATGTAGAACATTAATTGGTTCATATAATATTTATTTTAATATTTTTAAATCAATTTATTTGATATTTCGCTTAATAAAATAATTATTACAACATTTTTTTATAATTATTTAAAATACCTATTTGTGAAAAAAAAATTAAATCTAAAATACTAAAATAAATATAAATATAATATATTCCATAATAATACTTTTACACTAATTTATCATCTAAAAATAAAAACATTTAAATTTTTATATGTATTAATGATTGAATGTGACAACATTGACATCATTTAAAATAATATAATATAAATGTCATAATCGGTTTTAAAAGGATCTAAATGGCCCAAAATTATACCCTTCAATGATTAGGGTATACATGTACTCGAAAAATAATGTTTGTTCAAGTTTCTCATCCTTTTGATGGGTATTATTATTTTATTAAAAACTATATTATTGATTTTTCATTAAATAAATACTTCTTGTATCATTAATGTATAAGCTATTAAGGTAATTATATATTTCTAAAAATTTCAAATTAATTACCATGATAAATATAAATGTTTCAGATTTCAAATTAGTATTTATAATCTAATTTATATTATTTATAATTTTATAAAAAATACATTAATTATTAAAGTTTGAGTGAGATATATTTCACTTTCTATCAATAAAATAAATTAATGGTCTCAATCACATCCAAGTGGGTTCCAATAGATTCCATTTATACCCAAGTATGGTTTAGAGAGAAATATAATCATCCAATTGTTTTAAGACTTGTGTTAGGATAATTATATAATATTATTTTTACCCTTCATTACTTGATTTACCTTTAACTATGGCAAATAAAATTTACCGTAGTTACTATTTATAATGCCTAAAAATAAAAAGAAGAATATTAACATAATTAGGATATACTAATTCAAAATATGGAATACATTTATCCAAATTCAAAACATTGAAGTTGCAGTATTTATTTTAAAATCAATCTCGTTGTTGAGAAAACGGGTTTTAAAAGTTAAATCTTTGCAAAAGATTGAATTGTTTTTACCTATTAATTCAATTTAAAATTATTGGTAATGACTTCCATTATATTAAATGGTAAAAATATATTATATTTATACTTTAAATCAATTCAATATTATAATTTATCCATATAAATTATCTTGATGAAAAAATTAGTTTTTAATTAAAATTCAACATATTTTTACTGTTCATCAAAATATGAATGTTAACAAAAAAAATAAAAAAATATCCGATGTAAATTTTTATATACTTATTGCAATGAATTTGTTTATTTTGTTATATTGAACTCATAAATGTGTCAAAAACAATATTTAATGTAGGTGTGCCATAAAAATGTAGCAAAACTATTTTTTTTGCAAAAATATTTACTTTATACGGAAAATTGATTTTGTTCTCATAACATGTTCTAGAAAATGATTAAGATGAATTAAAATGTTATAAAATTTAATATTCGGTTAAAAAAAATCATTATGGCTAGTTAAAAATATTATTACAATAATATAACATTGTTTAGTGAAACACAGTATTGCGTGCAACACACGCTATTGAGGAAGGTCATTTTTGCATGCAACATAAGCCAAGAATATTGTTGCATATACTACAAGATAACATGGTTTTGTGCATAGAGCAAGCTAATATTGGTGTAGCGTACAACACAAGACATTAAAGAAATTAAAAATAATATGTCTTATAAAATCTCAGGGTGTTACATTCTACCCCCCTTAAAATGAATTTCTCCCTTGAAATTCGTCGGGGTTATAAATTATTGACTACTTGAAAGTTACATTCATATAAACCCACATCATAAAAAGGAATACTAAATCTTTATGTTTAAAAGGAACGTTTGAAACATAACTGATACCCAAAGTAACTCATCACTGTGTTTCCACATCGGGGAATATAGGTGAAAATATGGATATAGAAGAGAAATCTAATGATTCAAGTTATCATGGAGAGTGGTAGAGAACATGGCTATGAAAAAGCCAATATCACAAAGCCTAAATTTTGTGATAATATAAGGTACCATCGGATTTATCAGATATGAGGTTACTAGGACATCATTTTTGGTTTTCAAGATACTTTCCATAAATTTGAAAATTTTGAATTAGAAGAAACAGTTACTTTATTTTGGTACAATCTCACCATTGGTCATTCCCTGAATAATTTCAACATCATGTCTTAAAGAAATGAAGTTTATTTTTTCATTATCTAAGTGTTAGCAGATAGAGTGATGGGTCATTCCATTTTTCGCAAACAAAAGTTTAGCGAAAGGTATTAAATATACATAAGTCTATATATGGTGATATTAATCGTATATATCTCCAAAAAATGGACTTATAATTCATATATCATACCACGTAATAAAATAAAACTAATTTTTTCAAAACAAGGACTTTCTGTAGGCCAGTGGTAGGTGATAAAGGCCTATCACACTTCAGTTGTCGGTTCGATTCCAGTAGATTTGTCTGAAGCGACAGGTTGTCGCTCGTCCTATGGGTTGTCCTTTTTATAAAACTATATTATTATAACATTTTAGAAATAATATAAAAATGTTCTATCCATAAACAATAATATCTGATGACCAAATTTATCCATTCCAATCTTTAGTCTTATCCAAAATACTTTTGTCCAATTTAATTGTATAAAGAAAAAGATTACTAGAGAGGTCATCTACCAAGCATGTGATTAACATCAATTATCCCCCATATATCATAAGACATATCTTGTTGTTGGTCACATTCCAAACATGTGAATACCTCAATCATGTATTCTCGTGAAAAATGAATACCCATTGAACCTTAGTGAAAACATGAATGCTGTCAAAAGTTTACTCTTTCCACTTACCAAATTTCCAAAAATTCTATACCCTAAAACCATGATAACACTTTGTCCTTATATCAGTAATTATCTCATTAATAATATCCAGCATATTCTTTTATCCTTATCCCTTCTTCATGCACTTATCATCTGCTATCCAAAAATATTTTAATCATGTTTCATGGTACCATATAATTATTGAAATCCACAATGGACCATAGATATTCAAATATTCCATAATATATTAAATGTACCACTACAAACGTATCCTTGAATACAAATACATAAACACTTTGATCCATCCTCTTTAATGATTGGCATGGAATAGGTCCTTCATCGATTTTGAAGTAGCCTCTTAGGTAGGGGCATTGAGTTGGGTAATGCCTGTGTTCTCCAAAAATAAGACATTGATCTCCATAACAGTCTATCACTCTATGCCCCTTTTTCCCACACAGATAACATCATCCCCTCAATTTGAGGTATTCCTCAAGGTTCTTCTTCCTTTCTTCTTGATAAGTAGAAAGCTTAATCTTCCTTCCTCTATGATCCTCACCATATTCATCAATGTTCATATTCCTCTTATTTTATGACTTAGGAATACAACTAACGTTCACCTTGTTAATCATATATCACGATGAATGATTCGGCATAATCAAAATATCTTTCTCTCTCAGAATTACAAAATTTTTGGGATCATAGTCACCAATTTTTCCATTGGAATCAATGTTAACTGAATTCCTTCTTCTTCCCTCCATTTCCTAAAACTAGTAACCACTGTGTAAGAAATAATTAAAATAATGATGAACCACATAATCATAAAGAGTTACTTATGGGATTCGTAACCTATCACACATTCTTTAATCCATGACACATTAGGTTCACCCAAGGTTATTCATGAACGTCAACAAAATTCTAGGACTGTAACCTATTTTTATACTAAACCTTAGGTACATACCTAGACATACCATAGAAATATCTCTAGGGATCTAATTAATATTTTTGCATCCTAGTTTACAATGGTTAACTAAACCTTTTCTCAGATACAAATTATAAAGACCCAAATCTTGATGTACATGGACATTAAATTACTTTTGCAGAACACATAACACATGACAAAAATAGACTCCCAAAGATCGTAATAATTTATTTCTTTCGAAACAAGGAACAGAATCTTCAAATATGGTGAATGATCTTAAATATATCCCATAAATATATTCCCTTTTTTATTACCTAAAACCATTCATTACATCCTGTGGAAAATGAAACACAAAAAGGGTGAGCGCAAATACTCAGTAAGGGAAAACATGGAGAACATAAAACAACCCATAAACATTTGAACGTAAAAACATGAAAATAAAACATCAAAATCATGAGTAATGACATAAATAATGGAAATTCATAGGGAATAGATCATAAAGGAACATTAATCATGATAAAATAGCTTAGTAATAAAACATGTAACCATTACAAAGCATTAATCACATGATATGATTTCCATATTAGCCAAGGTATTTCTACTAAGACCATCATAGTAGAAAATGTCCATTTCTGAACCGGGTTTATTTTCCATTCTAGCTATGTCTATCTCATGATATATACATCTTTATCCAATGAATTAGAGGGAGATATAGGTCCCACCCATCTCATAATGAAACCATTATTTCGTGTTCCAGAAAATAAACAAGAACCATTCCTCATAACCCAAATAATAATACGAGTTTCATAAACATCCTCACATCATATCATAATCCATATAAAACAAATGGATATAATTTCATCATAAGAAAAATCAAACCATGTAAATAATAGATACATTATACTTGAAACATAAACATACTAAATAATTTAATCTTAGATGAAAAATTGTTCTGGTAAAACAGTTGAAATTAATTCTTGAGGAAAATATCCTTTCTTTTTCAAAATCATTTTCATTTCTCAAAATTCCATGCAATTTTAATAGAAAAGGATTTTGTTGAAAATAATCAAGAAATCTTGTATAGTAAGCTTCATGAAAATAAGGCATTAGGAAACCGTAAAAATCTGTTCATTCCATATAAGTTACAAAAACATTCTCTTCGTACTTTTAATGGAAAAGTCAAAAAGTACCGCATATGGTAAACAAAGGAAATATTTCTTCCATAACAAAAAGTAAAAGTCAAAGTGGGGTAAAAATAACTTTAATAAAACATGTAATAATATTAAACACTTTATCAAAAAAAAATTTATGGACATGAATGCAAAATATAACCCCAGTAAATACTTACGTATAGGCAATCTCAAATAAAAAGGAGATTGAAAAATTATCCCTTACCTTATGTCCAATTTCTTCCATATGTTTATGAGACTCCTTTATAGTGGGTTTAAACATATTATTAACTTATAACAGAACCATAATAATATTTATTATATCATATATGATTCACTTAAGACTTTATATTACCCTTTCATTTGTCAATTCCATGTTAAAGCAGTGTTTTGGGTAAAATCGTTTCATTTATCGTACATGTTTTGACTTGTAATTATTCATATGATTACTTAGATAATGATTAATTACTTCCATAATATAAAAATGATTTATATATAATGTATATTCTGAATATTTATATATATATATAATAGATCTATAAAATGAATGAAATAAATCATTCATGGAGATGGTAGGCCATACGTACGCATGAAGGCAGTTTTCGTTTCCTTATTAAATTGAATGGAAGTAAATGAAATATATATAGATAAATCCAGTATCATTATTATGTCATATATTTCATAATTACTTATTATATATAATTATTAATCATTCTTCAATAGTGAACATGGAGAATAAATCTCATCGCTTTGTGGAGATGATAATCCGTACATATGCATGAGCGATGATATCGTTCCCATTATTACTGAATGGAATTATAGTGGATGATATAATATCTCAGAATTAGTTTCACGTTATAATAATCATATATAGTTATTCATTACACCATTATACCCATCCATGTATGGTGGTGGGGGAAAACAGATTACACCACGGCATGGAGATGGTATTCTGTACGTACGCACGCGCAGTGATTTCATTTCTCATAGGATGTATATAGGGTTCTTTAATATTTATAATAACATATAATTATGTTAGAAATACTTATGCAATTACTTTATAATGATCCCACTAAAGAAAAGGAAGTATAAGAAGAAAAAAATTGAATGAATCGGTAAAGGATATTACCTATTCTTTGACGTATCTCTTCTAATCCTCCTCTTAGGACACTAAGGGTTGTCTTTAAAGAAGACCATGACCTCTAGTATGTTTCTATGGAAGTGTATATGGGAAATGGGCAGGGTTGGGCTGAGCTTGAAGGCTCAAATTTGTGTGAATTGGAGGGGGATGAGGTTCCCTTTATTAAGAGAAGAGAGGGGGACTTTTGGAAACCTCAAAAATATTAATTAATAATAAAATCAAACCCCACATAAAAACCTCCAAAAATCACTCAGTTAGAATATAAGATGAGATAGGGTTGTAATATCATCAACCAATAAAAATTATACAGGTTTTGATTTTATTTTAGACCTTATCATTTTGATTTGTCCTTATTTAATCTATTTAATTTTATTTATGATAATAATATTGTAATTTTTATCTTTTTTATAAATACTTACATATGTTTTGTTAATTTTACATAATTCGATACAAAATGACATTGATAACCATATAATTTTAAATTTTGTAATTTTTAAATATTTTTGTGATTTTTAAACAATTTAATAATATGTTATTTTAATAAAATATCAATAGTGTCAATTTTGACACTATTAGATTATTTGAATTTAAATAAACTCCACAGAGAATATATTTGGAACCAAAATATTTAATAGATTCCTAAAATGTCATATGCTTCTAAAAAATTCATTCAACACATTAATTGGTTCATATAATATTTATTTTAATGTTTTAAAACCATTTAATTGAAATTTCTCTTGATAAAATAATTACTACCACATTTTTTTATAATTATTTAATATACCTATTTTTTGAATAAAAATTAAAAATAAAATAATATGATGCAGATAAATCGAATATATTCCAGAATAATACTTTTACTCGAATTTATCATCTTAAAATAAAAACATTTAAATTTTTATATGTATTAATATATGAAGGTGACAACATTGACATCATTTAAAATAAAATAATATAAATGTCATAATCTGTTTTATAAGGCTCCAAATAGACCATAATTAGACCCTTGGACTCTTAGTGTATATATGTACTCGACCAATAAGTTTTGGTCAAGTTTCTAGTCCTTTTGAAGGGAATTATTATTTTAATAAAAACAAAATTATTAATTTTTCATTAAATAAATAATTTCTGCATCATTAATGTATAAGCTATTATGGTAATTATATATTTTATAAAAATTACAAATTAATTTCCATGATAAAGAAAAAAAATTATCTTTCAAATAAGTATTTATAATCGAATTTATATTCTGTATAATTTTAAAATATAAATACTTTAATTTTTATTGTTTGAGTGAGACATATTTCACTTTCTTTAAATAAAATAAATTAATGGTATTAATCACATACAAGTGGGTTCCAATAGATTCCATTTCGACCCAAGTATTTTTTAGAGTGAAATATAACCATACAATTATTTTATAACAAGTGTTAGGATAATTTTATAATATATTTTTTCCCTTTAATTACCTGATTTACTTTTTACTGTGGTAAATAAAATTTACCGTAGTTAATACTTATAATGCCTAAAAATAAAAATGATCATCTTAACATAATTTGGGACTACTTATTCAAAATATGTAATACATTTTTTCAAATTCAATACACAGAATTTGCAGTATTTAATTTAAAATTAATCCCGCTTTTGAGAAAATGGGTTTTAAAAGTTAAAACTTTGCAAAAGATTGAAATGTTTTTACCTATGAATTCAATGTAAAATTAATGATAATGAATTGAATTATATTAAATGGTAAAAATATATTCAATTTTTACTTTAAAACCATTTATATTATATTTTAACCATATAAATTATCATAATGAAAAATGTTGTTTCTAATTAAAATTTAGCATATTTTTGATATTCATCAAAATATGAAATTTACCCGAAAATTTTTAAAAATTTATACAAAGTAAATTTTTATATAATTATTGAAATTAATAAGTTTATTTTGTTATATTGAACTCATAAAAGTGTGAAAATATAGACTTATTGTGGGTGTGCCATCAAAAGGCGGCAAAACTGTATTTTTGGAAAAATATTTCTTTTATACAAAAAATTGATTTTGGTTCCATAACATGTTCTAGAAAATGATTAAGATGAATTATAATGTTATAAAATTTAAAATTTTGTTAGTAAAATTCATAACGGCTAGTTCATAATATTATTATAACAATATATCATTGTTTAGAGAAACTTGGTATTGCGTACAACACACGCTATTAAGGAAGGTCACTATTGTGTAAAACACAAGCCAAGAATAATGTCGCGTATACTACGAGCTAATATAGTGTTGCGTATAGTGAAAAATAATCTTGGTGTAGCATACAACCCATTATACATCAATGAAATTTCAAATAATATTTATCATAAAATCTCGGGGTGTAACATATATGATATTCAAGATATTGTTATTTTTCGTGAATTTAAATATTATTTTTATTGTTTTAAATTCCATTCAACATAAAATATTAAAATGTGGCTCGAATGTATGGAAGACTACCGCATCACGTTGTGATTTTATTCATTTTTAAATTACTCTTAACATAGAATATAGTACAAGTAATATTATTTAATATATTTGATATATATATAAGGATATTAAATATATAAAATTTATATATCACCCAATTAATTACCCTTTAACTCATTAATGTAATGACATCATCGCTTGTGCATATGTATGACCTTTTGTCTCCTCAAGGGGATGAAATTAATTTTCCATCTTCTAAAATTATATATGGTTCTAAAAATTTATTTAATATGTAAATACATTATTTTTAACATTATTAAAAGTATGGAGAATATTAAAATGTATCATATAGTCATGCACTATTAAATTTATGACCAAACATTTATTGGAAAACAGGGCAATTAACACTGAAAACAATGATAGTAATGAAATATTTTTAACAAAAGGGAGGTAAAATATAATAATAGGATAATATATGATATTATAAATATTAATATGGTTCTTTTAAAAATTAATATCAATCCTAAAATCGTTGTACCTGATTTTTAATAATTTTTATCTAAAGGAAATCATGATGTAATAGACTTTGTCTCAACTTCCCTTCAGTGAGGCATATTATATTATTTTAGACCTAATTTAGATTATATGATTTTTATAAAGAACGTTTTACATGTACTATCATGAAAAAATCACATATTATGTTATTTTCTATATCAAATTTAATTATTACATCCAATTTAATTTTACATGTATGTTTCCTAGTGGTAAATAATTCTATAACACATTTTCCTTTTATTGGGTTGTATTAATTAATCATTTTCATTTAATGGTATATGATTATAAGCATAATGAGTTTTTATTATATTATGTTATATTTTTACTAGTTATATGTGGACTTCAACTTGATTCACATAATCTAATATTTTATTAATTATTACATCAACATTATGATCATTGAAATTATATTTTTTCTAAATTTCCATTTCATTGAGACATATTATTTAATATTCACTTATTCACTTTCATGGGGTACATATAGTTCATAATGATGAATTTATAATCAATAAAAAATTTATTAATGATGGATAAACATTCGATACTATTTTGTGATATTATTTTTTTCTGGGTTGTGAATTTTACTAAAACTATATACCATTGTTATATATTTTTGACGCTCCATTTCTTCACAGAGTCCAAAGGAATGTAAAGGGAAATAATTTGAAACCAAATTGATTCATCCTCTGAGGGAAACACCAAAAATCGACAAAGGCATGAACAAGGCTTCAAATGCACAAGGGTCGCACATGTTCCCTCAATATCGCGCAAGTATACTTGTGCGCCACATATTGGTCGTGCAAGTGACTTGCGCACCCTAAATGATAACCGCCCGGGGACTTCTCTAGCCTATAAATAGACCTTGTGGGCCCCCTATTTCAGGGGGAATTTTTCCAGAATTCTGATATAGAGCCTTGAACGCCCAAGTCTCTTCTTCAGGTCTTCCGTACACTTCTAAGGTAATTATTTACCTATAATGGAAGGTATAAACAAGAGGAGTAAGGTCTAAGTGTTAGAATTAACTAACACTTGGGTGCCAAAGGTGTTTTACCCTTAAGGGAAATGGACATACTTGCAGGCAGCCCTACTTCTTCACCAAAACTTGCGCGCCTCTCTTCTGGAAGTACCTCGGGATAATTCTAAAGGCTTTGGTCAAGGATCTCCCAAGTGTTACCCTACTGTTTAACAATCATGCATGTACCCAGGTCTCGTGCAGGTATACCTGCGCGACCAGGTCTTGCGCGCCTACGCAGTACCGGCATGCCTTCCAGGACTTGCATGCCCCTTCCTTTTTGGGTGCCCTTCTTGCCCATTTAACCCCTCTTATACCATTCCACCTCCCCTATTCAAGATTCAGTCTTGAAGACATTCATCAAAGCCATTTATGGCATGTTTTCTTGATTACATTCCTTATCTGAAATTAATTCTATGGAATATATCTCAAAACCTAGTGATTTACACATCTTTATGTCACTAAAGATTGCGATTTCATTCATTCAACCCCATCATTTAAGATGAGAGAACCCCTTAACCTGGGCCTCCATTTCAGGAATAATCCCCAGTCATAATTCTCAAATCTGGGCATCCTCCTTAAGAGTAAGCCCCAAGTTCATTAATCTGGGCCTCCTTTTCAGGAATAAGCCCCAGTCATAATTCTCAAATCTGGGCATCCTCCTTAAGAGTAAGCCCCAAGTCCTCTTTAACCTAGACATCCTTTTCAGGAGTAATCCCCAGTCACAAAGTTCACAAGTATGGGCATCCTACTTAGAAGTAAGCCCCAAATCCTCATTAACCTGGGCCTCCGTTTTAGGAGAAAGAACCAGTCATAATTCTCAAATCTAGACATCCTCATTAGGAGTAAGCCCCAAGTCCCTTAATCTGGGCCTCCTTTTCAGGAATAAGCCCCAGTCATAATTCTCAAATATGGGCATCCTCTTTAGGAGTAAGCCCCAAGTCCTCTTTAACCTGGGCTTCCTTTTCAGGAGTAATCCCCTGTCTCGAAGTTCAAAAATATGGGCATTCTCCTTAGGAGTAAACCCCAAGTCCTCATTAATATGGGCCTTCTTTTCAGGAGTAAGTCCCAGTCATAATTTCCATTAATTTTGGGCATCCTTTTCAAGAGTAAGCCCCAATCTTAAAATTCCAGAATATGGGCATCCTCTTTAGGAGTAAGCCGCAACCATAATTCTCTTAACATGGGATTCCTTTTCAAGATTAAGCCCCAATATCAAATATGGGCCTCCTCTTTAAGAGTAAGACCCAAGTCCATTTAATTTTCAAATCCCCTTAACCTGGGCTTCCTTTTCAGGATTAATCCCCAGTATTAATTTCTTTTTGATCTAGGTATCCCTTTCAGGAGTAAAACCCAATCATTAGTCCCCTCCTAATTTGGGCCTCCTTTTTAAGAGTAAGCCCCAAATTAGAGTATCCAAATCTCCATTAAATACATATACCTTTATGGACACTGTTCATGGATTTCTTCCCTGAAGTAAATACCAATCTTCATCTATTTGGGCAGGCATATATACATAAGCCCGGCATCATTTCTTATGATTGCATCTTTCATGGCACAACTGTCTGGTTTTACCAATACCTCTTGTTTCTCTCACCGAGCATGACTCATGTGAGCTTAGAGTGTAAAAGTAATTATAAAATCTTTCTTTGAGCCATCAATCATAAACATCATATTCCCATACTTGAACTACGTGAGTTCTGATTCCTTTTCCTTAACAAAGGATACGTAGGTAGCCCATTTCAGGTACGATCCCAACTTTGAAATAATCCATGTCCTTCTGAATGACAATAATCTTCAAGTTCCCCACAGAGTGGCTTTAAAACGAGTATGGTCATCATAATAACCAAGATACTTTTATGTGTCAAAAGATACCATTGACTAAGAATCTCTAACAAATACAGATGATTCTCTATCAATTAAGATCCTCAAATACATATAAAAGATTCTCTAAATTTCCAACATATCAATCATTGATTGTCAGATCTAAAGGAAATCTCATTTTATACTTGGTAATATAATATGGATTCACGAACATAACTTAAATATATAAAGAGAGTCCTGGAGTAGACAATAATTCCCCTCAAAAAGGTGTGATGAGTCCGACCTCCCATCCTCTTGACCAATGAAAATTCCTAAGCCTCATTAGTCCACAACTAATGAGCGCCTACCTTTGGAAAGTAGGTTAAAATAGATATGGAATCATTGGATGTTTCTGGTTCTACGAACAAGCCCGTTAGAAACCTCTTGGAATGTTTGAACCTTAAATCGATGAGGTCATCCCCAATTCCAGAGGAAAACAAAAAAATGGTGAACCCAATGTGAATGCTTAACCAAGTTAAAATGATGTTTTGCTTATTTGTTAGGACCCTATTTAAAACTCAATGAGAGAGCCTAAAAAACAATCATTGACATATGTGCTCATCTAAAGGATGTAGTGGCTGAATTTATCTTGATTATGTCAGTTATATCAAATAGGCACTCTTTTCCAAGATCTTCTGCATTTCTAGAATGGCTTCTCTTAAGTTCACATCTGTGAATATGTCTGCTATTAAAACTTCTACTGAAAATGCCATTCCTGCTACTCCTGCTAGATCATCGTCCGCTCTAAGGACGATATCACCTACTCAGCGTCTTCAACGCTAGGTATCAAATGTGCTGGTTTAAAAGTACCGTCAAAATGGTATTATTCCAACTCTGGAGGATACCCGACATACCCTCCAAGGGAACAACTCACATCGGTCGTCCAGACAACGATGACCAGTGATCAAGAAGCAGGTGGTGCTAACCACAGTCTCACACCGTTTCGAGCCGTTATCCCTGGAACGCAATCACCATTCGCTCCCTTATTCGGGGGAGGTGAATGAGAAGGACCCTCGGGGCCTTAATTCAAGCAGACATGAGTTCTTACCAAGGGATCCTATCAACAATCGTCGCCAGACTCGTGTGGCAGGGTGCCCTCAACATGATGAGGGTACTGACTCCAGGCATTTGGCTCAGGTTCCTCAAACCCGGGTAGGAAAGACGAATCGCCAGAGGCGAAGTCCAGTTAACAGTGAGAAGGTTCTCGTCTCTTCCATTTCCATAGAAGTCCACCAACCAAACTTGGTGGCAAGCACTGACTGGGCACACACACCTACCCATTTTAATTCTTCTATCCAGCAAACTCGTCTGGCAGCATCACTCCAATCCTGCCAGGCAATTCCGGTAGAGTATTATAGGTAGGAACATACACCTGTTTATACTTCATCATCTAGTCAGTAGGCTCGTCTAACTACATATGATGGATCTCGTCAACCACGTTCGGCGACGTGCAATCAGCTGGCACATACACCTGCTAGTACTGAGCAATCCTACCAACAGTCTCGCTTGGTAGCATTTGGAGAAGTCAGTCGGAATGCTCCGGTGACAAATAGGAGGCAGACTCAACTCTCTGCCCCTACACTTGAGTACTGTCAAGATTCACTAATAGTAGAAAGAGGACAGGAGCAAGCATATAAACCTACTCCAAGCACCAAATGGATGTATATCCTCATTCCGACAGCTAAAGTCACCAAGAATATTCTATCAATGGTGAAAGTGCAGAAGCAAATCCATGCTCATATTATGGATGCTTTCTAGAATATTATAACAGCTTCAACAACATCTCTGAGAAAGACACACAAATCTGTCCCTAGCAGTGGGGTGACACATCAACAGTTCACTCCGGAGCAGATACACACATCTGTTCCAGTGCAAGAGGGTTGTGGGGCATACTCCCTCATATCATATGGACAACCAAGTCAGGCACATACACCTGATTTGAGTAGATATCGTCAGCCTAACCTGGCCATCTCTCCTGATCAAAAATATAAACCTACTTAGAGCAGCTACTTTAGTCAACAAGTGGTTTCAAAGGCGAGTAAGAAGGCATCTAAGAAGAAGACCCACCCAGCACAGTTAAGGGAACAAGATTCAATCTATAACAAGGCCTTGCTCGATGCTGGAGTTCTTGAATCCCTCAAACAGTTATCTGTTGGAATTCAATATTCTACTCCCTCATTTCCCAATAGGGGGAAAATTAATTCCAAAGGTCTTCAACGAACACTTCCTCATGAAGGATTGTTTCATGACAATTCTGTTGATCTCGATGTTTCATCTTTAGATGAGAGCCACAGGAACCCTCTGTGTGGTCAAAAGACCAAGGAGAAAGAGATCTCATCTTTTGATGTAACCCACCAAGGTGGTCCTCCCCATGATGATGACTTTTGCTGCGAATTTCATCTCCACGGTAGTGATGCACATTGCCCAGAAAATGCTCAAGTGGTCAATGTAGTTCCAAGAAAGCCCTCTTATCTTGAGGCACTTGCAAATGCGAAATCAGTCAGGTCTGATGCTTCATCGCTAGCAGGTGAAATAATTTCTCAATTAGAAGATATCCCATGGTGTATGTCATTTTCCGAACCACCCCTAAGTCATGAATCTTCCAGTTTGATCAGTAATTTCTCTACCAATCTTGTTGAATCTGATGAAGCAACAATGAAGCACCACCTCTAGTCAAATCAGGTAGAAGAATATTCATTGAATGATAAAGAGGAAATGATGAACATGAGAAAACAACTAGAAAAAGGTGATGTTCCAGTCATGTTTTGGCCTCTGGCTGACTCTCAGTATGACATTCCCGAGATGTTGATGGAAGATAGAATTCATGATATTCATCTCAACATATGGAAACTCTCTTTCAGTTGAAAAAGAAATTATTGTCTTATGATGAATATGAAAATCATGTTAAGATAATAGAAGGGTTACAACGTCAAATTGACTTTTCATCTCTATCAGTCTCTCAATATCTGAAGGCTGAAATGCAGCAGAGAGCCCTTCAGCATTCATGCCTTGGCGCACTAAGAAGATTGCGCCAGTTAATTGCTAATGCCCCATCTGGTATTCATTTCATAGGATGGGGTGTTCATTGGGCACTACACTTCACTGTGCTCTCCAGTCAGCAAAGTCCACCGAAAATGGTCTCATGCAATGCTATTGCCCATGGCCGGCCACAAATACCTATCTTTGTTTTTAATCAAAAGCTTGCCCAAGAACAAGCTTCAACTAGTTCCTCTGAAAATCAAGAATACATAGAACAAGTTGTTTAATTACTCCTCCATCAAACAAACAAGAAAATTGAAGAGACCTCTCGTTTGGAGCAAGCACATCACCAAGTGATAGAAGTGTAAGAAATCATCCACCAGTCTTTTGAACCGGGTGATAAAAGTGGATGCAGGTTGATGCATCCAACTAATTTGAGGACTAAGGTCCGCAAGATCATGAGAGCTTTTAAGAAAGTCTCAGACATAGCATGTCAAGAGCCACCCCAGCTTTCTAGACTATGGACTTTTTTAAACCAACAATCAGAATCAACAAATAGGATTCGAGGAGTTGAGCAAAGGTAGCAAGAATAGCCTGAGTATACCGGACTGGGGACTTTTTCAAATCATCAACCCCCTCATTAGAGAATGTCAGTCTTTTCTCGATTGGGAAAGAATCCACTAGATGAATGAACATCAAAATTATCAGGAGAATCTCTCTAAATTACGGTTCGTCAAGAAGTTCCTGAGGGATCCAATCAACAAAAGGCATTGTCTCATCAAAGACATGGAAGAAGACAATATCACAGAAATGTTGATAGAAGGGATTCGATGTGTGATGCATCAATCAATGTCATCAATGCCGTTGTTGGTGATCCACCAGATGAGGCTCACTCAGGGGATTCAGATGAAGAGGTTCCTTTCAAAAGATGTACGCACAGACACAAATGAAGTAGGTGTGAATACACGAAATCAAAGGATTACTTAGAACCTAGTTATTCCTTTAAGTAACCCACATCCCACTCTTTGAAAGGGTTCAAACAAGGGGAAGGGAATGAATCTGGTTAAATATCCTTCCTCTGGAGAAGACCAATTGCTCTCACTAGAGAAATGGTTTGCACAACAGGAGGAAGAGATGAAGGAATTGAGGAAGTTTAATGAAGAACTACTTTAGGGATGTCTTCTTCCTAAGCATGCTGGAGTTAGTCAGCCAAGGGAATTTTTTGCAGCTACTGAGATGGATCAAGAATATCCCCCTCTATCAGTACACCCTCACAGGTCTAATCCTACAGGTCAAGTGCAACAACAATTGGCAGTGCTGCTGTCAGTTGTAGTACCAGCTTCCATACATGTTCAATCTCCAGTCATTGCACCATCCCATGTCCAAATTCAACCAGATGTTTCTCAAAAGTTAATAACCATCATTGATTCATTAACAGCTTGATTAGAGACTATGGAAGGGAAGCATGCACAGGTTCAACCAGAAAAAAAGATTACCCTGAATGGGTAGATTCAGTCTCTCCCCCATCATGTTTTGGGAACCCTGTATTCCTTATTTTCAATAGATCGAGCGATCCTGAGCAGCATTTGATGCATTACGTGTCTTGTTGCAATCGTATGATGGGAACTCTAGAGCAGCAAGAAGCAGTGAAACTGAGATGCTTCGTGAAAACCGTGCAAGGACCAGCATTTGACTAGTACACAAGCTTGTAATCCCGGTCAATTACCGGATGGGAAGATCTCCGTCAATAATTTCTTCTTCAATTCAGCTCAACTTTTCCAAAGACAACAGTTTTCGATCATACAAACTATAAGAAAAGGTAGAATAAAAGGGTCTCTAATTTCATTGCTCCATGGAAGGGATTAACATATTCCTTGATCATAGCACTCCCTCAAGAGGAATTGTTTCCAATCTGTGTGGCAAATCTGTGTGAAGAATAACGCACACCACTGATCCCTGTGAAATACAGAGGAGGGTTTCGAGACCTTACTTCAATCGGTCAATATATTGAAGATTATCTTATACAGACTAATGCTAAATATCATGTAATTCCATCAGCTCCATGAAGGATAATGGGTAAAGTAGAGACTGTTACAGTTATGCTTAAACAACCACCTGTACCTACTTCTACTTCAAAACCTTCATCTTCTCGAAGGGCTCCACCTCCATAGTGCCAAAAATAGAGACCATTTCGTCAAGATGGTCAAAGAGATCAAAGATGAAAACAATTTGAGGATCTGAAGAGAAATGTTCACTCTTTCTGAAATGAACATGTTCTTGGCTACTTCATTTCGGCTCTAGAAAATAATCTAGATCAATTGTCAAGGCCCAAGAGGCCAAACAAGGAAGGAGATAAAGACCTTCCCAATTATTTCTCCTTTCATCAAATGTTGGGGCATCCTATTCAAGAGTTTTTTGTCTTCTAAGACCTCCTAAAAAAGATGGTCGACTCGGGACAAGTCAAACTGAAAGGTTCTTCAACTCAGGTAGCATGTGTTACTGCTACAGTTCCAGAGGAAGAACGCGAATGGAAAGAAGTAAAAAGAAAAAATGCATATAAATATGATGATTGGATGGTCAAGAAGTTGATCAAACAAACTCATACTATTTTTCGAACACAATTGAAGAAACTAATTGTGCCTTCTGCCATAAATGCCGCAGCAAAATCCTCTTAAGAGGGAAAATCCTCAAAAGGGAGGCATAATTCCAAGAAAGAGGAACAATCAGAAAAAGATGAGTATGTGTCAAAGCCTAAGTTGTCTTTAACTCTGGAAGATTTCATGCCATCTACTTCAAATCTATGGGAACCATCCCACCAAACGGCATAGCCTAAATTGGCTAGTCAGGCGGAGTCTTCATCGGATGAAGAATTGATTTTCGGTTCTGTTAATATGATTCAATTAATAGATCCGTACGCGAGTAGCTGTTTCGATTTTGATGAACTTGAATTCCCTGTATCAAACAGATTAATCAGAGGAAGTTCCAGGGGCTCAGGATACAAGGGAAGATGTGGATCTTTCAGAGGACACTATTCCAATTCTACTCCTGCTAGAACTGTGTATGCATCAGAAACTCGTGGCAAAGCCCTTCAGCGAGCTCAACAAGAATAAGAAAGTTCTTCCACCAATAGCAAATTCAAACCGGGAACAGTTATTCTGGAGGATCGGTTGGGGGTTCCACCTTCATCCTATCAACAAATAAATGGATCTAATCGGTCTAAAATTACAAAACCAGGAATATTTCCAACTCCTATCCTGATAAAAGATTCATCAAATTCAAAAGAATCAACTTCCAAGGCACCAACTAAACCACATGTTCCTGTTGGGAAACGCAGACCGCTGGATCAAAAGTATGATGTATTTAAACACCTAGCCCAATTACCGTCCAAGTTATCAATTCTGGATGCTTTGAATCTATCAAAGGATCTTTAGGAGGCACTCGTCGAGGCTTTTTCAAGTCCTCAGGATTTTGAAACTGAAATTGCTGCAGATGAAGTCTACGACGTAGAGAATAATCCTACGGAATTCCATGCAGTGATATCATTCACTGATGAAGATTAAGATGATGTCGTGCATGGAAATATTAGACCTTTGTATTTATCTAGAAAGGTTAATGGTGTAGATGTTCAAAGAGCTTTCATTGATAATGTTTCAGGAGTCAACCTCATGACCATTCGTACACTTCGGCGATTGGGCCTCACAGAATCTGATTTATCTCCTTATACTATGATGTTACAAGAATATGATTAAAATGAAAAAGAACTACTGGGCGAAGTTACACTCAGAACTCGGTTTGGAGATCTTGTATCCAATTTAGGTTTCATGGTTGTTGATCAAGACTCAGCCTTCAACATCTTTCTTGGAAGACCCTGGCTACATCAACATGTGGCTATCCCTTCATCATACCATAAATGTCTCAAGTATTGTTTCGATGGTCAAGTTCGGACATGTTATGGTGATAAGGCCCCGTTCAAGACATGTGAGTCTCAATAAATTGAGGTGTAATTCTATCACATGAAGGGAAAGGATAAATCCACAACAAGGGAGCTTAGAAAAGTTAATGATCCGTATGGTTTGGAAATGATTACAGTAAATCCATTTGTGCATGTGAGTACATATTATGTGTTTCATATCATTCAAATTGACAGGATAGACCCAAATCAAAATAATCTTATGCAAATATCTATAATGTCAATTACATCAATCGAGCCAGACGACATGGGAGAAATTGGTAACCCACCAATCAGTGATGAAAGCCCAAATGCTGAAGTCTTCATTTCATCTGCTGAAATCCATCAAGTCTATATTTTGCCAATCAGGACAGAAGAAGTTATAGCAACATCGGAGGTGAATAGTGTTGTCGATTCTCAATCCATCATCTCCACTTTATTACCCAAGGAAGACCCTTCATTATCAATCGGGTCAAAAATGGATGCTCCTTATTCAGGATGTTCAAATTTTAACATCCCTTATGATCATAGAAATTATGCTTTATCATCTACTATGCAATTAGAAATGGAAGAAATAACAAATGATGAAGTAGAATAGGATGATCTTAGATATGCTCCTCCAGCATTTGAAGAGGGTATCTCTACCACTGTGGATGAACTCAGAGAAATAAATATGGGTACAAAAGAAGATCCACGCCCCACTTTAATCAGTACGACCATGACTCTTGAAGAGAAAAAGATGCATACTTCCTTTCTAAAGAAAAATAGAGATATATTTTCTTGGAACTATTCAAATATGTCCGGGCTTGATCCTGATGTTGCTACTCATCATTTGGGTTTACCAGAAGAACATCGAGGATATAAGCAATTCGTGAGAAGAACACGCCCAACTTATGCTTCCAAAATTGAAGCTGAAGTGGAAAATATTATCATAGCCAACTTCTTCAGAGAAGTTCAATATCCCAAGTGGTTGGCTAATATTTTCCTTGTGAAGATGAAGAAAAGAAAAATTAGAGTTTTCATTTATTTCAGAGATCTTAATCGGCATTGTCCTAAGGATGATTTTCTAGTTCCTATTAGAGAACTCCTGATTGATGCAACAGCTGTCTATAAAGCACTTTCCTTCATGGATGGATATTCTGGAAATAATCAAATACAAATGGATCTAGAAGATGAGGAATCCATGGCCTTCAGAGCCCCTCAAGGTGTGTTTTTCTACTGGGTAATGCCCTTTGGCTTAAAGAATCCAGGAACAACATATCAGCGTGCCATGCAATATATCTTCAAACCCTTTTAGGGAAGTTTGTTGAATGCTATGTGGATGATTTTGTGGTCAACTCCAAACAATGTTCTAATCACTTGGATGACTTGGAAGTCATATTCCGCAATCTTCAACAACATAATTTGAAGATGAATCCCTTAAAATGTGCTTTTGGGGTAACCTTAGGAAAATTTCATGGCTTCGTCGTACGCCATCATGGTATTGAAGTCGATCCTGAGAAGACCAAGTCAATCATTGGTATGTTACCTCCTTGAAATTTGAAATAATTGATAGGACTTCAAGGAAACTTAGCCTATATTCAGCGTTTTATCGCTAATTTGGCAGGCAAAAGTTTACCCTTCACCGAATTGATGAAGAAGGGATTCACTTACTAGTGGACTGAAAAATGTCAAGAAGCATTCGATATTCTCAAGAAATATCTATTGAGTCCTCCGTTACTCATGCCGCATGTTGAAGGAAGATCACTTATCCTCTACGTGGTAGCTTTAGAGAGATCATTGGGTGCCTTTCTTGCACAGAAGAATGATGATGGGAATGAAAACAACCTCTACTACCTCAGTCGGACTATGCATGAAGTAGAAACCCGGTATTCAAGTATTTAGAAGTGTTTCATGGAATTAATCATTGCAGTTCAGAAGTTGAGACACTACCTGCAACATCATGAGGTCTAATTGGAATCTCGCAATAACCCGCTCAAATTCATCCTTAGTAGTCCAATGCTTACAAGACGTCAGGCATGGTGGGTAGTAATTTTGCAGCAATTCGACATTTAGTATGTGTCTCAAAAGGCAATAAAGGGACATGCTCTTGCTGATTTCCTTTCTAAACATCCTTCAGTAGTTGATTCATCTTCAGATATTGAACTCCCTAATGGGGAAGTCTTCTCTTTTCAGGATAGTCCTCAGGCATGGGAAATGTATTTTGATGGTGCTTCCAGAAGTCCAACAGGGAGGAAAATGGAAAATCCTAAATTCAACAAAGTTGGCTTAGGAATTGTGCTCATTTCTCCAGAAAAGGCAGTGTTACCTTATTTCTTCTTATTATGGGAAGGTGGTACCAATAATGAAACAGAATACCAAGCTCTCATTGCAGTCTTGGAATTGGCGCTTCAAGCATAAGTGAATGACTTAAAGGTGAAAGGTGATTTAGACCTGGTAATCAAACAAGTCAATTGGGGATTATGCCATTAGAAAAGAAGAATTAATCCCTTTGTATGATTACGTCAGAGAGTTAATGGAGTAATTCCCTTCAGAACCGACATTTTCTTACATCCCAATATCACAAAATGCTCAAGCTGATTCACTTGATAATATAGCCACAACTACGGCAGATCCAAATCGGGATGAGACAACCATCAGTATTTCCCACCGTCGTGCAATTTCACCTTATGTTTGAATCAGAATAGAGGAAATTAATGAATTTAGTCCCATTCCTGAACTGTATGGTCATACTACAGGATGGATGTCACCTAGCAAGGAATAACTTCAAAATGGAACACTTCCACCAGATAGAGCTGAGAAAGAAAAAATCTGGCGAAATGTGGTCAATTTTAATCTTTATGATAGCTCAGATCACATAGAGAAAATTATCTACAAACGTGGTTTTGATGGAGTTATCTTCAGATGCATTGATGGTGAAGAGACAATGGATGTCATGAAATAAGTGCATGCAGGAGCCTGTGGTTCCCACCAGTCTGGACATATATTGTCTGATCAGATTTGAAGGTTTGGATACTTTTGGCCTTCAATGATACAATATTGTGTTGATTTCACAAAGAAGTGTCATTCATGCCATGTACATTCCAATTTCATTCACCAACCTCCAGAGTTGCTTCATACAGCTAAATACTTGTGGCCATTTGCCACATGGGAATGGATGTGGTGGAACCTTACCCTTCAGCTACATCCAAGAAGTTTAAGTATATTCTTACTGCTACTGATTTCTTTTCCAAATGGGCAGAGGTAATACTTCTTAAGGAAGTCAGTTCTAAATGCATTGTTTGCTTCATCAATTCTAACATCATTACCAGATTTGGTGTCCCTCATACCATATTGACGGACAATGGCACCAACTTCTTTTCATCCGAGGTGAAGAAGTTGTACCAAGAATACAACATCAAATCCAATCATTCATCTCGGTATCATGTAGCAGCCAATGGCTAGATAGAAGCCTTCAATAAGACGCTTTCAAATATACTGCAAAAGATGGTGGATAAAGATAAGAAATCGTGGCCTGATAAACTCTTTCATGCTTTATGGGCTTATCAGACTACCACCGCAATGCATTGCGGTCAACTCCATATTCACTGGTATATAGAACAGAAGCCATCTTGCCCATTGAAGTTCAACTACCCTCGCTCAGAGTATCCTTTTGTGATCAGTCATCTATAGATGAGAAATCTCAAAAGTGATTGAATGAATTGGAACGGTTAGATGAGAAAAGATTGTGCACTCTACACCACTTGGAAGTCTATCAGAATCGAATAGCACGAGCTTTTAACAAAAAAAATTTCGTCTTCGTTCATTCACTCAAAGAGAATTGGTATTTGTTCTTAGAACTCTAGTGATACCAGGGAAGAAACATCCCAAGATTGATCCAAAATGGGATGGACCTTATTCAATACATAAGGTCTACTCCAATGGATCTTATTCATTAATATCGATGGATGGAGAACTTATCACTACTCCAACCAATGCCATATTTCTGAAGAAGTATTTTGTATAAAAAAAATATCATCATTGGTCTGGTATGACCTTAAACTGCACCATGGTCCGGTATGACCTTAAACTGCACCATGGTCCGGTATGACCTTAAACTGCACCACCGTCCAGCAAGACATTAAATTGCATAACCAATGGTCCATGCATATGACCTTAAACTATTCACATTTTTTTGTCCAACATGACATTAAACTGTGTCCCCCTTCATCGTCCTTGCTATATAAAGATAAACTATATAGAAGTCCCTTACGTCTAGCAAGACGTTAAACTACATAACCAATGGTCCATGCATATGACCTTAAACTATTCGCACTTACGTCTAACATGATTCTAGACTGTATCATCCCTTTTTCGTCCAACATGACGTTAAACTATGAAAAAATACCTAATACTTCCAACATGACGTTAAATGATGTACTCTTTTGTCCTCATTGCATGACATTAAACTGCACATACCCCTTTTTGTCCAACCTGACATTAAATTGTATTGTCCCCATCGTCCAAAATACATGACGCTAAACTGTACAGAAAGTCCTTTAATATGTCCTACATGACATTAAACTATACTTTGTCCATGCTACATGACATTAAACTATACAGCACCAATAGTCCTAACTGCAAGACTTTAAACTGCATAGTCCCTTCATATGTCCTACCTGACATTAACTGTGCATCGTTAGGGTTGTTGCTACCTCTTGTTTCTCACACCGAGTATGACTCACGTTAGCTTAGAGAAAACTTCAACCATAAAACTCTCTCTGGGATACTAACCATGTATAATTCCCAACACTATTTTTTTAGATCATTGTCCCCAAGGACAACATGATCACTAATTCATTCTTTAATTGAACTACGCAGACTTTGATCCTTTCCTTCTAGGCTGGGTACGTAGGCAACCTCCCAAGGTTCAAGCCCAAAACCAATCTCTTGACATCGGTTCACCTCCATCTCATATGATGTTTATTCGTGAAACCACCCCCAGAATCAATATCCTTACATTGATTCACTTTCGTCCTTGTTATACGACGTTAAACTATACAATACTTCTGTCCTGTACGACAATAAACTATAAATTTTTTTGATACCATCACCTGAGAGGGAATCATTATTTACATTGATTTCCAATCATCTTATATTCCAAAGACTATGTGCATACATGGAAGCACCCAAACATTTTATCTTGGGTTAAACCATCATTTCACTAAAGTCCCCTTTCAACCATCACATGTACGAACCTAATTTTATAGAGGGTTGATCTATAACTATGTGGGATTGATTCCCATCCTTATGAGATACGAAGGAACATTCGAGTGTCCCTAGAATCCATCCTCATGTCTTTGGGCCTAACCCCAAATTCCTATATCAGTCCCTTAGCTGAAAAGTCCCCATGAAAACACACATTATACATTTCTCATAATGGTCCAAGCTCTATGACCCAAAACTAAGATCTCCAATCCTTTTGTCCCACACGAAGTTAAACTGTAGTTCAAGAACAACGTATAGCTTGATTCCCATCATTAAGGGATATGTAGTGAAGTCCAACATTTCCATTCAGGACCCAGTCACAACATGATTATGGTTAGCATTGATCAGTGTATCTCTGAATACATTAGACAATACCCATCGTTATGTGTCATAATCCTAATTATAAATATTTTCATATCTTCATAACCGTTTTCTTGACTTCTGGTCACAAAAATGTCAAACATATGAGAGTTATTTTTCTTGACTATGCAGTACGTGTCCTTAGGCGGCCTTGGATAAATAGTCTCCATAACATATTTTTCAACCAAAAGATACTATTATTTGGCTATGCAGCCAATTCCCTTTGGTGGCCCTGCATAATTCAACCCCGTAACGGGTTTGTTGGACACTGCTAGCATCATTCATGGGATGAAAGCCTCTTTTGTCTTTATTTGTCTTAAATGAAAATATGTAGGGATCCTCAAAAATATCCATCCTTAACATATTTGTCTCATATCCTTTTTCATGACCTAAAAGTATTCAAGTCTATGGTTTATATTCTCCTTCCCTGTATTTGGGTCAGAACTTTATAGGAGTGATATCCATCCAGTTCTTCGATAATCTTGTTTGGAAATATCTTCTTCATATTCAAGTACCACTTTCCATACATAAAACTCTATACTTTGGAAAATTTGAATCTCCATAAACTTTCACTGGCTTTTTAGCACTAGGAAAGTATATTTTTGAGAGTTCTTTTGCCTGACTATGCAGCACGTTCCATTATGTGGACTTGCATAAGTAGTCTACATAACGGACCTATCAGCCAAAAGATGCTATTTATTTTACTATGCAGCCAATTCCCTTAGGTGGCCCTGCATAATTCAACCTCATAATGGGTTTGTTAAATAATGGTCACTTCATTCTTGGTAACTACTTCTTCTAATGAATTTTTATCACTTTCTCATATCATTCCTCAGATTCAAATATTATTAAGTCATAGTTTACATATTTTCCTTCATACATGAGTATGGTAATATGTTTTTAGATAAATTTTCAAGGAATTGATTCAATTTTAATCCATTTCGGTCAAATTTATTTCGTCCTTAAACATTAGCCTCTTTATGTACGACATGCATGAATTTAAACTACCCACAAAAGACAGGGGAACTCTGAATAAAAGTCAAGTTCCATCTCACTAAACATACATTTTGTATTATTTATGTAATATTGATCAAATAAAAAGATTCAAATTTGTAGGGTTATTTATAATAATCGTAGTAAAAATCAAACTATGCTTACTAGGCCCATTGGCCTAGGTAAATTTAAAGCATATAAAAAAAGAGAATACAGGTACAAATTATTGAAGGTGAAAGTGTTTTTCATTGATGCAGAAGAGTTAGAAGAACATCCACAGACTGGAGTCTCTTCTCTTTTTCATGAATTACAAAAGACATTGAACATAACTCTTCATTTGATTTACGGCATCCTGAGATTTATCAGCAGCCACCTAGAATTCATTAAATCAATTTGATACCATAATAGATGTAGTGATACCATCTCTTCTTGGAAAAATTGTAAAAGAATGTTCTTGAGTGCAGTTTGAGAAAATTTTATGTTGATCAAACAGTGACTCTGTTTCTGTCCAAGAGACATGGAAGATGGATACATGGATTTGAGAATAAAGTGTTGGTAGTAAAGAGCCATTTGGAGAGAGTACTCTTTTCAGATATTGTTCTAATACCATATTTGTCTTCTCTCTTCCAATCGGAAGCGGAAAACATTTCATCCCATGGGTTTTCCATTTTCATATCTACAGGGAAATGGCATGCATGAAAAATTTGAAAGTTCATTCCAATGTTGTTGCTCTTAATGCACAGCATAACCGAAATAGAGGAGTAGCAGTGCAAATGAATCTCATGCATATAGTTCGTTGCATCAGGAACATTGAATCTTTGCATATGACCATGACCATAATGGCGCAGATAGATGCTCTGTGGGAAGTTAAGATGATATTTCTTCAAGTACATAGCCAAACCTAGAAGCGTGTTGTCACAGAAATCATAGTAATCATGGCCAAAAATATTCATTATGTCATCTACCCACTTTTTAGACAATTAATCATCCATTCCAATTCTCTTGGGAGCTATTGGATCTACACAAAAGTTGAGTAATTAACTCTTAAAGTAAGTTAATTTTTCATAAAATTTTTGAAGGAATTAAGGCGCGCATGTATGGATTTGTCGCGCAAGTATAGATGTGTCGTGAAAGTATGAATGTGCCGCACAAATTTTTGGCACGCAAGTATCACCACGCAAGTCCAAATACTTATACCGCAACACGATAGCAAAGAAACATCGGAAAATAGAGCAACTTGCACGGAGAATGAAACTTGCACAGCGAGAGCTCAAAAGTTTTAAATCTGGATGCTTTGTACGGAAATGGGGCCACATATTTATTGGCCTGGCCGCACCCTTGCGCCTGATGCCTGCGCACTCAACACTTGCGTGCCGCCCTCTGTACCATCAACACTTTTGGGCCACCTTTCCTTTGGTTTTCTTCTTTTCCTCAGAGTCACATCCTCATTTCTTTCGGATCCAACTCTGATGGGGGACTTTTGTTGACACTCATTTTGGTCACAGAGTCCAAAGGAATATAAAGGGAAATACTTTGAAACCAAATTGATTCATCCTTTGAAGAAAACACCAAAATCAACAAAGGCATGAACAAGGCTTCAAATGAACAAGGGTCGCGCAAGTTCCCTCACTATCGCACAA
Organism: Viscum album; assembly: GCA_963277665.1. Classification (NCBI taxonomy): domain Eukaryota; kingdom Viridiplantae; phylum Streptophyta; class Magnoliopsida; order Santalales; family Viscaceae; genus Viscum; species Viscum album. Next base: position 844,478,432 of record OY728159.1, read on the forward strand.
GTATACTTGCGAGCCGCCTAATGGTCACACAAGTGACTTGAGTGCCCTAAATGATAACCACCCGGGGTCTTTTCCAGCCTATAAATAGACCCTGTGGGCCCCCCATTTCGAGGGGAATTTTTCCAGAATTCAGATATAGAGCTCTGAATTCCCAAGTCTCATCTTCAGGTCTTCCGAACACTTCTAAGGTAATTCTTTACCTATAATGGAAGGTCTAAACAAGAGGAGTAAGGTCTAAGTGTTATAATTCACTAACAATTGAATGCCTAAGGTGTTTTACCCTAAAGGAAAATAAACATACTTGCGTGCTGCCCTACTTCATCAGCAAAACATGTGCGCCTCTCTTCTGGAAGTACCTCAGAATAATTCTAAATGATTTTGTCAAGGATCGCCCAAGTGTTACCCTATTGGTAACAATCGCACAAGTACCCATGTGTCATGTAGGTATACCTGCATGACCAGGACTTGCGCGCCTATGTAGTACCTGCGCGCCTACTAGGACTTGCGTGCCCCTGCCTTTTTGGGTGCCCTTCTTGCCCATTTAACCCCTCTTATACCATTCCACCCCTATTCAATATTCAGTCTTCAAGACATTCTTCAAAGCCATTTATGGCCTATTTTTTTGATTAACATCCTTATCTGAAAGGAATTCTGTGGAATATCCCTCAAAACCTAGTGATTTACACATCATTATGTCACCAAAGATTGAGATTTCTTTCATTCAACCACATCCTTTATGATGAGAGAACCCCTTAACCTGGGCCTCCATTTCAGGAATAAGCCCCAGTCATAATTATCAAATCTGTGCATCCTCATTAGGAGTAAGCCCCAAGTTCATTAATTTGGGCCTCCTTTTCAAGAATAATCCCCAGTCATAATTCTCAAATTTGGGTATCCTCCTTAGGAGTAAGCCCCAAGTCCTCTTTAACCTGGGCTTCCTTTTCAGGAGTAAGCCCCAGTTTCAAAGTTCACAAGTATGGGTATCCTCCTAAGGAGTAAGCACCAAATCCTCATTAACTTGGGCCTCCTTTTCAAGAGTAAGTCCCAGTCATAATTCTCAAATCTGGGCATCCTCCTTAGGAGTAATCCCGAAGTCCCTTAATCTGGGCCTCCTTTTCATGAATAAGCCCCAGTCATAATTATCAAATATGGGCATCCTCTTTAGGAGTAAGCCCAAAGTCCTCTTTAAACTGGGATTCCTTTTTAGGAATAAGCCCGAGTCTCAAAGTTCACAAATATGGGCATCCTCCGTAAGAGTAAACCCCAAGTCCTCATTAATCTGGGCCTTCTTTTCAAGAGTAAGTCCCAGTCATAATTCCCATTAATTCTTGGCATCCTTCTCAGGAGTAAGCCCCAATATTAAAATTTTTGAATATGGGCATCCTCCTTCGAAGTAAACCCCAACCATAATTCTCTTCACCTAGGATTCCTTTTCAGGAGTAAGCCCCAGTCTCATGTATAGGACTCCTCTTTAGGAGTATGCCCCATGTCCCTTCAATTTTCAAATCCCTTTAACCTGGTCTTACTTTTCAGGAGTAATCCCCGGTCTTAATTTCCTTTTGATCCGGGTCTCCTTCTCAAGAGTAAAACCCAATCATAAGTCCCCTCCTAATTTGGGCCTAATTTTCAGGAGTAATCCCCAAATTAGAGTATCCAAATCTCCATAAAATACATATACCTTTATGGACCCTATTCCTAGATTTCTTACCTGAAGTAAATCCTAGTCTTCATCTACTCGGGAAGTCATACATACATAAGCCCCACATCATTTCTTATGATTGCATCTTTCCTGGAACAACTGTCTAGTTTTACCAATAACTCTTGTTTCTCACATTGATCGTGACTCACGTGAGCTTAGAGTGTAAATTTAATAATAGCATCTTTCTTTGAGCCATAAATCATAAACATCATATTCCCTTACTCAAACTACACGGGTTCTGATTCCTTTTCCTAAACAAAGGATACGTAGGTAGCCCATCTGCGGGTACGATCCCAACACTGAAATAATCCATATCCTTCTGAATGACAATAAACTTCAAGTGCCCCACTGAGTGTCATTAAAACCAGTATGGTCATCATAATGACCAAGAGAATTTTATGTATCAAAGGATATCATTAACTAAGAATCTCTAAAAAATACAGATGATTCTATATCGTTGAAGAACCTCGAATACATATAAAAGATTCTCTAAATTTCCAACATATCAATCATTGATTTTTAGATCTAATGGAAAGCTCATTTTATACTTGGTAATATAATAAGGATTCATGAACATAACTTAAATCTATAAAGAGAGTCCCAGAGTAGACAATAATTCCCCTCAAAAAGGTGTGATGAGTCCGACCTCCAATCCTCTCGACCAATGCAAATTCGTAAGCCTCATTAGTCCACAAATAATGAGTGCATACCTTTGAAAAGTAGGTTCAAATGGGTATGGAATCATTGGATGTTTGCGGTTCTACGAACAAACCCATTAGAAACCGCATGGAATGTTTGAACCTTAAATCGATGAGGTCATCCCCAATTCTAGAGGGAAACATATTTGTTGTTCACATTGAATGTTTTTCATATACTAGGGAAATATTGAAAAAAAATTTTCCTCAATCAATGCTTATATTTACTGATATGGAATTATATTTCAGAATTAAAATAATCATTTGATATATGGGCAATGCATTAAACATGCAGTAAAAGGTGGGGCCAAAAATTTTATACCCCCTTATGCAAAGATATGTCTCGTGAGAAAAATTATTTGTGAAAACTAAACAAGAATATATATTTATTTTCAAACCATATTTTAAAAAGAATTTATGAGAGAGGTATCATGATTCTAGAGATCATTATGTTGAATAATTAATAATTTCCTTCTCAAAAATTCAGTTATTATTTTTATACAAGTGATTTTCCCAATGGTATTATCTCTAGATTCGATTATTTATTATATTATTTAGTCAATGTAATTTTTTTAGTTATTTTATATTCCTTATATTTGGGTTCTATATATATTTATTATATCATAGTTATTGATTAAAATTCATGTGTATTTAGTTATTTAACTATCCATGTAAATTATTATTTATAGGTTCATGGTAGTCTGAATTGTATATAATCATTGTGGATAATTAGAGAAAAACCTTTTTTATTTTATTTCTATAGGACATGTAGCAGAAATCCTTGAATGAGTTTTTAAGGGTGTGGTTTATTTTTATTGTTAGGTATTTTTTTCTATTCTCGATTCCAAATGTAAAATCAGTATCATGTATGTATCTCATTCACTAAAATACGAATCTAATTATTACATTAGGATTTTATACCCTTGAAACTATGGAAATGATATAAAATTTAGAATCATAGGATTCTCGTATATTTTTACCACATATTTTAGATAAATATCTGTTACATTACACAAACTTCCATATGTGAACTGTAATAGTTCAGATCCTTTGGAAACAAAGAACATAATAATATAATCTTGTTAAAAATCTTCAATATCTCCCACAAATAACATCTCACATAGTACTCCCATTATGAATACCCTACCTAAAAATTTGTTTGTAATCCTATGGAAGGAAACATAATAATAATTGATCACAGTTTCTCTATATGTGTAAAAAATAGATATCATTCTAAGATCACAAAAAATCCTAAGAGAAGAATACTAGTGTGTGATCATTAAAAATATCATAAAAATATCATACATAACCCATCATATATCATAACATTTATTCATAGAAAAAAAATTTATCATTTCATAAAATGGTTCATATGGGAGAGAAATAATTATAATTATATCATAAACCATAAGGTCGATTCATTAAAATATGGAATCAGTATGAATAAAAGAAATATATTTCAATGTAAACAACCATGAACATAAACATACTGAATCTTGATTTATCACCTATTTTTCTATTGGAGATACGAACAGACATGTTTCCCATTTTGGATAAAGGTAGGCATATTTCCCTTAGTGGATCAAGACACAACTATTTCTCATATTTGATTTGGAAAAACCTATTTCCCATAGTGGATCAGTAGAACCATGTTTCCCATAGTATATAAATCATGTTTACATGTTTTCTATTTATATCTCATGAGATATAAAGCTTTAACCAATGCATTTAAGTGTGATATCAGTTCCACTTATCACATAATGAAAATAATACCCATGTGTTCAATTAAAATATAAATCACTCATCATATCATAACTCATTAAATTTAATGGTATTTATAAACATATATTTATACTACAACCTATAAAAAATAGATCAGTTTTCTAATCATTTCATCATTTCATCATAGCATAACACATGTAGATACAGTGGGATTCATAGGAATTATATAATGGTACAACCAGTGGAGGGAAAACAAGTTTCTTAATAATTTTTTAACAAAAAATATTCTGAGAAATATTAATATTTTTATCCTAGGTTAATGTCCCTATTGAATCGTAGGTAACATCAACAAATGTTATCTTAGAAGTAAAATAATTTTGAAAGTTTACATGGGGAATTTCATTCGAAAAGTTTATGTTATTTGAAAGTAAATTTTTAGGACATAAAATATTTAAAAAATTTTATTTTAGAATAATTTTTGAAACATTTATATTGATCCTTAAAAAATCATTTAAAACATTTTTTGAGGAAAATTGAATTTTCAATTTGAAGTACACTTTTTTGAAGATAAATTTTTTTCAAAATCCTTTTCATTCTAAAAACATCTATTTAAAATCTAAAATTTCACAAATATTAAATAAAATAGTCTCAATAAAACTAACTTTGAAAACTTGTATGGGTTTAATGAAATTATTGAGCATTCCTGAAAATGGGGAATATAATTCATTTCGTGCATGTAAAAAAAGGATTCTTTTCACATTTTCAGTAAAATACAAACATGAATTGTTTCTGAGAATGTAAAGAATATTAAATTCTAATAATTTGGTAAAATATAAAACATGTGTCAAAATATAATTAATAAATAATTTTAAAAAAATTTAAAAAATCAAAACCACTTTTATAAAAATGGTATTATGAGAAAAAGGGTTTTCAACTAAAAATAATAAAATTTCATTAAAAAAATTCATTATTGATTACATAATGTGAGATAAATGAATGTAGAAAAAAATTTCACAATAAATAATTAGAGTGAAAATATAACCATGGTTATTGATATATGGATTATAATATTTCATCGTTGTAAGAATAATAATGAACAATATCAATAAATGATGATATTGTAAAATATCATACTTACCAATTAGGTATCGTGGAACCATAATAACCCTGAAAAGAGTACATTAAAATAAAAATATAATATCATTAAAATAATATTATTCATCTAATTATATGTCAATGGGATAATATATACACCTCATAGAACGGGATTTTTGTATTACTATACATATGTCTCAACGGTGTCAAATTGACAAAAAACATCTTACCTATTTTTTATCATTTTAACCATATACCACATAAATAATAGACCAAAAATTATATATTTATAATCCATTAATTATCATGAGAATCATCTTAATATACATTCATTCCTCGTATACACACCAAAAAAAATGAAATACGTGGTAAATATGGCATGTGTCGCCTAGAAGTTTAATGTACGAAAAAAAATCCCTTTACGTAATGCATTAACTTCCATCATGATCATTGAATCCTCCTATAAAACAAATATAATTTTAATATATTTATATTAAGAAACAATATTAAGATATATCATACCATATATTATTTTTTTGACCATTTATTAATTTTTATTAAAAATTCCATTTAAAAGTCACATTTCTGGAATAATTGTTTTATATTTTTATATGCCTTGATTTATTATTTTTTCCAATGAAAATTTTCATGATTGGTTAATAAATATATTGTAAAAAAATTATATTTATATCAAATATATTCAATTTTTTAGGTGTTCAATGTAATCCATAAAATCTATTGACTACAAATGAAATACACTAATCATATATATGGTAGGACCTATTTATGCATAAATGTTGTTTCCATTTTGTTTTAAAAATGAATGAAAAAATGAAAATAATATATATTATAATTATATAATCATTTTTATGTAATATATACCAAAAAAAATTATTAAAACCACCCTTAGGACATTCAATTTACAAAATTGAAGAACTACATCCATTTGTGTGGTGGTAGCCTGTTGTACAAATGAGAAATGTTATTGTACTTCTTCATAATGGAGAGTATGAAGGTATATGTGGTATAATAATTCCAAAAGCCTAATTAAATGATTAATATCTTATATAAAAAATTAATTCATCATTATATCCAACAATGTTGTGCAGTAATTGAAAATGAGCAACATCAGCTCACAAGGCAATAGTCTTCCGTACATAAGAACAATTATTTAATAATCAGTTTGATGGGAGTTCGTAGGTTTGTTGGTAATTCACATTACAAGAAAATATATAATTATTTTTATTATTCTTTTTTTATTATATAGTTATTTTATAATATGAATTAATTGAGGTGGATGAGGAAGTAAAAAAAAATCTCTCATTGATAAATGTTACCTCTTATATGGGCATCGTCTTTACAATAGCACTAAATGACTTCTTATGATGAATTTATGTCCAAAATAATTCCTATTTGTTGAGTATAGAGGATTTCAGTTGGGATTTGGGTTGGTATCCGATGAACGAGAAGGTTGTGATCGTGTCGTGAAGAGATGAAAGTGGTGGCCTTTCATAAGTGGGAGAGGGGACACACTCGGTATTTTTCAAAAGATTTGAGTTACCCCATGTTTTACATATGTCATATGGATACAAAATGGACTATTATAAAAAAATATAGGAATAAGGGACTAATTATTTGAATTAAAGAGTTTATTGGTAATTTTATAGGTCATTTAACGATTTATATTTTTAGTTTAACCCCCCCCCCAACTCCAACCCCCTACAACCCCATTTTTACCATAACTGTGATAATTAATTTTCACTTCCATCACTGTTAATTTTTTTCAAAAATTATGTTGATATTGTTTAATAATAATTATTCTGATTACTATAAATATAGAATAAAATTTTTCAAATTATGTTCATTGATATGGAAAAATATAATTTAAAAATAGTATAGCAGAGAGCATGAGAAAGTGTGATTTCAAAAAGAAAATGTTGTGCATTATACAATGTTTTAATATCAAAAATGAAAATTTATTTTATTAAAATTAAATATATTGGATTACTTAATTTATAATTGAATTAATTTAACATTAATTTGTACTCAAAATATAATTTAACATTATAAATAAAAACCATGAAAAATAAGTTTTTTTTTAAAATTTAGTATTCCACACTATTCAACAGAAACAAAATTTTCAAATAAAATCAAAAAAAATTTACCCTATGATAATATTGATATAATCATTTAAAATTTATTTTTTTAAGATAAATGTCATTTAGGTGTCTTAAATTAGATTTAAAATACATTCACAAAAAAACATGACAAAAATATTTTTTTTGAAAAAAAACTATTTTAAGCATAAAATAAAATATATTCTCAACTATTGCCTATAAAACACATAAGATGAATGAAAAATAGTTTATTGAATTTATAATATATAAATTTAATTAAAATAAATCATGAAAATTGGTTTATTTATTTTTTGTGACAGAACACATTTGATTACAAAAAGAAAAATAATTTTCCAAAAAGTGATTTCCTTTATTTTTAAATTGTTTTTATATTAATTTTTAGTTATTTTTATTTAAATTAATTCATTATATATACATGTGTACACCAAATTTTCATTATTTGGTTTATCATATTCATAAGAACCACTCCAACAACTAGTTTATATCTACCATATTAAATAAGAATATTTTAACTATATGAAATGTTTTGTTTAAACTCAGTGTTTCATATCATTCAAGAAAATACTCTATGATTGAGAAGATAAACTAATATTTTAATCTAATAAAAAATATAGATATTATATATATATATAGAAAAAAATATTTCACTAAATATTTTTTTATAAAATTTGAATCATCTCTAGGTCACGGGAGTTTGTTTCATTAAACTTATGCCATGTTTGGTTATTCATGGGAAGATAATCAATTTACATATTGGAAATGATTAACATAGTGTATGTTCAACGCAAAAGTGACGTGGAAAAACATGTTTGGAAGATGAAATGTTAGGGTGAATACATTGTTAGATGATTAGTAATGATTTACTATTCACACACATTTCGATGCAAAAAATTAGGTTTCACGATATGCATGTTAGGACCTAAGAATTAATAAATAGGTTAAAATCCACTCTTAGTAATATTATTGAACTATATTTGTTTATGAATTTTAATAAAAATAAATTCATTAATTCAATTTTCTAATTTCTTCCCTACTTAAATAGAGATAATTGTTTTGACTTTTTCAGAGGAAGTAGATGGATCTATAAAAACAACTCATTTGGTGTAGTGACTTCTCTAAATGAACTTTTTTTGAATGTGTCATATTTTGGAAGATAAGATAGTTTCAACCACTCATGTGATATCTCACTCAGAAAATAAATAATAAATAATAAATAATTTTTTTTATCCTATTTTTCACCATTATATGGTTATAACTTTTTGACTAATGTTAACATACCATTTTTAGATGATACTCTTAAATCATAAGTGTTTTCAACCATCTTGAGTCTATAGTAATATAATATTGAAATTAATGTTTTATTTATCAGGTAGTATTAAATAGATGAAATTTATATTATGGGTTATATGAATAATACTCCAGACAGTCACAAATGAAAAAAATAGATATACATTTACTTATATATTTACCTTTAGGAAACTAACAACTAACTTCATTGATGTAATGAGGTTTTGGACCTTAACCTCATTAGTTAGTTAATGACTAATTAACCGTGGCATTACATTGTTCAAAAATAATGTGTAGATATCAAGTAAATTATTTGACCAATAGTGATATATGATGTTTTATAGAACTTATATTCAAATACCTACAGGAAAAAAAAAAGATCATCCACTTCAGTGGATCCATCATACTAACACCTTATTTTTATCACATGGATAGGTAAGGATTTTCCTTTGGGATTAGTGTAAGATATATGGAGAACTAATCATTTAAGATATAAATAATGAATTTCTCTCATAAAATTTCTATTTAGGGGAAGTATAAAATATTCCACCGTCATGAAAATATATATTTTGATGTAATGTAATTGTGTTAACTGAAATGTGACTCTCCCTTGATCATCCATCATATTTAAAATAGAAAAAACAATTTCTTGATTAAGAAAAATGATTCTATATCATCTGAATTACATATATTTTTATTTACCATATCAAATATTATAATATTATGTACTAAATAGCCAAAATTTGATGCGGGGGGTACATAAAATGTAGTTACAAATTTAACATGAACATTGAGCCTAGAGTCCATTTTGTTGGCTTCGTGGCCCGGTTTCCCAGAGGGTATATTTTTTTCATTTTATGACTCATATATTATTTTTCCAAAAATTAAATTCATAATTTTATCATGGTTGGAAGACACAAACATATGGCCTATCTGTTTGGAATATCCATTTTTTCCAATGATATATAGATATACACTCTTGGTTAATTAGTTTAATTACAAATTTCATAATATTAGACAATTAAAATTGTTTCAAACTTTTGTAATATCAAATTTATAGATATATGAAATATATAACATTATTTATATTATAAGGAATAGGTTTATTCCATCCATTCAGAACATTTCCAACATTTAGGCATTGTTAATAGTTAATCTTCTAGTTAACATTGATTTACTATTCTAATATGTAGAAAAATCATATGGTCCTTGGGAATCCCTATTAAATTATGATTTAGGATAACATCTATAACAAAATTATTTTTCCTTTCTCAAAGGATGACATTTGGTTACTTCCTAATTAAATTGATGCATATATTTTATCTAAACCTCAAAACATGTTATCCAAGACTATCTCTAAGGTCATTGAATTATATTAACCTAACAATAGAAAACTTGGAACTACGAAGCAATTAATGTGAAATTATAGAAAGGATGCAACTCATTACCCAATATGAAAATAAAACTCATCCACCCAATAACTCATTATTAATGATTTAGAACATCATGAGCCTCAAATGAGAATAATAGGATAATATTATAATAATATATCATTGATAAGAGTTTATAATTTAAGAATGGATCCAAATTTGATGTGGTCTAGAACCTAATCAATGCTTATAGGGGGGCCCAAGTTGTATCCCTGTGTAATTGTTACATTGAGGCCTTCAATTTTTATATGAAATAGTGAATTACTAAGAATGAAGGGAACACTTGGGTTTCTATAAAAGGATGTATTAATATCCATATATATGGAATATAAAATCTATTGTCAATATATCATCTAATAACAGTATATCTTATTGATGACTCAATTTCGTAGAGTTATGGATTCTAATGCATGAAACTGAAAATTGAGACCCCTTTAAAACAATGTAGGAAGTATATTCTAGAAAATATAAATATTTATGATTCCATCAAGAATTCTACTAATGAACTGTTAGAAAAATTACATTCAACCCCAAAAAAATTGGATGTTCCTATAGGAATATTTTAATGAGTGTTAAATAGGCTCCTAAAATTTCCAATTTTTTCCATCATGTGGTTGAAAAAAGTGGTATATGCACTCTTAGATTCTTCTATGTATGATGATGGTGGTACTAAAATTATAATTGTTGCAATATTGGTTATCCCAAAACAATAATAACATTCATAAATACAAAGGATTATGTTATATGACAACAGTCATGAATCTTTCTATACGTTAATGTTTCTAGGACACTCTTATAGGAAAGTGGAACCCAATATCCCATATCCCTAACAAGGAACACAAAGAATAATAAAGTACATGATATACATGTTCACAATAGAATAGAATTTTTTTCAAAGACGAAATTAATTCATCATACATTTTTTTAATATGTTAATGTTTTTTATCATTATAAGTGAAAAATATCATTTCCTAAAGAGGTATCAAAATGAGGAATGATATTATGTCAAATCAATTAGGTGGTTCTTATTGGGTAATGAATGTAATTTATTGAAATTTCCATGTAATATTTTATAAAATTATATCAAATTATGTTGAGACCACACGCTCTGATGTAATGTGATTTCAAGACCTAGTGAGCTCGAAATGAAATTAAATTTTTTTATGTTTATTTAAGTAAACGTGCGAGTAGGTTTTTTTAAAATTTTGAACCGGTTGTTCGATGAAAAATATGAGGGCACCATGGAACTCAAAACACCAAGAGTTTCATAGAAGTAACATAACTTTGACCAGAAAGGGACATACATAAAAGTAAATTTTCATACATTTTAGAACATAATAAAATACATTAGAAAATGTTATTTTATTTTCATTCACATCATTGAGAAGAAGATGGCAGTACTGTGGTGCGACGATGAGGAAAAGACAAAACACATTAAATGAGTATCATTAATGGATCTTTCTTCAAGCATAACTGCTAAGTAGTTTCATAAAGTAAATAGTGTAACAATTCAATGTCACGGCATAACATAAATACTACGATATGTTTCTTTTTATTAAACTAACATGTCAAAGAGATGACAATAAATACCTAGGGATTCTCTGAGAAACCTATGGTGGAATTCAGATCCAACTATGAATAATGAATGATGGAGAAACCCTCACCAATGAAGAACCCTGGAGGATCTGAGCACGGAGAAAAATCTCATGGAGAATGAGATTTGATCTGGGAAATGAATATTGGTGAAGAATGACAATGGATCGTGGGTCAACGATGACTTGTATCATAATCCATCACCTATGAAAAATCTGAATCAAGAAGGGATTACTTCGTTCTTGAATTCCTCATTCTTCATTTTAAAAAAACTAAAACATATCTACCCACGTAATAGTTGATCTCAGGATCATGTGTTTTTTTGGAAGGGGTCTTTCATTGGGGTTTTCATAGGGATTGTTTATACCAGGATAAATCTGTTATTCTGAATCTCCCATCTTCCAATCTTTTAAAGCGGAGGGCACCGACTGACATGAATAAGGCATGATCCCCTCCTCCTTGTGCATTCTTTATGGATGAATTCTTGAAATGGTTGAAAGGCGAGCTCAATACCATCATAATGAATTTTGAATCCCTATGGTCCTTTAGGTTTAGAAGGGTCGATAAATGGACCACCGGAGCAACTCTGGTGGCCATTAGAAGGAATCGTCAGCGACGGCGATTGCTACCGACAGTGGCCTTGTGTGTCGGCTGCGGGTGGAGGGAGGCGATGCACCCATTAGCATACGGCGGCGGCATAGATCCATGGCCAACTGGACATGGCGGCATGGATGTGTGGTGCGGACCAGTGCCTCTTGGAGGGACGGCCCACTTTCGGGCCTCTCAAGTGAGCTAGCGGCACACAGTTTGTTGACCTTTTGGAGGAGTCTGGTTGGACGCTTGGCACAAGCCATGCTCACATGGCAATGGTAGCAGAAGCTACCCAGCACTGACCTTGGGGTGAGCGGGGAGTCGGGCACAGCTTCCAACTGTGCCCTGGCTGGGCGGACTAAGAAAACCTACGGTCCGGACCCACCCCAGCAGGCTGGGACGGACCCGCGGCCGAATAGGCCCATGACCCAACGGACTGTAACCAAGCCAAGCTAGGTTTGAGTTGAGTCGGGTCAGAGGACCTTGGGCTGGGTTGGGTCGGGTTGGCCTGCCTAGGTTGGGGCCGACGCGGACCTAACCGACCACTTTTTGTAAAAATATCATTAATTTGCAGACTCATCGCCCAATTGACACACCGTCATTTGCATTGGGACCCTTGAGATAATTTGGTCCTTATAAGATACTATACGTGAGTTTTTTTGGAGGTTGTAATTTGGATGGGTTGGACCAGAGTCGATTCCAACCAGGCCCTTTTTATAAAAAAGCACATATCTTATAGACCGAGGGTCCGTTCGACGCACTTTCTGTTTCATTCATACCCTTACGACAAGGTAGTTTTTTAGTTTAAAAATGTAGGAATTACTAGTGGTTTAGGGATTACCAATGGATTGATGAGTAGATCTTCCTAGAATCAAGAATAATAAGTGAAGGAATCCATTGGATGGTTGTGACGTAAATAATGAGAGTGACCCTCTGTGGATCAGCATGAGAGTGACCCTTCATGGATCAGCAGTAGAGGAACCCTTAATGGATTAGAATAAGAGTGATCCTTTGTGAATTATGAGTGGAGTGACCATCCATGGATCAACATGAGATCTACCCTTCGTGGATCAGCATTATAGCGACCCTATATGGATCATTATTAGAGAAACTCTTTGTGGATCAGTAGGAGTGTGACCCCACATGGATTATCAGCTGATCCTCTCAACAAAATAAGATGACATAGATTTACAACTAATCATCTTTACTTTTGTGCATAAGTTCTACCTAGTTTGAGCTATTTCTTTTTCTATGTGCTTTACTTTGAGATCATTCTTAGTGGTATTTTATATTGTGGATTTTTGTGAGACCCGAGTGGTTCTTGGGGTCCCTACTGAGTATTGTTATACTCACCCCAGTGTGAGATTCTCATACACCTGTTGTGATTTTTGCAGAAAATGGAAAGCTTTAACTGGGACATTAGTGATCCTGGGATAAAACGGTGCTCGGTGGTGGATTGATAGTTTTGGTGTGCTATAGTGATATCTAGTAGTGAGTTGTACCCACCCTTCAGGTAGGATCTTTGACAAATGACCTCTAGAGATCGAAAATCCTTTTCTGTACTTTCCTTTCATTTGGGATTATATTCCAGCACCCTTTAAATTTTGTAGTACTTGTACATATTTTTGGTTCTAGTTTCAAAATAATTTCTACAGTATGGGTTGTGCGTGTGCGTACAGGTTGAAAGGAAATGCCTTCTCTTTTTGGGGATTCCCTTTTTGATCCAGTCTCCAGCCCCTGGAAAATAGAATGCGGGCATAGGGTAGTCATGGCACAAGCCCCAAGGGAAAGGTCATGAAAAATATGCAAAGAGGGCAGTTGGTTCTATCTTAATAAACTATGATTATGTATTTTTGATGAGGCAATAGTGTTAAGTGTTTTAAGTTTATAATTTATGCTACAGAGTCCCGTGTTAGTATGGAATCTGAGGTATCCCTTAACCAGGACCCTGAATTGTGTTTTCTAACTCAGTATAAGAAAACAATGTTTTCTTGTGTTTTAGAAATGTTTTTCTCCTGATCTCTTTTGAGTCAGCTCATCATATATAACTTATTAACTATACAGAATTTGTTTCCCTACAGGATGCATCCACAAATATAGCCATCCAGGATTCCAGTGATGGATCATGATGATGTCCCACTGAGAAATGTGTCATCAGTGTAGGGACCACATACGGTGATAAAACCTTCAGGTGATGTACTAGCAGCACCACCACCCATAGAGTAGTAGTTTCTACAAACCCCACCACTAGATAGTGCACACCGACATAGTAGATTGTGTGAGTTCCAGAGAAAGGGGCCTCCACGGTTTCTAGAAGATACCAATCCTTAGGGTGCTGAGGATTTTCTAGAGGTAGTTATGTGGGTTTTTTCCTTGTAGAGACACCTACAGAATAGATGGGGGTCCTAGATTCTGTCTATTTTTAGGGATTTTTAGGGAAATGGTGGAGCATGATTCTCCAAACCTATGAGGAGGCGACCCTTTCCTAGTTGGACATTGAGTACCTCTACAGGGTGGAGATTGTAAAAGTGACACTACAGTTAGTGCATATTCATGAGATATTGCACCTACAACATGGTCGCCTGACTATGGCCTAGTACTCTGGGAGGTTTACTAACATCTCCTGCTAATCCACCAACATGGTACGAGACACTTTTATTAATTCCTAGACTATTGAGCAGGGACTCTAATATGAGATCTGGGCATCGATAATGTTTCTCAGCATCCCAACACATGTTGGAGTGCTAGAGTGTGTTCTATTGGTGGAGAGCTTCCTATATGGGTAGGCACTTACAATAAGATCCACCACCCGATGATAGGTGGCCGAGTCATCTACATCATACTGTAGGAAAATGACACAATGGCCCAAATGGGCTAGACCTTCTAGAGGATGAACCCAGGATGAAGGGTTGAAGTTGTGATGCTTGTGAGGAAGTGGAGGTCAGATGTGTTCCAGAGTTTGTTACTCTTTTCATGGGCAGAGACACATGGGTCATGATTGATCAACCCACTAAACAAATGATTTGAAAACAGTCGAGGGGATGCTAAGGCAGATTCATAGGTTTATTCTTGGAGGTCTGCAGGGTGATGGATGTGGAAGGGGAGTATACTGGGAGGCGGGTGGTGGAAAATAGTTAAACGTACTACATCCACCACCCCATGTGGTCCACCACATTCTTAGGGAGCCGGCTGATAGGAGCGAGCTCAGGTTCAGTTTGTGGAGGCCTATGAACATGGATCTCTAGAGATGATTATAGGTATAATATTTGTCATGTCCACCGTAGATTCATTTCTTATTGACATATGTTCCAGTCACTCTTTAATTTCCATAGACCTCGTTTGAGGCTTATAAATTTTGGTGGAGTTTTTTAATCTATCCTTACCATTAGAGACTCTTACATGAGGGGATTCGACAATTACACATTGGTTCTGGCAGTGTGAGATTACTATAGGAGGCTAGAGCTTCGGTTAGGATCTCCTAGTAGCAGTGTGGAGGCCTTATGATATCTTCATGGGTATGGATTGGTTATCTACAGTTCATGCTAAGATTGACTATTTTAGGTTCAATGTTTGTTGTGTCCTTGAGGATTGGAGCATGTTTTCCTTCACCAAAGAGAAGGGAACCTTTTCACCACATGATGGAATTTCTAGGATGACGGTGCAGACAATCACTCGCCAGCTAGCTAACCTCACCCTCGATGTGTTGGATGATCGGATTATGAGCTTTCTTGTAGTGGTGGACGATTATGAGGATGTTCTGGGACTACCTTGTTGCAGGGAGGTAGACTTCTGCATCGACATGTACCCTGGTACGATGATTATATATACACATACATATCGGATGGCTCCCACAACGCTACATGAATTGAGGGTGTAGCTAGAGGACTTTCAAGATAATGGGATCATATGTCCATGTGTTTCACCATAGGGATCCCTAGTGTGGTTTTCCTAGAAGGAAGATAAGGTCTTGAGGTTCTTGCATGGACATCTGGTGCCTTAACAAGATAACCATGAAGGAAACGAATCCACCGCTGAGGATTGATGACCTCTTCAATCATCTGAAGGGAAAGTGGTGGTTCTTGAAGATCGAACTGAGATCAGGCTATCATCATCTTTGGATATGGGATGAGAACGTACTGAAGATAGCCTTTAGATGCATGTACTGCCACAATGATTATTTGGTGAGACCATTCAACATGACCAATTCCCTAGCGGTGTGCGTGGGACTCATGAATAGGATCTTCTAGCCTTAACTCGACTATTTCATGGTTTTATTCATTGATGACATCTTGATGTACTCAACATAAAAGGAGGATCATGCTACACACCTGTGGATAGTCCTGGATACACACCGAGAGGACCAGCTTTATGGTATGCTCTCAAAGTGATTGTTTTGGATTTGGGAGGTCTACTTTCTGGGACACATCATCTCTGAGGCTATGGTTGTGGTGGATCTAGAAAAGATAGAGGTAGTGCTTGCTTGGGAGCCACCTAAGAGTGTGACTGGGGTGTGGATTATTATAGGCTTGGTTGGGTACTACTGGAGGTTTGTACCCAACATTTCCAAAGTAGAATCACCCATTTCAGCATTTACAAAGAAGGTACAACCCTTCTTATAGAAATACCGGTGCTAGATGAGTTTGCAGGAGATGAGTTAGAGACTGATGAGTGTCCCCATCTTGAGACTAGCAGAAGAGGTCATTGGGGATGTAGTATTCTATGATGCATCAAGGATAAGACTGGGTTGTTTCCTAATGGAGGAGTAGGCAGTAATAACCTACGGCTCATGAAAATTGAGTAAAATTGAGAAAAACTATGTGACCTATTAACTAGAGTTAGCTGTAGTGGTATTTGCCTTGAAATTGTGGTGGAACAACATCATAGTTGAATAGTTTATCATCTACTCCGACCATAAGAGTTTCAGGTATATCTTCTCATAGAAGGACGTGAACATGAGATAGTGGTGATGGTTGGAGTTCCTCCAAGACTATGACATTGAAATAGCCTATACTCCGAGTATGGGGAATGTGTTGGGATAAACACTTATTCGGAGTTATAGTTTATAGTTGCTGGGTGAGGCGACAGAGAAGCTAGTCGCGATGCAGATATCCTTTATGGATAGAGATGGAGTAGCTTACCTTCAGTCAATGACTATCACTCCTCCACTCTAACAGTGATTTATGGAGGTACAACTTGTGGATGTTGACTGTGAGGCCCAACAAGCTAAGTTACCATGAGGACAAACTCATGATGGATTTCTGATAGGTGGGAATCAACTCATCCTTTTCAAGGGATGCACTATATTATCAGTGACATTACATGGGGAGGTGTTGAGAGAGTTCTGTACATCCCCTTTGGCGGTACATCCTGGTGTGTTGGAGATTTACCAGGTCCTCTGACATAAGTAATGGTGGCCAGGGATGAAGAAAGAAATTGAAGAGTTCATTTCTTGATACCTCACTGGTCAATAAGTGAATGCTGAGAAATAGGTCCCAATAGCCTTGGCACAACCACATTAGGTACCAAATTGGAAGTGGGATGGCAGATCCATGAACATTGTTGGTCTTTTACCACACATGTCTAGGGGCCATGATTCTATCTGGGTGATCGTTGATCAACTCACTAATTCATCCCACTTTCTACCCATCTGGGAGCAGGGATCAGTAGAGGGCTTGGGAAAACTCTACATCTAGGAGATAGTACAACTTCATGGGGTTCCTTCGAGGATCATCTCATACTGTGATGCACACATTACCTCTATGTTGTGGAAGGAGTTTCAAGAGGCACTTCGGACTCAGCTACGCTAGACAACAACCTTTCACCCATGGGATAATGGTCAGATTGAGTATACATTATAGAACTTGTAGAGATATCTTCGAATTTGTGTCCTAGATTTTGGTCGTAGTTGGGAGGACCACCTACCCTTGTTGAATTTTTCGTAAAACAACAGCTACAACTCCACCATCGGTATGACACTATTTGAGGCATTGTACAGACAGCCGTGAAAATCACCTTTGTGTTGGACATACTGGGGGAGTCAGCACTTGTAGGTCTAGAGATAGTTTGGGCTAATACTGAGAAGGTGTAGATCATCCATGAGAAAATGAGGACTATATGGAAAAGGTATAAATCTTATTCTAATAGGAGATGGATACCCATGGATTTGGAGGAGGGAAACCATGTGTTCCTTCGGGACTCACCCCGATGAGGATTGCAGAGATTTGGTCGGGGCGTCAATCTATCTCCGAGGTTCATCGGACCTTATTGGATCCTCAATAGAGGTAGTGAGGTGGTTTATCACCTATCTCTTAGCCCATATATGTAATGAGTTCATGATGTCTTTCATGTGTCCCGACTAAGGAGGTATGTGCATGATTCGTCACACATCATCGAATGGGGTGAGCTGGATATCAATGATGGGGTGAAGTTTGCGGAGTTACTAATGGAGATAGAGGAACTACAACAGAAGGTCATTCATGGAAATTTTAATCCTATGGTTCACTTTTCATGGTAGCATGGGAATATGTAGGAGAGAACATGGGACTGGGAGGCTCAGATTCTAGCAAAGTGCCCCCATTTGTATGAGTAGCCCTTATTTTGGATTTCAGTGATGTAAATACCTATGGTGGGGAGAATTTAATGTTCCAAAATATCCAATTTTTTTTATAAATTGTATGGAATTATTTTGAGTCCATTCGATCTGACGACACGTGATTCCAAGGCCCAGTGATCCTGAAATGGAACTTTGAATCTTTTTTTAATTCTCTTAACTAAATGATTGAGTGGGATTTTCTAACTTTTTATTTGGTGATCAGATTGAAAATATTGTGGAACCATTTAACACAGAATATCAGAATTCACCTAGAAAATACATAACAAAGACAAGAAAGTTTTAAACCGAAAATATAGTTTTTGGACATTTTAGAAAATAATAAAATAACTTAGAAAAAATTCTTTTATTTTCATTCACAATGTTGAGCAGTGGATAGTGGCGTTGCGGTGCTACGATGAGGCAACAACTAGGAACATTAAATGAGGATCATTAATGTTTCATTGTGAAAATGTAACCACTACATTGTTTCATAAATGAAACAGCATAACAGAAACATGGAGACATGTTTCTTTTTATTAAACAAACATGTTGGAGAGCATATGATTAAACCCTATGGATTCTATAAATAACCTATTGAATAATTATTCTCCATCAAAGAACAATGAAATCTGGAGAAACCCTTGCTAATGGTGATTGTTGGAGGATTGGAGCACAGTGAAAAATCTTGTGGGGAACGAGATAGGATCCAATAATTGATGAATAGTGAAGAATGATAGTGGACCACAGGTTGACAGTGACTTGGATCATCATCCATCACCTAAGAAAAATCTAAATCCAGATAGGGATTCATTTGTTCTTGATTTCATTGTTCTTCATTATAAAACAAATAATGAGGATCTCCCCACAAATAGGTAGATCTATGGATCAAGTGTTCTTGCTTGAGGGTTCTTTCCTTGGGGGTTTTCATGATGATTGTTGATAGCATGACAGAATTGTGATTCTAATCTTCCCATATTTCAAACTACTAATGAGGAGGGTGCATGATGACTCGAAAAAGGCTCGAGCCCCTCTTCAATGTGAATTATTTGTTGATGAATTCTCAAAATGGTGAAAATGAGAGTTTGAGGTCGTCACAATGGTGGTGTAAGCTCTACTATCCCATATGTGTAGATGGATTGAGAAACAGGCCACCGAATCAACTCTGGTGGCCCACATAAGGAACCACTATGGAGGTTTGCAGCGGTGACCACGGGTGGAGGGAGCTGGTATTCCCTTTGGCATGCCGCGGAGATAGAGAGTCGCGGCCAACTGGCTATGGTTCCTTAGTAGACCAGTGTCGACTGATGCCATGTGGAGGGATGACCAGTGTCCAGGCCACTCGGGCGAGTGAGCGGCACGCGATCTTTTGACCACGTGGTACATGTCGCGGTCGCCTGACCACGGTAGAGGAAACTTCCCCATGTCTACCACAGATCGAGTGGGGACCCAAACGTAGCATCGAGCCATATCCTGATCAAGTGACCAACTGGCCTACCTATGGAGGATCAGGAAGTCCAGTAGGCCTGACCCGCCCCAACAGGACGGACCCGCGTCATTGGGTCGGGCCTAACTGGTAGCCCAATGGGCTCGTGACCCAACTGACCAAATCTGGGCCGAGGCTGGGTCTATCTATAATTGGAAGACATGGGTTGCATTGCAAGACATTGGGCCTAGTCGGGTCGGGTCGGTACGACTGGGTCGGAATGGACCCAGACACAATCATCCCCTTTTTAGAAAAAGGTCAATAACATGAAAACCGAGAGGCTGATAGACATGTCATCTGTTGTGTTAGGACCCTTGCAATAAGGCAGTCCTTATGAGATACTCGATAAATTTTTTGGTGTAGGTTAGGGTATGGCAGGGTCAGATAGGACTCAAATCCAACTGCATAATTTTTAAAAATAATCCCATATCTAATAGACCGACCATCTATTGGACACGTTTTCATTTTCTTTGGGCCCTTACGAAGAGATAGTACTTTGGGTTACATAATCTGGGGCTTCATGTAGGTTAAGGTGAGACCAATGGCTTTAGGATATAATCCTCTCAGAATCAATCATGCTATGTGTGGGAATCTAGTGGCTGGCTGTGACATAATGAAAGAGAGTGACCCTCTATGGATCAGCATAAGAGAGCCCTTCATGGATCAGTAGTGGGGAGACCCTCTGTGAATTAGCATCAGAGAAACTCATAGTGGATTTGTAGTAGAGTGACCCTCTCTGGATTATTTGAAGAGAGATCCTTCTTGGATTCATCATAGATCAACCCTGTGTGGTTCATCATGAGAGAGTCCCTTCATGGATCAGATGTAGAGCGACCCTTTATGGATCAGTAGCAGAGCGACCCTTCAGGAATAAGAAACTGAGACTCTCATCAAAATAAGAAGATCTATCATTATGACTAATCATATTTACATCGGAATGTATGTTCTACCAGGTGTTAGTTGTGTAATTTTATTTGTTATTCACATTGAGATATAACTTTTTGGTATTTTCGTTTATGGATTTCTATGAGACCCGAGCTAGTCTCGGGGTCCCTAGTGAGTATTTTTAAACTCACCACTACACAAGATTTTCCCGCACCTATTGTATCCTGTGCAGATGATGGAAAATTTGGACTGTGAATTTGGGGAGCAAGGGCTATACAGTGCTTGAAGGTGGATTGATATACGTGGAGTGTTTTACAGATACCCAATAGTAATATGTACCTACCCTTCATGTAGGATCCATGGAAGATGACCTCGGGAGCTAGTGCTTCCTTTTTTGTACATTCCTGCCATTTGGGTTGGAATATCGTCCATTTTTACTTTATATAGTAATTGGTCTTGTTATTGGTTCCAGTTTCAGTAGAATTTTTTTAGTATGGGATTAATGTGTTTATGTGTGTGTGTAGGTTGAAAAGAAATGAATTCCCTTTTGAGGTATGCCTTTTTGGTGCTAGTCACCATCCCCTAGGCTATGGAAGGTAGGATCAGGGTTGTAACGGTATAGGCCCCAGGGGATGGGTCATGACAATGAACTCCTTGGGAAACTATAACCCTCAATAAATTAGATAAATTTCATTACTTCCTAAAAAATTACATACAAAATTCTTTTATTTTTTCTAGTCCTTATATTTCAGTTGGAGGTGTTAAAGGGTGTTTGGAGAAACACAATACTATATCATTTTAAGGGGTTGATGTGACCTTCTAAACTATATTGATGAAATCTAGGAATGTGATGATTAATAACTTATAATTTTATTGGTGTATTCATATCTAAGACTACTTTTATAATAATCAAAATGGGGTCCTCGGTAGTAGTGGTATATGTGACTCACTTGGAACCTTTTATTGAACCCAAAGGGACATCATTAGAGCCTTCTTCTGTCACCTCTAATGATCTGGAAGTGGATATTTTCAATATTCAACATAGAATTTATCAACAAAACATTGTGCTGAAACTAACCATAATCTAGAAATAGGTCTCATAGAAGTTATATTCCATGATGATGGTTAATAATGTGTGAGGGGTCATGAAGATTGATATTTTTTCTTAGTTTTAATATCTTAATATATTTTTCAGTGGTTTATTATAGAATATCGGGGAAGGTCTACCCATTAATGTTAATATAGTTAATCCAATATATAAAATATATATGTAACTTTAATCATATCCATTTACTATGTTGATGTATTTTTTGGAGAGGATGTGATGGTAAAGTAATATAATCCTATTAATTCATCCAAATGTGTAGTATTAGTGGATGAAGATTATATTCCTAGAAGTTAATTTACAAACATACATTAAATGCCTTAATATAAGACCTTAATTAATTTGTTTTGGTATTTCTAATGATCAGTTATAGTAGTACTCATTTTAGATTTTGAGTTTCATATAGAACATACAACTAAACAATTATCTCTAACATCAAAATATTCAAAGGGAATACAAAATATGGAACTCTTATTCACATTATGTGTCTTTATTCCATTTTATATTGTTGTATCAATGATTTTATTTTTTTAAAACCTAGGGTCCCTTGAGATTTTGTGGTAAATGTGTAACATTTAATGGATAAGAATCATATTGTTGATCCATGATATTCCCATTAGAGAATTACACCATAAACTACACAGGAATAAACATATTTTCTTCAGTCTAGGGTATGACATGTTTGATTATAAATATATTTGTAACTTTGTAATGAAAAGTTACATATCATTTAGGTAAGGATGAATAAATCAAGTCAGAGCATTAATATGTTAAGGTTCTTGATCATCGTGGAGTTATAAGGGCCACGATACATATTAAGAAACCTCAACGTAGTATGATGGAAGTTGAGATGTGAAACTTTTATACTGAACAGGTGGTCATGGAGAAATGCATATATAAATAGATTTC
Source organism: Viscum album (assembly GCA_963277665.1). Lineage (NCBI taxonomy): Eukaryota > Viridiplantae > Streptophyta > Magnoliopsida > Santalales > Viscaceae > Viscum > Viscum album. The sequence goes on from OY728159.1 coordinate 844,501,656, forward strand.
TATGGTGGGAATGGAATTATATGATAATGAGTGGTTGTGTAATAAAGTCAACAAGGTTGGAGAGGATAATATTATAATGTCATATAAGCTATTATTAGAGGAGGATACAGATTCCGAAATTCTAACTGTAAGTATTTAGTCAATTAATGGATAAAATAAATTGTTGATATTTCTCTATGAGTAGATATAAAACATGTTATTATGGCCTTTAGATATCACATTATCCAATGATACTATAAATATTTTGGAAGATGATTAATTATTATGGTTGTCTCTCCCACTTTTCTAATGACTGAAAAAACCTTCTATACTAAATTGTTGTCAATATGGTGGATTCAATGTTTCCATGAATATTAATTCAAAATAATCTCAAAAATAGTAATAAAAAAAATAAAATAATCCACATGAATAATATATCATAATGGATGTGATAAACCATAACTTTCAAAAACATGAACAAATAATGATATGTTTGAAGAAATCCTTTAACATTTAAATATTTCCCCTTAAATAGTTAGATACTAGTCATGTATATATTATATATTCCATCACCATATGTAAGAGAATTTCCCTAATTAAAAATATTAGAAAATTGTATTTCTTATTATATATATTCCATTAGATAGATATAGGAGTTCTCAATATACCAAAAAAATATACTGTAATTATATTCCATGTTTGTTTATCCAATTGACATCCTCCTAAAAGTGTAATCTCAACATGATATAGTATTGTTTAATATGATGAACATATATTACCACCAAAAACCAATGCAATCCTATTAATATATGAGATTTGTTTCATGGATTATAACAATAAAATTTATAATGGGTGGTTTTTAATGAGTATCCGAAAAAAAATGTCCTAACATGCTCCAAAATTATAGTTTTGTGCAGTTCATAAATATTATTTTAAGATATATATATGAAGACAAAAAAATTTCTCTAATTGTTTAATTATATTATGATACATGTAAGAATTAATAAAATATTTCTATAATAGAATGGTAGTCACCATCGATTTTGTGTATTTTAATTTTATACTTGACTTTTACCTATGTAACAAATGGGGGGAGGCTAAAATGGTATGAAATAAAAAACAAATTGGATACCCTTTATGGGATTTGTAATTTATTTTTTATTTTGATTCTCAGAGACACTGACATTTATGATTCTGAAAAAGTTAAAATATGTGAGATAAAGGATATTAAACACTGTAAAATTTTTCTTATTATGGTAGAATATTTGTATCACCCAATGTTTTTATAGACTATTTTTTCTATTTCTCTAATAAATTGATTTTTCATTAATATCTTTTAGTTCACTATGTAAAACATTTATTTCACACATTAAAAAATATGTGTACAATACACACAAAACAGACTTGGAAATTGTTACGTACAACAGTGAGGAGTCTACAAAACATCATTTTGTTGTTATCACTATTTAAATTGGATAATTATATCCTATCCATTAAAAATTGTAACATAAATAGAAATAAATAATTTTCAAATATATTTGATAAATTTTATATTTAAAGAAAAAATATTAATAATAAAATATATGATTTTTGTTAATGTCCTTGTATGTTAAAAACTTTCCTTTTCTCGAATGAATAGCTTTTAATGCCCTTTTGTGAAAAATAATAAAATTTATTTTTTACACGTCTAGAAAGTTAATTTTATAAAATATACCTAATTTTTGAATTTATAATTTCTTAATTATATATCAGTGAATTATTATTATTTTTCTGACAAACATCATATTTGGATCAATAGTGTTGAATACCAGATTTTCATTCGAAACTAATTTTTAATTTAATTTATTTATTTGGTTTAAATATATTTTTAATTGGTTTAATAGATTAATTAGAATTTTTTCTTTCATTAATCCAATGTTGGTCGTTTTATATTATTTGAAATTGAAATTGGATATAAAAACATAGGAAACATTTGATCATTTTTTACATTAAAAACACACATTGTTGACCCGAATTTGGGAATAATTTTAAATTAATTTCTTCCACTTCTATGATAAGAATTGGGAAAAACTATCCCATATTTGGAATCCAAATAATTTATAATTACTAATATGGTCAAAAAAATTACCAAAAAAATTATCTAAAGTGATTAAAATTAATTATATCAAATAACTGAAAAATTATGTTAATAAAGTACTAAACCTTAAATATAAGACCCTAAAATACCTATAAACATTTAAAAAAACCATTTGATGTCCATTATTCATCCATGGACCTTATATTATTTTTTTTATTATTTATGACTTTGTTTGGGTAAACATTTTCATACACTTAACTTGTTTTCAAAAATAAAAAGTGCGTCCTTTCCCCAACATATTAAAGGCCACCACCTCTACCCACTTCTCCACACCTATAAATCCTCTCAGATCACAAAACTATAAAACATATAATCTTCCATCATTCCTACCTTCCTCTTAGATTCCTTATAATGGTTATAAGGAAATTCATGTAAGTCTATTCAAAAACCAAAAGGAGTTTCCTGATTAAGAGGTAATGTCTTCTCTCAAGCTCTTTTCCTTTCTTTTCCCTCTCCACCCCTCCACTCTCTATATTGAATTATTATATCATAACACCAGTATCCTAAATATACTAGGATTTTGTTTTGATATGGTTTCAACATACAATTACACACACCTTTATCTAATAGATGTCTAACTTATTATTTATATTTCTAGCAAACTATCGCCTCACTAAATGATGAGTGTTCAATTCTCCTTTACCACATCTGTTGGTGGAAATTATGATAGACCCTCTATTTTTATTTAATGTATATTATATTTATTATTATTTAATTTTTTTATTCCATTTACAATACATATCGTTTTACATTTCATTTTTTGTAATTACAATAATTTCATTTGAAGATGTGTGGACTATCGCCCACTCAAAACGATGTGATTCATTCACACACATCCTAGAATGTATTAAGGATGGGTTTAGTGAAATTATATTATATTTATAACATTATAATTTAATTATATTATATTATATACATATATTCTTTTCTATAATATTCACCATTTCTTTCAATGTGAAAAATTAAACGGAAACAATGTTCATGTGTTTGCATGCCTTACAGTCTCAATGAACGGTGTATTCTATTTAATGATTCTCTATACTATATATTATAATAACATAAATCTAATATATATTCATTTATTTTATATAATTCCTTACCTTATGGAATATTTATATAATTATAATCACCAACTCTATAAAAAAATTATGACACTTGTGAAGAATAAAGAGAATATTACATGAAGTGAAACCTTAGCATATGATTGTTAACAAGTGTGTAATATAATGTGACAATAAAAAAATATATAGTTTCATGTACAAAAATATGATTATTTAAAAAAGTTATAATAAAATTATATTTATTAAAGAATATTCTCATATAAATATGAATATATTCAGGACATAAGGTAAGGGAATTTCGTCTCAATTTTTATTCACATGAGGTAAATTCTATGTTCACCACTCATTCCTTTTATTTGCGTATGTACTACCCTTGATTTTATTCTATGTATATTATAACTAAATATATTTGTATTAACATATAAATTTTATTATCTTTCTTTCATGGGTTTTATGTTGCAAAAGGTTCCATATCGGGAAACTGGTTTTGTTCCAATTTCCCTTCTTTGAGAATCATGTTTTATAATGCACCCAATGTATTTTTCAAGTGGTATATACTACCATTTTACATGTTTTATAATTAATTTAATCTTTTAATGATATATTATTATATTTTGTAATTTCCTTTTCTTTCATGGATAGATTGATCCCAAGTTACCAAGTAATAAATGTATATTGAAACTATGTCATCACTTTTTTCAAGATTGTTTAGTTTTATGTTTCCTTGATGACATTTTTTTATAAATTTCTCAAGAACAGTTATTATTTTACATATCCTATATTAATTAAAGATATCTCTATGTATTAGTAAAATTTTTACACTCTTATTTACTTAAGATAATGTTTTAAATTAAGATCTAGGGGTATCTCTCTTCGTTTGGAAATCAATTGTATTAAAAACACCTGTTTTGAAAATGTATTCAAAAAGGGTTTATATCCTTGAAGATACATTTCATGGAAAAATTATTTTAAGAATTTATTCAATGATTACATTATAAGTTTTAAATTTAATTTTCTAAGAAAATGTTTCCAAAATGTTTTATTTTATGAAACTATCTTTTCAAAGAAGAAAGCATAATTCTCCCCATGAAATGTTTTTGAAGTTATGTAAATATTATTTATCATCTACGATAACATCCATTGGTGATACTAATGTCTTTGTAGGGAAATTATTCAATTTTTTATTCATATTCATTCCCTTAATAGATTATGTTTCTATGGAATGATGTTTATGAAACCCATTTCTCTTCAACAACTTATATGCTTTTGAAACTCTCATATTTTTATGGGATATGTTTATGGTTAAATGATTACGAAACCTATATGTTTCCATTGGTTATCCTATGATTACATGTTAATAATACCCATTTCAATTTAGGGGTTGTGATTTGACTTTTTCTGATCATGTGGCACATGTATGAATGAGTTCACTATGAGATAGGTGGGACTTGTATCTACCTCCAATGCATTCGAAAAAGATTTATATCTCATGAGATAGACTATGATGGTCTTGGGAATTAATCTAGACAACCATGATAGCCATGTTATTGAACTATGACTACCAAGATAGTATGATGAGTGAACTCATGCTACCACTATGGCAATAGGAGTGAACCATGACTATAAAAAAGGTATGAGGAGTGATCCGCTAATGTCAAGATGTGCATGGCAGTGATTCCTTGGATACCATGGAAATCATATTATATGCTTATGTGTCTTCCAAAATTCCATATTTTATTCCAATGTTATTATTTCATGCATTATCCACTTTATATCATTTTAATTCAGGACAAATGAACTTCTAATATTTATAAAATCATTCCTGTTATGATATTTTATATGAATGGTATGATCTTCTAATTTCATGAACACAATATCATACCCTTATGTTCATGTTTATTATTAAATATGACCCTTTTTTACCCTTACTGAGCATATGAGCTCTGTAACACCACTAGATTTTATGAAAAATATTCTTTTTAATTTCATTAATGTCTTGTGTTATACGCTACACCAAAAGGAGCTTTCACAACACACATCTCTGACCTGGCTTGAATTACACGCAATCACGACCTTCCACGATAGTGTGTGTTGTACGCAACACCAAGTTTCGCTAAACAACGATATGCTATTAAGATATTATTAAAACTAGCCGTTATGAATAGTAATAACCACTTTTTGAAATTTTGAAAATTTTATTTTTCAAAATGGACTTCATTTATGGATTAGGAATATTGAATTTAGCCTAAGGGGAAATTTTGGTAATTTTCGGATAACTTTCATATTTTGATGAATAGTGGAAATTACTAAATTTTAATTAAAAACAACTTTTTCAATCGAAATAATTAATAGTTATAAATTATTAATTTGAGTGGTTTTAAAGTATATTTACAATATATTTTTACAATTTAATACAATGTTGGACATTGGATGTAATTTCACATTTAAACCAGTTATAAACAAGTGTCAATCTTTTGATAGTTTTTATCTCTTAAAAACACGCTATTTGTTGTGAAAGCGGAAATTAATTATAAAATTAATTAATGCAACTTATATGTTGGGAATTTTGTAAAATAGAAATCATTTTTGAATTCGTAATATCAATTATAGCTTAGGGTGAAATTTTGGTACTTTTCTGAAAACTTTCAATTTTTGATGAATAGTGAAAACACTAAGTGGTAGGTTAAAAACTGAATCTTGCATAAAACTTAATTTTACCTCTTCTGTGAATGGAATTTCGAAAATTCGAGAGACACGGTTAATATCAAGGACTAAAATGTGGTTCAATGAGATGAAAATAATTTTTTGGTGAATAGTAACTTTTTACTTTTTTACCATGGTTAAAAGTAAATAGGGTAATTAAGGGTAAAAATGATATTATTATTACCCTAACACATGTCCTAATTCTATTGGGAAAGTTTAATTCGACCAAAAACAAACTTAGGAATAAACTATGACCATTTAGGTCAACTTGGATTAGATTAGGACATTTATTATTAATTTATTTAAAGAAGGGTTAAAATAGTTAAAATCAAAGTTTAATAAGTAAATCATTTTTAATATGGGGTTATACATAAGATAAATTCGACTATAAATATTCATTAGAAATCTACAAAGATTTCCTACATGATGGTATTTTATTTGTAATTTTTAAACATTAAATAATTTAATTTATTTATGACACAATGATGATGCAGTAATTATCTTATTAACGAAATATTGACATAATTGATATTATAAATACCAAAATAAATGTAATTTAAGACCTTTTATGAATTACACTAATTTTCTAGGTTAATATGATATATTAGTGTTGATTTAATCAACTTGGTTAGAACATATAATTCTGTTATGACTTTCACAAAAATCATATATCAAATAGTGTCAAAATTGAAACTAAATAGTTTTTAAATCAAATATTATATTATTAATTGTTATTTTATTCCTAAAAAACTAAGTTCGTCCGAATGACTAAGATAAGGATATATATATTAATAATAAACAATTTGGGGTTCGTTTGGCATGTAACAGTAAGTGTATTAACCATATAGTGAAAGAAAACAAAAAGACACGGTGAAAGTTAAATTATTTAACTTAGAGTTAAATCTAATTGATAAGGTTAAAATAATAACCTAAACTTGTCTAAATACTATTGGTTGATAGGATTTCGACCCATCCCCACTTTACCTTCGAAATAAGACCCTTTGGAACCATTATAAACCGATTTTGACTTTACTATAAAATAATATTTTGAGATATTCCTAAGGTGCCCCTCTCCTCCCTTATAAAAGGACACCTCCTCCCCCTCCTCCTCACACCAATTTGAGCACTCAAGCTCGGCCAACACCTGCCAAAATATCTTCTCCACTTCCCTAGAAACATCCTAGAGATTCTGGTCTTCCTCAAAGACCAATTTTCGTGCCCTAAGAGGAGGTCTCAAAGAGGCGCTTTAAAGAAAAGGTAATTACCGTTACCAATTCTTTCATCTTTATTTCTTCATCCACTTATTCTTCATAGGTTGTTTCATTAAGAAGTAATAACATCAGTATCACTTATATACTGATATGTTATTATAAGTATGAAACAACCCTATTTCACCATCTATCCATCCTACGGAAAAAGAAATCACCGCGCGTGCGTACGTACGGAATACCGTCTCCACGCCGTGGTGTAATCTATTTTCCACCACCACCTTACATGGATGGGTATAATGGTGTAAAGAATAAATATACATAGTTATTACAACATAATATTGATTCTGATATATTGTATAATCCACTCTAATTCAATTCAATATTTATGGAAATGATATCATCGCTCGTGCGTACGTACGGACTACCGTCTCCACGACGCGATGAGATTCATTCTCCATGTTAACCATTTAAGAATGATTATAAAGTATATATAAGAAATAATAATTAAATATATGACATTATAAAGCTACTGGATTTATGTATATATATATATATGTATGTCATCTACTTACTTCCATTCAAGACAATAAGGAAAGGAAAACAGCGTTCATGCGTACGAACGGACTACCGTCTCCATGAACGGTGTTTTTCATTTCATTTATCTATCTATTATATATATATATACTGAATATATATGATATATAAATCATATTTTATATTCTGGAAGTAATTAAATCATGATATAAGTAATAATAATGTCAAGAACAAAAAGTCAAAACACCCACGATAAATGAAACGATTTTACCCAAAACGCTTCTTTAACATGGAATTTACAAAAGAATGGGTAATATAAAGTCATACGTGAACCATATATGATATTATAACAATGAATATGATTCTTTAATAAGCCAATGACATTATTTAAATCATTATACAGGAGGTTCGGACACATACGAAGCTAATCAGACCTAAGGTAAAGGAAATATCACAATCTCATTTTTATCCGAGATTGTTTATACTTTGGCATTTACTAGGGTGTATTTTATCATCCACATCCATGTTTCATCAATATGTAATATTATTTCCATCCACCTACAATTTTCTAAATCCATTTTTACCCTTCGTTGAGTTTTTAGTAAAAGAAATGAAAGGAATCTTTTGTCATTTTTCATACGAGGTACTTTTTGACTTATCCGACGAAAGTACGAAGAATGTTTTTTTAACTTATACGGCATGAATGGATTTTTAAAACATTATTTATAAGAAGAATCCTTTACAAGTTTTCAAGTTTATTTTTAATCAACTTCTTTTAGTTTAAAGTTGTATGACATGTTAAGAAAGGAAAAATGTTTTTGAAGAAGAAAGGATATTTTCCTCAAGAATGGAGTTCAAGTTTTTAATCAAAATTATTTTCTATCTAAGATAATAAAGGGTACTGTTTTTATCCCTATTATTAAATTGATTTGATTATGTCGTGATGGAAATTTTATTATGAATCCCTTTATTGTATATGAAATGTTTTATGATGTCATGATGTTTAAGATTCCCATTTTTATTACATGGGTTATGCTATGATGTATGATTTATGATTTTGTACCACACATAAGAATGGTATCATTATGAGATGGGTGTGACCTATATCTCCCTCCAATGCATTGGGTAATGATTTTATATCTCATGAGATAGACATGGCTGGAATGTTGGGTTATACCGGTTCAGTGAAACAGGACTCAAATGAGGGTTACTCGATTCAGAAAGGGACTTTGACCACTAAGATAGTCTTGGCAAAGAGTCTTGACTAACAAAAAATGATTCTCTATGATTATGTGTTTATTTCCACAAAGTTACATGTTTTAAGATTATGATTATTGTGATTACATTTCACTGCCATGATATATCCCATGTTATGAAATTATGATCTCTTTTGCAGGTTAAAATTACCAAAAGATATGTGCTTGTGTATACAATGAGATTTATATTTCTTTTGTTTACCCTTACTGAGCATTTGAGCTCATCCTTTTATGTTTTATTTTCCCCAGGATATAAAGAAAGGTTTTAGGTAAAAAAAGGAAGATATTTATGGGAGATATTAGAGATCTTTCACCACAATTAGAAGATTACGTTTCAAGATTCCAAAGACACTAAACTATTACGATCCTTGTGTGTGTGTTTTTGTTATTTACTAAGTAGTCCGCAAAAGTAATGTAATGTCCATGTATGTCAAGCTTCGGGTCTCTACAAGCTCACCCCTTTTGATGTTTCCTTCAACCTAGGTTATGATGTAATTTATTATGTTTGAGGTGTCTATGAATGGTGTTTGTTAGTATGAATCTTGTGAGAGATGATGTATCTATTTATGTACTAGTGTTTAAGTTTCCATGTTTCCAAAGCCACTAGACCAATTACAGTCTTTCAACTTCTGTTTTTATAATGTAATGTATTCGGAAGAAGTTATGTAATTTTTATATTCGATAATATAGGGACACTATAGTTGTTATAAAAGAAAACATATAGTTATCCTTTAGAAGATAGGATGATAAAACCTTAGTGAGAACCAAAAGGACATTCCTAGGAAAACCTATATGGATATGGGAATGTATAAGAAAATGTATTGGAGTTATGGAAATGGATAGAGTTTGTGGTTTCCAATGAATACATACATGACTCGATACTACAAGTGGTTGTTGATCTTGTATAGATGTACCTAGGGGTGAAAACTCTGACAAGATATTCCGGGCCAAACTCAGTGTAATCAAATACCTGACAATGCGCCTTATTGCAAACCTGGTTTGACACTCCCAGGGGATATGATTCATGAATTTAGAAACACTTCATGAACCATTATAAAGGATCTAAATATAAGTCAGCTATTAATAACCTATTATAAACCTATTATGGCATGATCATGGAAGGATTCAAAAGATAGACATACTATAATTGACTTTTAATGATTATGTGGTTTCAAATTATGATATATTTTTATTACTCTATAATTTCGGTTTTAGTAAATCACTAGAACATGAAATAACCACATTAATGTTTATTATTATAGACAATGCAATGATGGTCTTACTAAAAAACTGACTGCTATGGGAGAATTAATGAAAACCCTCATTTCTATTCTCACACAACATTCTCTAGATATGAATCATGTTGTACTTATAAATAAGAAAAGGAATGAACACCATTATATTAATACTTTTATGAGGAAGCATTCACCATATTTCATAGGGTATTCTAATTTAAATTTTGATGAACAATGGATCAGTACTACTGAAAAATACTCTTCATTATTCAATGTTTTGAGGATGAGAAAGTCATTCAGGTTGATTATCGGTTAGAATGAGAAGCAGATCTGTTGGGGACACTAATCAAGAATCTGAGGAAGGATAATGATATTGAATAAATGGATTGGGATGAGATCAAGAACTTATTCAACAACAAATACTTTCCTTGAATTATTCAATCAAATATGGAGAAATATTTTTTTGAATTTAATAAAAGGGATGATGAATCTATTGGTACGTATAAGTCTACTTTCATGAGACTTATAAGGTACACTTCATGAATGATCATCCAACCCGAAAGTAATGTTGATAGGTTATTTTGTGGCATAAATCCATGTCTTAGAATATAATTGTCCATAAGAGACTTTAGAATCTACGAATAGATTTTGTTTTGTGAAATCAAGGTTGAAATTGAGGTTGGATCCATGCATCAATCATGTGGATTTAAATAGAATAGGAATATTTGGTTTAAATGATAATCTTAAAACAATGATGAAAAAAATATGATATTTCCATTATTCTATATGTTTGGGATGAATCATGGAAGAAATTATTTTAAGCGGACTAATAAATGTTTAATATGCAGAATGGAAGGCCATCAGGTATTTGATTAACAATGTGATGGGATGAAGTTACCTTAAAAAGATAATGAAGAAAAATATGCATAAAATATACCTCCCATTATTCAATTCTACAAGTGTATGGACAATGGTTATTATGAAAACCACAACCAAAACCAAGGGATGGGGATGTTGATATATGTCAGCAACCTCATAAGCTGAGGGGAAATGGTAAATCTCGTGAAATCTCTGTAAATGATGAGGGGTGCGATAACAATATGATTAAAGGTACGGATACAATTCACCCTAGAACTTCTAATGTCTTATTTGATTCTAGATACACCCACTCTTTCATATCTAAAGAATTATATAAGGGTGTTATGATTCCTCCAAAACAATTAGATGTGTAATTATTAGTGAAAAACCCTAATGGTCTGATGATTGAATATCAAGTCTATGATTCATATCCAGTCGGTGTTTGGGGAAATTTTCTTTCTACAAATATCTTCATTTTCCTTTTGTTTAATTTGAAGTCATCTTAGTCATTGAATGGATTTATCTACAAAAATCCCAAATTAATTATCCCAGAAGTAATGTTACAATTGATATTTAAATCCCTCCTATGACTATCCATCATTGTGATGATTATAATGAACATACAATTGATATGACACATAGTATATGTGTCTTAATTCTCATTCAAAAGGGTTTTTTATCTTAAATGGAAAGGGATTAGATTAACATCGATGATTTTCCTATTGTTTCGGATTTTATGGATGTATTTCCCAAATATTTTCATAGTTTTCCAAAATTATGTGTAGTTCAGTTCTAAATAGAACTCATATCCAATTCCACTCTAATTTCAATGAATCCTTCTAGAATATCTCTGATTGAGTTGTAGGAATTTATGACAAAACTCCAAGAAAACCTTGATAAGGTATTCATTTAGACAACTTTGTCACCTAGGGGTGAACTAATTCATAGTGTGAAAATGAGTGATGGATCAATTGGACTCTATATTGATTATCATGATTTAAACAAGATCACAATCAAGAAAAAGTATCAACTTAACCAAATTAATGACTTGGTTGATCAATTACATAGAGGTCAATAATTTTACATGATTGACCTTTGTTCTAGGTATCATCAATTGAGGGTCAAGAAGGAATATATACACAAGATTATAATGACCCATACTTTACATACATTGTTATTACTTCAAAATTGAAGCACACTTATTACAACATATAACAAAACCAGGAAAGGACCGTATAGGTATAGTGTCTTTAGAAACTAGGAAACATAAACAACTGGTTCATAAAGCATCTACTTTGCCTCCGATTTATTTCATCAGATCTAGAGTCCCTTTTGGCATATCCTACTTAATAACATTCTTCCTGACCGGGGAAAATAAAACATAAAAAAGGGTGAGATCAAATGCTCTGTAAGGGTAAACAAAATAAATATCAATCACATCATATACATAAGAACATAACTTTTGGAAATCTTAACCTGCAAGAGAGATCATAATTTCATAACATGGGATAAATCATAGTAGTGAAATATAATCCCAATAATCATAACAAAAAAATGAAACTTTGTGTCATACACACATAATCATAGAGAATCATTTCTTATTAGTCAAGAAAAATTTCCAGGACTATCTTATTGGACAAAGTCCATTTCTGAACCGAGTTCACTCCTCGTTTCAGTCCTATTTCACTGAATCGGTTTAACCTGTCATTCCAGCCATGTCTATCTCATGAGATTTAAAATCTTTACCCAATTCATTGGAGGGAGATATAGGTCCCACCCATCTCATAATGATACCATTCTTTTGTGTTCCACCAAATCATAAATCATACATCATTTCATAACCCATGTTATAAAAATGGGATTCTTAAACAACATGACATCATAAAACAATTCGTATAAGATAAAGGAATTCATAAAAATAATTCCATCACAACATAATCAAATCAATGTAATAATAGGGATAGAAACATAACATTGTATTATCTTAGATGGAAAATAATTTTGATAAAACACTTGAACTCCATTCTTGAGGAAAATATCATTTCTACTTAAAAAACATTTTCCTTTCTTAACATGTCATACAATTTTAAACTAATAGAATTTGATTAAAAAATAAACTTGAAAAATAGTAAAGGAAACTTCTTGGAAATAATGTTTTAAAAATCCATTCATGCCGTATAAGTTAAAAAAACATTCTTCTCGTACTTTTGTTGGAAAAGTCAAAAAGTACCTCATACGAAAAATGACAAAAGATTCATTTCATATCTTTTACTAAAAACTCACCGAAGGGTAAAATTAGATTTAAGAAATTATAGGTGGATGTATACAATATTATATATTGAGGAAACATGGAAGTGGACGATAAAATACACCCCAGTAAATACCAACGTATAAACAATCTCGGATAAAATGAGATTGTGATATTTTCCGTTACCTTAGGTCCGATTTACTTCGTAAGTGTACGATCCTTCTGTATAATGATTTAAATAATGTTATTGACTTATTCCAGAATCATTCTTATCATATATGGTCATATTCTTAGCTTCTTATTAGTAATATTTCATTACTACTTGTTATTCGGGTGTTTATTTCTTTTGGTTCTTATGCGTGTTTTGTCAAATAAATTCTTATTATTCCTTTTAGGTTATAGATACTTTATTTCCAGAAACGTATTAGTGTAAAATATATCATATTCATTCATTCAATTCATTTATATAATCATTATGCAATGAAGATCATGTAGAACGAGTCGCATCAAATCATGGAGACGGTATTCTGTACGTACGCACGAGCGATGATATCGTTCCCATGATCGTGAAATTTTAATGGAGTGTATGTATACTATTTAAGAATAAATATTAATTTAAAATAATCATATATAGTTACTATTTACACCATTATACCCATCCAAGTAAGGTGTTGGTGGAAAATAGATTACACCACGTCATGGAGATGATATTCCGTACGTACGCACGTGCGGTGATTTTGTTTTTCGTAGGATGGATAGATGGTGAAATAGGGTTGTTTAATACTTATAATAAAATATCAGTATATTATTGATACTAATGTTATTACTTCAAAATGAAACAACTAAGGAAGAAGAAGTAGAAGAAGAAATAGAGTTGAAAAAATCGGTAACGGACATTACCTCTTCTTTGAAGCACCTATTTGAGACCTCCTTTTAGGGAACTAAAATTGGTCTTTGAAGAAGAAAAGGACCTCTAGGATATTTTTAGGGAAGTGGGGAAGTGAAATTGGCAGGGTTTTGGTCGAGCATGAAGGCTCAAAGTGGTGTGAGGAAGAGAGGGAGCAGGTTCCCTTTTATAAGGGAGGAGAGGGGCACCTTTGGAATAACTAAAAATATTATTTTATTATAAAGTAAAATTCGGTTTTTAATAGCTCCAAATTGATATATTTTGAAGCTAAGGTGGGGATGAGTCAAAATCCTCTCATTCAATAGAATTTAGACATGTTTAGGTCATTATATTAACCTTATCTTTTAGTTTTAACTCTTAGTTAATTAGATTGACATTTACCATGTCACTTTGGATTTTTATATTATATAGTTAATAAACATACCATATACATACAAGAGACCCCCAAGTGGTCCATTAATGATACACCTATCATTATATAAGTATCTTGGCCGAGCCTTAGTTTTTTAGGAATATAATAACAATTAGTAATATAATATTTGTTTTAAAAACTATTTTATGTCAATTTTGACACTATTTGGTAATTGATTTTTGTGAAAATCATAACAGAATGATTAGTTCAAAAAAATTAATTAAATCACAATTAAAATGTCATATTAACATAGAAAATTATTGGAATTCATAAAAAGTCTCAAATTACATTTATTTAGGTATTTATAACATCAATTATGTCAATATTTCATTAATAATATAATTACTGCATCATCATTGTGTAATAAATAAACTAAATTATTTTAAGTCTAAATATTACAAATAAAATAAAATTACGTAGGAAATCTGTTGTCTTTCTAATGAATATTTATAGTAGAATTTATCTTATATATAACCCTATATTAAAAATGTTTTAGTTATTAAACATTGATTTTAACTATTTTAACCCTTCTTTAAATAAATTGATAATAAATGTCCTAATCTAATCCAAGTGGGCCTAAATGGTCATATTTTATTCCTAAGGTTGTTTTTGGTCGAATTAAACTTATCCAATAGAATTAGGACATGTGTTAGGGTAATAATAATAACACTTTTACCCTTAATTACCCTATTTACTTTTAACCGTGGTAAAAAAAAGTAAAAAGTTACTATTCACCAAAAATTATTTTCATCTCATTGAACCACATTTTAGTCTTTGATATTAACCGTGTCTCTCAGATTTTTGAAATTCTACTCACAGAAGCGGTAACATTATGTTTTATGAAAAATTCAGTTTTTTTTAACTACCACTTACTGGTTTCACTATTCATCAAAAAATGAAAGTTTCCACAAAAATACCAAAAATTAGGCCTCAGCTATATTTGATATTATGAATTCAAAAATGATGTTTATTTTAACAAATTAAAAACATATTATTTACATTAACTAATTTAAAAATTAATTCCTGTCGTCAAAACAAATAGCGTGTTTTTAAGAGATAATAACTATCAAAAGATTGACACTTGTTTATGTCTGGTTTAAATGTGAAATTACATCCAATGAACAAAATTGTATTAAATTGTAAAAATATATTCTAAATATACTTTAAAGCCACTCAAATTAATAATTTATCACTATTAATTATTTCGATTAAAAAAGTTGTTTTTAATTAAAATTTAGTAATTTTCACTATTCATTAGAATATGAAATTATCCGAAAATTACCAAAATTTCACCCTAAGATAATTTCGATATTCTGAATCCAAAAATGAAGTCCATTTTGAAAAATAAAATTTACAAAATTTCAGAAACTGGTTTTTACTATTCATATCGGCTAGTTTTAATAATATTTTAATAGCATATCATTGTTTAATGAAACTCGGTATTGCGTACGACGCAAGCTATCGAGGAAGGTTGTGGTTGCGTGTAAAGAAAGCCAAGATAGTGTTGTGTGTAGTGAAATATTCCTTTGATGATTTATATAACATAAAAACAAAATATTTCTCATAAAAGTCTCAGGTGCTACATTCTACACCCCTTAAAATGAACTTCGCCCTCGAAATTCGTCACTTTGTAACAAAAATATGAGGATACCTCTCCCTCATCATATCCTCAAGCTCCCAAGTATATTCTTCTAATTGGTGGTTCCTCCATAAAACATTTACCAATCGAGTGGTCTTGTTTTTTAGGACATTTTCGCTACGATCTAGAATTTCTATCGGCTGTTTTTTCATAAGAAAGAACTTGCTCCAGTGGTACAACTTCTGAGCTGAGTACATGTGAAGGACTTGGTATGTACTTTCTCAAGAGAGATACATGGAACACATCATGAACTTGAGAGGAATTCGGTGGAAGCGCCAATCGGTAAGCTACCATTCCAACATGATCCAGTATTTCAAAAGTACCGATATATCTAGGGATCAACTTCCCCTTCTTTCCCAATCTCATGACCCTCTTCCAGGGAGATATTCGTAAGAAAACTTTATCACCCACTTCAAACTCTAGTTATTTTCTTCGGTTGTCAGCATAACTTTTCTATCGACTCTGAGCTTCTCTTATGTGTTGTTGAATATATCGGACCTTTTCTGCCATCTCAACAACAAGATCAGGTCCTAATAGCTTTCTTTCCCCAACTTCATCCCAGCAAGTTGGAGACCTACATTTATTTCCATAGAGATCTTCATAAGGAGCTGTCTGAATACTGGAGTGAAATATATTATTATAAGAAAATTCCACAAAAAGTATGTGTTGATCCCAACCACCTTTCAAAATCCATAGAGCAAGCTCTCAACAAATCTTCTAGAGTTGGAATTGTTCTCTCAGACTGACCGTCTGTCTAAGGATGATAAGTAGTGCTGAAACTCAACTCTGTATCCATAGTATGCTGAAGAATTTTCCAGAACATCGAGGTAAATCTCGGATCCCGATCATATATAATATAAAGTGGTACTCCATGCAGTCTTACCACTTCCTTTACATATATCCTTGCAAGCTGATCCAGAGAGAAATCCTCTCTAATAGCAATGAAGTGTGTAGACTTTGTAAGACGATAAACTATGACCCAGATAGCATTATTTCCTTTGGATGTTTTAGGAAGTTCTGTGACAAATTCCATAGTGATGTTTTCCCATTTCCATTCGGGTATAGTTAATGGTTGTAACATCCCCTTAGACTTCTGTCTCTCATCTTTAACTTGCTGACAAACCAAGCATCGAGAGACATATTCATCAACATCTCTTTTCATGTCATCCCACCAGTAGTACTCCTTTAGGTCCCTATAAATCTTTGTGCTTCCATGATTAATAGAGAATGAAGAACTATGAGCCTCATCCAGCAGCTCCTTCTTTAATTCGGGGATAGGAGGAACACAAACCCGATTCCTGAACTTTATTATCCCATCACAATCAAGGTTGAATTCAGGAACATTTCTCACCTTCTTTTGTAACTCGACATCTTCTTTTTATGCCTCTTTAATCTTCACATGTATAGATGGTTGAACATTCAATTGAGAAAGATATGATTTTCCCCTTTCATTATAATTCCATGATCCATCCTTTGTAAATCCATAAATATTGGATATTTTGTGATCCTCATCATGGATAAGTTAGCATGGTCTTGTCAACTTAATGCATCTGCCGCCTTGTTTTCTTTCCCAGGGTGGTAATGACTTGTGCAGTCGTAATCCTTAATCAGTTCCAACCATCTTCTTTGGTGCATATTCAGCTCCTTTTGTGTGAAAATATACTTTAAACTTTTATGATCAGTATAAATATCACACCTTTCACCATAAAGGTAATGCCTCCAAATCTTTAATGCAAAGATTACCGCAGCTAACTCCAAATCATGTGTTGGGTAATTTTCCTCAAGGATTATCAATTGTCGTGAGGCATAAGCTATCACCAAATCATTTTTCATAAGAACACACCCCATCCCCTTCTTGGATGCATCACTATAGATCACAAACCTTTCTCCACTACAAGGAAGTGTGAGCATAGGTGCACTAGATAACCTTCTTTTCAAATCCTTGAAATTCTCTTCACATTCCTCTGTCCAAACAAACTTAATTCCTTTCTGAGTCAACCTGGTGAGTGGATTAGATAATCGTGAAAAATCTTTCACAAAACGTCGATAATATCCAGCCAAACCAAGAAAACTTCGGATCTCAGTTACTGTTGTTGGTCTCAACCATCTTTCGATAACATCTGTTTTTTTTGTATCCACAGATATCCTCTCTTTTGAGATTATGTGACCCAAAAATGAAACTTTTTGAAGCCAAAATTCACACTTGGTAAATTTGACATAAAGCTTCTCCTCTCTCAGGGTCTTCAATATAATTCTCATGTGATCTTGATGTTCTTACTTTATCTTTTAATAGAAAAGAATATCGTCTATAAAGACTACCACAAACTGATCAAGATATTCTCTAAAGACTCTATTCATCAGATCCATGATGATAGCAGGCGCATTAGTAAGACCAAATGGAATCACTATAAATTCATAGTGTCCATACCTTGTACGAAAAGTAGTCTTTGGTATATCCCCCCTTTTGACCCTTAATTGATTATACCCTGAACAAAGATCAATCTTGGAAAAGTATTGATCTCCGCGTAGTTGGTCAAATAAGTCATCAATGTGCAGGAGAGGATATGTGCTCTTGAGAGTGATCTTGTTAAGTTCTCGATAATCAATGCAGAGTCTCATTGATCCATCTTTCTTCTTAACAAACAGAACAGGTGCTCCCTAAGGTGACACACTAGGGCATATGAATCCCTTATCAAGATTCTCTTGTATTTGCTTATTCAATTCCTGCAACTCAATTGGGGCCATTCTATAAGGTATCTTTGAAATAGGCAAAGCACCCGGTACGAGTTCTATTGAAAACTCAACTTCACGATTTGGTGGAAGACCCAAAAATTCCTCTGGAAAGACATCGTCAAACACCCATACAATGGGAATATTCTTAATCGTGAGTTTCTCTCCAGTCATTTGAGATAAATAACCCTCATTTAGTGGAATAAAGACCCATAAGATGGAAGAAATTTACACTAGAAGGTTATGTTCATTCTTGCATCGATAGACGATCACAGATTGATCTGGATTATATGAAACATGACTTGCCTTATTTGGAAATTGATATGAGCTCCATATAAAGAAAGCCAATCCATGCCAAGAATCACATCAAATTCCACTATAGGAAGGATCACAAGATTTGCAGGAAGAGCTTTCCCACAAACTTCAATCAGAGAATAATTGTAAAATTTTGATGTGACTGTTGTGCCATTAGGGGTTTTCACAACTAACTCAACATCTAATTGTTGAGGTAATACGGTGATACTCTTAGAAAATTCTCGAGAAATAAAAGATTGGGTGGATCCATAATCAAATAAAACATTTTCTACTTTAGAGTGGATGGTAAGTGTACCTTTCACCACATAGTTAGCGTACTCCACATCACTGATAGAAATTCCTTGTGACTTTCCTTTGTCTTTGGCTTTAAGAGTTTGTTAACGTCGACCATCATCATCAACCCTTGGATTTGGGCATTGATTGGCATAATGCCCCATCTCCTTGCACTTGAAACATTGAAGTGTAGTAGGTTCATTCTGTGTATCCCTTCCTTTGGTTGCATCATTAGACATCTTCTTCCCATCATTACGGCATTCAAATGCCTGATGACCTTCCTTTCCACATTTGAAACATTTAATTTTACCTTTAAGACAACTCCCTCCATGTTTCTTTCCACACATTGAGCATAAGGGAAAGCTCATCTTCTTTTCAGTGTGCTCTTTATATTTTCCTTTGAATTCCATTTTCCTATTCTTATCAAACCCATATGACTGATGGGTTACTCCAATCTCCATATCAACTTTGAGAGCACATCGAACGATTTCCTCATAGCTATTGAAGTACTTTATGGCTAAGGCCCTTCCAAGACTTGTTTTTAATCTACTAAATAATCAATCGATCTTACTCTCCGGTTGGATAATAATACCAGAAGCGTACCTTGCAAGTCTTGTAAAATTTGCTTCATAGGTACCAATGGATTCATCATCCTTTAGCTTCAGTTCAAGAAACTCTTTCTCGAAAATTGTTTTTAGAATACAAGGGAAGTACTTATTGAAAAATAAGTTCTTGAAATCGTCCCATTCCATTGACTCAATTTCATCACTTTGCCTCGTATTCTTAATAATATTCCACCATTGTTCAGCATATCCTTCCAAACGATACACTGCTAGGATGACTTTATCATGTTCAGAACATTGAAGAACTGAAAATATCTTTTCAGTAGTACTAATCCATTGTTCAGAAACTAATGGATCAGTAGACCCGCTGAATGAAGGTGGGCACTGCCTCATGAAGGATTCAACAGAATGTTGCTCCTTCCTTTGCTAGTTTGGAAGTCCTGCATGATTCATAGCTTGAGAAAGTTGTGTGAGCATGGCTACAAGATTTTACATTCCAGCTTCCATAATGTTTGGATTCTCAGGGGGAAAATCATTGCATTTCCCTTCAAATTCCGCATTAAAACGGTTCCTTCGGGTTCTATCCATTGACTAAAACTAAGAATAATAGTGTGATCAACACTAATTATAATAGGAAAACCACACAGTCAAGAATAAAATTTCACACATAAGGTTTTATAATAGGTTATTCATGGCCATTTCTAAAACACTAAGATTGTGTTCTATGCTTAGAATTATCCTTAGGGTTCTTACTAAGGCTTTCACATCCTAGTTTCCAAAGGTTGACTATACCTTTCCTCTGATACCAACTATAACAACCCATACATTACATACATTGTTATTACTTTAGAATTGAAGAACAATTATTACAACATATAACAAAACCTGGAAAGGACCGTATAGGTATAGAGTCTTTAGAAACTGGGAAACATAAACAACTGGTTCATAAAGCATCTACTTTGCCTCCCATTTATTTTATCTTATCTAGAGTCCCTTTTGGAATATCCTACTTAATAACCTTCTTCCTGACCTGGGGAAATAAAACATACAAAAGGGATAGCTCAATTGCTTAGTATGGGTAAACAAAAGAAATATCAATGACATCATATACATAAGAACATAACTTTTGGAAATATTAACCTGTAAGAGAGATCATAATTTCATAACATGGGATAAATCATAGTAGTGAAATGTAATCCCAATAATCATAACTTAAAAAAATGAAACTTTGTGGAATACACACATAATCATAGAGAATCATTTCTTGTTAGTCAAGACTCATTTCCAAGACTATCTTAGTGGACAATGTCCATTTCTAAACCGAGTTCACTCCTCGTTTCAGTCCTATTTCACTGAACTGGTTTAACCTGCCATTCCAGCCATGTCTATCTCATGAGATATAAAATCATTACCCAATGCATTGGACGGAGATATAGGTCCCACCCATCTCATAATGATACCATTCTTATGTGTGCCACAAAATCATAAATCATACATCATTGCATAATCCATGTAATAAAAATGGGATTCTTAAACAACATGACATCATAAAACAATTAATATAAGATAAAGGAATTATTAAAAATACTTCCATCACAATATAATCAAATCAATGTAATAATAGGGATAGAAACAGAACCCTATATTATCCTAGATGGAAAATAATTTTGATAAAACACTTGAACTCCATTCTTGAGGAAAATATCCTTTATACTTCAAAAACAGTTTCATTTATTAACATGTCATACAATTTTAAAATAAAAGAAGTTGATTAAAAAATAAACATGAAAACATGTAAATTAAGCTTCTTGGAAATAATGTTTTAAAAATCCATTCATCCCGTATAAGTTAAAAAAACATTCTTTTCTTACTTTTGTCGGAAAAGTCAAAAAGTACCTCGTATGAAAAACGACATTAGATTCCTTTCATATCTTTTACTAAAAACTCACCGAAGGGTAAAATTGGATTTAAACAATTATAGGTGGATGGAAACAATATTATATGTTGAGGAAACTTGGATGTGTATGATAAAATACACCCCATTAAATACCAACGTATACACAATCTCGGATAAATTGAGATTGTGATATTTTACCTTACCTTAGGTCCGATTTGCTTCGTTAGTGTCCGAACCACATGTATAATGATTTAAATAATGTCATTCACTTATTACAGAATCATAATTATCATATATGGTCATATTCTTAGCTTCTTATTAGTAATATTTCATTACTACTTGTTATTCGGGTGTTTAATACTTTTTGTTCTTATGCGTGTTTTGTCGAATAAATTCTTATTATTATTTTTAGGTTATAGATACTTCATTTACAAAATGTTATTAGTGTAATATATATCATATTAATTCATTCAATTCATTTATATAATCATTATGCAATGAAGATCATGTAGAATGAGTCGTATCACATCGTGGAGACGGTATTCCGTACGTACGCACGAGCGATGATATCGTTCCCATGATCGTGAAATTGTAATGAAGTGTATGTATACTATTTAAGAATAAATATCACTTTACATTAATCATATATAGTTATTATTTACACCATTATACCCATCCAAGTAAGGTGGTGGTGGAAAATAGATTACACAATGGCGTGGAGACGGTATTCCTTACGTACGCACGCGCGGTGATTTCGTTTTCCGTAGGAAGGATAGATGGTGAAATAGGGTTGTTTCATACTTATAATAACATATCAGAAAATTAGTGATACTTATGTTATTACTTCATAATGAAACAACTAAAGAAGAAGAAGTAGAAGAAGAAATAGATTTGAATGAATCGTTAATTGATATTACCTCTTCTTTGAAGCGCCTCGTTGAGACCTCCTTTTAGGGCACTGAAATTGGTCTTTGAAGAATACCAGGACCTCTAGGATGTTTCTAGGGAAGTGGGGAAGAGAAATTAGCAGGGGTTGGCCGAGCCTGAAGCCTCAAAGTGGTGTGAGGAAGAGAGGGAGGAGGTGCCCTTTTACAAGGGAGGAGAGGGGCACCTTTGGAATAACTCAAAATATTATTTTATTATAAAGTCAAATTCGGTTTTTAATAGCCCAAAATTGATATATTTCGAAGATAAAGTGGTGATGGGTCGAAATCCTCTCATACAATAGAATTTTTACAAGTTTAGATCATTATATTAACCATAACTTTTAGTTTTAACTCTTAGTTAATTAGATTAACATTTACCATGTCACTTTGTATTTTTATATTATATAGTTAATAAACTTACCATATACATCCAAGAGACCTCAAAGTGGTCCATTAATCATACCCCTATCATGATATAAGTATATTGTCCGAACCTTATATTTTTAGGAATATAATAACAATTAATAATATAATATTTGTTTTAAAAACTCTTTTATGTCAATTTTGACACTATTTGGTAATTTATTTTTGGGAAAATCATAACAGAATGATCAGTTCGAAAAAAATTAATTAAATCAAAACTAACATGTCATATTAACATAGAAAATTATTGGAATTCATAAAAAGTCTCAAATTACATTTATTTAGGTATTTATAACATTAGTTATGTCAATATTTCATTAATAAGATAATTACTGCAGCATCATTGTGTCATAAATAAATTAAATTATTTTAAGTCTAAAAATTTCAAATAAAATACCATTATGTATGAAAGTTTTTTTATTTCTAATGAATATTTATAGTCGAATTTATCTTATTTATAACCCTATATTAAAAAAATTTTAGTTATTAAACATTGATTTTAACTGTTTTAACCCTTCTTTAAATAAATTGATAATAAATGTCCTAATCTAATCCAAGTTGGCCTAAATGGTCATATTTTATTCCTAAGGTTGTTTTTGGTCGAATTACACCTATCCAATAGAATTAGGACATGTGTTAAGGTAATAATAATAACACCTTTACCCTTAATTACCCTATTTACTTTTAACTGTGGTAAAAAAAAGTAAAAAGTTACTATTCGCCAAAAATTATTTTCATCTCATTGAACCATATTTTAGTCCTTGATATTAACCGTGTCTCTCGGATTTTCGAAATTCTACTCACAGAAGCGGTAAAATTATGTTTTATGACAAATTCAGTTTTTTTAACTACCACTTAGTGGTTTCACTATTCATCAAAAAATGAATGTTTCCAGAAAAATACCAAAAATTAGGCCTAAGCTATATTTGATATTATGAATTCAAAAATGATGTTTATTTTACCAAATTAAAAACATATCAGTTACATTAACTAATTTAAAAATTAATTCTCGTTGTCAATACAAATAGTGTGTTTTTAAGAGATAATAACTATCAAAAGATTGGCACTTGTTTATGTCTGGTTTAAATGTGAAAATTACATCCAAGGAACAAAATTGTATTAAATTGTATAAATATATTCTAAATATACTTTAAACCCACTCAAATTAATAATTTATCACTATTAATTATTTCGACTAAAAAAGTTGTTTTTAATTAAAATTTAGTAATTTTCACTATTCATCATAACATGAAAGTTATCTGAAAAGTAACAAAATTTCACCCTAAGCTAATTTCGATATTCCGAATCCAAAAATGAAGTCCATTTTGAAAAATAAAATTTAAAAAAATTCAAAAAGTTGTTATTACTATTCATAAGGGCTAGTTTTAATAATATGTTAATAGCATGTCATTGTTTAGTGAAACTCGGTATTGCGTACAACACAAGCTATCGAGGAAGGCCACAGTTGCGTGTAAAGCAAGCCAAGCTAGTGTTGTGTGTAGTGAAATATTCCTTTGATGATTTATATAACAAAAAAACAAAATATTTCTCCTAAAATTCTCAGGTGTTACAAAGATGACATTTCATCCAAGGTATCATCGCTATGAATATATATTGATGCCTTTTTTTCTTACTATTTCCCCTGCTATATTTATAGATTTAATGAATAAAGTCTTTTTAGATTACCATGATATGTTTTTGGTTTTCTTTATTTTTGACATTATTATCTATTGAAAGAGAATTAAATAGAATTAATATCATTGGGGAATTGTATGGAGGACCCTAAAGAATGAAAATATATATGAAAAAATTACAAAAGTGTGAATTTTGGATGAAATTGTTTTCATTTTCTGGTCACATAATCTCCATATATGGTACACTAGTAGATTCATCTAAGATGGAGGCTCTTGAATGTTATCCTAGACTAACCAAAGTGATTGATATTCATATATTTCTTGTTTTAGATGGATATTATAGACGGTTTGTGGAGAATTTCTCACAAATGTCTAACCCTATTAAAAAGTTTTCTCTAATGGGTGTCATGCTTCATTGGATAGATGAATGCAAGGAAACCTTTAAGGAACTGAAGATAATTTTGATCAGTGTACCTATGAAAACATTACCATGTACTAGATAACGGTTTATAATCAATAGATATGCATCCATAAAGGGATTGTGATGTGTTATTATGCCAAAAAACATGATTATAGCTTATTCCTCGGGATAGTTGAATATTCATGAAATAAATTACCAAACTCATGATTCGGATTTAGTAGTGGTAATATTTGCATTAAATATATAGAGGCATTATATTTATGAAGAAAAGTGTGATATATATACTGATCATAAAAGTATAAAATATATATTCACGTAGAAGGTTTTGAAAATGTTCTATAGAAGATAGGTATAGTTGATAAGGGGTTATGACTACTTAATAAATTTCCATCCTGTGAAAATAAACAAGGTCTCAGATGCTTTGAGTCACAATGATCGGGCTAGCTTATCTATGATGAGGGTCACAAAAGATCCAATATTTTAAGATTCCCCATTAATGGATCTTGAAATCCTAAAGGAAGGGGGAAGATCTATTCATTCTCAAATGAATATTCAACCCTATATCCATGTAAATATTTGCGAGGAATTGAAGTAATTTGAATATATTTGAAGAAAATCAAAAAAATTCCAAAGATTGACATTGATCATGATGGATTTACAAGCCATAGGAACTGTGTATGTGTTTCTTCCATACTATATTTGAAGAAATATTTGTTAGAGGAAGTGTATAGTCCATCATTTTCTATTTATGAATGAAGTAAATAAGATATATAATGACTTGAATGAATACTTCTAGTGGGATAGGGTGAGGAGAGATATTGTGGATTTTGTATCTCGGTATTTGGAATACTAATAAATTAAGGCTGAAAGAAAAAACGTCCAAAGGGATGTTGCATCCATTACCCATACTATAATGAAAATGGGATAAAATCAATACTGAATTTTTTGCTCAACTTCCCAAAAACATATAAATATTTTAATGCTATATGGGTGGTATTATATCACTTTACTATGTCGTAACACTTCATTGATAACAAATGATATTTCTATTTGTATTAGATTTCTAGGATATACCTTAAAGATGTGGTAATGTTTTATAGAGCCCCACATTTTATTGTATCTAATCATGATAGTAGGTTTACCTTAATGTTACGGAAACGTTTTAAGAAAGAATTCGATACAGAATTGATATTCAGAAATACATATTATCCTCAGACAGATGGTCAGTGAGAAAGAACAATTAAAAATATAATGAATATATTGAGATCTTGTTCGTTAGATTTAAAAAGTGTTGGGATCAAAACCTACCTCAAGATGAGTTTTCCTATAATAATAAATTTATGAAATGAATTAATATGGCACGGTATGAAGCCCTGTATGGGAAGAAACATAGCACTCCAACATTTTGGAATGAGGTTCGAGGAAGAAAACTACTAGGACCAGAGAGCACTAGAGAAATGGTTGAGAAGGTTAGAACCATTTAACAGTATATATAGGTGTCTCAAAGTCATCCGAAATGATATTATAACAATCATTTGAATTATCTAGAATTTGAATTTAGTGAAAAGGTGTTTCTAAATATCTCACTCTAGAATAAATTTATGAGTTTCAGGAAGAAAGAGAATCTAAACCCTAGGAATATTACTCCCTTTGAGATTCTTGAGTGTATCAGGATAATATTCTATCGCATGGAACATCCTCCAAATCTCTATCAATCTCATTATGTGTTCCATGTATCATTCTTGGGAAAGTACATATTTAACCCTAAACATGTAATGAACTCATAGGTTATACTGCAGGATCAAGATCTTTCTTATGAGAAACAACCTGTTGAAATTCTAGACCAGCCTGAGAATGTTTTACGAAACAATACCACTCACCTGGTAATGGTTTTGTGGAGAAATAATTAGTTAGGGGAAGCTTCATGGAAACTCGAGGATATGGTGAATCTGAGGTATCCTAATAACATTTTACTCAATAGATGAATTTTGGGGGAGAAGTTCATTTCTAGTGGGGAAAAATGTACCACTACGAGTTTTTATGCACCATTTTTTTCTTTTTCTCAAATAAGTTAAATTTTCATTTATTTATTGTAATGAAATAAGTCAAAAATTCCATTCACATAGCTCTTAATTGGCGTACAATACATGTAACACCCCTAGATTTTATGAAAAATATTATTTTTAATTTCATTAATGTCTTGTGTTATACACTACACCAAAAGGAGCTTTCACAACACACATCTCTGACCTGGCTTCAATTACACTCAATCGCGACCTTCCACGATAGCGTGTGTTGTACGCAACACCAAGTTTCGCTAAACAACGATATGCTATTAAGATATTATTAAAACTAGCCGTTATGAATAGTAATAACCACTTTTTGAAATTTTGTAAATTTTATTTTTCAAAATGGACTTCATTTATGGATTCGGAGTATCGAATTTAGCCTAAGGTGAAATTTTGGTACTTTTCGGAGAACTTTCATATTCTGATGAATAGTGAAAATTACTAAATTTTAATTAAAAACAACTTTTTAATCGAAGTAATTAATATTGATAAATTATTAATTTGAGTGGTTTTAATGTATATTTAGAATATATTTTTACAATTTAAAACAATGTTGGTCATTGGATGTAATTTCACATTTAAACCAGTTATAAAAAAGTGTCAATCTTTTGATAGTTATTATCTCTTAAAAACACGCTATTTGTTGTGACAGCGGAAATTAATTATAAAATTAATTAATGCAACTTATATGTTGGGAATTTTGTAAAATAGAAATCATTTTTGAATTCGGAATATCAATTATAGCTTAGGGTGAAATTTTGGCATTTTTCTGAAAAACTTCAATTTTTGATGAATAGTGAAACCACTAAGTGGTAGGTTAAAAACTGAATTTTGCACAAAACATAATTTTACTGCTTCTGTGAATGGAATTTCGAAAATCCGACATACACGGTTGATATCAGTAAGTAAAATGTGGTTCAATGAGATAAAAATAATTTTTTGGTGAATAGTAACTTTTTACTTTTTTTTACCGCGGTTAATAGTAAATAGGGTAACTAAGGGTAAATATGATATTACTATTACCCTAACACATGTCCTAATTCTATTGGATAAGTGTAATTCGACCAAAAAAACTTATGAATATAATATGACCATTTAGGTCCACTTGGATTAGATTATGACATTTAATATTATTTTATTTAATGAATAGTTAAAATAGTTAAAATCAATGTTTAATAAGTAAATAATTTTTAATATGGGGTTATACATAAGATAAATTCGACTATAAATATTCATTAGAAAGCTAAAACGATTTCCTATATAATGGTATTTCATTTTTAATTTTTAGGCATTAAATAATTTAATTTATTTATGACACAATGATGATGCAGTAATTATCTTATTAATGAAATATTGACATAATTGATGTTATAAACACCAAAATAAATGTAATTTGAGACTTGTTATGAATTAAACAAATTTTCTAGGTTACTATGATATATTAGTGTTGATTTAATCAACTTGGTTCGAACATATAATTCTGTTATGACTTTCACAAAAATCATATATCAAATAGTGTGAAAATTGACACAAAATAGTTTTTAAATCAAATATTATATTATTAATTGTTATTTTATTCCTAAAAATCTAAGGTTCGGCCTAATGACTTATATAAGGATATATATATTAATAATAAACAATTTTGGGTTCGTTTGGCATGTTATAGTATGTGTATTAACCATATAGTGTAAGAAAACAAAAAGACACGGTAAAGGTTAAATTATTTAACTTAGAGTTAAATCTAATTGATAAGGTTAAAATAATAACCTAAACTTGTCTAAATCCTATTGGTTGATAGGATTTCGACCCATCCCCACTTAATATTCGAAATAAGACCCTTTGGAACCATTATAAACCGATTTTGACTTTAATATAAAATAATATTTTGAGATATTTCTAAGGTGCCCCTCTCCTCCCTTATAAAAGGACACCTCCTCCCCCTCCTCCTCACTCCAATTTGAGCACTCAAGCTCATCCAACCCCTGCCAAAATCCCTTATCCACTTCCCTATAATAATCATAGAGGTCCTTGTCTTCTACAAAGACCAATCTTAGTTCCCTAAGTGGAGGATTCAAAGAGGCATTTCAAAGAAGAGGTAATATCCATTACCGATCTTTTCAATTTCTTTCTTCTTCAACTTCTTCTTATTTAGTTGTTTCATGAAAAAGTAATAACATCAGTATTACTTACATACTGATATTTTATTATAAATATGAAACAACCCTAATTCACCTTCTATCCATACTACGGAAAAATGAAATCACCGCGCGTGCGTACGTACGGAATACCGTCTCCACGCCGTGGTGTAATCTATTTTCCACCACCACCTTAATAGGATGGGTATAATGGTGTAATGAGTAACTATATATGATTATTATAAAGTGATATTGATACTGAAATAGTCTACATACACTTCAACACAATTCCATGACCATGGGAACGATATCATCGCTTGTGCGTACGTACGGACTACCGTCTCCACGACGCGATGAGATTCATTATCAATGATTAACCATTCATGAATGATTATAAAGTATATATAATAATTACTAATGAAATATATGACATAATAATGATACTGGATTTATGTAAATTTACATGTATGTCATCTACTTAATTTCATTCACTTCAATAAGGAAACGAAAACAGCGTTCATGCGTACGTACGGACTACCGTCTCCATGAACGGTGTATTTCATTCCATTTATTGATATATTATATATATATATATATATATTCTGAGTATATATTATATATAAATCATGTTTTACATTCTGGATATAAGTAATCATGATCCAAGTAATCATATTAATAGTTACAAGTTAAAAACACGAACGACAAATGAGACAATTTTACCCAAAACGCTACTTTAACATTAATTTACAAAAGAACGGGTAATAGAAATTCATAAGTGGACCATATATGATATAATAACAATGAATATGATTCTGGAATAAGTCAATAACATGATTTAAATCATTATACAGGAGGTTCGGACACTTACAAAGCAAGTCGGACCTAAGGTAAGGGAAATATCACAATCTCATTTTTATCCGATATTGTTTATACATTGGTAATTACTGGGGTGTATTTTATCGTCCACATCCATGTTTCCTCAATATGTAATATTGTTTCCATTCACCTATAATTTTTTAATTCCAATTTTACCCTTCGGTGAGTTTTTAGTAAAAGACATGAAAGGAATCTTTTTTCGTTTTTCATATGAGGTACTTTTTGACTTTTCCGACAAAAGTACGAAAAAAATGTTTTCTTTTAACTTATACGGCATGAATGGACTTTTAAAACATTATTTCCAAGAAGCTTCCTTTACAAGTTTTCATGTTTATTTTTAATCAACTTCTTTTAGTTTAAAGTTGTATGACATGTTAAGAAATGAAAAAAACGTTTTTGAAGAAGAAAGGATATTTTCCTCAAGAATGGAGTTCAAGTGTTTTATCAAAATTATTTTCCATCTAAGAAAATAAAGGGTTCTGTTTCTATCCCTATTATTACATTGATTTGATTATGTTGTGATGGAATTATTTTTATGAATTCCTTTATCTTATATGAGTTGTTTTATGATGTCACAATGTTTAAGATTCCCATTTTTACTATATGGGTTATGCAATGATGTATGATTTATGATTTTGTGGCACACATAAGAATGGTTTCATTATGAGATGGGTGGGACATATATCTCCCTCCAATGCATTGGGTAATGATTTTATATCTCATGAGATAGACATGGTTGAAATGGTAGGTTATACCGGTTCAGTGAAACAGGACTGAAACGAGGGTGACTCGGTTCAGAAAGGGACTTTGTCCACTAAGATAGTCTGGGAAATGAGTCTTGACTAACAAGAAATGATTCTATATGATTATGTGTGAATGCCACAAAGTTTCATGTTTTAAGTTATGATTATTATGATTGCATTTCACTGCCATGATTTATTCCATGTTATGAAATTATGATCTCTTTTGCAGGTTAAGATTTCCAAAATGTTATGTTCTTATGAATATGATGTGATTGATATTTCTTTTGTTTTCCCTTACTGAGAATTTGAGCT
Source organism: Viscum album (assembly GCA_963277665.1). Taxonomy (NCBI): domain Eukaryota; kingdom Viridiplantae; phylum Streptophyta; class Magnoliopsida; order Santalales; family Viscaceae; genus Viscum; species Viscum album. The sequence continues at coordinate 844,533,153 of OY728159.1, forward strand.
CACCCTTTTATGTTTTCTTTTCCCCAGGATATAAAGAAAGTTTTTAGGTAAGAGAAAAAAGGGAAGATCATTATTTGGAGATGTTGAAGATCTTTCACCACGATTAGAAGATTTTATTCCGAGTTTCCAAAGACACTAAACTATTACGGTCCTTGTGTGTTTGTTTTTCTTATGTATTAATTATTCCGCAAATGTAATGTAGTGTCCATGTACGTTAATCTTAGGGTCTCTACAGTTGGTATCAGAGGAAAGGTTTAGTCAACCTTTGGAAACTAGGATGCGAGAACTTTAGTGAGATCCCTAGAGATATTTATAAGGTTTGTCTAGGGATGTCCCTAAGGATAAGTATACGTATAGGATACAGTCCTATAACTACGGTAACGATCTTAGAATTTAACCTGAGAAGTTATATATTGCAAATGTTATGGGAGATGGAGTGAAAAATCTTATTTCAATACTTACACAAGCTATGACTCATTCTGGACTTCCAAATGATCAGAGAAGGGAACAATATTCTATTGAGTCCTTCATGAGGCAACGTCCACCTTCTTTTAGTGGGTCATCCGATCCACTTGTTGCTGAACAATGGATTAGTACCACTGAAAAGATATTTTCAGTTCTTCAATGTTCTGAGCATGATAAAGTCATCTTAGCAGTATATCGTTTGGAATTTGAAGTTGATCAATGGTGGAATCTTATCAAGAATACGAGGCCACGAGATGAAATTGAGTCCATGGAATGGGACGAGTTCAAGAACTTGTTTTCCAGTAAGTACTTCCCTCGTATTCTTCGAACAAAGATGGAAAAGGAGTTTCTTGAGCTGAAGCAGAAGGATGATGAATCTGTTGGTATATACGAAGCTAATTTTACAAGACTTGCAAGGTACGCATCTGGCATTATCATCCAACCTGAAAGTAAAGTTGATCGATTTTTTAGTGGCTTAAAACCAAGTCTTAGAAGGGCATTAGCTATAAGAGACTTTAGTAGCTATGAAGAAATTGTGCATTGTGCTATCTAGGTAGAAATGGAAGTTGGTGTTACATATCCATCTCATGGTTTTGACAAGAAACGAAAGATGGAGTTCAAGGACAAATATCAGAATAATGGTGAAAAGAAGATGAATGTTTCCTTATGCAGAAAGTGTGGAAAGAAGCATGGTGGAGATTGTATTAAAGGGACTAGAAAATGATTTAAGTGTGGAAAAGAAGGTCATCAAGTAGCTGAGTGTCGAAGTAATGTGAAAAGGGTTTCTAATGATGTGAATAAAGAAAAGACTGCAGAGAACGCACCACCAACACTTCAATGTTTCAAGTGCAAGGAGATGGAACATTATGCCAATAAATGCCCTAATCCAAGGGTTAGTGATGATCAACATGAGCAACCACTTAAGGCAAAGGACAAAAGGAAGTCACATGCGATCACTACTGGCAATGTTGAATATGACAACGATGTTGTGGAATGATTAAGTGTTTATGTAATGGGATTACAAAATAATGTTGTATATAGTATTGTGGAATATTGGAATATTTATGTTTTGGTCTATTGTGGTTTTCAATAATTTTATGGTATCGGTAACCATGAAAAGTGATTGAGACATTTTTTGGTAAATAGATGATATGAGAATAATGAAGGGATAAGAAGATAATGAGATGTTTGATTGTATTCATGAGCACTTGATTGATATAAGGACTAAGTGATATCATGGTTTGAGTATATAGAATTTTGAGGATTTTGGTATGTGGAAAGTGTTAACTTTTAACTGCATTCATGTTTTCACTAAGGTTCAATGGGTATTCATTCTTCAAGAGAATACATGATTAAGGTATTCACATGTTTGTAATTTGACCAACAAGATATATCTTATGATATATGGGGGATAATTGATGGCATTCACGTGATTATTTTGTGACATTTCAAGTAATAATTTTCTTTATACTATGATCTTGGACCGAAGTATTTTAGATAAGCCTAAAGATTAGAATGGATTATGTTGGACATAAGTTAGGATAAAACGTTTTTCGATATTATTGATGGGAATTTATAGTAATATAGCTTTAGAAAAAGGACAACCTGTAGGACGGGCGACAGCCCATCGCGTCGGACAGGGCTGTGGGAATCGAACCCACAACCGAAGTGCGACTGACCTTTATCGCCTACCACTGGCCTACAGGAAGTCCCTGTTTAGTATAAACTAGTTTTATTTTATTAAGCAGTATGATATATAAAGTATAAGTTCATTTTAGGAACCATATATCATTAATCTCACTATAGATGGACTTATGTATTTTTTGATAAATTTTCTAACCTTTTGAGACAGATGGAATGACCCATCATTCTATCACATGATCTGCTAACACATAACGAATGACAAATTCAACTTCATTTCTTTAAGAGATGAAGTATAAATTGTCCAAAGAACGATAAACAGTGAGACTATACCAAAATCATGAAAGTATTTCTTCTAATTCCAATTTCATCAACTTTAGGGAAATGATCTTGAAAACAAAAAATGTTTCCCTAGTGCCCTTATATCCTATGAATCAGATGGTACCCTAGATCATCACAAATCTACGGCTTTGTGATTGTTGGATTTTTCATAGCCATGTTCTCTACCACTCTCTATCAGAACATGATGGTTATATTTCTCTTCCATATCCATATTTTCACCTATGTTCTTCTATGTGGAAACCCAGTGATTAGTTTATCTGGGTAACCATTACGTTTCATACTTTTGTTTTTAAAGATTGGTTTTGGTATTCCTTTTTACGATGTGGGTTTCTATCAAAGAAACTTTCGAATAGTAAACCATTTATAACCCCGACGAATTTCGAGGGCGAAATTCATTTTAAGGGGGGTATAATGTAACACCCCTAGATTTTATGAAAAATATTCTTTTTAATTTCATTAATGTCTTGTGTTATACGCTACACTAAAAGGAGCTTTCACAACACACATCTCTGACCTGGCTTGAATTACACTCAATCGCGACCTTCCACGATAGCGTGTGTTGTACGCAACACCAAGTTTCACTAAACAATGATATGCTATTAAGATATTATTAAAACTAGCCGTTATGAATAGTAATAACCACTTTTTGAAATTTTTTAAATTTTATTTTTCAAAATGGACTTCATTTATGGATTCGGAGTATCGAATTTAGCCTAAGGTGAAATTTTGGTACTTTTCAGATAACTTTCATATTCTGATGAATAGTGAAAATTACTAAATTTTAATTAAAAACAACTTTTTAATCGAAGTAATTAATTGTGATAAATTATTAATTTGAGTGGTTTTAAAGTATATTTAGAATATATTTTTACAATTTAATACAATTTTGGTCATTGGATGTAATTTCACATTTAAACCAGTTATAAACAAGTGTCAATCTTTTGATAGTTATTATCTCTTAAAAACACGCTATTTGTTATGACAGTGGAAATTAATTATAAAATTAATTAATGCAACTTATATGTTTAGAATTTTGTAAAATAGAAATCATTTTTGAATTCGGAATATCAATTATAGCTTAGGGTAAAATTTTGGCATTTTTCTGAAAAACTTCAATTTTTGATTAATAGTGAAACCACTAAGTGGTAGGTTAAAAACTGAATTTTGCACAAAACATAATTTTACCGCTTCTGTGAATGAAATTTCGAAAATCCGACAGACACGGTTGATATCAGTAAGTAAAATGTGGTTCAATGAGATAAAAATAATTTTTTGGTGAATAGTAACTTTTTACTTTTTTTACCGCGGTTAATAGTAAATAGGGTAACTAAGGGTAAATATGATATTACTATTACCCTAACACATGTCCTAATTCTATTGGATAAGTGTAATTCGACAAAAAACAACCTTATGAATATAATATGACCATTTAGGTCCACTTGGATTAGATTATGACATTTAATATTATTTTATTTAATGAATAGTTAAAATAGTTAAAATCAAAGTTTAATATTTAAATCATTTTTAATATGGGGTTATACATAATATAAATTTGACTATAAAAATTCATTATAAATCTAATATGATTTCCTATAAAATGGTATTTTATTTGTAATTTTTAGACATTAAATAATTTAATTTATTTATGACACAATGATGATGTAGAAATTATCTTATTAATGAAATATTGACATAATTGATGTTATAAACACCAAAATAAATTTAATTTGAGACTTTTTATGAATTACACTAATTTTCTAGGTTACTATGATATATTAGTGTTGATTTAATCAACATGGTTCGAACATATAATTCTGTTATGACTTTCACAAAAATCATATATCAAATAGTGTCAAAATTGACACAAAATAGTTTTTTAAATAAAATATTATATTATTAATTGTTATTTTATTCCTAAAAATATAAGGTTCGGCCAAATGACTTAGATACGCATATATATATTAATAATAAACAATTTGGGGTTCGTTTGGCATGTTATAGTAAGTGTATTAACCATATAGTGTAAGAAAACAAAAAGACACGGTAAAAGTTAAATTATTTAACTTAGAGTTAAATCTAATTGATAAGGTTAAAATAATAACCTAAACTTGTCTAAATCCTATTGGTTGATAGGATTTCGACCCATCCCCACTTTATCTTCGAAATAAGACCCTTTGGAACCATTATAAACCGATTTTGACTTTAATATAAAATAATATTTTGAGATATTCCTAAGGTGCCCCTCTCCTCCCTTATAAAAGGACACCTCCTCCCCCTCCTCCTCACACCAATTTGAGCACTCAATCTCGTCCAACCCCTGCCAAAATCCCTTCTCCACTTCCCTATAATAATCCTAGAGGTCCTTTTTTTCTTCAAAGACCAATCTTAGTTCCCTAAGTGGAGGATTCAAAGAGGCATTTCAAAGAAGAGGTAATATCCATTACCGATCTTTTCGATTTCTTTCTTCTTCAACTTCTTCTTATTTAGTTGTTTCATGACAAAGTAATAACATCATTATTACTTACATACTGATATGTTATTATAAATATGAAACAATCCTAATTCACCTTCTATCCATCCTAAGGAAAAATGAAATCACTGCGTGCGTACGTACGGAATACCGTCTCCACGCCGTGGTGTAATCTATTTTCCACCACCACCTTAATAGGATGGGTATAATGGTGTAATGAGTAACTATATATGATTATTATAAATTGATATTGATACTGAAATAGTCTACATACACTTCAACACAATTCCACGACCATGGGAACGATATCATCGCTCATGCGTACGTACGGACTACCGTCTCCACGACGCGATGAGATTCGTTCTCAATGATTAACCATTCATGAATGATTATAAAGTATATATAATAATTACTAATGAAATATATTACATAATAATGATACTGGATTTATGTAAATTTATATGTATGTCATCTACTTAATTCCATTCACTTCAATAAGGAAACGAAAACTGTGTTCATGCGTACGTATGGACTACCGTCTCCATGAACGGTGTATTTCATTCCATTTATCGATATATTATATATATATATATATATTCTGAATATATATTATATATAATTCATGTTTTACATTCTGGATATAAGTAATCATTATCCAAGTAATCACATTAATAATTACATGTTAAAAACACGAACGACAAATGAGACAATTTTACCCAAAACGCTACTTTAACATGAATTTACAAAAGAAAGGGTAATATAAAGTCATATGTGGACCATATATTATATAATAACAATGAATATGATTCTGGAATAAGTCAATAACATGATTTAAATCATTATGCAGGAGGTTCGGACACTTACAAAGCAAGTCGGACCTAAGGTAAAGGAAATATCACAATCTCGTTTTTATCCGAGATTGTTTATACTTTGGTATTTACTGGGGTGTATTTTATCATCCAAATACATGTTTCCTCAATATGTAATATTGTTTCCATTCACCTATAATTTTTTAATTCCAATTTTACCCTTCGGTGAGTTTTTAATAAAAGATATGAAAGGAATCTTTTTTCGTTTTTCATACGAGGTACTTTTTGACTTTTCCGACAAAAGTACGAAAAAAATGTTTTCTTTTAACTTATACGGCATGAATGGATTTTTAAAACATTATTTCCAAGAAGCTTCCTTTACAAGTTTTCAAGTTTATTTTTAATCAACTTCTTTTAGTTTAAAGTTGTATGACATGTTAAGAAAGGAAAAACTTTTTTGAAGAAGAAAGGATATTTTCCTCAAGAATGGAGTTCAAGTGTTTTATCAAAATTATTTTCCATCTAAGAAAATAAAGGGTTCTGTTTCTATCCCTATTAATACATTGATTTGATTATGTTGTGAAGGAATTATTTTTATGAATTCCTTTATCTTATATGAGTTGTTTTATGATGTCACGATGTTTAAGATTCCCATTTTTACTATATGGGTTATGCAATGATGTATGATTTATGATTTTGTGGCACACATAAGAATGGTTTCATTATGAGATGGTTGGGACCTATATCTCCCTCCAATGAATTGGGTAAAGATTTTATATCTCGTGAGATAGACATGGCTGGAATGGTAGGTTATACCGGTTTAGTGAAACAGGATTGAAACGAGGGTGACACAGTTCAGAAAGGGACTTTGTCCACTAAGATAGTCTTGGCAATGAGTCTTGACTAACATGAAATGATTCTATATTATTATGTGTGAATGCCATAAAGTTTCATGTTTTAATTTATGATTATTGTGATTTCATTTCACTGCCATGATTTATTCCATGTTATGAAATTATGATCTCTTTTACAGGTTAAGATTTCAAAAATGTTATGTTCCTATGAATATGATGTGATTGATATTTCTTTTGTTTACCCTTACTGAGCATTTGAGCTCACCCTTTTATGTTTTCTTTTCCCCGGGATATAAAGAAAGGTTTTAGGTAAGAAAAAAAATGGAAGATCTTTATTGGGAGATGTTGAAGGTCTTTCACCACGATTAGAAGATTTTATTCCGAGTTTCCAAAGACACTAAACTATTACGGTCCTTGTGTGTTTTTTTCTTATGTATTAAGTATTCTGCAAATGTAATGTAGTGTCCATGTATGTTAAGCTTAGCCTCTCTACAATACATGAAAAAATAGTATGGCTTCGGTTTCACACAACACTAACTTTGCATACATTATAGGCAACAATGACATTTCTATGAATCATCATTACATTGTTAGAATATTTAAAATGAGATAATTTTAACCTAGTTATTAAAATTAGTTATTTAAATAGTAACAACATATTATAAAATATATTTTATAATTTTTTTATTTAAATAAAACATATTCATAATAAAATATATGATTTTTGGTAAGGACCTTATTTGTTTAAAATTACTATTTTCTCGAATGAACAAATATTAATGTTCATTTGTGAAAAATAATAAAATAAACATTATACCCCTTTATAAATTGAATATGATAAAAAATACTTCATTTTTTAATTTATAATTTCTAAATTATCTTGGGGTGAATTTTTTTATTTTTCTGAAAACATCATTTCTGTATGAATAGTTAAAAATACCATATTTTAATGCAAAAATAATTTTTTATTTAATTTATTATTAAAGATAAATTATATTTTTAATTGGTTTAATATTATTGATAGATAATATAATTTTCAATTAATCCATTTTTGGTAATTTGAACAATTTTCACATTGATATATGATATAAAAACATTTCAACATTTTTGTTATTTTTATATTTAAAACCCTGCATTGTCAACCTGACTGAGGGATTAATTTTAAATTAATTTATGACACCTCTGTGATTAGAATTTTTACAAATGGATAACTTATTTGGAATAAGAATAATTCATAATTTTATAAACATTGTTTTTTTCCATAAATATTTTTGAAATTGATTAAAATTAATTAAATTAGTTAAGAGAAAAATTTGGTTAATAATGTACTTAATACTAAATATAGGAACCAAAACGTCATAGAAACATGTTCAGAGGCCATTTTATATACTTTTTCGGACATGAACCATCAACTATTTAGTTTCTTGGGTTTGTTAAGACGTTGTTTAGGTAAAATTGTGGGTACGTCGAACATGATTTCAAAAATGCCAAGTGTGTCATTCCCCTTCAATATAATAGGACACTAACTCTACCCATTTTCTCACACATCACAAGCCCCTTGGCTTTACAAAAATTTGCTCAAAGAATCTCCAAAATTCCCTCCCTAACTTCTATAAGCCTTACCTAGGGAATAAGGCAATTGAATTAATCCTTTCTATATAAACCAAAACGAGTTACCGGATTAAGGGGGTACCGACTTCTCTTAATCTCTTTTCATTATTTTCCTTCTACATCATCTACACTATCATTATTAAACAATTGTACAAAATAATAGTGTCATAAATATACTAGTAATTTTTATGATAATTTTTATACTTAAAATTATACACACCTCGATCTAATGGATATAGAACATTCTGTTTATGTGTACAAAAATCATCTACCTCACAAAATGATGATTGTTCACTTCTCCTTTATCACATCTCATGGTAGAAAATATTGTGAAAATCAATTTATATATCTAATATATTATATTTAATATATATTTATTAATTTTAATTCATATTAGAAAAAATATCCTTTTACTTTTTGTTTGGTGTATTTAAGATAATTTTGTTTTGGGAAGTGTGGACTATCGCCCCATCAAAGTAGTGTGATTCATTCATACACTGCATATAATTTATTAAATATGGGTTTAGTGAAATGATATGATATATATAAAATTACAATTATATTTCAATGAAATTATATAAAAATTCACTTTTATTTCATTTTATTTCATTCTTTCAATAAGAAAATTATAACATAAACAATATTCAAGCGTCCATACAACTTCCCTTCTCCCTGAATGGTGTATTCTATTTCATAATTCATTGTGATATAGATTATTATAATATAAATACCTTTGATATGAATGAAATTCATCTCCTTATTTACTTTATGAAACCATGATATATTCATACGGACAAACTATATAAATAAATAAGACACATGTGAAGAACGAAGATAATATTACCCGAAGTGAAACCATAACATAGGATTGTTTACAAGAAGGTAATATAAGGTCATAATAAAACCATATATGGTATTTGGTATGAGAATATGATTATTTAAACTATTTTTAATAAACTTATATTTATTACATAGGACTCTTGTATGAGTATGAAGAGATCCACTACACAAATTAAGGGGATTCCATCACACATTTTATTTTTCTGAGATATATGATATGTTCCCCACACTTTTCTTTTGTGTGGTGTATGTAATGAACATGATTTTATAATATTATTCATGTAAATAACTTTTTGTTTATTAAGATATCCATTTTATTATTTTTATTTTATGGGGTTTAAGTTTCAAATGATACCAAATCAGTAAAATGGTTTTGTCTCAATTTGCATTCTTTGAGACTCATGTTTTATTATGCACTTAAACTCTTATTAAAGGTATATATACTTCCATGATACATGTTATATAATGAATTAATTAATTTAATGATATTTTAATCTTCATTTAATTTCACTCTCTCACATGAAGAATATGATCCTATGTTACCAAGATATAAGAGTTCATTGAAACAATCTGATCATTTATTGTTGTTGTTTATGTTTATTCTTCATTTGATGAAATATTTTGATCCATATCTCCAGAACCCTCATGAGGTTACTTATAATCTATTTATTTAAGTTATTTTGATTTATTAGTACCATATTTTCACTCTTTGGTACTTAATATGTCATTATAATGTAAAATTTGATCATCCCTCACTTGAGTCAGAAATCTTCTATATTCACAAAAAATATTACCAAAAATGGTTTGATTTTTTTTTCAAAACGTCATTGAATAAAATATTCAAGGAAAAGTGTTCTATTTTTTTCATATATTCATTTATATGTTTTCAAATCTATTTTAATGGAAATTGTTTTCATAAGTTTTTAGGTTATAAAAAACATTTTTCAAAGATGCAATGATACTTTCCTCAAGAAGTGTTTTTAAATTTATTTAAAAATTATTTCCCATCTAAGATAACATCCATTGGTGTTACTCAAGACATTGTGGGAAAATTATTCATTGTTTCCATTCATATTCATTATTTGAATGGATTGTGTTTTTATGTCATGATCTTTATGATACCCATTTCTCTTTCACGAGTTAAATGAATTCGAAACCCGCTTCTTTTCACGTGTTATTTTAATGATGAAATGATTATGAAACCTATTTATTTCAAAAGGCTATTATATAATTACATTTTTATAATACACAATTAATTTCATGGGTTATGAAATAAAAATATCTAATATTATGGAATATATATTAATTATTTCATTATGGAAGGGTGGGACCTATATCTCCCTCCAATGCAATGAGTAATGATTTATATCACATTATATAGACTAAAGGTGTATTGGGAATGATAGGTGACTACCAAGATAGTCAGGGTAGTGATCCATGACTACCAAGATGGTGTGAGGAGTGAACTCAATATACTAAGATGGCCATGGTAGTGAACCATGACTACCAAAAAATTTTGGATAGTGAACCCGTATTACCAAGATAGTTTTGGAAGTGATGCCCTATATTCTATAGAAGTCATATTATATGCTTATGTCTCTAACAAAATTTTATATTTTATTCCTATGTCATACTTTCATGTATTATGATCTTTATTTAAGTATGGTTCATGTCTTATGAAATTACAATAATTATACCATGATTCTTGTTATTATCTTTGATATAAGGGGTGTGATCTTCTATTTTAATGATCACATTATAATACCCTTTTTCTCATGTTAATACTAACATGTATCCCATGTTTACCCTTACTATACATCTGAGCTCAAACCTTTTTATATTTTCTTTCCACAGGGTTATGAGGAAATTTATTATGTTTTATGTTTCTATGAAGTGTTCGAGTCATGAGAAAACCACTGAGATATGATGTATCTCATTTATGCACTTGTTTTTATATTTCCATGTTTCCAGAGGCACTGGACCAATTATTATATTTAGGTGTATCTATGTATAATGATTAAGTATCTCAAAAAAAATTTGTAAGGTTTAGGTTTGAAAATAGTGGGACACTATAATATTAAATTTTTAACTCAAGGGAGATTATTTTTTTATCAAAGGAAATTAATTATTCATGATTCTTATATGTGATCTGAAAACACAATTCGTATCCTACTTTTTTAAGGGGAACATATGGTTTGGAAACCTTAATTTTGTGAGAATATCTATGATTGAGTAATAAACATATGGTTCATTATCCCTCTATTTATAATAAACTGTACTCCGTTAACCACACTATCAGATATTATCACTACAAAAGATAAACCATTGTTAGACTTGGTAAAAGAAAGAGTATTAATTTTTCTTATTTTTTTGTTTTTTGAAATTGTATCACTTGAAGAAATTATCAATTTATTAATATTTTATAATATTTTAAAACATGATTTTTCAATGGAATTAATCACTCAAATTCTTACACCATGTTATGACTATATTTTAATATTCTAAATTTTTATATATTTGATTTATTATGAAATATTTCTAGTTTTTTTTTTGACATGGTGGAATGTTTGACTGCTGTGAAAAATAGAAATATTTTTATCATATATAAATATGCATATCTTTTCATCTAAATATATATATATAGAAATGTGCACTTTAAAAATTAGAATGTATCATATTCCATAAAGTCAAATTATAGACATACGTATTTTGATACTTATTTATTCAAATGACGATTCTTCTAGATTATTTTACAGTTAATATTTTATTGTAGTTTAAAAATTCTTTTTTAGGAAATAAAAATTGGAGACTTATATGTTTTATCATCCTTATAGTGTTTTCTATAATTTTGACTAATGAAATCCTATTTTAGGTTTAATATTATATGGCTTATTTGATCTTTCAAAAATCTTATAGTGTTTTCATATACTGCTGAAACTATGTTTCAATGATGTTTAAATATAAAAATCTCGATATAGCATTTTTTTTATGTATTTTATTCTTATACTCAGTCATTATTGGAGTTTCATCATATTATTCTATGTTATGGATATTATATTTTACTATAAATGAATGCAAATGACTTGTAAAATATTTTACTGTAAGGGGAAAATTGCATACAATATATCGTAGAAGACCCCAAAAATGGACTTCTAGTGAAAATAACCAATATCATGTGGATATCAATTATTTAGTGGACTAGGGGATCTTTATTCACTATACAACTATACACTCCCATGGAAATATCATTATTTATTTCTTCTAATTACTCACCTCTAATGGAGAAGGAATGAATCTCTTTAAACACAAGTGGAAAACATGGATTCTATCATGTTTTAAAGGAACACAATTCACCCCACCCTTGTGTCTACTTCATCACTGTTTCGAGCTATCAATTGGCATCAAATGATGGAATCATTTTTATGTATTTATCATTTTAAAAATATATTAATATTTTGTTATTTCTACATGATACAAACATGAAGTATTATATTTTCAAGCTATTTTGGATTATAAAAGAATTAATTTTGCACAAAAATTATGATTGAAAGATAATGAAAATTTCAATTATTAATAGAAGCTCTAAGATATAAAAACTTAATTATTTTTTATCCTTATTTTAATTAAGATAATTATAGATACTGGAATTCTCATATAATTATTTATTTAAAACATATTAGAATAAGAATTTATTTGAATGTTTCAAATCATTATTAAATTCTTAAAGATGATTTGAAAAGGTATAATAATGATCAAGATAAATAATATGATATTAATTCAAAATAAATGAAGTTAACTATTCATGGTTTATAAAATGATAAATTTAATCGAGTTGAGGACTGTGCAACAAAATATTAAATGTTGAAAACAATTTCTTTTTTGTACAAAATAATTAATTATCATTTAAATTTTAGATAAAATACTAAAATTATTGTTTGATTCTTTTAGGATTTATTAATATGAGATAATTACTCAAATAAATATAATATGTAAAAATTTATCAATGATATTAATTCCTTGGGGGAACCAATTAAAAAATATTACTAGACATTAAATGTTATTAGAGTTTTACATTCAATAGGGAATGAAATATGTTTTCCTATTTTTCAATATAAAATAGGTAATGAATTAGAAAATGTTGGAATTACTACATCCTTGATGATATGTGAAGTTGAGATGTAGGCTAAAACTAAAAATCATTGTTTATTAAAAAATATGAAAAGGAATTACTTCGAACTATTATGGATGAAACAATTGATTGAATATATCTAGATTCAAAGAAATAATTATTATATTATTCATAATTTTTTTTAGAAATTTTATAATAGGATGAAGAAAAAGGATTAAAAATATAGATTCTATGAATGTAAATAGATAGATCACATAGTGCCTAAATTTCTTCTGATTAAAGATCAATGTAAATCTATTTAAAAAAGGAAGAGAAATAAATTCATAAAGACTAAAAGGAGTGAAACTTCTCATTCATGGGATGAATCTACCACAAACTCTATATATAATCATGTAAGGAAAATTATAACTCAAGGACTAATGGATCATGCTGAAGAGTTAGAAAACTCTAATTCCGACTCTGAAAACAATAATTATGATTAAATTGAAAAAATTTGATTACTAGTTAATTTTTTTAATATATAATGAAATAACATATGATACATATAAAATGATATGATACTATTTTTAAATAAAATGAATGATTACCAAATATGTTTTGAGATATAAATTATAAATGTTATTGTTATCCTAAAAAAAATAAAGGAACTATTAGAATATGTTAAAACATTAAAATAATCCCAAAGTATTCTTATTAAAATATAATAATATTTTTATCATATTCTTTGGAAAAAACAATATACGTAAATGAAAAAATTTAATAGTTTGTAATGGAGAAAAAATATAAAAAAATATTTTTTCCTACTTTTGAAACAAAAATTACATCCACTATCAAATATATTTATATTTGAATATATAAAAATTATGAATATTACTGTAATTTAAGAAAACATAAATTTGTAGAAATTAGGAATGTTTACTATTCTAATTAATACTCTAACAATATTAATAATTATCTAAATAAAAATAACACAATCTGGATACCTATTAATTTAATAGATAATATATCTAAACCAACAAGTATGTGGGTACCCAAAGGAACTTTCATTTGATAAATTTCAAGTATGAACCCCTAGAATTTACTGTTTAATTATTGAGTGGTTGCATAAATATTATGGATATTTCTATTATTTTGTAAACATCATGAAATTGGAAAATGTTAATCCATTTGTTATTTAACTTTTAATTTAATATTCACTTTAAATGATATATCAAATTATACAGTGGTGTGAAACTCCTTATACTATTTCCAATTAATTACTCTATTCATTTAGAAATAAATCTATATAAAATATTCATTATATCGTTTATCATTTTAATATGATGTCAAATAATTTTTCCAAAAATATTAAGTTTATGTAAACATTGATGTCTAAACATTAATTAAAAATTTTCTATGAAATTATAATTTATGTTTGTAATGATGTAATTTTTTATAATATAAATAATTATAAAAAAATTACTTATGGAAAAAATATTATTAATTCATTCATTGACCAAAGAAAACATTATTTTTAAATTTCATTTTCTTTCAGCATTTATTCATTTACATAACATCTTATTTCAAAGTAGGATTCTTACCAAAAAAGTTATTTTCAAAAATCAATATCTATAATTATTAAAATTTATTTTGGTTTCAAAATATGAAGTTCTATAATTAAATTTTCCGATTGAAACATATCTTTTTACACATTCATATCTTTGAATATTCTTCTTGAAAAATTTCATTGTATTTATCTTTTATATTCAAAATATAAAATTAAAATATATATGAGGAAACCAGTTTGAGTGAAATAAATTTATCTAGAACTACAAACTCAGAAAAAAGTATTTATCAGATGGAAGAGTGGGGTAATACAACTTTTTATCTATTTGTAAAGTAGTCATGTTCATTTTATAATGATTCCTTAAAAATATATTTTTGAAAGAATAAATAAAACCTTTGTTTTAAAGAACCAAAATGTTCTTCGTCTCAAAAAGTTAAAGGTGTAATTTATTCTAATGATCTTCAATTCAAGATTAACCATTCAAAATAAAGAATGAGTGATGATGTTTGATTATATAGAATCGTCTAATATGTCCTATAGATAGATGATAAAATTATTTGTTTCAAAAACAATTTTTGATACACTTCAAAGGTAGTATCTATATATAAAGTGAAGTTTAATTATTAAATAGGAATATAACTTATTTGAAATACAAAATATATTCCCATTTGATTCTATCTTATGGTAATCTATTAATAATTATTATCATGATGATTAAAAAGTGTTTTTAATTAAACGGTTTTGATCTTCAACATTGATTAATAGACTTGATGATGATCAATGAATAATAGAACAGTTGTTATAAGGTTTAGCTAATATGTTTGAAAATTTTCAATGTTTAGGGAGTAAAAATGAAAGATCTAATTCTTCCTAAAATACCAAATCTTCTTCATATAATTATTTTATTCAATTTCAATATTATATTTTTTTCTGTTTATGTTGGCTGAAATATTGTTTTTGAACTCTTTCTTATTTATAATTATATATATTTTATCATTATTTAATTTTTATTTCACCATTGGGGGATACAATTTTGATATATTAATTTTATATTCATTTTTATCATAAATTTTTGTTAAATTAATAATTTAAATTATTTTTTAATGTTGAAAAATATTCCCCAAGTTTATATTTTCATGGTGGTGAAATTTGATGAATTTTTTTTTATATTTGAAAAAATTTCATCTGGGGTTTTTTCATGTAAATACATTTTTATGAGTTTTTTTATCATAAAAAAATAGGATATTGTTTTGAACATGTTGATTCGACAATTTAATTAATTTCATTGTCGATTTTTTAGTCACAAAAACCCATAACTGTGTTTCTAATAAGGTTACGATATGTAAATTTTGGGATACTAATCACTAGAATAATTATATTTATATTGGAATAATACTCAATATTTATTAAATGGGAGAATATTTTTTTTATTAATGTAAAGGTATTCTGGATGAGTTTTAAATGCGATCTGGAAGGGCTATTCATACCCCATCTTTTTTAGCAGGAAGTATATTATTGGAGCCCTATGTTTAGAGTAAAAGAATGGATCTGAAACTCGATATATGGAATCGAACTTATGATTTAGAAATAAATGTATGAATAATTATCCATACATTTCTAAATAATTTTATTCTATCAAACATAATTTTGGCATTAATCATAACAAAAAACTAACATTATATTAGACATGGTCCCAGACAGAGTTTTGTATTATTGTTTATTACCATGTTTTTTGTAACTGTTTCACTAGAAGAATATATTCTTAAATATATTTATGTTTTGATTAAAAGGAATTTTTTCACAAGATTAAATAACTTATTTATTTATGGTATATTAAAAATCAAACAAAACATTTAGAATTAAAATATTTTTAACTAATGATGTGATACATTTAGAGATGCTGACCTCAATGAAATTTCAACCATAATAATAAATAAAAATATTTTTATATTCTATGTATATGTAGTTGTTATTAATCTACAAATATACATAGAGAAATTCAGATTTGAAAAATAAGAATGTTTTTTCCTTAAAGACGCATTGTAGACATACATGTTTTAATATTAGTTTGTTAAAAATTTGATACTACTTATGTATTTCACTATTAATCTTTTCTAGAAGTTTCAAAATATTTGTATTGGAGTTACACTTTGGATGAAACCATCTTTTATTATATTTCTAGAGACTTCTCTACTTATGACTAATGAAATCATGTTTAACTTGGAAAATTTAGTTACCACTATGATCTATCAAAAATAAAATGCAATTGTGAGTTTCAATTGAAACTGTGTTCCGATTCTACATCAAAATATACTTCTTCATATAATATTATTTTAGAGTATTGAATAAGCATACTCAGTCATTTTGTGTAGTTTCAAACACTTAGATAATGGTGTGGGAATTTTGGTTCCTTAAAAAATAACTATAATGTATTGTAAAACCCATTTATATATGGTGTCAATTTCCTTAACTCAGTTTTATAAGTCCTTAGTAAATGGAATATCCAATGAAAATCACCAAGATCATTCATAGAGTTTTGGTGGAGTTAATGATGGGATACTTGATCCCTGAAACACTATAAATCAATATTTTCTTTTGTCTATTTATTTCTATTGCTCACGCTTCTCTAATATTGAAGGAAAGAATCACTTTAAACAAAATAGGGAGGCTTGGTTTCTATCATTTTTAAGGGAATAAAATTCACCCCCACTCTTGATTCATCATCATCAGTATTATAACATAAAAATTGGAACTTTTATTTTTCAAATGATGAAATTATTGAATACAATAAGTGGGTGAGGGCCTATAGGGGAGATACCTATCCTTTTTTAGAGCTTCCCCTTCCCGGTTTTTTATTTTGTGTGATAATGTCGCTTTCCTTTGTATGTTTCTTAAATTTTATATTGAAATAATAGAGATTAATTTTTGGTTTGAATAGGTTTTACTAAATAATTTTTATAATTTTAATGTCATAAATCATTGACTAAATGGTTAAATGGTACTCTATAATAATAATGACATAGTAAACTCAATGTAATTGAGTTTCCCGAGGTTTTTACTTACCATCCCAGTGATCGATTCATATTTTTTAAAGTTATGTTTCCCATGGAAATAAAACTGGTGGTTAAGGATGAATATATGTGACAGAAATATAATGTTTTCTATAATAAAATGGATATTTATACCTGATAAAAAAAGAGATCCCAACACTTTCAAAGTTAATCAAATTTATGGAATAACATTAATTAAAGTATTACTCTTATGATCAATGAAAAGTAGAGGTTTATTTTTTAATAGCAACGGTAAGTTGATAACATGCTATGGATTATGTCATTTCCCCCCATCATTATTAAAAACTAGGAAGTGGTTCACACCCAATAAAGTTTCATAATTTTTTTGGCTAAAAAGTATATTGTTTAAAGCCATATTATATAGACCGAAAGTTAGGATTTTTGTGATAATGTTGTTTTTTTCTATATAAAAATTTAAATATATTATATTATATTGTAAATTATATGTGTAGATTTGGTATTGAATTTTGGGCCATATAGTGGAATGATAATGATATATTAGAATTATTAAATATAATATATAATTTACCAATAAATTTTTTAAAATAACAAAATTTAAACAATAAATTATCATTAATTGGAAATCCAATACTGCATTTATATTTGGATCATGGTTTTTACCGTAAGATGTATGAATGTTTCTCCATCATTGGGTATTTTCGGACAATGTGTATTCGTGAATTGAATTTGAAAAATAATTGGATTATATTTATCAAATTATTAATTATAAAATAAATGGTCAAACCCTAGGACATGTCTATGAAATCATCATTATCATAACACTCTAGGGTTACTGTTTAACCCTGATATATTAAGAGGATTTACATAACTATTGATGATAGAGTTTTTATTGAGTGAATCAAATAAAAACAATCATGGGGATTCTATATAAGAATATAGAATATAGAAAATCTCATCATTGACATAATTGTAGATATTTGTTTTACTGATTAATCTAATCCCAATATAGGTCTTCATATTTATTTTTATAATAAAATTTTTTCTTATTTGTGATGAATATTAAATAATTTATTAAGAATTTATTCATGGAAAATTCTTCATTGTTTACATGGTTATTTAATTTATTCTACATTTTAGGAATTCTTCATTTTTTAAACCCCCAAAATTCACCATTCATCCATTGATGATGTTGTTCATGACTAACAAGGTTGATGTTAGTTAATATTACTTTTTTGTTTTGATCCTTCCTCGATTTATTCCTTGATTGTTAACCTTTCCTATTTCTATTTTCTGGTGGTAGTTCTATCAGAGAACATTTTTCACTGTGAGTTTCATTATCATGGTTCCATAGAATATTTATATAGTATTATTTCCCTGGATTAAGTTTTTTAATGGATTATTGATGACAAAGATAGGCCAATGTTTGATTGAAGGACTATAGATATGCAGGGTATGGTGTATGAGTAGAAACACAATAATTGTAGATCATAATATAGTTCATCTAAATAATTATTTCAACCAATAGATTCTGTGAATTGATGAATAATGTTTTTCCTTCATTTTTTGGGGTGAAAGTGATGTTTTGTATGGAAATGAGCAGATGATTCAATGGGAGAAGCATGAATACAAGAGACACCTTGTGTCTGGTGATAGAGACACCAATAAAAGGTGTGTATATTATAATAACATATGGTATGAAGTATCTTTATATAACTCTATGCTTTCAGAAAATTATACACATTGGATGAATATATTTCTTTTCAACACACAGTGTACCCCCAAGATATGAACATGACATTTACTAGTGAAATTTCATAGACCCCATGTAACCCATAATCCCATGAATGACCAAGGTTATACATGTACGAGCATATTTTGACTACATGGATATGGATTGATACATATTCCTGATTAACTATCCCAAACTGTAGACATTATTTATATCACTAACACAACTTGTGTTAGGAGGAAGACATACTTTGTACGCCAATAGAGCATGGGAATGAAAATAAATAGTGATTCTCATCATGTACCATATTTTATAATCAATATAATTCTTGAGAACATGGAAAATTTAATAAATTCATGGAATTTACACTATAAATCCCTCTGGATATTTATGTATCTAAACTAAGGGAACAAAGATCCTCTAAAATTTTAAAATATCACTAGTGTGAGTATGACCTGTGAAGGGTTCCATTGTCTATGGGATTTGGAAATAGGTTGGTAATTCACGAACATTACAAGGGATTGTGTCCTTTATCTATATATTATGTTATTACTTTTCTATATAGTTCATATATTAGTGGGATCCACCACTCAATTCTACTATTTGATCATCTTTATTTGGGTTTGGATCCTCAAACAATATCACATTTATTAGATCATGAATAATTGTTTAGAAAATGGAAACCTAGTGATTTAATGCATGTATATGTGTGTCTAGGTGAGATATAAGGTACTATAATTCTTTTGTACCTCTTAAAAGTGTAACTTGGTTAGCTTACTTGAGATCTTTACTTAGGCCCATTTTTTATTATGATATGATTATACCCAATCTCTATTGATTATTTGTGCATTGTGATTCAATTTTTTATAATTGTTATATATATAATACCTTTTAATGTCATCTATCTATATGTTTCATGTGTGATGTATAGAATGAAACCATAAATGGATTTGATTGAGGGTCAGAAGTATATGTTGAATAGTGTTTATATGTAGTAGAGATAGTGGGTTAGAATAATTTTAATTTTGGTATAGATACACATGATATTGTTTTGACATTAAATCTTGTTTTTCCAATTATATTTTACCTTTTATACTTTCCCTATCATATAATAAAATCGTTTGTGGGATAATACTTTTAATTTTATGAATTTTGTTCTTTTTAGTAGTTTACATTGATCAATTACATGGTGGATGTGGTTATGGGTGTGTGAGTACTAGTATAATTGGATAAGTCCTCTCATGTCAATGATATTACAACTAATAACTCTTCACTAACCCCAGGACTATTGGAGAAAGGCTCAAGGTTTCACACTTGTCTTACTTCCATCTAGGCAGGCCTGGTTTGACTGGGTCATGAAATTGGTATATGTGAGATTAGGTTTTCTTATGACTAGTGCGTGCAGATATTATAGAAATCAGAATTGGTTTGGGACATATAAAATTACATAAATGTTTCAAGAGGGTATCTCTCGGACCAGGAAGCCAAGTGATGGTGTGAAGGGTAACATATCAATAGACCCTGACTCTGAATTCATGCATATTGATTCGACACATGGGGTCATTAGTTGAAGGGGAAACAATGGTACATGAACCACATAGTAATTGGTTATTAATTTTATATCATTCGTGAGTTAGCTCACCATTTTTACTCATTGAGCATGGTGAATATTTACCAAGGAATGTTGCATCCATGATAGTAACAACTATATGTATCATAATTGTATCACAATGATGACCTTCATAGTGATTATACGTCAGGTATAAGAGATGATCTTGAGAGGACCTCTCTGGGAGGACTATGGGAAATGCCTTATCTCATTGTGTGGACTTTTGTCCCACCTTTAATTGTTTAGGTAGATTATCCCCATAAGGTTGATTAATAGTTAGTCTTGGTAGTACTAACTAGTAATAAATTAATGCTGAGTTTGCTTCTTGATATTCAAAGACAAAGACACATGGGTATTTTTGTTAAGACAATACTCTATAAAAAATATACCGGATTGAGTCTATGAAAAGAGTATCCCACCTTCTGGGACCCCTCATAGACGAATGGTTGTTTTGGAAGTGATCCTTCCTTATATATTATCAAAGTGATAATGTAGTCTGGTGATAGAGATGTGTTAGGGGAAAAAACTATCTTGGATGAGTTTTTGAGGATATAAATAGATTATCATCACCTAAACCGCGGGGCTACTAAAAATAATTATCTATATCCCTGGAATGATGATCTATTCAACTTGAAAAAGGGTAAATGTGGTTCTAGATAGTTTTCTTCATGGTGGGTTATCACACACTCTGAGACCAAGAGGGGGATGTAATAAAGATTATATTTTAATTTCACTATGGTCTCATTGAGTATGTGGTGATTCTATTTATAATAAATAATTCCCCATCTGTGTTTATTTAAGATATAAAATAGATCTTATAGGTTTTCAAATATCAGTTTTTAGTTGTCTTCATAGATAACAACTTTGGGAACTAAAATTTTGATGAGGAGCGTGGGATTAATTTGATGTTTGTCTTGTATATACTCTAAGAGCCCCATTTTTTGGGGAATATCATGATGTATAAGTCTTGGATTTTATTTTTCCACTTATAGAAAGTTTCATCCTAGAGGTGGGAGTGATAGATGACTAAAAATAGATCAAGATAGTTCTTGCATGGGAGCCACCCAAGAGTATGATAATGGTACATTGATTCTTCGGTGTTGCTGGTTATTGGCGAAGATATTTATCCAAAATCTCTATAGTCATTTCAACCAACAATTCCATAAACTTATAGGTGAATACAATTTTTATATAGAGAAATGATGATATGGTTGATAATATATAGGAAACAGGGTAATAAGATTCTCCCATCATGAGAATTTTAAATTCAGGACATAATTACATAGTATTTTGTGATGCCTCTAGAGATAAGACTATTATGTTCTAATTTAGACGCAGGAAATAATTTCTTATGGGTCCCAAAAATTTTACATCCAGTGTGTAGAATTATGTGACCCATTATATAGAGAATAAGGTATTAATGTTCCCACTGAAAATATAAATATAGTCTCTTATAGGATAGTTTTTCATCAACTATATTAATTTTAATAGACTCATGTATGTATTCCCAAAGAAATACCACAGAATGAGGTTGAGATAATGGATTTAGATCCTATAAAACTATGACCTTGAGAAATTATATACTCTGGGAATAACAAACATGGTATATATAAATTCATTTGGAAATTGCAAGTGGAGTTTCTAAGTAAGGGGTTGGAGGAGTTATCCTCATTACAGTTTTCTTTGTAAAATGGTGGGGAATAAAACCTTTATAAAATAGTCTCTTCCAATTCAATTCATTTGTTACTAAGGGATGAATATGATGAATATGATTACTATAAGGTATTTCATGACTGTATATTCTAAATATTTTGATTGATAAATTTTTCGAATCTGTTGATCACATCATACTGTTTTGAGGGTGAATAAAAGTGGGGGACACATTACATGTGGAGGTTCTCAACAAGTTTCATACATCCCCACATTAGTTTTATATCTTGGAGTATATAAGATGTTGAAATTCCTCTAATGTCTTTTTTTGGGGCCCATGAAGAAGAGAGTTTTTATTGATTTTATGTCTCAATATTGAAATTTTCAATGGTTAATGGTCATACACTAGGTATAATTTAGTTTATTTCAACCCCTTATGATTACAGGGTAGATTTGGAAAAATATATACAAGGATTTTATGATTATACATCCTGGATTATATGATCTAATGAAGTTCTAAGAGTGATTTTAATATTTCACACTATGTCAGCCAACATCCTTTCCATCTGAGAGTGATGTAAATTAGAGACCATTGAATTCATGTATATATTGGATATATTATAGATTCATAGGGTTCCCTAGAAAACTATTCTGGATTTTGATTCTAACATCACATATCAACTTGGGAGTGGATTATAGTATTTTTAAGGGATTCGACATCATATGATCGTGATTCTCCAAAAAAGGTGGATGACAATATTTTGAGGACATCTCTTGTCCTAGAAGTGATATTGCGAGCATGGTTGTTTGAATTTTTCCAAATATGAGAGTATGATCAAAACATAGTGATCTTTGTGCATAAAAATATATATCATTCACTTATCAACATCAAATTATACATGGAAATATATAAAATTCCATGAATGAAACCATTTTGGTGGTTCATGACAGGAGGGTAATAAATTATAGTCCTAGAGTTGTTTTGAGAAATGATAGAGAAGGATTAGATCATCTAGAAATGTATAAGGTGTGAAAAATCTACCAAAATTATTATGCAGATTAATAATGGAGGTTGTTGTAGTTTAAAAAATTATACCATTTTCCCCTCACAATCTCTCTCCCAATGAAAATTTTATGAATTTAGTGTATGTGGGGTGATATAAATGAAATTAATCAACCCTATCTAGGTAAATTACTATAAGGCCCTGAGTTCGTGCCTTTGGACTCAGGGCTAAAACTCGATGAGTGTTTTTTTATAAATGATAACTAAAAAATACTCATTTTTTACACAATATAGGGAATTTTACGAATCTAGGTACTAAAGAAAAAAAATCATTTCTTTTATCAGATTTGAAAAAATAATTAATTATATTCTTACTAAGCTTCCATGTGGTCACTCCAAAATCATCGATGACCAACTTGGAGCTTTTATGATTCATGTGAATTTTTTTAAAATATTACGAGATGAGAAATTCATTTCACACTAAGTTATTTTTAAAATTAGTTTAAAACTTTTAATAATACTCTTTTAAAAATACATTATATCTAATATAAATAATATATTTATATACATTTCAAAAATACATATTTTGAAAAAACATTTAAAAAAGTGTTCATTTAAAAAAATTATTATTTCTTCCAAAACATTTTGAAAATAATAATTTGTTTATGGATAATTTTGATGTAGGCATATCCTAAGAAAAAACATATGACCACAAAAAATATCACTGGTTTAATAGTGTTCCGGGAGACCGGGGTTCACATCCCATTCCGTATTCTTCATCCCAACACCCTTATGTCGGTTTATGTTTTGTGAAAACATTTTTAAGGATCCACCTTTCTCATTAATTATCAATTAAAAACATTTATAAATATCACTAAAATTATTATTATAAAACAAAATAATTTTTATAAATAATAACTTCGATAAATAACATTATCATTTCTTTGGAGAAATCCTTATATTAGAAAAATATATCATGGATAAATTCTTTGAAAATTATATAAGATAAACTCTGAAATTCATTCATAATTAAATAATTTCTTTTTTTATAAAACTTCATTTCCTTCAAATTATTATATTCATGAAAAACAATCATAAGAAAAGACTTTATTAAAATTCAACAATTACTTTAATGAAATATGAAATTGTCATATATGGCCATTTATTCTATTATGAAAGGCGTTCATATAAAGTCATGTTTTAATAAATACAATATTCTAAAATAAAACAATTTCCATGAAATTAAACAATTACATTTTATTATTGTTTAAAATTGTAAAATATAAAAAAATAACTACTTTTAAAATGATTATTTAAAATTTGTCATATATGTCTATATTAAAACTAAAAATAATATTTAAAAATCCCATAATCAAAACCATATTTAAACATGATTTTGAAACAAATAACTAAAAACTTGAAATATTTAAATAATAAAATACCTTGAAAATTTAAATAAATTAATGAAATAACATACTTATATAATTTTATTTTTATGTTATAATTTAAAAATAATTGAAACCAACCACTTACAAAAAAAAAGAAATTAAAAAGAAAGTATCATAAAACCAAAAACACCTACCCGACTTTACTACAACCTATAATTGATTTTCCATTGCTCTAATCTTCGATCACTATTCACACTTAATTCTTATAATGATAGACGTGTAATTATTTCACATATACATGTATATTATGAAGCATGGTTTCTGATTATATATAAATTTGGATAGTTTCAAATATAATTTACTAAATATTGTATATATAAGGCCCCAGCCTTAAACCTTACCTAATCTTGAGTTATTACAAGATTACACATTGAGGATCTTTTCAGGTTTATAATTTTCGAGAATTAGATCATAAAACTTGCATTACATTCCACATTTAAACAAAGTGGTTACATAAAAGATAGTATTCATTTTTCCCATTAACGGAAACATATTTAAAATAAAACATGTATTCTTTCTTGACACTTCCTTGACACTATCATAATATAATGTACGCTTCCCTTGACCTGTGAAAAACATTTAAAAAACTTGGGATGAGCATAAAAAGCTTAGTAAGGGATATAAAAATATGAAAAGGAAACATGAGTACATGTATACATAAGAATAAAATCACACTTTACCCATAAAACATAAGTACTTTAACATACCTCATAAAATCATGAATAAATCATAGAAATCATAAGACATAAAGGTAACATGAGGCATTCATAACATTCTTACGTAGGGAGTAACCCTATTGGGTACGCCATTGAGCATAGCATCCCCTTTAAATTAATATTAAAATTTTATTCAAAAAAATGGATAAATATAAAATTTTCATATTCTTTATTTACCTGGGGTTTTACATCCTTCCCCCCTGTTGGGAATTGCGTCCTCGCAATTTTAAAATTGGGCTTGGAAACATCCTTGAAAGTCCCACATCGGAACAAGAGTCGGTAAAATAATCACATTAAAATAAAGAGTGAGAAGTATAGAGGCCACCCGAGTTAACCCATACTTGGATTCCATGTAGGAAAACATGGACATGGAGGAGAAAACATAGGGTCATGTTCTGATGGAGAGTGATAGAAAACATATTTAGGAGAAAGTTAACAATAAGAAAATCACAAACTTGTGATGGGTTAAACGGTATTCGATTCCCCAGTAGGAGAAGTTAATAGACAATGTTTTTGTTTTTTTTATTGAGGAATTTATTCATAAGGAAACATAATTACTTTTCATTTTGACTTTTAACTTTTATTAGATTTCTTACACAAACTCATATTTTCTCCAAAAGACGAGTATTTAGGAAGACTTGTTCACTATAATCAACTTCTAGAGAATCACCTAATCCACAAAAGAGAACTATATACTTCCCATCTCTTTAGACTTTAACCAAAGCCAAAACCAAAATTGTTAGTACAAGATCAGATAATCCAAAAAAGGATAACCCTTTATAAAAAGAAAATCTATTCTTAATCTCCAAAATTTGTCCAACAAAACCCAAAGTTCAACGAGGACCATTTGAAAAACATTTTTTCCACAAAATTATTCAAAGTAAAACAAACTAAGATTGAAACCCAAATATTTGAAGGATTTAGTCACATACACTTCCAAGGTACAAATTAACTTTTATCTCCAAATAACATCAGTTGATCTTAAATTCTCATATTGAAAAGTAATTAACTTAATCACATATCCTCGATGATAGGTTAATCATTTCCATAGATAACACAAAATACACTTACTCCCGATTCCTAAAATCATCTAACTAAAAATAATTAGTCAAACTAACTAGGGACTTCACGTAGTCCAGTGGTAGGTGATAAATACCAGTCGCACTTTGGTTGTGGGTTCGATTCTCGCAGCTCTGTCCGACACGACGGGTTGTCACACGGTCTGCGTGTTGTCCTTTTTCCAAAACTATATAATTCTTAAGACATTCCCCAAAACGAGATAAAATCTTCAAAAATTATCATAACATATTTTAACCTCAAGTTTATCTCATGCCTTTCACTTTCCATCATAACATATAATAACCCATAATTACCTCAAAAGTAAGGATCATATAAACTCAAATGAATACCTTTATAATTATTACCTGAACTTCCACATCGATTTTTCATCTCATACATGATGCATTACAGATCATACCAAGGTTCAAGTGGTTGATCATGACTCCTTGATAGTTGGTTTAGAACAGCCACGAGTTTCCTCATTGAATCCCCCATTTTATCTAGTATCTTAATCAAAGATCCACCACAGTTTCCTTCAAACCTGTTTTCTCTTTGGTGCCTGCTAGATCCATCCATTCACTAAAAATACAAATGTCAGTGTGAGTATATCAACAAAACCATCATGTACTAATGAGGAAGGTAAACACTAAGATATACTTACTCATTCACTTTATCTAAAACTAGGACTCTTTCTGAAATCCTAACCATTATGGTAATTTCACTTGTGCTTAGAGAATACCCTAACCTCTAAAGTTATCTAAACCGACCTTTGATACCAACTATAAGGCCCCAACCTTAAACCTTACTTAATCTTGAGTTATTACAAGATTACACATTGAGGATCTTTTCAGGTTTAGAGTTTTATAGAATTAGATCATAAAACATGCATTACATTCTACATTTAAACAAAGTGGTTACATAAAAGATAGTATTCATTTTTCCCATCAACGGAAACATATTTAAAATAAAACATGGATTCTTTCTTGACACTTCCTTGACACTATCATCATATCATTTACCCTTCCCTTGACCTATGAAAAACATTTCAAAAACTTGGGATGAGCATAAAAAGCTCAGTAAAGGATATAAAAATATGGAAAGGAAACATGAGTACATGTATACATAAGAATGAAATCATACTTTACCCATAAAACATAATCACTTTAACATACCTCATAAAATCATGAATAAATCATAGAAATCATAAGACATAAAAGTAACATGAGGCATTCATAACATTCTTACGTAGGGAGTAACCCTCTTGGTTATGTTTGGAATACCCATCACAGTATATTCCCTAAATCTCTTCGGAGAAACCTTAACGTTTAACCCCTTCGCATTACCCAATTCATTGGAGAGCTATATCGGGATCACCCGCACTTAGTTTATCACGAAACCACCCATCTTCATAATAATTCCCAAGAACCATAACATAATCGTATCACATAAAACATGCATGAAGGAAACATAACATTTCCACTTTTCAAACACAAGATATCAATACAACACATTGATATAAATAGATTATAAAAACCATTTTCAATACAAAAATAAATGAAAAGTAAAACAAGGTATTTATTTTTCTTTAAAAAAAGGGATGGCTTGTAGAGGAAGCCGAAACTCAAATAATGGTCACGGCGGCGGAGAAGTCGTTTTCGCCGCATATGTACGACAAAAAAATTCCCTTTTGTCATTTAGTAAAATGCTTTGTATAAAAAAGATTCATTTCGGATAAACATAAAAGTCAAAGGGTTTTATACACCGTATAAAAGAAGGTTGTGTATAAAACAAATATTCCTCAATGAAAGGAGATTGAGATGAAGTCCCATACAAAGACGGTATCCTTGGATTAAGGATAAATAAATTCCATAATTATGTGTGACAAACTAATACACCAAATATAAGTGGATATTAAGTGTAAAACAATCAGAGTATATTCACACATATTCATAAAACAACATATTCAAGTAGTACAAGCTTATCCCAACGAATCAAAATTGGGTTAAGAAGTTCCCTTGCAAATATTTGACAACCTAATGGTGTCACTACAAAATTCAGAAAATGAGTTGATGAGAGATAAAAAGGGTATATCATCACTTG
This sequence comes from Viscum album, assembly GCA_963277665.1. Taxonomy (NCBI): domain Eukaryota; kingdom Viridiplantae; phylum Streptophyta; class Magnoliopsida; order Santalales; family Viscaceae; genus Viscum; species Viscum album. The sequence goes on from OY728159.1 coordinate 844,562,206, forward strand.
GAAATAAAATTTAAATCACTAAGGATATAGAAGAACATATCCCAACCTAATTTTATGTGAATTAAAAGACATAACAAAATAAGTCTTTTAAAAACAGGAGGGTGAAAGGTTCCCTTACCGACATGGGTATCTTTCGAAACATACACCCCGTGAAAGAAGGACAATAAAACATTGATGTAAATACTAATAAATGAAAGTATATTACACAATGAGTAAAATAATGTTAAGTACATACACCACTCAAATGAAATTGTGGAACATGTAGCATAAATCTCATGAGAATAAAAGTGAGATGAAAAATCCATTATGAAAACTCGACAGCCTAACGGCGCCACTTAAAACATCCAAAAATGGATTGATGAGATCAAATAGGGTCTCTCATCATATTAAAACAAAATGTATAAAAAGAAGTATATAAAAGAACATCCCCCATCATAACAAAGAGGATCTTAAAAGAAGTGACATAGAGGAGAGTACTTAAAAAGAAAGAGAGAGGTTAGATCTCTTACGAAAATTCGGCAGCCTAACAGCACCACTCAAAACTTCCAAAATGGATTGATGAGAGAGAATAGGGTCTCTCATCATATGAAAATATAAATTACAGTAAGAGTAATATAAAAGAACATCCCAATCATAAGAATGATGATCTTAAAAGGAATGGCATAAAAGAGTGTACTGAAAAAGAAAGAGAGGAGTAGGATCCCTTACCTCGGGTCCGACTTGACTCGATCGTTCTTTAACGTCCTGAATAATAAACTTGAGTTAATTTATACTTTATTAAGAACCTTTTTCAAGTTCATTATTCCTTTTATATCAATTATTTCCATGTTATAAACATTATTTAATCATTTATGTTAATAATGTTTGTTTTGTCTACATTTGGTTCTTAAGTCGAAAGTGGACTTCTTACAATTACATGTTGTTCGTGTGGTCAAAGGTTCATTATATCCTGAATGATATTATTGATTTAGATATCATATATATCATATATATCCAGAATGTACATGTATTTATAATATTACATAATCATTTAGAGGTAAGAAATGAAATGCACCGTTCATGGAGACGGTAAGCCGTACGTACGCATGAACGCTACTTTCATTTCTAGTTAATATTAATGGAATTAAAACTAAATGAGAGGTATGTATATTTTAATTCCAGAATTATATTCATCATTTATATGTAACATACATCATATATAATAACTTTAAATCCATCCTTTATACATCCCACATATGGCATTAACGAATCCAATCAATTTGAGGGGGCGGTAGTCCGCACTTCCTAAAATGAAATTATCGTGTTTACCCACAATGGAAACCATAAAGGTATGCCACAAAAGAGAAATATAGAAGCTTAATTAAAACATAAACATAATATATATCATATATAAGTATAGTGACATCTTAATAGCCACCTTTTAAGGTGTTATATGAGTGTTGAACAATCATCGTTTCGTGTGGCAGAAATTCACCATCCACAGAAACAGTATGTTCTTTAACCATTTGATGTGGGTGTGTGTAAGTGTAGCTCGAATGAATCTTAAAAAAACATCCTAGTATATTGAAGATACATGAGTTGTTACAAAAGAAAAGAATAAAATGAGTTTAGGGGGTTCCAGAAGAAAAATAAAACAAAAGAACACAAGAGAAGACACTACCTTTAAATCGGGTAACTCTCTTTGATTTGAGCTCAAAGGCTTCCTTGGAAAGGCTTCTGCCCAAAGTGAGGCTTCAAAGATGAATATAGGGATATGGAGATATGAACTGGGCAGGGTTTGACCAAGAAAAAGGCTTGAGAGGTGTGGGTAAGGTGGTAGAGGTGGGGGCCTTTTATAAGAGGAGAGGAGGGGAACTCTTGGAAAGTAAGGAAATGTTACTTTATTTTAGAATGAGTTTTGGATTTTAAAGGCCCCAAATTCATTTGTTTCGAGGATAAGGTGATAAGGGTTCTAAATACACTCATCAAATAGGTTTTTTAAAAGTTTATGTCATAGTTTTAACATTATCTTTTCATTTTATTTAAATCCTTTATTAATGCGGTAATCGCAGCATCATCATGATGTCATAAATAATTTAATTTATTTAATGTCTAAAAATTATAAAAAAAATATCCTTATGTAATCTCTTTATCTTTATAATGAATATTTATAGTCAAAAATATGACTTGAATAACCACATTTAAATTTTTTTTTAGTGAAACATCTCATGCTTGTGGCATTTTTATTTTAACTTTAAATAAAAAGTTATTTGTGTCATTTTCCAACCAAAGTGGCTTCATGGGGTCCCCAAGTTGACCCAAGGATTATCTTGGTCGGCCATGACACATCCAATGAGGGTAGGACATGTTTCTAGGTCATTTCACATTATTAAAACATTATTTTTACCTTAAATTACACTAATTACCTCTAATCGCGATTAAGAACATAAAAGTTACTATTCCCCAAAAAATTATTTTAATCCCATTGAAGAAAATTTTACTTCCTAATGACAACCATGTATGTCGGATTTTGGAAATTCAAAACACAGAGGTGGAAAAGTTTCATTTAAATAAAAAATCAGTTTCTTTAACTACCACTTAGTGGTTTCACTATTCATCAAAAAATGAAGTTTTTCAAAAAAAATACCAAAAATTCACCCTAAGCTATATTTGATATTCCAAACTCAAAAATGATGTCTATTTTACAAAATTCAAAACATATAAGTTGCATTAATTAATTTAATAATTAATTCCCACTGTCAAAAGAAATAGCATGTTTTTATGAAACAATATCTATTAAAAGATTGACACTAGTTTAAGGCGAATTTCAAAGTGAAATTAATTCCAATGACCACTATTGGATTAAATGGTAAAAATAAATTATAATATTACTTTAAAAACAATTCAAAAGATAATATAATCATATAAATAAATTAGATTAAAACGAGGTTTTGAATTAAAATACAACATTTTTCACTATTCATTAAAAAATGAACTTTATCGGAAAGATACCAAAAAATTCACACAAAGTAAATTTTGATGTCTCTATTCTAAAGAAGAATATTATTTTGTCAAATATAACACATAAAATTGTCAAAAGGTGTATTTAAAAGAGGTTCTCCATCAAAAGGCGGTTAATCGAACTTCTAAAGAACATTAGAATGTTTACGCTTAAAAATTTAATTCATTCACATTTTTAATCCTCTAACATTTATTGTAAAAAGTAGAAATATTTGACAAAAATATTTAATCATTTTTTAGTTAGTTATGTTCATTTTTCCATTACAACGGCTAGGCGTTAAATACCATTTAAAATAATATTATTTTATTATTAGAGTGCAACGTAAGATTCCCAAGAAACTCGTTGTTGTGTATTGGGTACGCCATCGAGCATAGCGTCCCCTGTAAAGTAATATTAATATTTTATTCACAAAAATGAATAAATATAAAAATGTCATATTCTTTATTTACCTGGGGTGTTACAATATAATAGTGTTTAAATCAATGATTTATAGTGCATGTTGTGATAGAGATCAAAATTTTATATATTTATTTGATTTACTCGTGTGATAATAAGACAAAAAATGTGACCTTAACTGAATTTGAATCCAGAGAGTGGATTAAATATAAAAAAACTAATCATAATGTTCATATAATTTCTAGAAAATCACTGAAAATTGAATTCCCATATGACTAATAGTTAAATAATACATGGAAGATTAAAATAATGTAGATTAAAAATATAATTACAAAAACTATTGAAAATTATGAATAAAAATCAATATAAGATATGGTAAGATGGTCATGTGAGAAACAAATGGGTTAAATCGACAAAATAGGTCCCAGTTATCCAAATCACAGTAATATTCAGATAGAATCACATATATGGAAAAAATCCGAACTATGCATCAATCAAGAATTTCTCACTGTCGCCATCACAATTTAGAACTAGGATCAAATCATGATGTTGATTCCTTATTCAGTTCCCCTATCAATAAAAACCCAAGATGACACCTAGAGATCAAATGAAGGTTTAAGAAGCCCAACTGAACTCGAACTTGCAGTCAATGACTCTACGAATGGATTTGACCTTGGTGTGCATGAACCTCAGTTAACCTCCATCGATATCTCGGCTAAAGATTCTCATAACCATTAGTTTTGACTCTATCATATATGAACACCTCCTCTCCATCCTTCAAAACTAGTAAACATAAACAACTAGTTCATAATACATCTCCACTCTCCCACTTATTTTTTCATAACTAGACCCCTTATTGACATATCATATGTAAAAACATTCTTACAGACTTGGGGAAAATTTGAATGGGTGATATCAGATTCTCAACATTGTTAAAAAAGGATATTTACATCATATCATAATCACAATACATTATAACATAACATTTGAAAATTATATCTTACATATCAAAGATCTTGATATCATGTCATGGGAGAAATCATAAACGTTCACAAGAATTAATTAACAGTATCCCAAAATTCATAACATAAGACATGGATTTTATTGGCATACACATAATTATAGAAAATAAATTCATATTATTCTAGTATCATTTCCAACACCATCATAGTGGATAATGTCCATTACTAAACAAAGTTCACTCCTCGTTCCAGTCATATACTACGGAACTGAGATCATTTCCAGTTTAATTCATGTCTATCTCCGGAGAAATAAATATTTAACCAATTAATTGGAGGTATATATATGTCTCAACCATATCATAATTAAATAATTCTTATATTTTCCACAATAACATAAATCATTCATCATAACTCAAGGAATAAAATGGGCTTTCTTAAACATGATTTCACCATAACCAAATTTATGTAAAACAAATGGATTTCATAAATAGAATTCCATATAAACATAATAAAATAATAGTATCAATAATAATATTATACATTAAACTTGACCCTATAATATAATTCTATCTTATATTGAAAATAAATTTGGTATAACACTTGAAATAAACTGTTGAGGAAAATACCCTTTCTTCTTCAAAAACGATTTCTTTTCCTAAAATAATGTGAAATTTTAAATAAAAATACTTTTATTGAAAATAAACATTAAATAATATTGATTAATCTTATTGAAATAAAGGAGTTATGAAAACATAAAAATATATTTATAGTATATAGGTTAAAAAAATTCTCCCCGCACTTTTTCCAGAAAAGTAAAAAAGTACCTCGTACAGAAAATGACAATAGATTCCATTCATACCATTAAATAAAAATGCACGAATGGGTAAAATTGAATCTAAAAAATATAATAATAATAGAAATAATATTTTTTAATACACAATTAGGAAACATGTACATGTATGATAAATATACCGTAGTAAATACTTATGTATAAACAATATCGGGTAATAATGAGATTGAAAAATTGTCCCTTACCTTAGGTATGACATCCATTTTATGTATCTAAAACTATTATATAATGAATTAAATAATTTTATTTAAATATTTCAGAATCATAGTAAATTTATTATGACATATTTGATCATATTAAAATATTTTTGTTAGTAACATTATTACTCAATTCATCATGTGTTAACTTCTTTAATTTCTTACACATGTTTTTTCATCATCATGATATATTATTGAATCATTTAATGAATTTTATTAGTGTAATATATGACCTATTTATTAATTCAATTAATTTATATAGTCATTATTTAATTAAGATCATGTAGAATGAATCACATCTCATCCCAGAGACAGTAGATCTTACATACGCACGGGCAACGATATCATTCCCGTGATTGTTGAATAGAGTTGATGTGCATGTTGTATACTATTTAGGAGTTAATATAATGTTATAATAATCATATATAGATATTATATGTATCATTATACTAGTAAATTTTATTTTGTGTTGAAACACACATTATGTGATGGCGTGTAGATAGTAAGTTGTATGTACACATTCATGGTTACTTCGTTTTTTGTAGGATAAATAGAAGATGGAATATGTTTTTTTCCATAATAATAATAAAATATCAGTATATAAGTGTTACTAAATTTATTACATTAAATTGAAACAATTACTAAATAGGATGTAGAGGAAGAGTTATGTTTGAGTGAATCTTTAGAGGGAATTACCTCTTCTTTGATGTGCTCCCTCTAAATCTACTCTTAAAGAACTAGTGTTTATCTTTGAAGAATACCATAAAAACTAGAATGTTCCTAGTGAAGTTGGTAAATGAAATTTTTAGGGTATTTCCAAGATTCCAGGATCATAGATAAGTGAAGAGGTGAGGGAGGAGGTTTCTTTTTATAATTTATGTGAGAGGCACTTTGGGATCTCTAAAAATATTTAATTAACAAAACAACAATCCCCATCCAAAAACCTGAAAATGTACCGATTTCTGAGATGATATGAGATAGGTTTGTAATATCATAAACCATTATATTTTAGAAAAAAATTTCTATAAATTTAATCCTTATCATTTCAATTAACACTTAGTTTTCCTATTTAATTTTTAACTATGGCAACAAATATTTATATATTATAAGGGTGTAATATTTAATTATTTGATATCAATTATACCATAAAAAACATAGAACGTTTTATATAAAATAATAATTATTTTATATTTTTAAAAATGATTCAAAATTTTTGAAATAATTTAATGAAACATTATTTTGATAAACCATCAATAGTGTTAGTTACGACGTTATTGAATTAATTGATTATTAAAATTATTAACAAAACAAGTTAACTTATAAAAAATTATTTTATTATATTCCTAAGAGGTAAATTTATTATTGTAAATTAAATTTTCATATTAATTTTTCCAAATTATGTTTATTTTAATATTTTTAATAATATTTATTTGAAATTTCCCTTAATAAAATAATTACTCAAACAGTATTGTGTTATTATTTTATATTCATATTTTTTGAATAAAAATTAAAAATAAAATATGATGAAAAAGATACATCATAATGATTACAAAAGAATACTTATAATAGAATATATATTCTATGGAACCTATCATTAAAAATATTATACTTATTAAAACATAAATGTGACAAGTTTATCATCACATTAAATAAAACAATATACGTGTCATAATCTATTTTATAAAGATCAAAATGGTCAATAAAATGACCCTTGGATTGTTATGGGCGAGATAAACTTGACCCATAAGATTTGGTCATGTTTTTTGGGTCTTTTAATGGTTATTGACACTTTAATAATAATACTTTTAATGATTATTTGTAAATTAAATATTATATACATCATTAAAGTATAAGACTACATAGTGATTATTTATTTCCAAAAAAATTCAAATCAATTCTCATGGTATAGAGAAAATTTTCATCTTTAATTGAGTATATAAAAATTAATTTTCCTAATATATAACCTTATATTAAAAATAATACAGTTATTAAAATTAGAAAAACACATATTTAGCTTTTCTGTAAATAAATTTATTTAAGTATCCTAATATCATCCAAGTTGCTTCCAAAGTAAGATATTTGAACCCATGGATAGCTTAGATTGATACAAAATTATACAATTATATTAATAAATGATTTAGGGTAATCCCATAATATTATTTTTACCCTTAATTGATTGATTTACCCTTTTACTGTATTTAAAAATAGTGTCGAAGTTACTATTCATAATCCCCAAAAATAGAAGTAAGATATTTACATAACTAGGACATACCGATTCCAAATATGGAATCCATTTTTTAAAATTCAATGAAAATAATTTGCATTAAATAATTTAAAATAAATCTCATTGTGAGAATGAGAGAATGAGTTCTAAAAGCTAAAACATTCTAGAAGTTTGAAATTTTATTACATATGAGTTCAATATAAAATTAATGTAAATTATAAAAATTAAATTAAATGATAAAAATATATTCTATATATACTTTTAAACAATTCAATATTATAATGTAAAAATACATTTGTTTTATGCAAAATTTATTTTTAAATTTATATTTTGTATATCTTTTCTATTCATCAATACTTGAATGTTATCAGAAAAATATAAAAATTTCATCCAATGTAATTATTATTGTCCACATACATATAAAAAGTTTATTTTCCCATATAAAAATTAATAATGTCTAAAAATAAAAATTTATAAGGGGATCACTATTAAAAGGTGTAAAATTACCCTTTTAAAAAATACAGTTTTTTTATACATCAAATGGGATTTATTCATAAATTATGACAAAAATATCATTTAGATGAACATAAAATATAATTTATTATGTTTATAACACATATAATTCATTCCATTAATTAAAAAATAGTAATTCACTCAATTTATTAACTTAAAAAATACAAATATATAAACGATTTACGTTTTTCATATATAATTGGTAGACAATGAATTCACCAAACATTGTTATAATTCAGTAATATTTATTCCCACTAACCTAGAGGATAGGCTAAATGGTTATTTTATACAATGGTAACATTTTGGTTCTTTTAAATTCCTTATTATTTGTAATGAAGTATGTTGAAGAATTAAATTTTATTAAATAAAATATTTTATAAATTGTCGAGGTGTTACATTCTACCCCCCATAAATTGATTTTTTTTTAAAATCATTATTTTGAAAGACATTATAAGGATAATTCTTCCTCATAACATTATCAAGTAGCCACATAGCTTCCTCACGTTGGTGGGTCAGCCATAATACTTTAACCTAGCATGTAGTCTTGTTTCGTAGAACTTTTTGCTATAATCAAGAATCTCTATCAGTTGTTATTCATAAGAAGGTTATTGCTTTAGCAGTACGACTTATGAGATAATTATATGTGAATGATAATTTATTTACTTTCACAGGATAGATACATGGAACACATCATGAACATGAGAGAGATTTGGTGGATGTGCCAATCGTTAAGCTACCAAGCCAACAAGATCCAGAATTTCAAAAGGACAGATATTCCTAAGGATCATCTTGTACTTATATCCAAATGTCATTAGTCTCTTTTGGAGAATATTTATAGAAACACCTTGTCACTCACATAAAATTATAGGTACATTCTTTTGTTGTTAGCATAACATTTTTTACTCTGGTCTATTCTTATGTGTTGTTTAATAGATTTGATCTTTTCTACCATTTCATTAACAAGATATGGTCCTAATATCAGTTTTTCCCCAACATCATTAAAGAAATTTGGGGAAATCCATATTTTTGAATAATATTTAATTGATAAATACATTGAATATTATTTAATATAAACTCTAAAATTCATTCATAAATAAATAATTTCTTTTATTTTTATCTAAATAATCATTTCATATAATTGTTTATGTCCAAAAAATACAAGCATAAGCAAGGAATTTGTTAAAATTAAAAAATTACTTCAAAGACATATTAAATTATCTAATATTTCAATTTCATTTAATATGATTGAATTCCAAATAAAACGATGTTTCAATAAATTTAACATTCTAAAATAAAAAAAACATCCTCAAAATTAAACAACAACCATTTGTCATTATTTAAAATTAAATATTAGAAAAATAAAATAACTAATTTTAAATTGATTAAATAATTTTATAAACCATATATTTAAATATATACATATATATATATATGATCTAATTATAAGTTTTAACAAAAATAAAATAAATCCATAACACCAAACCATAATTATACATAATTTTTATAAAAATAACTACAATCCTTGAAATATATAGATATAGAAATTCCTTAAAAATTAAAATAAAATAAAAAAATAACAAACATACTTAATTTTAGATTTCTGTTCTAATAAAAAAATAATCGAAACATACCCCTTACAAAAATAAAATTAAATTTCATAGAAAGTATTTGAAAATAAATAATCCATTATCGGCCTAATTGAAAACTGCAATTGATATTCCTATACTATAATTTTTAGACACTCTTCTCACCTATTTCCTCTCATGGTGGATGTCAAATGATTTCACATATACATGAGTATTAAGAAGCATGTTTGCTTCTTACATAAACTTTTGGATAATTTTAAATATAATTCCTAACAACTTGTATAATAGTATTTAAAGCACATATTTGTATTGAAATTTGAGATACAGATCTGAATTTTAAATATTTATTTGATTGAATTTCATGATAACAAGACCCAAAATAGGACCTCAATTTATTTTGAATTGAGAAAGAGTATTCAATGAATAAAATTCATCAAAATATTCCAAAAACAAAAAATAACTCTAAAATGAATTCACATATGTCTCATAGACAAATGATACACGGAATATTAAAATAAATTACATTGGAGATATATAGACTACTATTATTGAAAATTATGAAAAAATTCAACCCAAGATAAGTATTGCAGGTTGAGTGAGAAAAAAGTGGAATAAATTGACAAAATATGTCAATGATAACTGAATATCATTAAGATTCAGTTAGTAATGAAAAACAAAAATGCATATCTAGAATAGATCATGAAAATGCATTGTGGAAGAACAGGTCACCATCTCTATTGATGTTCTTATTTGGTATCATATTGAGATGTTGACACCTTGTTTGAAGCCCCTATCTACAAAGGAACCATAGACGATGCCTCGACATCAAACAAAGGTCAAGGATGCCCAACCGAACTCGAACTCCCGGTATGCAGCTCTATGAACGACTTAGACCTTAGTGTGCTCAAACCTCATTAGACCTCTATGGACCACTTAGTCGAAACTTATAAAAACCCTCAGTCTCAACTCTACCATGGATGAACACCTCTTATCAATGCTTGGAACCCCAACTACTTGACATTCCTATTTACAAAACCATCAAATCTTGATTTCTCATTTCTTCTATTGTTTTTATATCATTTCTTTCTTTTTTAATATATTATTATTTTCATTATTATCAAAATTCATTTATAATAATTTTTAAATTTTTTAATCGTATTTTCATATTCATTTATATATATATATATATATATATTAAATTTCATCAATTCATTTTACATTATTATAATATCATAATAATTAATTATAATAAAATATATTACTTAAATATATATTTATAATTATCTTATAAAGTCAAGTGTAATTTAATTAATAAATATTTTCATTTATTTTTATGAAATATGACAAATTATATATATGTTATTATAAAATTTATATATTTAGATATTCATAGTTATGAATACATAAGTTATATTTAATATTTTTTTAATTTCATTTATTTTGCTTATTATTTTCATTATTTTTATAATATCAATTTTTTGTTTAAATATATTATAATTTAAATGTACTCATTTATATATATAATACAATATATATTAATTTATTATTATATAATGTTAATATTTATTGAAATATAAATTAATATTTTATAATTTGATTTGAAACATATTTTGATTATACAAATTGTTTTAAAACTAAAATTTATTAAATAATATCTTAGATAGATTAAAGTTATAAGAAAATTATTAAATTTTTAAATACAATATAAATTTGATCCATTTTTTACATGCATTATGTTGGTTTGGTGTCTTACAACTAAGACAAACTGCAAAAAATAATATGGTTGAATGAGATATTCCACATGTGTAAGATAAAGACATATATACCTGAACCATTGCACAAAATTGAATGGGGAGAGATATAAATTTCTGATGTAGATACGATCACAAAATACCATGTGGTGATCAAGGATTAGAAGTAGAAAAAAATTTAGAGGTGAATGATTCCCTAGGCATTTAATCTTGGGAAATATGAGTACCTCAAGCATAGCTTATTTAAGAATATGTTGCATATGAAAAATTAGTATAAAAAATGTTTCAGCATACTTTTAAATTTCATCATGTAAATAAACGAATGTGGGGAGAGTATAATAGCTTCATTTTTTATTGATTAACTGTCTGGAATGTTATGAATAATATCTCCCAATTTAGGCATGGTGTTCGCATAGGAATCTCAGACATGTGGGATCGTGATATAGATATTTTAAAAATATAATATTTACTTTATAATGTGTGAATAATTTTTCTAAAATAATGTAATATCACAAAAATAGATCCTCATTTGGGATCCTGAGGCTCTTGTGGGCCCATATGAGACTGTTGTTCACCCACACTAGTATTAATGGTTTTAATAATCACACATCAGATTAAAACCTATTAATAATTTCTAATCATTTCAATCATGAAAATTTATGTTTCAATAAATTTAATTATGATTATCTTTGATCACATATAAATTTATCACATTCTGATAATATTTATGTTGTAGGATTGTCCATGAATAAGTATTTTCTAAGTATGAAAGACTGACAGTGGCAGAAGAGATGAGACACTGAAAGTTCAAATGTGTAACTGACGGTGCAAATAGATGACTTATTAATGAAATGACCATTCGATTAAAGGGATTAAAAATGCAAGGACTTATTGATGCACGAACCTACCCACCCAGGGACCTACAGATGTAAGGACCTTCTGAGGCAAGGACTTACTGATACAAGGACCTACCGATGCATGGTCCCAAAGATACAAGGGCTTACCGACACAAGTACCTACTTATTCAAGGACTTACTCGTGCATAGATAAACCAATATACAGAGACACCAATGGATTTATTCACTAATAGAAGAAGATACTGAAAAATGACTCACTAATATACTATTTAAATTTCCTTTATTTAATATTTCTTCTAACGGTCATATTTTGAGTGTTTTAATGTGATTGAATAGGTTAATGCTTTTTGGAGACATCATCAATGAGGATTTCATATGTAGGAGGTAAAACATATACCTCATAACATACAAATTATCAAGATGTAAAATAATAAAATAAAAATACTCAAGATGAAAGAAATATATATAAGACGCATAGAAAGATACTAGGAGACACAATATAAAAACCACAATAGAAACTTACAAAAAGTAAGAACACATGGGGAACTCTTAATTCCTACTTGTTTATGATTCAAAAAATTATTTTTCCTCAATGATCCAACATATCTGCAGTATCCAACAAAACCGAAGGAGAATATCATCTTATCTTCCAACAAGACAGAACACAGTGCACCATGACACTGTGTTTCAATGTATTCATTAAGAACAGGACTCATGCTTTGTCTCTGATACCAAAATGTGTTTATAGATAAACTTCATAACACACAGAGCCTTCTAAACTCTATATAATACTTATTTCTCTTTTGTGTACCTTTTTATAGAATTCTCAAACAGTGTGTGTATTTGTCTATAAAACAAACACTTTCTCCTACACTGAATAGGAGGATACTAGATATCCCCAGACAACTATCTTTTCATACTTATTTATCCCATGATGAACTGTGGAAGAGGTCATGTGGGACCTGGTTGTATTTTTTTCCCATTTAGAACTACGGTTGAGGTCTTATGACCTAGACATTCTATGTACTATTTTGTAAACCCCGATCTAGGGTGTGGATCAAACCCATTTTTTATAGAGATTTCTATGTTGAAGGTGATCATTAAATGGAGAGGACTAAGTCTCAACTTGAGACTGAACCTCTTGTTTTATATCTACTATGTTCTCAAATTTTGTTTTCATTGTTTTTTAACTGTACTTTGGAAAATTGAATTTCACTTTGATAGTGAGTCTTGGATAGTGTTTATAACATTTTGGGCTTATTAGATTAGTTTGAAAAGTTTTATCAATATCTCATTTTGTAATAACATAGAAATAATCAATCCTTTGAGAAATTAGTTAAACAATAAAACTATTATAAATTCATTACTTTTATTAATTGACCTTTTATGTTTTAAAATTATGTAATATTTTAAATAAATGTCTTTAAAAGAAATATTTATAGGGACTCAATTAACCCCCCCTGAGTGTCCTATTCTAACCAACATTTTTTATCAAAATAAGTAAATTAAAAGATTTATTAAATATTTTCAATTTTGATTTAGCTGTGGTTTAATGATCTAAAACTTTTCGTTACTTCTAAATTTTTATCCCTTCAAATATCTTTTCTTTGGTATGGATAATAAATTGGAAGTTACTGATACAAAATACCTCCCCAGTTTAATGAACCAAACTATAAAAACTAGAATATTAAGAAGAAAATCAACTTATAAAGCATGGGGTTTGATATTTGGATAGTAATGGAAGACAAATATGAGACATAATAAACTCTAAGAACTACATGGAATGATTCAACAAAAGATACTTATAATAACAATTGAAAATTTATGAATGCCTAGTTTTGTGCACTAGGGGTGAGGAATTTAATAGAATATCTTCTTGTAAATCTGAAAATGAAATTTGGGACACCTTAGCAATCTCACATGATGGAACTACTAATGTTAAAGAAAAGATGCCTAATAATTATCCTATTTAGTATGATAATTTTAAGATTAAGCCTGATGAGCCTATTCTTGAAAAGTATCTCAGCTTTAATGGAATTATGAACACTGCGATATCTTTTCGGAGGAGATATTACAGCCAAGTAGAAAATTATTAGAATAATTAGAAGCTTACCTGATACATGGAGGGAGAATTCTATATCAATAAGTAAATCATGTAACATCAACATGTTTCCAGTAATGAATCTAATAGGCAAGTTGATGATATATGAGGAAGAAATAAAAGTAATCAAATAAGAAGATGATGGACCCAAAATAAAATATTTTTATTCCAAATCTACAACCACCAGGTATGATGATAAAGTATAAGATGAAACAAAAAGTTCATGGGATTGAAAATCATCAATAGAAAGTGATGAAGATATGGATTAAAAAGCAATAAGGTTTAAGAAATTTTATAAAAAGAAGAAATTATTCAAAAAGCCCAACTATAAATCAATGTATGATCATAATGGACATTGGAAAAAAGAATTTGAAAAGAGGTTATACCTCAAATGAAATAGTCTACTATGATTGAAAAAAGGGACATGGAATAGATGACTATCCCAAGATAAATTACCCGAATAAATATGATGATAAGGACAAAAATTATAAAAAGGCCATGATGTCAACATGGAATGATTCTAAGGGAATCTCAAGTGACTCCAAATCCACTCATAATTAAAAGGTTAATAAATCAAATATGTGTTGTATGACTAACACATATGAGGTAACACTAAACACTCCTGAACATAATGCTTACTATTCTTGAGATGAAAGTGATTCTAAAAATATGACAAATGGGTAAATGTTTGAATATTTACAAATTCTAGAAGATAGTTGTAATGAACTAAAATATAAATAAAAATATTTAAATATATAGATTTATTTTACTACAATGTTTAAATATGAACATAAAGAGAACAATTCCCAACTGTTTAAAGAAAAAAAATGATCATAAATTTTCAAATGAGCAATTGAAAAATGATTTAGAAATATTTACCAATGGAAAAGAAATATTAGTTTCATCCATGAATCATCTTATACTATTACATGTTTTTAGACAAAATAAAGTATATTTATCATATCCATTACATGCTACTTATAGGAAACCCATGAAGTAAATGTGGGTTCACAATGATCTTACTACTAAGGATACTAGACCCAACGAAATCACTGTACCAAAATATTTTGATGTCTAATATATTTATTTAGTAAAATTGTTTGAAGAGATCATGTAAAAGTATACTATAAATGGATATTGGATGATCAAGACTCATGATAAGATATTATTCATGCTTCAATAACATTGTAATAATTGATGGTGGGCATGCCACTATTTGTGAGAATGCTAAAGTAAAAAATAAATTTCCATGGCCAGATTAGTAACTCTATCTCAGTTCTAATTTCTAAATAAATTTTTGTTGATGGATTAAAATACAAGAAACGTAAAATATATCACTTATGTGATGATGGTTTTAATTCTAAATTTAAAGATGATGCATGAAATATTTTTAATTCCTAATATGAGTTAGTAATTTTTTCTCTTAGAAATTAAAATTTTTAGGATTTTGATATAGATTATTTAATTTCCAAAAATGTTTCTTGTTTTTTGAGTTTTTTATAAAGAGTCTTGGATTTGGCATATTATATTAGGACACTTCAATACGCACTCACTTATAATGCTTACTAGAAAAGGCATAGTTAAGGATTTACCCAAACTTCAGTTTCTCAATGACAAAATCTGCAATCCTTGTCAAAAGGGTAAACAACCCAAAATATATTTCAAAACACAGAAAGAAGTTAAAACATATCAACCTATCATGTTGGTTCCCATGGACTTGTTTGGACCATCTAGAGTTTCTAGTCTATGTGGGAAGCATGATGCCTATGTTCTTGTATATGACTACTCTAGATAAACGTTGACATTTTTCATGGCTGACAAAAGTGAATGTTTCTCTCATTTCACCACGTATGATAGGGCTGTATAAAATCTTAGAGGTAACTGAATTAAAATCATATGATGTGACCATGGTAGGGAGTTTGAGAACCATTAGTTTGAATCATTTTTCTAAAAAAATGCCTATAATCACATCTTCTCTTCTCCTAGGACACCCCCAAAAAATGGATATGTATAAATAATAAATAGATTATTACAAGTAATTCCTAGAACCATGCTTAGTAAGTATGACCTACCAATAATTTTTTCGGAAGAAAATATCAATAAAGCAAGCTATAAAATCAATAGATTATAGATGCAACTTGTCTTTATGATAACTCCTTATGAGTTGTGAAAAAATATGAAACCCAATGTTAACTACATAAAACAATTTGGTTTCAATGTCTATATTCTTAACACTAAGGATAATTTAGAAAAAATTCCTTCTAAGAGTAACGAAAGAATTTTCCTAGGATAATCAATTTCTAGTAAAGCATATAGAGTCTTCAATAAAAGAACCGAATGTGTGGAAGAATCTGTACATTTCATGTTGGATGAGACATGTCCACATGAATCAAGGACCTCTTTTAAAAATCATGATGATGATATGTGAAATATAGACATCAATACTAAATATTCTAACCATCCTGTGAAGAAATATATTAAAACATCTAATTCTGGAAATTTTCCAAACTCTAGTCATAATGAACCTGAACCTATAGAAGAACTGGAAGTTACTATTCCTTTTTTTCTAGACATCTTAGAACTCTCAAGAACTATTTTTTATTTTCTATAGTAGGATATTTAGACAAAATAATTAAAAATATATCTTTTATATGAAATTAGGTTGAGAATCAATATTTTCTATCACATCATGAACTTCAGAACATCAATGATGAAATTAATGATGAATTTTGAATCATAGATATGGAAGAAGAGCTAAATCAATTTGAAAGAAACAATATCTGGAAACATGTAAATAGACCCAAAGACACCTTGAATATGGGCACCAAATGGGTGGGTAGGAATAATGTAGATGAATATGGAAATATTGTAAGAAACAAAACTATATTGGTTGCACAGGGATATAGTCAGTATGATGGGATTGACTATGAGGAATCCTTATTACCATTAGGTAGACATGAGGCCATTAGAATCATGTTTTCTTATACAACATTTCTAGATTTCAAACAATATCAAATGGATTTGAAGAGTTAATTTATAAATTGTTTTATAATTTAGAATGTTTTTGGTGAACAACCCCATGGTTTTTCATATCAACACTTTCCAAATACTATTTTTAAATTATCTATGGATTTATATGGTTTAAATAAATCTTTAAGATCATGATATGATATGTTTAATACTTTTCATGCTTATAATGGTTTTACAAAAGGTATTTTTTGTCCTACCATTTAATAAAATCAATTTCTAAAGATGTTTTAGTTGTTCAAATATATGTTGATGATATTATTTTGGGATCCTCTGAAAATTATTTATGTGTTGATTTTTCAAAAATAGTGTATAGTGAATTCGAAATGAGTTTTATGGATGAACTCGAATTAATTATTGGATTTCAAATATTTTAAAATAATGATGGTATTGTTTTGAATCAATGTAAATATAATAATAATATTTTAAAAATATTATTCTTCGAAAGCACTAAGAGTTGTGACAATCTAATGAGTACATGTTTTATGTTGGACCTTGAGGAAGATGGAAAACCTTTTGATCAAACCACTTATAGAGGAATGATTGGTATTTTACTCTACTTAAATACTATTTGGACTTATATTATGTTTAGTGTGTGAATGTGGGTACATTTTCATGCTAACTCAAAAGAATATCATTTAAATTGTATCAAAAGTATTTTTAAATACATCAAATATAAAACCAATTTATGAATACTATATCATAGAGGACAACCTTTTGATTTGGAGAGTTATTCATATTCAAACTTTCTTGGTTTTAAGTTAGATATTAAGATAACCTCTGGAACATGTCACTTTGTGGGAAAGTATCTTGTTTTATGGTGTACTAAAAATAGATTTTTTTTATCATTATCGACTACTGATGCTGTAGAAAAAATTTCTGGTAGTTGTTGTGCACAAATGTTTTGGATAAAACACATATTACTATACTATGGATATTAATATATACATGTCCCTATAAATTGTGATAAAAAATGTTCTATTAATATTTCTGAGAATCCAGTTTTACACTTTAGGAAAAAACACATTGATGTAGGACATCACTTTTTGAGAGACTGTTATCAAAAATATAATTTAACTTTAGAGTTCATTGGCACTGAACATCAACTTGCTGACATTTTCACAAATCCATTTTACACTTAAATAATAAAAAATATCATACATGAGTTATGAATGATAAATATATAGGACCTTATGTTGTTATTCCTTTGATAATCTTTAGATAATTTTCCATGCTGACACTGATTATATGTCATTCCGACACATTTTTCATGCTAACACTGATGCCTTGTCAAGCTGACACCATTAGTGTTATGGAAAATATAACATGCCAACACCAATGAATAATTGTTTTTATCTATTTTATTTTTTTACCAAAAAATAAATTCCATTTATTTTTTTTTACCCAGTTCACTATTTCACGATATATTGATTTCAAAATCACTAAATGATATAAATTTGAGGCCATCTACTCTACTCCTTTACCCATACACACACTCAACCGTTGCTCTATCTACCTCTCAACCATTCACCATCCAACCTTCAAACTACTGTTGTAGTGGTGCGTGTGAAGTGAGCTCTTGAGGGTGGCGATTCCCATGTAGCTATGAAACAGAGAGGGGAATTAAGAAAATATTCTGGACATATGTATCCTACTCTGGGGAACCATGTAGTGAAAATAGAAAAATATGTTCTTATAGAATGTCTATTAGAAAACCAGTCTTTCGTACTTAGTGTTGTTACAAGATAAGGGATGGAAGGAGTTGTTCCTACATAATGAAAGACGCTTCTACCCGCTGTATGTTCATGAATTTTACATGAATATGGAGTTCCTTCTAGATGGAACTAATGTTTCATGGATTAAGCCTACAGTGAGAGTCAAGAGGATCTCATTTTCATCAAAATAATGTGTTGAATGTCTTAAAGTCCATCATGAGGGTATTTTTTTGGATTATCTTGGTACCCCTCCACTTGAGAGTGATATTTTTTTCCTTGATATAGATCTTAAGGAGAGTACTAATAATGATGATCATAGAAGACCCAATGCTACAATGTAATATGGGGGAGTGATGAATTTTTTTCAAGCTTATAATACACCATATCTATCCCAGTAAAAGGGAATTTTTATATCTATAGTATCAACATGCCTATATGATTTATCTACTAAGAAAATGTATTAAGGTAAACCTTTGTAGATACCTTGTTATTCGTATAAATGAAATGATCAATCCTTCTTACAAAACCAATTCCTTGTTTTATCCAAGGATAATCTCATCTATGTTAAAAGAGAGAGGTTGTTTTAGTGAAGGGGATGAAGTTGTATCTATGCTTATGTGTATTTTCATAAGAAAAGAGAAATGTAAAAGGATGGTGATCAATTTTGACCCATGGAAGGAAAAATGGGTTGGGGATGAAGATAATATTTGTGATAATTTCAATCTAGTAGACCATCCTACTAGGCCAAAAAATATTTTTGATTCTAGTCTACGACTAGATGAGGATGTTTTCCACTCTTCAGTAGAATAAGGACATCATTCCACACAAGTCAGAGATCAAGGGTAACATATCAATGATAAGAGTGGTCATGACACCACTGAAGCACACAAAGGTTTTTCTGATAGACCTCTTAGTCCTCCACATGATTTTCCTATTGATAAAATGACTCTTAGAACAAATGGATATGAGGAGATATAAGTATCAGGTAGTGTGGAATATGTATGTAGATCCAATGGATCTAAAGAAGAATAAGATGGAAGTGAAGAAGATGAAAGTGGAAGTGTCAGTTGTAGTGGTAGTGAAGAGGCATAAGGTGAAGAAAATGCTAAAAGAAATGGAATTTAAGAGAAATTATTTGGACATGATGATGATTAAGTTAGTGAAATTTATGGTGATAATCATAAGGATGAAAAATGTGGTTATGTAGATATGATTAAAGATGTGGTTCAGGAACAGTTGTAAGAACATCTTGATATTGTTGTTGATGAAAGAGTAAATGTTGATAATCATGATGAAGTGGAAGTTCAAGTGATCCATAAACCTCAGTTATTGTATAAATTAAGTAAAATTACTATTGAGGATGAGAAACAAGTAAGGAGATAACCAATCGAGGGTGATCCTTGAGAAAGGATAGACATGGCCGATGGGGAGCAACAACCTGAAAGAGTAACACTTGACACTATCACTCCTCCAGATGATGATATTATGATTTAATAGGCAAGTAATCCTGGGTTTGTGGCATCGAATTTGGATTATGATGAATTAGATGATGAGGTATTTGTACTTGTTTCCAATTAATCAGTGGTTGAGTCCCTTCCCAGTGGATTTTTCACTAAAGAAGACATTGAATGTTTTAAGGAGAAATTTTTTTCAACTGTAAGTGTATCAATTAAATCTCGAATGGTCTATAAGATTCAACAAGATAGAAGAGAAAACATTTGTCTATGTGATTAATTACACTCTCTCATATATTTAATAGAAAAAATGATGATGTTTGGCAAATATATTTATATCCCATGTCTGATAGTGGGTGTCAGTGAAGTTGATTCTACTAACATTTCAAATAAAGTGATAGAAATGATTTAACACAACTTAATCACAACTAGGTAAACATTTGTTATAGAAACTACCAGGATGAGAAACGAAATGAATGGGATTGGATCAGAAAAAAATAAATTTACCTCAGAGTATAGAGGTTGTGTAGAGATAATTTTTAAATATTTTTGACTCATACATCAGTTCATGATGTTCATTGTACCTCTTGTCACACATCTTAGGCGTTGGACATTATGGCAGTGGGAAATGTTACTAAGAAAGAGGTTCAAGAATTTTTTATTCTTCCGAATTGGCCATCCTTATAATGAATGAATAGAATACTGACCATGTCCATGATATGGTCTAGATCTACTCTAAGAGTGCAGTGACTACCAATGCACAGATCATAGAAAAAGTGGATTACTATTGCTAGAAGATCACTACCAATCATCAATTGACCAACCTTTTTAAATATTTGATAGAGAACATGTCACTTCATCTAATGATAAGATCCATTAAAGACCAAGTACATAAGTTGAAGGACTTCACCCCTCTTTTTGATAAATTAATGGAGTTCAATGATGATTTTGAGAGGTATATGAATTATGGTATTGAAAACATTGAGGATTTAATCAATATTTTTTAATCCATACCATCAGGTGACAAGTGAAGAGACTATACAGATTAATGTTGCAACTATTTGGATCTACTGGATTAGTGTCTCCACCTCAGATGACAGTTTCTCAGGATTTTAGTCAGTTTCAGCCAGTGATCCAATAGTAGATTCAATCTCTTGGGTTGTCACAACACAAACCCAACCTTGCACCTAATGTTCTAGAAGGAGTTATTCTACCTAATATCAAAATCCAATTAAACCATCCATCTTATAAACCACCACCTAATGGACATTTTATTAATCCCTATGAGAATTGGAAGGAACTTCTTGTTCTTGAGTAGTTGTGTGGGGAACACTCTTGTAGGGTTGTTTGGTTGTATTTTGTTGTCCTTCCCTCAAGATTTTTTTTACATTGTAATTTATTGATTAAATAATTTTTGTGTTATTGTATTTAATATATTTTTTTTCTATCAATTATTCTCTAATAATTTTTATTCCTTTTATAACTATTTATATTTTGATTAGAATCAAAAGGGGGAGAATCCTTTTTTCCACTTTCAATTTTTGAAAATACCAAAAGTGGGAGAACATTTTTTCATTATCCTTATTTGTTTTTCCCTTGATACCTCTCTTATTCCTTTGATTTTACTTATGAGTATTATTTTTTTCATACATCTGACATGCATGTTTGGTTGTCTTTTATTTTCCCTTTCATACCATTACTATTTACTTTACCTCTAAACCTTCACAATATATTGATAAAATTCCTCAATAATGGGTGATGATAAGTAGAATGATTATATTTCATATCGAATGATTATACTGAATAATGCCATAATTTTTTATTATCAAAAGGGGTAAATTGTTGGCCTAGAGGATACTATTGGCCAACATGTCTAGTAATAAAGGTTTTAATAATCACAAATCATGTCAAAACCAATTAACCATTTCTAATAATATCCATCATGTTTAATTAAGATTTTATATGTGTAATTATGATTATCTATGTTCACATATATGTTTAACACATTCTCATAATATTTATGTTGTAAGACAGTCCATGTAGAAGTATTTTCTATTTATGACTAACTAACAGAGATAGAAGAGAGGAAACATTGACCGTTCTACTAAGTCACTGACAATGTAGATATATGACTTACAGATGTAAGGACCTACCGATGCAAGGACTTACCGATTGAAGGACTTAGTGATGCACGGACCTACTGATGAAAGGAGATACCAACCCAAGCACTTACCGATGAAATGGCCTATTGATGAAAGGACCTATAGATGTAAGGACCTACTGATGCAAGGACCTACTGATGCAAGGACTTAATAATAGAGGTACTTACCAATAGAAGGACATACTGACACATAGATATACTGAAAAAACGAGACACTGATGGAAAGAGACACTAATTGAAGGAGATACTGATAGATGACTCAATAATAGAATATTTAAATTTCTTTTCTTTTCTATTACTTATAAAAATAATATATTTAGTTTTTTAATGTGTCTGATTAGTTTAATTATTTTTCAAAACATCTTAAATGAGGATTTGATATGTACGAATTAGAACATCTTCCTCAAAACATGCACATTATTAGGATGGACTAGTATAAACGAAAAGGTATCAAAATGAAATAAATATATATAGGACACATAGAATGAAATGATAAGACAAAGTAGCAAAGCCACAAGAGAAACACACATAAAGGAAGAACACATGTGGAATAATTCATTATGGATTGTTTGCGATTCAAAGAATTTATGTTCATCAAAGCTCCATAATCTCTACAGAATCCAACTAAACCAAAGGAGGAGATCATATCATCTTACTAGAAAAGATAAAACAATTCCCACGACATTATATTTCAGTGTCTTCTTCAATAAGAGCACTCCAGGTTGAACTCTAATACATCAAAGAGTTTAGAGATGAACTACACAGCACACATAGCCTTATAAACTCAATCTAAAACATATTGCACCATTTTTTATATTTTTATTAAATTTTCAAGCATTTTGTGCATCTATCTATAAAACACACACATTAACCTACACTAAAATTAAAGATACTAGATATTATCAAAAAAAACTATCTTTTTACACATGTTTTTCCCACAAAGAACCACGGAAGTCTTTAGGTGTGACCATGTTATATTTTGTTCCCACATAGAACTATGGTAGAGGTATATTGACCATGATAGTATATGTACTACTTTGTAAACCCCGATCTAGGGTGTGGATCAAAAAAAGTATCTATATTGATTTTCTGGTGGCATATGATTACCATGTGGAGAGAACTAAGTCACAGCTTGATACTCAACCTCTTGTTTTATATCTGGTGTTTTTTCAAATTTAGTTTTCTTTATTTTTTACTTGTACTTCAGGAAACTGAATTTCACTTTGATAGTTAGTAATTGCTAGTGTTTATAACTTTATGAGATTATTAGACTAGTTTAAAAAGTTGGTTCAATATATCATATTGATATAACTAAAAATTAATCAATCTTCTGTTAAATTAGTCGAATAGTCAAACTATTATAAATACTCTACTTTGATCAACAAAAATATTATGTTTTAAATTGGGGGAATCATTTAAATAAGTATTCTTAACAGAAGCTTTTAAAAAAACTCAATTAACCACCCTCTTGAGTTTCCTACAATAACCAACAACTACCTTAAAATAAAAAACATAGTTTTCAACCTATGTGATGTATATGTTTTGTTGAATTTGTAAATTTCTGTATATTCACGGTGCTAGAAATAAAAGAGGTAAAATAAATTTATATAATTTATTTAATTGGTAGTTATCTAATAAATGGTTAATTCTAGTGGTTTTCTTAAATAATCCTCATTATAGAAGATGTTCTCGGTTAATCATATAACCCAAAGAGATTAGGGGGAAAAATAATATCATCATAGGGAGATTATATGAAAAGAGATTCATTCAGCATAATTTGTTTGATTATTAATGAAAATGGTGAATTTAGTGCATCTCACTAATGGAAATGATTTGGATAGGTTCTTCACCAATGATATATCCAAATTGAAGGTCAGTCTTTTTATTTAATATCATATTTCAAGTTCATGGTTATTTTTTTGTAAGAACCCAATTTTTTTATTTAGGTATTGATTCTTTTATATTTTATCTGTAACGCCCCGACCCTAGTAACCCATAGTCGGTGCATTATTTTAATACATTGGCATGATTACAAGGAATCAAGTCTCGAAAGACCGATTAGTTTACCAGTCTTGGAAAATAGATTACATACATGAATGTTACATTAAACTTCAGAATATACAAAACAACATAAATAATCCTTTATGAATGCCATTATTCCCTTGTCTTAACCCTTATTATCAATCACAATATACTTCTTGGAATCTTGGGAAAAATAAAACATTGAAAGGGGTGAGCTCAAACGCTCCGTAAGGGTAAGCAATACAGCGGAAAATTTTATAAATAAGCATAAACATTTAAGGCAATGTATAACTAAAAAAAGCCATTTAAACTTGAACTTAAACGTAGTATGGAAAAAATAAAATTAAATAATTCCATTTACTTATTCACATGGATATTCTATTAATCTAATAATCACATGCAATATCAATAACCACTTTCATAATGATGGAATGCATAATGCCAGACTATCAAAACCACATAGCCAAGGCCTCGTGCCAAGACTATGAATAAGATTTTGCCAAGGCCTTGTGCCAAGACACTAGTTTGACTCATGAGACCTACCGATTCATCGAGGATCTATAGCGGGCTCCACCCATCACATATTAAGTCTAATGCATTCCCATATGAAAAGGTTTAAACATAACATAAACATTCGTATTAAAACTAGCATAAGAAATGTCAATACTTTCACCATAAACTATGAATGGTATAAAAATAGAACATCCACAGTCAAACATATCACAAAACCTTCAATACAATATAGATGTTTTATATCTTAATAAATCAACTTCAAATAAGCGTAAAATCCATCAAAGGATGTTCACATAGATGAAATCAGAACTCTTTTTAGAGAAATATCTCTTTCTATTTTGAAATCATTTAAGAGTCATATATTTATAAAATAAAACATTTTCTTTGAAAATATTATTATAAGCTTGTAAGGGAAGATTCGACAATTTTATAATGGCAGAAAATAACCGCACCCGCCGTATAAGTTAAAAAAACATTCTTACCTTAATTTTGTCGAAAAGGTTAAAAAGCACCTTGTTTGGAAAACGACGGAAAGATTCCTTTATAAAACTCTTATAAAAAGTAAAACAAGGGTATAAATGACTTTAACCCATATTATTTTAAATAGTAAAAATATTTAGAAATACATTTTTAAGAAACATGGATGTGGATGATAAAGAGATCCCAGTAGATTATTATGTATAAACAACCTCGGATAATGAAGAGATTGTGAAATAACCCTTACCTTATACTTTTCCTTGGCTGGGGTAGGTTAACCTCCTGTATAATGGTGAAATAATTGTTATTAAAATATACAGGAATCATATACATTAATATGATATCATATATGATCTTTCAACATTGATTTGTTAATAATATCTTAGTATTATCGTTGTTTCGGATGTTAACTTACTCGTTTTCTTTTCTATGTTTTGTTATGTAAGACATTTTCGTAATGGATAGGTTGTATATTATTCATATCCAGAATGATATCAAGTCCTTATATACTATTATTAATCATCAAATGAGAATTATACTTGAATGGATACGATGGAGAATGAATCTCATCGCGTTCGTGGAGACGGTAGTCCATACGTACGCACGAGCGACAATATCATTCTAGTGATATTAAAAAAAACATATAAATGGTTGTTATATCATATATAAATAATCATTAAAATGTTATATTTATTATTTACATTAGTTACATATCATTATTATACCCATCCAAATAATAATATATTGAATAACAATTACACCACGACGTGGAGATGGTAAGCCGTACGTACGCACGTATGGTGACATGTTATTCAAAGGGTGGACAGAATACTGAATATGGTTGTACCATATTTATAATAACATCACAGTATATATATGATACTGGAGTTATTATTTTATAATGGCAACAAAAAAGGAAGAAGAAGTGGAAGAAGAAAGGAACTTGGAAAAGGGTGGTGAAATCATTACCTCTTCTTCGGGTTCTTCCTTTTGATTTGATCAAAAGGGCTCTTTAGGTTGGATTTATGATCAAACTAATGCCTCTAGGTTGTAGTGAGGGATTTTGTGAGAGTATTTGGACAGAGTTTGGCAGAACCAAAAGGCTTTTAAGGTGTGAAGAAATGAGAAGGAGGAGTTCCCTTTTATAAGAGGAGTGAGGGGCACCTTTGGAAAAGCTAGAAATATTAATTTATAATAAATTCATATTCGGTTTCTAATGGCTCCAAAGTTTATTATTTAAATTTTAAGGTGGGGATAGGTCGAAAACCAATCATCCAATAGAATTTAGATAGGTTTGGGTCATTATATTAACCTTATCATTAAGTATTAACTCTAAGTTAATTAGTTTCACTTTTACAATGTCTCTCTGTATTTTTATATTATATGGTTAATAAACTTACCATATAAATCCAAGAGACCCCCAAGTGGTCCATAAATGATATCAATATCATGATATAAGTCTCTTGGCCGAAACATAGATTTTTAGGAATTTAATATCAATTAATAATATAATATTTGTTTTAAAAACTCTTTTATGTCAATTTTGACACTATTCAATAGTTGATTTTTGTGAAACTCATGACAGAATGCTTACTTCGAAAAAAAGTCCATTAACTCCATCCTAATATTCCATATTATCCTAGAAAATTAGTGTAATTCATCAAAAGTCTCAAATTATATTTATTTTGGTATTTAAAATATCAATTATTTTAAATGTTCACTATTATGGTAATTACTCTATCATCATTGTGTCATAAATAAATTAACTTATTTAAGGTCTAAAAATTATAAATAAAATTTAATTATGTAGGAAATATTATTATATTTCTAATGAATATTTACAATCGAATATATCTTATGTATAACCCTATATTAAAATTTTTTAGTAAATAAACTTTGATTTTAACCTTTTTAACTCTTCTTTGAATTAAATAATAATAAATGTCCTAATCTAATCCAAGTGGACCTAAATGATAATATTTTATTCCTAAGGTTGTTTTTGGTCGAGATACAGTTGTCCAATATAATTAGGACATGTGTTAAGGTAATATTAATATAATTTTTACCCTTAATTACCCTATTTACTTTTAACCGTGGTAAATAAAAGTAAAAAGTTACTATTCACCAAAAATTATTTTCATCTCATTGAGCCACATTTTACTTCTTGATATTAACCGTGTGTCTTGGATTTTCAAAATTCCAATCACAGAAGCGGTAAAATTAAGTTTTATGAAAAATTCATTTTTTTAACTACCACTTAGTAGTTTCACTATTCATCAAAAATTGATGTTTTTCAAAACAATGCCAAAATTTCACCCTAAGCTATAATTGATATTCCAAATTAAAAAATGATATCTATTTTACAAAATTCAAAACATATAATTTTCATCGATTAATTTTATAATTAATTCCCGCTGTCACAACAAATAGCGTGTTTTTAAGAAACAATATATATCAAAAGATTGACAATTGTTTAGGTCCAATTTCAAAGTGAAATTAATTCTAATGAACAACATTTGATAAAATGGTAAAAATATATTCTAATTATACTTTAAAACCACTAAAATTCATAATTTATCACTATTAATTATTTTGATTGAAAAAGTTGTTTTTAATTAAAATTTAGTAATTTTCATTATTCATCAAAATATGAAAGTTATCCGAAAAGTACCAAAATTTCATCTTAAGATAAATTCGATACTCCGAATCCAAAAATGAAGTCCATTTTGAAATATAAAATATATATAATTTCAAAAAGTAGGTATTACTATTCATAACGGCTAGTTTGATTGGTTGTGGTGTGTGTTAGAACTCGAAGTTGCGTACAACACACGCTACTGTATCATTCAAAGGAATGCATACCGTGGAAGATTGGGATGTTTCATTTTAAATTTTTGATGTCCCCATTTAGTCAAAAAGTTTAAAATATTGTATTTAAAAAAGGGTTCACTATTAAAAGTTGTTAAAAGTGCAATACTGAAAATGAATTTGTTCTTACATTATGTCTGAGAAACTCATAATATGGATTCTAAAATTATAAGGATTATATAAAGTTTAAAATTTATTTAATACTATTCATAACCTCTTTTGAACGGATTGTTTGGTAATTCATGGTGCACTTGAACTCGGTGTTGCGTGTAGTGAAAGTTATTGAATTATTTTAAATAAATAACACACTATGAAATCATGGAGTGTTACATTCTCCCCTCCTTCAATAAATTTCGTCCTCGCAATTAGAAATTGTTATTCAAAAATAAAAGGTTGAAAATAAATATCATCTTTGTGGGAAAACCCACATTGGAAATTGGGTTAATAAAATTTAGCCTTAAAATGTGGAAAAGAGAAATTAAAGGGTCACCACCAAATTATGATCTCGATTTGGAGAACATTGGTTGCAATTAGAGACATATAATTGGAGGAAAAACGTAAATATTTATAGGTAGTGATTGAGATCATCAATCACAAACAAGTTTAAAATTGAGGTCCTTAAATTCATCAATCTATGATGATTTAAAATACCATCGATTCAAAAAAACAAAAGGTATTAGGATAACACATTTTTGACGTTTCAAAATATCTTAGTTGAAATCCCACATCGAAAAATGAATTAATGAGGCCTCTATTTAAAATAAAGAGTGGAAAGTATGAAGATTACAGAAAATAACACATACTAGGGTTCCATGTAGGAAAATATGGATACGGAAGAGAAATCTAACCATAAATTATCTGATGGAGAGTGGTAGAGAACATGGCTATGAAAAGGCCAACAATCCCAAATCCATAAATTAGTGATGATTTAAGGCACCATCTAGGACAACATTTTTGTTCTAAGTTCTTTTTCTTAATGTTGAGGAATTTATTTATGATATTGGCTAAGATCATAAGGAGATATACTTACTTTATAATTAGAGTTTTATCCATTAATAAATTTCTACCACAAACTCATCTTTCACTCTAAATGATAATAGAACGTAAAAAAAATCTATTTATACTATTCATACAGGGTTCCAAAATAAACGAATTTATAACTCATCTACCAGATATTTTAAAAAAACTACATTATTTAATCCATGACATCTCGTGGCCAGTGGTAGGTGATACACCCTTGTCGCCCTTCGGTTGCGGGTTCATGTCTCGCGGCCTTGCCGGACGTGACGGGTTGCCGCCCGACCTCCGGGTTGTCCTTTTATGGAAATCCAAAATAATCCAAACTAGAACTATCCAAAATACATCTGTCCAAACTCACAGTCCAAAATTTATAAGGAAGGTAAACATAATGTAGATCCTTTTTACCCCGTAATAGCATTTGAATACCATCATCATTTATTCTTTTAATACACTGAAACATCCTGAATTACCATATTTTTTATTGATTACATTCATGCTCCCTTATTTCATATAGAATTCTAGATATACTTCATCAATCCAAAAATGTTTTAAACCCCAACAACGATGGAATATACAAATCATTAATCAATTTCAAGGTAGTCAAGAATATCCAATATAATTTATCCAAATAAATCATGTATTATTCCAAAATCACTACCTCGGTATCAGAACTATATTATGGCATCCTCATTCTCTCAACCATATATTTTCCAAATATTTATCCTTCTATTGATTCACTTTTCTTTGTTCCCCACAATCTCAAGTCCTTAATGAAATAGTACTACAGTACAATCCTTATATACTCCATAATTATTATAACAATTACATTGTTGATACAACACTCAATTGACATAATCAACATAAGAACTCTAATCATTCCTCTACATCTGTGGTAGTATCATAACTTGATTATTATCTAATATCATCATTTGCGGCGTGGTTTGATGACTGGGACATAGGTTCGCGTAGTGTCCAAACTCCTTGCAAATGAAGCATTGTACATTTGAAACTATTTTCTTACCCTTGCAGTCACGTACTTTGTGCCCTTTTCCTCCACACTTATAACAAACTCCCATTCCTTTCAGACAAGTTCTAGGGTGTTTCTTCCCACATTTATCACATATGGGAAAATTCTTCTTTTCCCTCTTCCCTTTATCCAACTTTTTCTCTTCCATACTTTTCTTCTCTTGCTTCCCTTGAAAGCCATAGGACTTAGTAAAATCTTTACTTATCTTATCAACACATGATATTATTTCTTCATATGATGATAATACATGGGAGACTATTTCTCTTATAAATTCTGGATTAAGATCATGAAATGTATGATCCTTCTTTCTCTTTGGATTATGTGCATTGCTAGAGTTATCATTCCTTCTACTGGGCGCCAATTCTAAACAATGGCTTACACTAGATTAGTTTATGAATAACAATACCTAATCCCAAACTTGTAAAACACATAACATAAATTAAATAGTTTATGGATATAATCCATAATCATAAAAATGTCTCCATTGAGGAATTATATACTCATAAACCCTTAATAATGGTTTTTAAAGAAAATGAGAATTATCCTAAGCATATCCCCCAGGAGTGTCGTAACCAAGAGTGTAGAAAGGCCCGTTGTCGTGCACCAGTTCCTGTTCGAGTCTAGCTCAAAGTGGTGTTTTCAGGTTTTACCCCTAGGTCCATTTGTGCCAGAGCCGCCTCTACCTGCTCATATCCAGACATGGATGTATTTCTAGGAAAACTCACAAAATCTCTACAATACCAAAATTCTAGGAAGTTCTTCTATACTAATCCTCAAGGTCCATCTTAGGTCTATGTGCTCTAATCAAAGTTTACCTAAATCTAGTTTCCATGGATTGTACTAAACTTCCTCTGATACCAAATGTAATGCCCCAACCCTAGTAACCCAGAGTCGGTGCATTATTTTAATACATTGGCATGATTACAAGGAATCACGTCTCGAAAGACCAATTAGTTTAGCAGTCTTGGAAAATAGATTACATACATGAATGTTACATTACACTTCATAACATACAAAACAACATAAATAATCCTTTATGAATGCCATTATTCCCTTGTCTTAACCCTTCTTATCAATCACAATATACTTCTTGGAATCCGGGGAAAAATAAAACATTGAAAAGGGTGAGCTCAAACGCTCCGTAAGGGTAAGCAATACAGCAGAAACATTTATAAATAAGCATAAACATTTAAGGCAATGTATAACTAAAAAAATCCTTTTAAACTTGAACTTCAACATAGTATGACAAAAATAAAATGAAATAATTCCATTTACTTATTCACATGGATATTCTACTAATCAAATAATCACATGAAATATCAATAACCACTTTCATAATGATGGAATTCATAATGCCAGACTATGATAACCACATAGCCAAGGCCTCGTGCCAAGACTACAAATAAGATTTTTCCAAGGCCTTGTGCCAAGACACTAGTTTTCCTCATTAGACCTACCGATGCATCGAGGAGCTATAGCGGGCTCCACCCGTCACATATTAAGTCCAATGCATTCCCATATGGAAAGGTTTAAACATAACATAAACATTCGTTTTAAAACAAGCATACGAAACGTTAATACATTCACCATAAACTATGAATGGTATAAAAATATCACATCCACAGTCAAACATATCACAAAACCTTCAATACAATATAGAAGTTTTGTATCATAATAAATCAACTTCAAATAAGCGTAAAATCCATCAAAGGATGTTGACATAGATGAAATCAAAACTCTTTGTAGAGAAATATCTCTTTCTATTTTGAAATCATTTAAGAGTCATATATTTATAAAATAAAATATTTTCTTTTAAAATATTCTTATAAGATTTTAAGGGAAGATTCGACGATTTAATAATGGCAGAAAATAACCGCACCTACCGTATATGTTAAAAAACATTCTTACCTTAATTTTGTCGAAAAGGTTAAAAAGCACCTTGTTTGGAAAACGACAGAAAGATTCCTTTATAAAACTCTTATAAAAAGTCAAACAAGGGTATAAATTACTTTAACCCATATTCTTTTAAATAGTAAAAATGTTTTGAAATACATTTTTAAGAAACATGGATGTGGATGATAAAGAGATCCCAGTAGATTATTACGTATAAACAACCTCGGATAATGAAGGGATTATGAAATAACCCTTACCTTGTACTTTTCCTTGGTTGGGGTTGGTTAACCTTCTATATAATGGTGAAATAATTGTTATTAAATTATACAAGAATCATATACATTATTATGATATCATATATGATCTTTTAACATTGATTTGTTAATAATATCTTAGTATTATCGTTGTTTCGGGTGTTAACTTACTCATTTTCTTTTATATGTTTCG
Source organism: Viscum album (assembly GCA_963277665.1). Lineage (NCBI taxonomy): Eukaryota > Viridiplantae > Streptophyta > Magnoliopsida > Santalales > Viscaceae > Viscum > Viscum album. Next base: position 844,595,268 of record OY728159.1, read on the forward strand.
TTACGTAAGCCATGTTTATAATGGATAGGTTGTATATTATTCATATCCAGAATTATATCAAGTCCTTAGATACTATTATTAATCATAAAATGAGAATTATACTTGAATGGATACGATGGAGAATTAATCTCATCGCGTTCGTGGAGACGGTAGTCCGTACGTACGCATGAGCGACAATATCATTCTTTAGATATTAAAATAATATATAAATGGTTGTTATATCATATATACATAATCATTAACATGTTATATTTATTATTTACATGAGTTACATAGCATTATTATACCCACCCAAATAATAATATATTGAATAACAATTACACCACGACGTGGAGACGGTAAGCCGTACGTACGCACGTATGGTGACATGTTATTCAAAGGGTAGATAGAATACTGAATATGGTTGTACCATATTTATAATAAAACCACAGTATATATATGATACTGGAGTTATTATTTTAGAATGGTAACAACCAAGGAAGAAGAAGTGGAAGAAGAAAGGAACTTGGAAAAGGGTGGTGAAATCATTACCTCTTCTTCGGGTTCTTCCTTTTGATTTGATCAAAAGGGCTCATTTGGTTTGATTGATGATCAAGATAAGGCATCTAGGTTGTAGTGAGGGATGTTGGGAGAGTATTTTGGCAGATTTTGGCCGAAACAAAAGGCTTTTAAGGTGTGAATAAATGAGAAGGAGGAGTTCCCTTTTATAAGATGGGTGAGGGGCACCTTTGGAAAAGCTAGAAATATTAATTTATAATAAATTCATATTTGGTTTCTAATGGCTCCAAAGTTGATTATTTAAATTTTAAGGTGGGGATAGGTCGAAAACCACTCAACCAATAGAATTTAGACAGGTTTGTGTCATTGTATTAACCTTATCTTTAAGTATTAACTTTAAGTTAATTAGTTTCACTTTTACAATGTCTCTTTGTATTTTTATATTATATGGTTAATAAACTTACCATATACATCCAAGCGACCCCCAAGTGGTCCATTAATGATAAAAATATCATGATATAAGTCTCTTGGACGAACCATAGATATTTATGAATTTAATATCAATTAATAATATAATATTTGTTTTAAAAACTCTTTTATGTCAATTTTGACACTATTCAATAGTTGATTTTTGTGAAACTCATGAGAGAATGATTACTTAGAAAAAAGTCCATTAACTCCATCCTAATATTCCATATTATCCTCTAAAATTAGTTTAATTCATTAAAAGTATCAAATTATATTTTTTTTGGTATTTAAAATATCAGTTATTTTAAATGTTCACTATTATGGTAATTACTACATCATCATTGTGTCATAAATAAATTAAATTATATAATGTCTAAAAATTATAAATAAAATTTCATTATGTAGGAAATAGTATTAGATTTATAATGAATATTTACAATCTAATTTATCTTATGTATAACCCTATATTAAAAATGTTTTACTAAATAAACATTGATTTTAACTTTTTTAACTCTGCTTTGAATTAAATAATAATAAATGTCCTAATCTAATCCAAGTGGACCTAAATGATAATATTTTATTCCTAAGGTTGTTTTTGGTCGAGATACACTTGTCCAATAGAATTAGGACATGTTTTAGGGTAATATTAATATACTTTTTACCCTTAATTACCCTATTTACTTTTAACCGTGGTAAATAAAAGTAAAAAGTTACTATTCACCAAAAATTATTTTCATCTCATTGAACCACATTTTACTTCTTGATATTAACCGTGTCTCTCGGATTTTAGAAATTCCAATCACAGAAGCGGTAAAATTAAGTTTTATGAAAAATTCAGTTTTTTATCTACCACTTAGTAGTTTCACTATTCATCAAAAATTGAAGTTTTTTAGAGCAATGCCAAAATTTCACCCTAAGCTATAATTGATATTCCGAATTCAAAAATGATTTCTATTTTACAAAATTACAAACATATAAGTTGAATTAATTAATTTTATAATTAATTCTCGCTGTCACAACAAATAGCGTGTTTTTAAAAACAATATATATCAAAAGATTGACAATTGTTTAGGTCTAATTTCAAAGTGAAATTAATTCTAATGAACACCATTGGGTAAAATGGTAAAAATATATTCTAATTATACTTTAAAACCACTCAAATTCATAATTTATCACTATTAATTATTTTGATTAAAAAAGTTGTTTTTAATTAAAATTTATTTATTTTCACTATTCATCAAAATATGAAAGTTATCCGAAAAGTACCAAAATTTCACCTTAGGATAAATTCGGTACTCCGAATCCAAAAATGAAGTCCATTTTAAAATATATAATATATATAATTTCAAAAGGTAGGTATTACTATTCACAGTGTCTAGTTTGATTGGTTTTGGTGTGTGTTAGAACTCGAAGTTGCGTACAACACACGCTATTGTATCATTCAAAGGAAACCGTACCGTTGAAGCATGAGATGTTTCATTTTAAATTTTTGATGTCCCCATTTAGTCAAAGAGTTTAAAATATTGTATTTAAAAAGGGTTCACTATTAAAAGTTGGTAAAATTGCAATACTGAAAATGAATTTGTTTTTACATTATGTCTAAGAAACTCATAATATGGATTCTAAAATTATAAGGATTATATAAATTTTAAAATTTAGTTAATACTATTCATAACCTCTTTTGAACGGCTTGTTTGGTAAGTCATGGTGCGCTTGAACTCGGTGTTGCGTGTAGTACAAGTTATTGAATTATTTTGAAGAAATAACACACTATGAAATCTTGGGGTGTTACATTAACTAATTATATATTCATGACCTAATATGTATTATCTAAGAGCATATAATGGTTTTAGGGGTGTATAAAAAAAGTTCGGACCTCAAATTCCCATCTAGAGAAGAAAATTGAATGGGTGCATGGTCAATAGAAACCATGTGATAAAGGCTAAAAGATTACTCCTAATCATACTAGAATGAATAGAGGGGTGAATAAAGATGCACATTTTTCACTAATTGTTTTCTAGGGGCCACATACCTATTAAAAACTGAAGACATTATTGTAGAATAGTATTACATGGTTGGATCACAGTTTCATTAACTCTACATCCTAACCATGTAAAGTTCTCCTTGAAGTAGTAAAGGGCCCAAAATGGGAACATGGTTTGCACAACCATGTGACTAACCCACATGTTCCAGGTTTCTGGGAGAAATTATAGAAGTTCCCTTCGAGAAATGTTTTATCCTATCCTTTTCTCCCATACACTCATTCTACTGTAAAGCACCAGTCTATTCTTTATGTTTGATCTCCTAAATCCCATTTTAATATATTTTGATCTCATATGCCCATCTAAAGTCTGATCGAAGAACCATTCATCTATTTAGATCCACGTTGATAAGATATTAATTCATTTTTATCCATTTTTTCATTCAAACTTTTATCGAAAATGTTATTTATATTGAAGATCATATTACCTATTTTCATTGAATTAATCCATTCTTCATATTCCAAACTAGAGTAAACTAGAGGATTATACTAGATAAGGAGTTTCATAGGAGTACTAGGTATACAGTCTATAACTCATCCATGAAGATACCTCGTTTAATAAATTTCTATAATTGTGCATGTGTCAATTTCATCAATCATGGACTATTAAATTTAATGGAAATTATTATAGTCATTAGAATCATATTCTAATAATCCTATTAATTATGTTATTAAATTTTAGGGGTTATCACCTCAACATTGAACACTGCAAGTAGGGTTTTTCCCTTAATTATGCCATTTGGTGTTTGTTATGTGTGTTTTCAGCACCTTCTGGGTGTGTTTTGTCTTGAAACTACTAATTTTTATCTCAACCATTGTTAAATTACTATTAAATTTGTTTTTATTGGCCCTTTTTTTGTTAGTTTCACTTTACCCTTCTATGGTAATAATTATACATCATTAATGATTTTTAAATGGTTAATTGATAGGTATACTTTGAATATGAATTGGACTAATTTATTTAATTGAATTAATTGGTTTCACATCCATAACACACATTTCCAAGTTTTGTAGAAGGTAGTGGAGTTAACCGAATAATATTATTATGAAATAAATGAGATAATAGGTGTTTCATGCCTAGTAATAATTTTTACACAAATAAAAAGGAATGGATTGAACCAAATGAATTATTAAATGGAATGATTATTACATTTATTGTTTTATTAAATGAATTAAATAATATTTTCCTATTTTATATTGACCTTGACATTATTATAAGAGTGTCCATACTCATGATTGACTTGGATTCCTATGGGAGTTCAATGAGCACTCGTGGGCGTTATTCCAATTCAGAGATGTTGGTTTCCAAGGTTGATACCCACCATGAAATCCAATATTTTTCTATGTTTTGATGCCTAAAATGACATTATAGGATCTATAAATTATCATTATAGGATTCCATGGATACACTACATTGATCTAGTGTGACATCTATGGAAATGAGGTTCCATGGTTACACCCATCTAGTATAGTAGATGATTATCCCAATTTACCTTGAATGGATTCCTTAGAATCTGTTAGAATTACATTATTGAAAAATTCCTTATAAGTTTCCATCTGAATTACACATTACCATAACATTTAGGTTGTAGGTTACTATTGTGTTGGATCAACACCGATGGTCATGGATTCCTTGGTTATTACCTTATATCACATTGATTATTAATATTACTATAGGAAACCTTGTACATCATGGATCCTTAATTATTATCATCATCATGAATACCTTTTTACATATTTGATCCTTTACTATGCTTATTAATATATTTTCAAGATGTCAGTGTTGATTTTACCTCATGGGAATTACATATATAAATAGGGGATAAATTAGTAAATGAAATGATTGAATGTTCAGATTCTAGATGAGGCTAAATCATGTACTTGTGTATTTATGTTATTATACTACTTTAATTTTATACATGCTTTCTTGAAAACACATTCAATTTATATTAAACATAAATGTTTTTATAGAATTCATTGGTGGTGGTCTACAGATATTTATCTCACAAAATATCTGGGAGTCAATGGTTTCCCATGATTGTTGAATGTGCATAGGTGTTTCCAAAGGTAATTGTCCAACTTTGGAGACCTGATATTTCATTCATGAATTTGGAAGGATTATTGAAGATGACTGAGCCAGGTCTTGTGATGCTGATATAGTTTTTTATTTCTTTTTTCTTATTTTGTATAGAAAGTTCTGTCTTTTTCCTTTTACCTAGGTATACCAGTTTTATTGTGACATGAAATATAACATCACCTTTTGTATATGACTCATCTTCCATTTACAGTTGATTATTTTCGATTACATCTATTGGTTATTATTCATGTATACTTCTTCTATTCCATTTATTTATACTAATTTGGCTAAATACATGTTTTTGTTTTTAACCATTTTTGTTAACTCTAATAGTCTCTAAATAAACACAACCTAGGCTCTCACTACTAGTAAAAATCCTCAGGCATTTAGGGAGTTTCTCTTGAGTCCATTTGGCCAATCGGGCCTAGGTATTCTTTGAGTAAATCCTAAGATCCATACATCACAAAGTTTTATCTGTGGTTTATATTCATGATTTACTATTTTGAGAAAATTTAATGGGGAAGTAGATGGCTAGGGAACCTAGTCATGAGGTCTTCTTGGGCATAACTATCACATGATCAGGGTAAATGTAATGTTTATTGATTTTTTTTGTTCTATTTTTCCATATTAATGCTGATATCATTTCCCCATTGGGTGATAAACATGTCATTTGATGGTCATTATTATTATTTTGATTGATAACATTATTTAATCATTTCACTAATGACATCAGGGAAAGGATCATTATTATATGCAACATTGTAGGCACCTATAAATCCAATTCCATGAATTTTTATGCCATATAAGTGCATTTAACAGCATGTGTTACTAATTTTAATTATGATTGTTGAGTGATGATATAATTTTAAAATAACTCATGTGTGTATATTGGGATACAATTGAGTGATTTTCTATTTCAATTCATGAGGTGTATGGGACCACATGGTATGGAATGGGTAATTTACCAAGTGAAGCAATTAGAATGAAGTAAAATGGGTGTCTATTTATGTACCAATGTTTATGGTCCCTAATTTAATTGGAATAATAATCCATTTAAAATGAAATATGAAATTTTAAAACAATAAAATGTCAACCGTAAAAGTGAAACATGGCCTATTTAATGATGTTTTATCTAGTAAATAAGAGTTAAGGTAATATTGTCCAATCATATATTTGAACTCGAGTAATTAAAATAAGAAAATATACCAATACATTACTTTTTAAGAGGGTTTTGGGGACATATGCCATATGTATGGATCCATTTTATTTTTTATATTCCTATATTGTGACCTATGTGATTAAATCTTGTTTTGAGGCATGTTCTTGGAAGTTGTAGAACAATTCTGATGAACATCCTCATGTCATGCAGAAAGTGGGTGTTGAATACCATGATCTAGGTAAGGGAGCCCTGATATGATAATCTTATTATCTTGAATTTCACTTGGATAACAACATATTTTACGAGATATGGGAGATGAGACTCAACTTCATGAGAGTTTCCTAAATCTATTGTAGTCCATGCAAGGTTTTCTAAAACAATCACTACGATGGATAATCTGACTTGTGAGCCCTAAAAACAGAATCCTTATACATTCGCATGGGACGGTGGTATACATTCTCCTAATACATCACTAGAGGATACTCTATCAATATTGTATCATCTAGATATCCCTCTATAGTTGAGGGCCAGTCTTATTACTTATATATTTACTAATTCAGCCAAGCGCAGGTGGGATGTAATTACATAAGCTGGTCAGCATCAGGGCATGACATGGGATGATTTACAAACCCCCTTCAATGATAAATTCATTACTCAGATGAAGAAAGATGAATGGGTTGGAGAGGACATGCATCTACATAAAGGTACTATGTCACTCATGTAATATTAATTGTGTTTTACTTAGTTACAATACATTTCACCAATTCTAGACGGTGATGTGATTTCACAATCTAAATGTATTGAGGATGGGATCCAGTATTCCATCCATACATAGGTGGAATACTTTCACCTAAAAATCCATTATATGATAGGTAATTGTGATATTATTAAATAGAGAAACCTGAGTGAAGGTGATAGTACCAGGTATAATGGATTTTTATCGTGACAGACTAGTAGTTATTCTGATTATCATGAAACGTTTCCTTGATGTTTTTTGTCAGAGTAGTGGTGTTCAGAGTAAACAAAAAAGAACCAACATTGTATGACATTAGTTTGGATGGTAGGCACATATGAATCCTCAATGATATAGATACCTTATGGATTTCCATGATTACTTCAGTATGGGAAATATTTTGATATTATATGGGACCTTTCCACCTGCTACCAGTGGAGGAACCTCCACACCACCTCCACCTTTAGGAGAAGGCTATTTTACGCTATGTCAGGTGGGGAGTTTATGTATCACCAATAGGTCTGGGAGAGGAAGAGGTCATGGATTAATTATCTAGACATTAGATTATCATCAACATATGTAGAAAAGTCATGATTTGGGGTAGTCCAACTTTTCCCATGGATTACAAATCAAGTTAGTTGCATGCACTATAGCAAATACCCGAGGAAGAGAGTGAATGCCCATCTACAGTATGAGGTAATATCATAGTATCATCCACTATAGTATATTCTTCAGTTTATAAATGTTAATCACACTCCTTTATCAATTTATATATCTTATAAAGTCTCATGATCTAAATACAATATTATTGTGGTGTAATGACCCTGGATACACCATTGGGAGTAAGGTCATAGTCAATATACCTATGTGGGTAATTTCCCCTTGAGGTAGGCATTTACCCATTCTATTAGAACAACATTTTTTATGAGATGAAAATATTCAAGGATATTCTTAGGATGTATTGGTTGGTCCCATTTCATGCATTTGTATACTGTAATCACCATAGGGTGTCATTTATATCCCACAGTGATGTAGTTACCTACACAAGGGAGAGTGGGATATCTAGGATAGTGTGGCTTGACAAAAACATATTGTTCTAGCTAGATTTTCCTCCAAGACTACTTATTTATTCATGGAGGATCCTGGTTTACATCAGGAATAATTGCATACAATAGTAGATTTTTTCTTGGATGAATTTTTTGATGATTTTTATATCTTACCTCCAAAGAGAAATTTATACTTTATGATTAAGATTATTCTATGAGTATCTCTAGTGTCCATTCCTCATTAAATTATGTCACCTATAGAAATCCATTATCTCAAGTGGTAGTCATTGGATCAGGTGGCCAAAAGTTTTATATGGCCTACCATATCCTCTTAGGGTCCACACATTCTTTTTACCAAGAATATGGATGGTACCCTTCATCTAAGAATAAATTACAGATGATTAAACCATATTATAGTTAATAAATTGTGTCTAATGCCTCATATAGGTATTCTATTTGAGCATATCCAATGAGCTAGGGTGTTTTCCTTGATAGATCTATGATCGGCCTATAATCAAGTGTGATTTAGGTCATCATACATACATCATACAACATTAAGTAGTAGGTATGTTTTGTATGAGTCTCCTATTATTTTACTTGGTATCATAAGCACACTAGTTGTTTTAATGGATTTGGTGAATTTGGTGTTCCACCCCAATTTAAATTCAGCTTTCATAGTCTTTTTGGATGAAATTTTCGTGTATTATCACACATGTAGTGACCATGCTATGAACCGTGAGATCATTATGAGTACAATGAGACATCATCATCTTTATTTCAAGCTTTATATGTGCCATTTATTTATATAAATAGTTCACTTATTGGGTATTATTGTCTCATAATTAAGATTCTATATTGACATATAGAAGGTCAGTGTTGTGGTTACCTTGGAGAAGCCCCAGAAATATTTTGATATATTAAGTTTATTGGGGATGACATAATATTATATGAATTTCCTAAAGGAAATATCACAACTTTAAAAACCATGTACATGTCTTACAATGAAGTGTGTTAACATACAATGTTCATAAGAGTTTATAATACTTTTATGATGTGGATGTAATGATTTTCTCATCACAAATTCTGATAATTATAGAGCCTAGAAGAGTTTATACCATGTTCTATGATCCATCTGGAATTTGGATTGGATTAATGCTAATATAGAAGGAAACAATTCATTACATATAGATATTATTAGTTTATGCATCATGATAGAACTTACTTGATGCTTGACCTTGAGCTAGAATCATTTTCCAATGCCATTAGTTTTTGGAGACACAATTTTATGGGTGTTCTCTATGTGGTATATACAGACTACAAGAGACTCAAATATATCTTTTCATAGCACGAATTTAATATCAGACAATATATATTTGTTGAATATCATTATAATTTTGATTTTTGAACTTTACTTCATGCCAATGAAAGGAAACATGGTAGAGGATACACTGAGTCAGAAAATCCAGGAACATGTCATACGAGAATCTTGTAATGAATAGATATTTATGGCCCTATTTTCTGAGATGCATCTAAATTTTATTGAATATCACGTGGGGTCTTACCTATCACCCTTGAACGTTTCCTCTTCCCACCTTGAGATGTTTAAGATAACATAATTTTTATATCTCAAATGATTGGTTTCCCATGCGATTATTTTAAGAGATGGCCCACCTCTATATTGATCTATGGACAGAGATGACATATTGTTTGTGCATGGACACTTCTAAGTTCCAATAGATATGATGGAGGAAACATTATGTGATCCCAACACTTTTGAGTGGGCTGTTCATCCAGGAATCTCCCATATGAATTGAAATATGTGATGCTAATATTGTTGGTCTGGTAGGCAACATAAAATAGCAGATCATAACTCTAGGTGTTCCACCTATTAGCAAGTGAAGGAGGAAAACTAGAAAACTAGAATCTTGTTACAACTACTTCCAATATCAGAATGGAAATGAGAATTTTTTTACATGGAAATTATTATTAGATAAATGAAGTATACTATAGGTAGAAACATTGTAAGTGTTTCCATTGATAGAATGATGCATGTATCCCACTTACTTCATATTTGGTAGAATTATTAGTTGATCAGTCAGGATGATTGAATTCATGTGAGATCATCCTACTACTCATGGTCCCTCATACTATGATTTTGGATATCGATGATAATTTTTTTACAGTTCTAGAATGGTTTTTGGAAATATATGGGCACACATGTTCTTCTGAGCACATCGATTCACCGTCAAATAGATGGATAGTGGGAATGGAATGTACATGTGTTAGGGGACATTCTTTGAGAATTTGTCCTTGATGTTGGAACTTATTAGTATAATCATATCCATTTCTAAAATTTTACTTATAATAATAGATTTCATGATACAACTCAAATGACATATTTTCAAATCATTTATAGTAGGATGTGCCATTCACCCTTGTCATGGAAAGTGTTTCCAAAGAAACCCCACATGTTCATGATCTTATGTAGGAGAGTTATGTGTAGGTTCAAATTATTAGTAATCATATATCTACTTGTTAGTTTAGACATATATCATATAATTATCACCATTTTCAACATATGGATTTTGAGTTCAGGTATCATGTTTTCTTAAGGGTATCACCCAGGCTTGGCCATAGATAGATATTGAGGCAATGAAATCTATGAACTATCTATGTAGGGTTATTTATGATTCTTGGGAGAGATATTATTGTATACAATATGTTCTTACTACCTCATAGGTATCATTACATGCATGACTTCTTTCGATTTTTATAGCTTCATTGTTATCTGAATGGTATGCCTTCTACTTTGGATCCTATGGATGTTGAGCTTACTGAAATTGATTTGTTTTTAGAGTATCATATATGAATCATTGTCCATAGAATCATGTCTCTTTAAGTTATTTCCGTCCTTTTAGTGTGGTTTTTATGAAAACACGACCATGTACATGATGAGTCATGGGAGTGAGAGGCCAACATACAAGCCCAGTGGGTAGAGATGTTCTCAAACCGTGTTCCACCTCACATGAAAGGTGAACTGAGGGGTGATTTACGTTAAGGGGGAAGATGGTAAGCTACATTTTTTACTCTAGAATGATTACTTTTTAATTTGGTTTAATTCGTTATTTTGAAGCCAATATAGATTCTCTTTGACGTTAGAAAAGATTTTGGGTGTCTTGGGATTGTTCAGAGCCCAAACCCCTACCTGGAGGAGAAAATATACTAGCCTCACAATTAATAGAAATTTTGTGAGGATAGATATAGGGGTCATGTAGGGAATACGATTTTAGCTAATACTTCTCTTGGGGATGCATGTTAGTGGAAAAAATATAAACATTGTTGCAAAACATTATTCACTATTGGCACTTGGTTTCCAAATATTTATGGATTAAAAAGATAATGTTCCCATAGAAGAATCAAGGGGTTCATATTTATCACATTAATTGGAAAATAGTGCATTCAATCTATGTGACCATGTTTTTTTTGAAATTATAAAAAAAAATTAATGAATTTTTTTTAAATTTCATATTATCCCCTAGATCAATAACATGGACAACAACCCTATATTATTAATTTTAGATCTCCCAAAGCCCCTTTCATATCTTTTAATCTCATTTTTCAATTTGGATTTTGATAAAATCATTGTTCATCAAATTTTATCTGTTTCGCATAGATCTAAATTTTTTTATCCAATTTCCATCCATATTTCAATAAATGATGATATTTAGATGTAGTATCATATTCCATATTTTCATAAAATTGGTTAATTCTTTATATATCTTCCAATCCATGCCAAAAATATAGGCTGAAACTATATGACAAATGATGTACTATTATGAGGTAGGTGGTCAATACCTGAATCCTAATGTTTCATAATTTTATAAATTTTAATAATTTTTCACGAATCAATTTCAATGGGAGTGGCCCATTAAATTGATGATCTTTTCAAATAGTAATTAGAATAATATTATATGACCCTTGTAGGATTTGTTATTAATTGTTTGAGATTATGTCCTCATCATAGACAATCCCAAGTATGGTGCTTCCCTTAATTATGTATTTTGGGGTTTTTAAGGTGCATCTATGCCACTTTTTGGGTGTGCTTTGACATGAACCAAAAAAGGTAATCTTATCCTTAGTTAAATGACTATTTAAAAGGTTTTTACTAGTCCTTTTATGTATATGTTTCACTTGAACCTTCTTAGGTATGTCTTCTACTTAATTAAAAAAATTATTAAATAGTTAACTTTTGAAATTATTCAATGTATATTACTTGGACTAATTGAATTTATTGAATTTATTTGTTTCACATATATGGGTCACCATTACTTGTTTAATGGAAGGAAGAGGATTGAACTTAATAGAATTATTATGATTTTAATGAGTTAATAAGTGCTTACATGCATAGTTAGCCCTATCACAGTACTGAAAAAAATGACATGAACCAAATGAATTATTAAAGGGAATGATTATTACATGACTTGTTTTATTGAATTAATTAAATTAATGTTTCCTATTGCATATGGGCCATGGCACTATTATAGGAGTTTTCAAACTCAATCGTACCTTGGATTCCTAATGGAATGCCTTTAGAACTGATGGATTCCATTATGATTCACTTATACAGATTTCAATGGCCGATATCCACAATAAAACCCAATCTTTGTCTACTTTTGGATACCCAATGTGACACTGTTGGATTCCTCCATTATCATTTTTAAATTCCTTTGATACACTCCTTGGATCATGAATCACGTCTATAGATATAAGGCACCATGGTTACACCCATTATGTATAGTCATTTCTTATTAAGTTCTACCTAGGATGAATTACTTAGAGTCGATTATTATTACATTTTTTTGGAATAGCTTTGGTGATGAACCTTGGATTAAACTCATACCCTCATAGCTAGACTATTACTACAGTGTTGGAGGAAACCCAAAGTTCATGGATGCATTTTTTATTGCCTTGAAACCCTTTGATTATTAATATCATTAAAGGATACCTTGTCACATATTGGATCCTCTAGAATTGTCATCACCATGTATTCCTTGTTATATCACTCATCATTTAATATTATAATTATTATCATTTAATTATTTCGATGCTGGTTATACCTCATGTAATATAAAAATTAAAAATGGGAGCTAATTAATACATGAAATGATAATATCAACATATACAAGATGTGGTGGAATATGGTAATTTGGAATTCACAATACTATAGTACATTACTTTTATATATTCATTCTTCCACAATATTTTAGTTTATATTACATGGAGTGGATGTTATCAAAGTCATTTATGGTGTCCTGGTACGATTTATCTCACACCCTATTTGAGTACCATTGGTACCCAGGTATGATTATATGTATGAAGGTGTTGAAAAGAGGAAGCTTCCTACATTAAAAAACATATATTTCGTTACTCCATTATGATCGACCATGTTAATAGATAACCAAGACATGATTAATGATGTTGTGATAGTTTGTCTTATTTTTGTTTCTTTTGTATAGTATTTTATTCCTTCTTCCATGAATCCATGTTTTCCAATTTTATAGAGACATGAAATTTATCATCATCTTTTGAATATGAATCAGCTTCCAAATAGAGTTTATTATTTTTAGTTTTTCTGCTAATTATTATCACCATATTCTACTAATGTGTAATATGTTTCTAATGCTTCTAATATTTACATATTATCTTATTAATATAATGTGACACACTCTGGTAGTAAGGGGATATACATCATAGGTCCTCACTGCTAGTTGGAAGCATATGGGATTTGGGGAGATTCACATGAGTCCTTATGGAAAACCTGGCTCAGGACAATTTTGAGTGGAGCCTGAATTTGGTATGTCACATTTGTAAAGGTCATGGATTAATTCATTAATAATTATTTTTCTAGAAAATTGTTTATTTTATTCCATAATATAAGGACTACTTATTTCTTGGAAATCCCAATAGTAAATCATTATTTCATTGATGATGGTTGTCAAACCTATCATGGGTAATATCTATACTTCTAACATACACAATTCAATTCATCCTTAATTATTCAAACGTTTATCATAAATATTACAATTATTTAGTGATCTAAATATTTTTATGAACCCATTTCAAATTTATTTTATTCTATGGTTTACAAATATCATTTGGCTAGTATTACTGTCATGTCTTACCACATAACTAAGGAATTATTATGATGATAGAAAATTAATGGGTGAACAAAGGACTCTATATTATTAGGTTGTGGTGTATCAGTGGGAATATTAGTGGAAAAAATCATCATGGGGGTCAACATATGCTTGATTTTTGACCACTGAAGGACGGTAATCAAAAACAAGATGTCTTTCCTTCAATTTTGTATACAATGTGGTATTTTTCTTGAATGAGATTGTATGTATGATGATTATGGAATTATGAAAAGAGATATGTTGATTTTGTATTGAATATCTTATTAAATGATTTATAGTTAATAGGAATAGATGTTGTACCATCCCTTTTATATGGTTATGTGGTTTTGGTAAATTATAAATATCATATATCCATTTTCCTTATATACAAATTTTTTACACCTTGGATATAATATCAGTGTATACTTTAAGACACATCTAGACCCCAAGTATCCCATCCACCCATATACTATTGAGGGTACACTAACGTGGGAATGGGTAGTTTACACGATCATAGATAGATACACATAACCAAGTAATTTTCATAACCTATCATGTCTTATAATACTCAAAGACACTGTGTACAAGGAGGAAGACATTTCCTGTGAGGCAGCATATCATGGGAACTACATTACATAGTGAGACATGACCTATACCCTTTAAGGAAAATAGTGTACATATAGTGAACTTTGAGAAGTTCATATAGTCATAGATTTTATATTATTTACATTCAGGGAGAGTCAACTATATCAACTAATGGGATAGGGATCCTTTTAAAGAGAAGAATGTTTCATTTGTGAGTATTATTGTATTTGGTATTCTCTGCATGTGGTAATTATATAGACTATATTATTTCATACAAATAAATATGGTAGGGATCCTATATATACATAATCAAATTTTTATTACCTAAATATATTAGATGTGATAGATATCCTCCACTAGAGTAAGGTAATTCACATTATTTTATGGTGTTGGAAACATCTAAAACTATCAATGAGAATGGATTATGAAGAATGATTGGGAGTACAAATATTAATAGATCAAATTGATATATATAAGTGTAGTAGGTCATATAAAATGAAAAATAACTCTTGAGTAACATTGATGAGAATATCATGGTTATCTTCATCTTCATCAATTCAAGTACATCATCTATGTGGATATTGAGTTGAATCACAATATATCAAATATTTATGTTTTTGGGGTATTTTTGTGTCCTATTACATCTATATATACTCATGCATGATTGAGATCTACCCAAAAATGTCACATATTGTGTATATGATATTTCCAATGAAAGTGGACTAGAAGGACCATGATATGGTTTACCATAGTGTTTTCGAGTAAAATAAATAGCTACTGAGTGTGTAATTATTTTTTATAAATATACAATTGTTGTTGGTTGAACATTATATATGTTTTCTGGGAATGTATTTTCCTTTAGTACTACTTATCCTTATATAGTACTTTATCCTGCGATACTAGTTGTTTATTACATTATTTTTCACTAATTATTAGTTTAATTAAATACATTACATGGTGCATGTATTAATGTTTGTGTGAGTAAAGGTACTATCGATTATTTCCTCATATGTATTTGATATACTTAATCAGTTATGGTTAATAGTCATTGTCTTATTAGAGGTCGGATTGGGTGTCACACTTAATTGAGTACCATTTAGGGAGGTTGTAGTGGGTTGAGTCCTAACATTTCATGTTTAGCGGTTTGATTATAATTTAAATGAAAATGTTTATGTTTCAATTCCAATATGAATAACCATTTATAGTAAATGGTGCACATTTTTTAAGGTATTGTTTTATTGAAAAATAATGTATAGTGTGGTGGGATAACCCATGTAGGTATAAGGAATTGAGAGGTCTCTAACAAATTTCAACCAGTATTAAATGCATTGTAAAAAAAACATTATATATTTGAGTTAAGAAGTGATGAAAGTAAATAAGAACACCAAGTATCACATGTAAAGTAATTCAAATGACGGACTCTATAGAATCATTTTCAAATGAATATATTGTTTTGTGACCTTCTTTTATAGGAAAAAAGAAAACTAGTTAGATTCCTATAAATAAGACAAATATGTCGTTTTCATAAAATGATATCCATATTCAGAATAAAATATAATTATTTTCAATATACATGGATTGTTTTTTTTGATTCAATGATATATGAATTCATGTAACTTTTATGGGAATATTAAAGTACCCTTTGAGTTGAAATGAAATTTTCATCAACTTGGAGGATTGAATTGATATGAATTTGTATTCAATATGAAAATAATGAACAAATTAATCTAATAGTTATGAAAATATCATCGAAAATAAATGTAATAATTTAATATATAGTCAATATATAAAATTACTTGTGTCAATGGGTCTTTGGATTAACATAATGTTTACATCAATGAGGGAATGCATGAATAGAGAGACAAGATTCATTGTTTACTATTCTATTTATATGGAATATAAATATGTAATTTAATGAAGGTCATGTCAAAAAATCATGTCCAATAATACTAGCCATAAAATGGGACCCATAGATGCTATTGAGGTGGAATGTTGAACCTTTGATGGGATAACATGATGGAATATGATGTGTGAAGAATGACCATAGAGGCACATGATCATATGTAGAACCACCACCATGTAGGGGTTTCATGGTAGAGAAAGAGGGTGTCAACACATGGAAGTTCATGTATGAGTTGGGAGTGTATAGCAATAACCAATTATAGATGGTAGTGGGAGGGACTTTTTATATAAGGTAGTGGGAAACATAATTGAAAAACAATGTGGGCTCACATTTTCGATCATTTCTCATACCTTTTAAAATATAATTATAGATTTGAGACCTTCTAATATTAATGATATGATTATTTTGATCAACACCAGTAGATATATATATATATATATATTGATTTTTTTGAAGTCCCATGTATGTTTCGGGTATTTTTTAATAGACCGCACCTCTGTTGGATCGATCCAAGCCATCATAAACCATTTCATCATCCTGGTTATTGAAAAATGAATGAATTATATTGAAACATTACTTTCATATTCAATCTAAGATCAAATCGAAGGAAAACAAATTGGAGATAAATGTTTTTATGATATTGGGAATTCTCATCATCAAGTAAATCGTTTTCTTGAAGGATTGAGTGGTTTTCGATTATTATAGGAGAATCAATTTGTTGAATATATATCCATAAATACCATATAAGGTTTTCATTTTTATGTAAGTTCTTATCTCACAATTGAGAGTGATTATTCATTTATTTAAAAAAATTCAAATAAACACTCTTATTTTTCAAGATGATTTCATGCATTCATGTTTTTTACCTACAGTTTCAATCACGTTATGGTAGTTTTTGTTTTAGAAAACTAGTGGAAACAACTACACAATGTTTTATGATAGATAAATAGAATCCTACATATACATGTAAACAATTATTTAAGAGGATATGCATGTTTGAATTTTAAAGATCTTAATAATGTTGCATTATAATATATCATTTCATGAAGGGTGTCTCTCCATAATGACATGAAAATGAGTTAATGTGAAGTATTATTGCATGATGATATAGTGTGTGACACTATTTCATGACATATTTGATCTAGAGAATTTTGAAAGGTAGTATATTTTTTATGAAGAATACATTTCACAAGGAAGTGAAGAAGATTGTAAATGGGAGCGTTCAATTTACACATGTTATTAGAAAAAAAAGTATAGTAGTGTAAGTGTGTGTGAATTATTAAAAAATTTATAGAAAATGCAATAAGACTTTCATAAATAATAATTTTCAAGTCCATTAATTATTTTTTACACAAATGATTATTGAGAATGAAAAATTAAATATATGTTATATGTATATAGTGAGAAGTGATTTTCAAGAATAAATTTGAGAATTATTTCAGAAGGAATATACATGAGTGTTAGTGTATAGAGATCAATCCAAAGAATTTTATGATCAGTGGATAGTGAGTATGATCCTGAATTTTTTTATCAGTTTATAAAGTTCATAAATATTGTACCTAAAAAGATCATATGATCGAGATTTCTTATGAATAAAGAAATCTTTTTGAGGTAGTATAGATGAATTCTAAAGCTGAAATACATATTTCTATCAAAGGAACATATCTTGTGTGACTCATGATTTTGGAAGACTTCAGTGGAAAACTGAAGTAGAAAATTCCCTAGTGGGACTCTAGAGAAGGCCTATGGGGTGATAGAAACACTATGTGATGCATTATAAATTTCCTCTTATGGGACTTATGAGTTTCTAGTGTAGGATGGAATTGGTAATATTTCATGGGACTCTGGAGTGGAAAACTGTTGGAATAGGTGTTAATGGGAATGATATTTTACCATATTGTAATAACCTACCAACAGTGAAAAATATGAAAATTTAATGTATAATATGTTGCTGAAAGGAGTAGGTCTTAGTAGAAAAACATGTAAAAATCAATTTGTATTGTGTTTTATTTTTATTATTTCTTATATTGAGAGGTAGATATTTAAATATGATGGAACAAGACATTAATCAATTACAGTGGTTGGATTGGAAACAACGAATTTGTAAAAACATTGCACCACTAACCCCCCCAAACTTAGTGTTACATAACCGGTCATTGGATAAATTAATTGGTATCATAGAAAAGTCCACATTGTTGTGCCGTAAACGTTTCTGAGAAATTGAGAATTGGAATTCATTGAACTGTTGAGTAATTCCTAATTTTAATGGAAATAACTACCATAGGTAGAGGAATAGAATGTTTTTTCCTTCCATGGATTGTCCTATAAGAGATATAGGTAGCAACAATTGTATTTACAGCTATTTCTGATGATGTTATTATGAATCAAGATATCAAAAGAAATCTATAAGTAGATGGAATGTCTTAGAACAAAATCATGATGGATTTATTTGAAAAATTATACACATAAGTATTGGGTCTCCAGACAACCAAGAAGATATGTGATGTACTGAAAAACAATTATGATGGAAATATTAATATCAGGGGATATAAGTTCAAAATATGGAGAATCAGGTTTTAGGATTTTAAAATAATACCTGAATTTTTTTTACAATTTCATTTGAGTCAATGAGATTTTATGTAATATCTATGGATTTGGTGAGATGCTAAAAGATTCCAAATTTTTTAAAAATATTATGATAAAAATCATTGAAATATTTTATACCGATATTTCCGCATTGGATGATAGGGAAGGCATTTCATTTTTTCATTACATAATATGCTCAAAGATTATGAAATGAGAATGGATTATGATTTAAAAAGGAAGGTAAAATAATAGATAAAATTTGAGGTTATAAGAAAAGGAATTTTCAATGAAGTTGATGTTTTGGAATCAAGTTATTTTGATGATGAATAATTTGATGAGTATCTCAATGATATTTTTTTCCTTATTTTAAGATTTCTATGAAAGGGAAATGGAATAAAAATGCAAGAAACTACTCGAGTTCTTCAGATGTAATGACATTGTACATTTTTCCCATATATTTTCTATTAAAAATGGCCAAATTTGAATCTAATTAGGAAATTGAAAACCCCAATATATATAAAGAGGATAATAATAAAAATATGTATTCTAGTAATAGAAACATGAATATGATGAGCAACAATACCCAAGAAAATGATTCAGGTAGCTATTATTTAGATGATGAACTCAATTTCATTTCTCATATTGATAATAGATAAACATTTTAAATTATTGATGATGAAAGTGATTTAATAAAATATATAGAATAGAGGACGATAGAATAGTTAAAATCATCTATTGAACAAAATACCCATCTTAGTAAATAGAGGGAGAAGCTTGAAAACTGAAAAAAAAAATTAAATTATTTAAAGGAAGAATATGATGGAAGTGAAATTGATCTTGTTGAAGGATATAAGAATTATATATTGTCGGTAGATGAGCTAGATAATAAATTGAGTGATCCTGAGGAGAAACTGTACTTCAAGGATGAATATTTGTTAGAGACACAATCAATGTATTTGACAGTGTCACGCCCTTGTTTTGTTTTAACAATTTGTTCGGATTTTTTTATATATTGGTTTTCCCTTTGAGTTCCAGGTGTGAAAGACTTAAATGTTTAGTTAATGTTTTAATTATCATTTTCATGTAATTTTTCTTTAGCTTCCTCTAACGGTTTTTTCTAAAATGACTATGTTTTGGGAATTATAGCAGGTCGTGCGCATTTGTACATGGTTAAAAGAAATTTGGCAACATGCAATAAGAAACAATGTGGTCCTTAGGATGCATCTGGTTAAGGGGTCATGGCTCATGAATTGTTATTTAAACCATTAAATAAGCATGTACGGAAGTTCTGTCTTTATGCAGTAGCATTTCTTATTGTACGTGTACTCTCTACTAAATTGGGTGGCCAAACTCTATGAGCTTCCCAGATATTAAAAATTATGAATTTATAATTATACAATCTTAGTATTTCAACCCTAAAACATCCATTTTAATCCCCGTAGTATGTTTTACCCAAAGGAGGCTTCTCCCACATTCTCTAAGATTCAACTCATCTCCCATGGTGGGTATCTAGGGTTTATTCCTAGTTTTGGGCTAGGTCTCCATGGTAACCCTCTCTTTCCTTCTCCCTCTTCCATATTGTATTATTTTATTATGATTTCTTCTTCTCTAATGGACTTTTGGACTTATATTTAGTCAAGTCACATGGTTTATGTTGGGGTTATAGTGTCCCTAGGGTTCTACATAGTTGTTCGTGGATCTTTGAACCTTTATAAGGTTGTTTCAGGTGTGCATTGTTGATGCTTAGTAATATCAAGGTATGTTTCACTTGATAGTTTCCATTAAATTTAAGAATTTTTTATTTATTTCTTTTGGAAACATCCTTTTATGTAAATAAATTGTGTTTCAGCTTTGGAATAATTGTTTGGTATGAAAAGTGATGATTTCATCCTTGTTTGGTGATAAAAGTCATTTTTTTAAATATTGCAAACCAAGTGTTCAGTATAATGATCGATTGTATTTTATGATTTTTTTTATAATGTTTCAATAATTTATTATAACACAAAATATATTTTTGACATTTAAATGGTGTTTTTTGGTTCCTCAGTTGGATTTATAAATTGTTTGTACTTGAAAGCAGAGTATATTAAATTCCTTGAAAATAAAATGGCATGTGTGGATGATGTCTGGCCCAATTGGAACTTTGAAAAAAATGGATTTAGTTTGAAAATGTTGTGATAATACATAAATGAGATTTTTAAAATTATTTTGAAATGGACAATGGTATATTTTCTATGTACTGGAAATATGGTTTTGACTCATTGAAAAATGATTCGTATGGACTATTTGGAATTTTAATGAATGTTTTTTTGTTTGAAAGTGTGGTGAAAGTTCATAAATTTGATTTTTTAAAATTATTGTGAAATTTAAAATAAAATATTAGTGATATTTTTGAATGGTGCATTTGATTTTATGATAAGGGGTAATTTTTTTGAAGGATTATGAAAGCCTTTTTCCCACTTTTGTGAATTTGGAAATAATGTTTATTATGAAAACCCTCCTTGGATAATCTTCTTTCCTTTTTTATATCTAATGGATTGGAATTCATAGTTTTTGAATCCTCATGATACTTTATGTGAATGGGTGGGACATCCTCACTAGGGACTCGTCTAGACACGTTTAATTTGAACATAAAGAGAGATCATCAATGTTGACTCCTTGAGATCTATTTATTATATGAAAATAGATTTATCATTAGAGTGATTTTGGGTGGGTCATGTTGTGAGAATTATATATATGATATATGTGGTTGTGAATTTATTCCCATTTGGCATCACTTTTCACACCCCTTTATACTCCTAACATGGAGACCTGTCACAGCTAGCAAATTTTCCGAGAAAGATTGCTACACTAGTTAGGAATATGCTTTGGCTAGTGGACAATAGAATGGGGTATATTTCTCTATTTTTTATATGGGATAGTGCCCCTTTTTTAAGGTACTAATATTGTGATCGATCTTGTGTGATAAATGTTATTTCATTGTGTGAGTCATTATTTATGGTATGCATCGCGTTTTTTTGTTTTTTTAGATTATATCACAAGATCATATGTTCTCCAACCCCTATTGGAAATTAGTTATCTATGATTAATGACCGATATTTTTTTTGGTTGGTTAGAGTCATGTGATTATTTACATTTCCCCTATTATCTGATCATTTTTGGTTCTCTCATGTGTAGTGTATTTATTTAGAGATTAATGAGTTGGTTTTCCATGTTTTATGAAAACTATTTTGGAAACTATTTTTACACCATTATAGTACTTTTTAAAAGTGTTGTGTTTTTATTTAAAGTTGAAAATGTTTTGAAAGTATTAAATTTTATATATTGCATTTAAAACCTGAAATTAATGTTTCCTTTATTAAAAGAAAGTGATTTTGGGAATAGAATTGTAAACGAAATCCATCTCAATTTTAATACCCACTCATATAGTTATTTATTAATTTTATATTGTGGATTTTATTTAAATATTATCTCAATAGTCATGGGGGATGGCTGGTTTCAGTATCAAATAGCGGCCCTCAGGTTAACATGGAGACATTGTGGTTGTCATTTCTACTTTGTATTTGGGGTTCAGTTGTTGTATATTAATCATTGTGTAAATGATATACGATTTGAATGATTATTCAATTTGGGTTTCTTTATTTATTTCATTTGTGTAGTTTATCTATATATAATAGGAAAACCAGTTCCCTTTGGTTACTCTTTTGATGCCTTGTATTGATTTCTAGTCTGTTGAGAATAGTAAATCACTTTGGTCCCTAACTGAGATTGTCTCGGGTGACCGGTTTGAGGTTGACCCAAGTTGGTTCATGAAAAATGGTATTAGACTTGGCTCGTTCTTTAGAGGACCCAACATTTATATCAACATTTTTTTATTTTTGGAAGTTAAGGTAGATTGAGTGGATTTTTTCCACTTAGGGTACATGTTTGGGGGATTTTCATCCCAACACTTTCTGAATAGTACCTTAATTTTCCCTTGGAATTCGGGTATCAATAGTTTTTTATAGGTTTTTCTATTTTTTCTATTTGAGGGATATGAAAAGAGAGCTAAGAAAGTGGTCTCAGTGACCTCATAAGGCTGATAATTCCATTTTGAGATAGAGAAATTGTCCTATAATACTCTTTGTGGCGGTGGTGAAATTGGAATATGGTTACCAACCATAGGCCCAAGTCACCCATCATCACTAGTTTCCCTCTTGTGGAAACTAAATTCTATGTGTTAATGGTTTGATTTTTTGAAAGTGGAAACTGAGTATTCCTAATTTACATTCATAATGATTTTGAAAAATTGTTTCTGAATTGGTGGTCAATGAGATTTGGAAATGTTAACAGATTTTAAAATGATAAGTGAATTATTATTGTAGAAACATGGGTAGAATATTGTGTTTTAGAAAATGGTAATGCATTCTTTGACAATTGGTATTCTGATGAGTGCTCACATGTATATAAATTTTTTGTAATGTTGATGGATGATGATGTAGGTTGATGAGTTCCCAGATTGGCATGAGTTTATGAGTTTCTAGGGTGGCAGATGAATGTGCCTATGTGAGGATCCATGGAATACCATTTGTGACCATGAAAATCCCATAAACTTGTTTTATTTTTAAATTTTATTAGGAAGAAAATTATTATTTTTTGTTAACCAGTAGTCATGTCACATGTTGTCCAATGTTTTAGAAATGTTACTTATGCAGTTCTTAAGCATGAAATTTTGTTTTAGTGATTCAGTTTTTTTCAAGATCATGGATTTATTGTTTCTTAGAGTTTACCCCCACAAAGATTCGATTGATATTCGACGTGTGGCCTTGGGTTTTTCTCCATTGGTTGTTATAGTAGTTGATCAATAAAATAAATTCCTTCTTGAGTTTCAGAATTTTAATCCTCCTCTCCATTATGGTCAATAGAAGCCTCTTGATGTAGAAGCGTGGATGCAGAAAATTAGAGAAACATCAATTTCCTTTAGTTTTATGAGGTGTTAAAGGTACAATTTTCTTCATTTATACTCAATGCTCCAACATAGAGGTGGTGGAATTTGGTCTCTTAGAACAAGCCTCGAGATGATCCTTATTGGGAGATCATTAAGGCTTTCTTAATCTGATGATATATCTTTAAGATATTGAATTTGACTAATGGAATGGAGATAAGTTTCTTTTAGAAAGGTGATGGATAAATATAGGATTACATTCACTATTTTTTTGATCTAATTCCAAACCTTTGAGAGTGGGATATAGAGGATTCCTCAATGGTTAATCTTTTTGAGTATAGGATTCCTTCGGATCTATAATTGAAGGTTTCATAGTTTGGTCTAACCTATTTTTCCAATATGGTGAGGAATTAAATTCATGTTGAACCTATTTTAAAGATTTATTAATTTATTCTTCCCTCCTTCAACCCTAGGAATTAGTGAGGGTACTTCCAATATGGAAGTGGCAAATCCCCATGAGGCTATTGGTTCCAGTCATGGAAGCAAAAGGCCTTTGGATATTTCATCATCTTCTTATGTGTTTTGTATCCTAGTGTGTCATCAGTACAATAAACCATATCATAATACTTAATCATGTTCAAGCATGTCCAAGACTTTCCATTCCATTAGATTCATAGTCAACATGTAACAGTTTTTTCATGGTGTTTCCAGGAAGAGTCATGGTGCTATATCCACCACATAAGAAGGTGGTCATGTTCGTTTCCCATATTAAGATTCTAGTGTAGGTCCAAGATAATGATCCATTTTTTGTATGTGTCCTTATTGATAATATATTTCTTTTTTTTAGCAGTTGTAACTGTTGGTGTTCTGTTTTTTATGAAATTTTTGAGTGTGTTGTGGAAATTATTATAAGATATTCTATCAAAAACAATGTGGTTGTATATTTGTAAATTATGTTTCTCCTTTGGAACTTATTCTATTTTGTATGTGAACCTTCTAATTCCTTATTTGGGAGAAAATTCCTTATTTGAGTATAGTGAGTCTTCTGGAATGTTGTGATCATATAGTTCTTCCCTTGGTGTTGTATGGATGTTTATTGAACAAATTGAAGGGTTATAATCGTGCATCACCATATACTAACAGGGATTTAGTTGATGATTTATTTCATAAGGGTTCCCTCCATAGTCCTCGGTGTGAAGCTCGTGTGTAGTTGTAAATCACATCTGTGTGAGGAACCTTAGTGTGGTTTTATATTTAATAAATAAATAGAGGAAACTTAGGATTCACAATTATTATTTCATCATTTTTGAGGAACAATTTTTTTATTAAAATATATGTGTTGGTGTTTTTTCATTGGTGTAAATCAATGTTTTGTTGTCATTGTGCAGTTATTCCTCAAGATTCGGTTTTGTTTTTATCATATAACATGGGTTGGTGTTTCTATTATTGAGTTATGTCCCCCTATAGTGGGGGTTGTTTAGAAGGAGTAGTTGATTAGGAAACTAACTGACATTTTAAAATTGTCTGGAGACCCACCACAAGTTTTAATGAGGTTTTATTGAGTTTAATCACTGTTTGTTGGGTTTTTGTGGTGGGGAGTCGTTTCAGGAATCCCATATTAATAATCTAGTTTATTTTTCATTGTTCCCTTGGAAATGTGTTGTCTGATTTGAACTTACCTAATTTTGTTTTCCATTTGGTGGTGGTTGAGGTTTTATTGGCATGAGATACTAGATCCAGTGGTTGAAGTAGTTTTTTATATTTGATTGATGAGTTGGAAAATGCCGTGTCTTTCCCGGGGTGGAAAGATTTATTCTGGGAGAATTGTCACACATGGGTTTTTCTTTTAACCCTTTTTTATAGTAATTTTTTTGTCTTGGTTCTCATATAATGTTCTAGGTGTTATAGGGTTTAATTTTTCATGTAATACTCTATTCAACTTTTTTATTAAGGTTATTCCATACTTAGGAATTTTTTTGTTTAAATGGTTGATTTTTTGGATTTACAGTAGGCGGTGTGTGGTTTATGCATGCTTTATGGAAACCATTTGGCATGCTCAAGGAATCTGTGTAGGCCTTGAAATACTTCTAATTGATATTAAAAATTTCACACAGGGTTAGTCAAACCATATTTTTAGCATGTGGGGAGGGTTTTACTTGAGGCCAAACATATTCACATGGTTGGTGTAGAGTTTAGTAAATCATGTTTCCAAACCATGCATGCTTCCCATATCTTAAAAATTGTGAATCTCATATTATATCCTATTTGAATTTTTAACCCCCCAAAAAGCATTTTATTCCTCCTCTATTTTTTATGAACAAAATGAGGATTCTACCTCCTTCTCCAAGCTTCCAATCATCTCCCATAGTGTGGATCTATGGTTTATTCGCGGTTTTGGGCTAGATAATCATAGTAATCATCTCTTCTCATCTCGCTCTTCCTCCTTCTATTATATTTTGATTTATTATTATCCTATGGAATTTTTAGACTACGGTTCATATATTTTAATGGTTTATTTTTTTATTGTTTTGGGTTTAGGGTTCCTCTTAGTTGTTTTGGGATCTTGGAACCATTAAGAGGTTTTTTCAGGTGCATGTTTTTGATGCACCGTAAGTCTGAGGTGGGACTCCCTTTTCAAATGCCTTTAAATTTAAGAATCATTGGGGTAATTATTTTTCCACTTCCTTTAATATTAAATAATAATGTATGATATTTTGAATGATTATTCCTGGTGAAAAGTGGTTATTTCATCCTCATTTTTTGATAAATGAAATTTTTTGTTAAATATTTCACACCATGTGTCCGAAGAAATATTTTTTTTGATTTTTTGATTATTTTTTTATCTTTACAGTATCAATTTAATGTGTCAATATTTTTTGACATCTTAATTGTGTTTTTTTAAATGGGTCCCTAAATGGTTTGGTATTAAAAGTGTTTTGTTTTTTGTATATTGAAAATAAAATTGCATGTGATGACGATGTGTGGCCCAATTAGCATATTGACTAAAATTGGTTTGGTTACCACATGTGGTGTTAGTAATTATAAGATATTCTATAAAATGATTGTGAAATAGAGAATTTAATATTTGTAATATTTTGTAAATGTGGGATTGAATCATTAAAATTATCCATGATTCCCATTTGTCATTTTAATGAAAGTGGTTTTAGTTTTCATATGTGGTAGAGGTACATTAATGTAATTTTCAAAAATGATTCTGAAATGGAAAATGGCATATTTGTTTCCTTTTGTAATGGTGGATTTGATTCTTTGAATTTGGGTGATTTATTGATGGATTATAATGTTCTATTTTGCAATTTTGTGAACATGGAGAAAATATTTATTATGAAAACCCTCCTTGGATAGTCCTCTTCCCTATTTTATATCTAATGGATGGGATGTACTCACTGTTGAAAAATGTTGATCCATTATGTGAATGGGTGAGATTTCCTCGCACTGGACTCCTCATGACTCATTTAATTTGAACAAATTGGGAGATCCTCAGTGCAGACTCATTGATATATATTTATTATATGGATAGACATTGATCATTACAGTGATTTGGGGTGGTTATTATTTTGTGAATTATATATATAATATATGTTCTTGTGATTGTATGCTTAGTTGGAATTAGTTGGATAACCCCTTTACACTCTTTAAATTTAGACCCAAAATAGCTAGTGATTTTTTTAGAAAGTTTAATGCACTATTTATGATTATGCTCTAGCCAGTGTCCCATAATAGGGGGATATATTTTTTTTATGGTCGTTATGGTATAGTTCCCTTCGGTCATTCCATTTATGGGGTCCTCTAGTGTGTGGGTGAAATTTTATTTCATCAAGTTAGTCTTATTTTCCATTATGAGTCAAGAAGATTAGTATGTTCTAGATTATTTGAATAGCTCCAGGGTTCTCCCATGTCTATTAACAGTAAATTATTTATTATAGATGATTTATATGTTTTTATATTGGTTACCCTAATGTTATTATTTCCAATTACTTTATTATGTGATCATTGTTTGTGTTCTCATGTGCAGATTATTTCATGGTAGAGTAATGAGTTATTTTTCATTTATTTAACAAAAAAAATTGTAACATAATATTCACACAATTAAAATCCTTTCTAAATGTACCTTGTTTTGATTAAAAGTGAAAAATGTGTGTAAATTCTTACTTTTATATATTTTATTTCAATTTCATTTAAAGGAACTTCATTTGGGAATATATTTTTTCTAGAATGCTTACTGAGTTTTAATACTCACACCAATAGTTATTTATTATTTCAATATGTATTGTAGGTTTTCATATTAGTCTCAATCACCATGGGTTTCGGTCTGTTTTAGTAATTGTTAGTGACCCTTAGAGTCACATGGTGAAATTTTGGTGGTCAGGTCTAGATCGATTTTGTTGTTTTCTTTAGATATTTTTAGCTTTTTGTAAATTATCTTCAGTTTGAATGTTCATTAATATTGGCATGCTCTGTTTATTTCTTATATTTAGTTTATTTAACAATATTGCACTAAATCATTTTTTTGTTACTCTATTGATGTCTGACCCTAGTTTTCACCCGGTGGGGATCAGGAATGCCCTTCGGGCCTTAACACAGATTGACATGGGTGACCAGTTTGGGTTCAACCCATGTTGGTTCATGAAATACTGTCCAATATGAATTGAATAAGACAACGGAAGACTTTAATAATCCTATTGAGATAAAATATATTCCAACTAAATATTTTGAGATGAAATTTCACAACATATATTATACACATGTTCCTATATAGTTCCAAAATAGATATTATATTTCTAATAGTGTAGGTGAATATTCGAGGAGGATAAATTCAAGAGGTTTTTATTTTATAACATAATATGATGAAATAATGTTAAAAAGAAGAAAATTTCCAACTAAGGAAAAGAAATCATGTCTTTTAATAAGAAAAAACCACACATTTTCAGAAATGTTTTTTTAGAATATATAGTATCATAGTTAAAAGGATTTTGATAGTGTTTTGGAAAACATGGGAATAATGAAAACTCTTTATTGTACAACATTTTATTTCCTGGAATCAAGAATGAACCATGTGGAAGAATTGATAAGAATATGATAATATACAATTATGGGATTATATCAAATGTACAAATTCAAAATATGTAGGAATGCATTAATGTAGTCTATGCAAGATGTATATTCAATGATCATATAGCTGAGATATGCATCAATAAATTCCCTAGAGGATACCAATGATTTTAATAGGAAGAAAAAAAATTAAATAATTGAGGATTTCATGTACATAAATGAATTGGTGTGAGATACCCATATCAGATAGATATATGAAGAAGGGATGGTTTATTATATGGAAAGATCAACTGAAATTAGTTAAAAAAATATAGAAAACTCAAATTTATTCCATGATAGAGGGTAATTATATTATTTCATAATATTTTACTGAATATCATAAGAATTTATATTCTATTTATGGTCTATTGAATCAAAATAATCAAGGTGAACAAATTTTATATAACATAAAGGGATCTATAAAATTGGAATAAAATAAAGTTACTTTACATACTAATGTTTAGAAAACAAATTCACATGCAGAAATTATTTTTGAGAATGTGAGCTCATCAAAATATAAGATCAAAAGGAATAAAGACATGAAAATGATGAGAGGATACTCATATCTGTAGTTTTAATAATAAAATACTAATGGGTCCCTTTTTTCCCCGTATTTAAATGAATTTCTACTAAATTTCACAGAATTGAAAATGATGGATTAATCCCTTTTGGGGGTGCATAAATGAATTGAATATACTATGTATTCAAAAGAATTATGAATATAACAAACACTCAAAAAATAATAATCCCAGTATTCTTGAACAAAATTATCAATACATAGTTTATACTGATGTAGGTTAAAAGAAATTGAACATGATTTTTTTATGACTTAAGCATAAATATATTTCTCATTAATTTATTGTATACTTAGATCCAAGGTTTGATGTTAGAGTTTTCAGAGAATTTTATAGCTTGTATGATTATTCATGGATGGAATTTATCACATTGGGTATATACACAAATTTTCTGTACTAGTTTTTCCACTGTATACATAGAGTTATTTGGATAATGTTTCTTTGAAAGATAAAATATATGGTATCTTTTTTTAAATGATAATAATATGTTTGATGAGAAATTATTCCCTCTACAAGTAATTTTTATTCATTTTTAATAATGTGGATAAAGTAAAACAAATATATTTAGATTGATGTTTTTAATGGTATTAAAAACAATTTCAAATGGGAGATAGATGTACCCTGTGAGTTGAATTGGATTTTTTTCAATAAGGATGATTGAATTGATATGGAAAAAATGTTAATATCTTATTAAATATTTGATTATTCAGGTAGTTAGGAAAATATCCTCAACCTTTAATGTGACGATTGTAGAGAAGATCATTAGTTCAAAAGACATGTGTCATTGGTTCATTTGATTGACATAATGTATTCAAAATTCAATTATTTTATTAGTAAAAATAGGATATTATACATTTTATTTTCAAATTTTATAGAATATTTATAATTATTTTAATTTAGTTTATATAAAAAACATGTATAACAACACCCTCCAGTATGAGGGACCCGCAACCACTACATAGGTGAGAAATTCAACCTTGGTTAGGCATGCATAGTGGTAGAGGGTATGTGAAGTGCACCCACAGAGGTGCATAAGCAGTGAAGGATTCACCACCATGTGGGGTAGGTATGTGGGTGCTTTAGTGGTGGATTAGGGTGCCCGCACAGGGTGGTTCTAGTGTGATTTGGGAGTGTATCCTAATAACCATTTCAGGACTGCAAGGGGAGTGCCTATTTTTAAAAGTAATAAGGAAACAGAATAGGAATGTAATAGGGAATCACATTTCTAATAACTTTTCATCCATTTTAAAATATAAGGACTGATTTTATACCTTTAAGAAAACTATATTATAATATTTTTCCTTCAACTGAAGGATCCCACACGCATTAGGTATTTTTATTTATTCTATATCTTTATTTTATTGAGCTAAGTCTTCAAGAACCATTTCACTATCCTGATGATTCCAAAATGATCTAACCATCCTGAAATGTTATTTCTATGTTTATGAAATGAAAAAATTGAAAGAAACATAATAGGAACTAAATTTTATATTGGTGATGGGGATTGTCATCATTGGATGAAGCCTTTTCTTGATGGAATGTGTGGCTATGCATGATTATCAGATCATTGAGACAATAGATATTTATCTATAAATAACTCCTGAGTATTAGATTTGTAGCTAAGATCTGATCACCCATCCATGATTTATTTTTCAGATATAATAACAAATATGTGGAAGAACTACAATTTTACATGTATGTTCCATGTGTTTGAGTTGTGTCTCAAAATATTTGATTACATGAAGAGGGGTTTGATTTTTTATAAACCAGTGTAAAAACCAATACAAATTTCTACGATGGAGAAATGAGAACCCACATATATATTTACAAGATGTATTAAGAGGAAACACAATTTTTGAATACAAATAACTTAAGAACATTGGGTAAGATTATATCCATGCATGAAGGGTGTTTTAGTTTAATGACATGAACATGTGTTATTGTAAAGGAGTACTACATGAAGAGATGATGTGAGACATTATTTAATGATATACTTACATGAGGTGGTTTGAAAAGGAAGTATATTTTCTTTGGAATAATTCTTTTCATGAGGTAGTAAAGATGAATATAAGTTCTTGTGTGTAGTTTGAACTTTCTGTGAGAATAAAAGTGTATCACTATAAGTTTGTGTCATTTCTGAAAACATTAATATGCAACTAAAATAATACTTTCATAACACAAAGTGTTGTGAATACCATGCATTTTTTAGACAATCATGATGTTTGATAAATCCAATACAATACAAATTTCATGTATATAGTGAGAACTGATTCATAAGACTTATACCAAGAATTAGTTTGGAAGCTATATAACTGAAATTTTGTTGTACTGAGATCAGTGCATAGAATGTTATGATCATTATATAGTGATAATTAATAGGATGTTTTATATTAGTTCTAAAGGTTATTGAATATTGTATATAATATGATTAGGTGATCTAATATATTCTTGGAGAATGTAATCATCTTCAGATTGTATATAATAATATTGAAGTTAAAATTGATATTTCAATTAGTGGATCATATGTTTTGTGAATTAATATTTTAAAAGACTTCAAAGGGACTCTAAATTACAAGAATTTTCTAGAGGGAATCTAGAGTAGTCTGGTGGGATGCAGGTAACATTATGTGATTTATTATAAAAATAATCTTGTTGGAATCATTGGTTTCTACTATTGGTGGGAAATTTTAATATCTTGTAGGACTAAAGAGTGGTACACTTTTGGATTTATTTTTTTTGGGAATGGGACTTACCATTATTGTAACCACCTACGAATAGTGGAAAATCTATAAATATGGAGTATAACTGGTTGCATTATGTTGTACATATTAATAAGGAACCATTTAAAAATTCATAGGTATTGTGATTTCATTTTAATGTTTCTTCATGGGAGTGGTAATTAATTAAATATTATGGGTCAAAACTTTAATCGGTCATAGACGATTTGTTAAAAAATTGAATTTGTAAGAATTTTATACTGCTGATTCAGTGCTTCCCCCCTAGTGGTACCTAAACATCCCTCAGACACATAATATACGATATTTCTAATTAATTAGAAAACATAATTCAAAAAATAATCTTGAATATATTTTTTTGGGATTCATTTGGTGTTTTTGGATGATGACTTATTACCGCGACAAAAGAATTTGATTGAGACATCACTATAAATTCTGAAATAATAGGATCCATAAAATATGTAGATCTCCTAAAAGATCTTTCATACCAATTTAATGTATATTGAAGAGACCATATACTAATATAGGGGTTTATAATTTTTGAAACCTATTACATTGTAAAATATTCATAACTTGGTCATCATTATATATCCTATAATTAAAATAATCAAGAAATGGATTGATCATATATGGGTTCTCTATGTAGATCTCACTCATGTGTATAATGGGATGAGGTAAAATTGGGTTCCATGGTGAGGGTAATTATAATTAAACCTAATGTAAATTAGTAAATAAATCGTCTAAATAGATTATTTATTGAGGTTGGGTATGATATATGTGGATCATACATCACTACGTAACTTGAAATATAATGAATCATTTCACTTTTAATTCTGGAAAGGTGAATTTACATCCTAGTGTAAGGTTGAGAATATAAGTTAGTCTTATTATTTCATAAATCATAGGTTATCTAGGATCATTATGCTACTTATTATTGTATGGCATTAGTATATTACTTTTAAGAATGAAAATAAATTAATGTGGGGAGAATATAGTGGCACGGTTTTTTATTGTTTAATATATTGGAATATTTTAAACTATATTTCCAAATTTAGGCATGGTTTTGACATAGAATTTTGGCACCTATGTGGGATAATATTGATATATTAATGATATAAAATATAATATATAACGTGTGAATAGTTTTTTACGAATAATTGAATAGCTCTAAAATGGTTCATTGAGTTGGAAAATTGAGACTTTCTTTGAATAGGTAACACTAATTTCTCTATATATTATGTCTAATTATTCGAATATTTGGACATTTCTATATGGTCAGAGTGCTATTAGGACATTAGACAAATTAAATGATTAAAACCATTTATTTATTATTTATCTTATAAATTGTTAAATCTAGCAGCATGAATATATAGTCTTCAATGTAAATAATGTTCATATTTAGCTATATGGAACAGAAAGATTATGAGGATAAAGGGTTCTATCAATGGTATATTTTCTGAAGAGATAATCATTGAAAAAATATTTTTGGGATTTTTAAGGGAAACTGTGAATGTAGTGGATATTTTCAATGTAATGTACACAGATATGGTCTTCACTAGTGAAGGCTCCAATCAAAAAGCAGGGATATTGATTTACTAATTAATTCCATGTTCTTGATTATTTGATAATTACATGTATTAATTCATTTAGAAATAATTCATTGAGAATTATTCATTTTTAACCTATTCTCCAAGTTATTCCTAAAAATAGATATTTATGATTTATTTGAAACCCAAATGATTCATTATTTTTCAATGAAGAAGGTTGTAAAATATAACTTTTATGATTTGTGTTTTTACACTTATTTTTTTCATGAATTATTTTATAATTCAAACATTCAACATCAGTATTTTGACTATTAAGTGATGTTATAATACTATGGATACATTTCAGATCTGTTTCATACTCAATGTCCCATAAATCATTATTGGTGTGTCAGTGTCTTGGGATACAAAATCATTAAATGTCAATGATGATTATATAAGACTAATAGTGGATCAAAGGACTCTAGATTCATATGTTTTGGCATAAACGTGAAAAAAAATATGCAACAGATTATTATTGGGTTAATCATAATATCATTGTTTTATAACTAGAGGATGTTAATTGATTATTGGATGTTGTTCCCCCCAACTTTTTCGAAGAAATGTGGAGTACTAGGTGAATCGAATAGTATATTTGAAGAGTGTGGCATGATTTCAATAGAAGCAATGATGATGGAAATAGAAAATAAATGATATGATGTGTATTTTAGAATAAAACGCTTTATTTCATCCCCTTGATATGGATCATGGGTTTTAGAAAATTATAGATATCACATGAATATTTTCATTGTCTACACTCTATGTACCCCCCCCCCCCACGAAACATTAGCTCAAAATATACCAGAGGACACACCTAGACCCCATGTGTCTAATCAACACATATACTGTCGAGGGTACATGAACAAGAGCATGATTATAGTACATGATCATTGATAGATAAACATGACCAGGTACCTGTAAGAACCTGGACCTTCTTTTCTGGTATATTTTTCCTTTTTTCTGGAGTTTTTGATAAGAGATGAGTTTCTGTAAATTTTTGAAGTACATGCCATGTACTTTATGAGTACACGATGTGTAATCCTTTTCTATGCGAGGTCGTCTGTTGGCTGTGTCTGGGCCACACACACGGCCATGTAGGGTTGACATGGAGGCTGCCTAAAGAGGAGTACATAAAATCCTAGTACGCATCATGTACTCCAAAAGTACACAACGCGTACTTTCTTTTTTTCATTAAACGGACTGGGGTCGCGTCTAATCACCAGAACGGTCTTCTTCTCCAACTTCTTCGACCGAGAGCAGCCCATATGGCCATAGATCTCCTCTGAGCCCCCGATCCTCCATATTTTCTCCAACTTGACTGTCATTGATTGCGTTGGTACTGCAACGTTAAGCTCTTCCTTCTCCTAGATATTCGTTTTCCAATCCCTCCTATTTATCATGTTATCGTGGGTTGAACGTTTTTTGCGTTTTCGTATATCTATGAAGTTATAAGGAGATTCAATCCTTGTGGTTCAAGATTATCGATCTCCTAGCATCAAGGTTGGTGGTTTGTGCCTTTTTGTAGAAAGTCTCTGAGTATTTGTGAAAATTCTACTAATAACATTGAACGGGGTATTGTGTGTTTCCTATTTTTCCCTTTTTGTTTTGCCTGATTTTCTTATATGCATGTGTAGAGGACATTTCTTGTGAATATGGTAAATTACTATGATTTGGATGATTTTCATATTCATTTTTCCTGTTATGACCTTTTGGTCTAGTTTTTCTTATTAGGCTATTGCCTGTTCCATGCCTAGTTTGTAGGATGGTGTGATTGTTCTTTCATGCTGAGATGATTTAGAATGCTAGCCAAGTAGTTCTTGAGGATACATTGGCCGTTACATGATGCGATACATGCTAACTTTACACAGGGCTGTGAGAACCTAGTGTAGAAGACCATATGGAGAATGGCCGTAATGGCTTTCCAGAGTGTCATTATTATACGATGCGAGACCATAGGGGGAATTGGCATTGAGTGCTTTCCCGGAGTGTCTGTAGTTCCTCGACAGGGGCCACAAGAGGAATGAGATGTTGACTGCTTCCCCAGAGCACCTTTAGTACGATACAAGACTATAGGAGGTATTGACAGTAAGTGCTTCCCTAGAGAGACAATTCTTCTTTAGCTGAACCAGAGGGGTGAGACTATGTGTGCCTCCCATAGGGTATCTAGTACTTGTAGGTTGAACAATAGGGGTTAGGCTGTGAGAGCTACCTAGAGGTTACCTGTTGTTATTTTTTGCAAGAGTGGCTTATTTCTTATTTGTTAATTATATGCTAGATCTATGGATTGTTGTTACTGTGTACTTCTCTGTTTACTTCTTTCTGTTCTTCTACCTTCCATATATTCACTGACTGTTAGGCACAGATCTTCGGGTGGTTGCCTACGGGGATTTTTGCCTAACACCCTGTTTGGGTCATGGTTTTGTGCCCAAAGATACTATATTGTTGTAGGTATAGATAAGGTCAAGCGTTCTTCTACTTCAGGTTCTTGATTACATTGGAGCTGGAGAGCATGGGACCCAGATGAAGCTTGTGATGCTGAGGAGTTGTTTATCAGCATTCTTTTGTACTTGGGTTTAGTACTGTATTTCAGTATTGTGACTTGTTTCGTGGTTTTCCCTAGACGCATTTGTATCATGCATCATTTATATATATGTGTTCATGTTGTTTATCATATTTAGTCTTATGTTGTTCACTTGTGAATGGATTGTTTACTGCTTCTTCTATTGTTATTTTTTTCTCTTCTATTGTGTACTATTCCAATGAGGGCATAGTTTCCCCAATATCACAACCAAGGCCCTCACTGCTAGTCGGAAGCCTCTAGCATTCGGGGAAATGCACATGAGGCCATGTGACCAACCAGGTATGGGGAACCTCTGGGTGGATTTCAAAACTGGGGTGTTACAAAGTGGTATCAGAGGCAGGTTTCTTTTCTCTTGACTTTCTATTTGGATACTATAGATGGGGATTCGACAGAATAGGTTCTTGGTAATGAGTTGTGCGCGAGAGTAGCTAACTTGTTTACAAGGAAAATCCACACAATCTGGTTTATTTCAATTTTACTGGTTTGCAATTTTATAGTTGATTTGATTTCACCGTTGGGTGATTCACAGGCTTTGTGATGTTACCGTTGTTGTTATTGCAGCTCTATTTCTGTCACAACCCGATGAGATGAGGTTATTCTATCTCATGCATCATATATCCGCTTGTTAGAAATCACATTCCATGCATTCTTGCAATTCCATCTAGGATGCATTAGCGATTGCATGTTGTTTTGATAGATGTTGTGTAGATTATGCATGCTGTTGTGATATATGCTTTGATAGAATACCTACTATTTGATAGGGAGTTTTTTTTATAGTCCTTTTCTTAGATGGATGCTAAACTTTTTTTCTTGAGGTATTAAGGGCCCTTATGAACTGGAATTTGGTGGATCATTGACCTGTTTGATTTGTTTATAACTTGTATAAGATTCCAAACTTTGATTCACGGTAATTATGGGCCCTCACAGATCGGAATTTGGCACCTTAACACTAGTATTTCTGTGTTTTCTAGGCTCCGGATCAAATTCTGAGGCTACTATACTGAAAAAACCAGAATACACGGCGTGTAATTTATGGTTACATGATGTGTATTCTATATTCATGTCACTCACTATGCGAGCAGGGACACAGGGTTGTGAAAAATCCTGTAGGAACATGTCGTGTACTAGTTTAGCACGTCGTTTAGTATGAAATAGGTACCCCTGTTGTGTCACGAACAACACGGGTCATGTTATATTTTTACATACATACTATGTCTAAATTTTACATGTCGTGTCATCTGATCTAGGTACCCAGCTGTGTCATGAACAACACGGGTCGTTTTATCTTTTTATATACACGTCGTTTCTGAATTTTACATTCTGTGCCATCTGATCTAGGTACCCGACCATGTCACAAACAACATGGGTCAGTGTTACCCTTTCTCATACACGCTGTATCCATCTGGAACACGCCGTGTTGTGTCAGCCATGTGTATGACTGTGTCACTAGCAACACGGGCCAGGTAAGTCATGTCTAGTACACGTCGTGTCTTCCTTGAACACGCCATGTAGTTTTGCCTTAGAGGAGCTGTGCAGCTTAACCGTGTAAAAGGACTCAGGTAGGGGAAGAGGATTCAGGTACACGCCGTGTGTTAGGATAACAAACCATGTGTTTGGGGTGTTACACGACCAGTTTTGTAAAAAGTACACGAACAAGTAAATGAATTAAGGGAACATGTTGTGTAGTCTTCATACATGCTTTGTAATCATTCTTTGTAACTTTTAATGCTTTCTTTCCCCTGTTCCCTTCTTACGCTCAGTTTCTTTTCTTCTGCTAACATGTTGACACTTAACACATCGTTGGGGACTAGGACGACTGGTGTACGCCAGTTCAATGTGTGCCCTCTAAAGGTGGTTGGGTATCCTTTCTATGGGACCTCTATGTCCTAAAGATGATAGGCTATGATGTCATTCTCAGAAGGGGATGGCTTGTTCCCTTCCAGGAAGTCGCCAACTCTTATAGCCATAGGGTGAGTTTAATAACACAATATGGTGAATCTTTTCTTCATCGAGGTGAGTGGGATGTCCGGGAGAGTAGAGAGGGACCCGAGTATCATGGGCTAGGAGGAGTTACAGCTTATATTGCCAGTCTGTGTCTGGATGACCAGGGGACATCGTAGATAGACTTTCCTACAGTGGTGGATCACTTTAGGGATGTATTTACAGAGGAAATTTCAGATTTTCTTCCAGAGAGTGAGGTATAATTTTCTATTGAGTTTGTTCTAGGAGCGACACCAATGTCCATTCCTCCTTACAGGATTGCTACACCTGACTTGTAGGGGCTCAAGAAGAAGTTGGAGGAGTTTTAGGAAAAAGGTTTCATCCGACCCAGTACTTCTCCTTGGGGTTCGACTGTCCTATTTGCGAAGATGTCATATGGAACCCTCAGGCTGTGTTTGAACTATAGAAAGTTGAACCATTTGACAGTCAAGAACTGATATCCCTTGTCAAGGTTTGTTGATCTCTTGGATCAGCTTCGAGGATCCTGGGTGTTCTCGAATATTTAATTGAGTTCCAGTTATCATCAGTTGTGCATTATATCATCAGATATACCTATGATGCATTTCAGAGAAGGTATGGTCTATATGAGTATATGGTTATGTCGTTCGGTCTAAAAAACGTGCCTATAATTTTCATGGAACTGATGAACCGAGTGTTCCATCCATA
Organism: Viscum album; assembly: GCA_963277665.1. Lineage (NCBI taxonomy): Eukaryota > Viridiplantae > Streptophyta > Magnoliopsida > Santalales > Viscaceae > Viscum > Viscum album. Next base: position 844,634,714 of record OY728159.1, read on the forward strand.
CTTAGATTCTTTTGTGGTGTTCTTCATGGAATATATCATGGTGTACTCTAACACTCGACATGACCATGCTTCCAATATTGATGTTATTTTCAGTACACTGAGAGAGCATCAGTTATATGCTAAGCTCTCAGAGTCCCACTTTTGGATGGATCAGATTTACTTCTTGGTCCATGTTATCTCAGAGATAGGAGAATCAATGGACCCAGAGAATGTGATAGCAGTAGCCTCCTGGGAGCATCTGAAGAAAGTTTTTGAGGTACAGAGTTTCTTAGGGATGGCTGGATGCTACAGACTCTTCATAAAAGTCTTTTCCCACTTAGCATCACCTCTGACAGGTCTGACCAAGAAAAGGGTGATGTTCTTATGGTCAGATTCTTGTGAGTCAGCCTTTCAGGAGCTGAAAGGGAGGTTGATGCCAGCACTGATACTAGTCTTTCTAAATCCGGTTAAGAGCTATACCATTTATTGTGATTTGTCAGGTGTCGGGCTGGGAGCTGTGCTTATGCAACGATATGGAGTCATTGTATACGGGTCTCGCCAGTTGAGGCCACATTAGAGGAACTACCTGATGCACGATCTAGAGTTGGCAACCATTGTTCATGCCTTAAGATATTGGAGACATTATCTTTTATGAGAGAATTTTGTTGTCTTCACCAACCACAAAAGTCTCAAGTACATCTTCACTCAGCGTTATCTGAATCTAAGACAGCACAGGTTGGTCGAGTATCTTCATTCCTTCGACTTTGAGCTTTCCTATACACTTGGAAAGGGAAACGTAGTTGCTGATGTGTTGAGAAGGAGGACTCAAATACAGGAAGTTAAGGTGGCCAGCAGGGAGTGGAATCTTATGGCTCTATTCTCTGAGATGCATTTGGAGGTGCATGACAGACAAGGTCAGACTTTTCTATCTTCTGTAGTCATTACCTATACTCTTCTTGATCAGGTACGGATGAGGTAGCTATCAAACTCAAAATTTCCAGTCCTGTGGGAGAGTGTGTTAGGAGAGGACCCTCTTCCAGGATGGACAGTGGGCGAGGATGAGATCTTGCGTTTCAAGGGACTGTATGGGTGCCAGCAGACATACGCTAGGAGATGATGTGGGATTTTCATTCCTCAAATTGGGAAGTTCATCCTGGCACCACCAAGATGTATTGTGATCTACAATGCCAGTATTGGTGGCCATGAATGAAGAAATATATAGCCAGTTTTTTCATGAGGTGTTCCACTTGTCAGTAGGTGAAAGTGAAGCATCAGCAACCAACATGTCTTTTACAGCAGTTACCCATTCCGGATTGGAAGTGGAACGATGTCGTGATGGGCTTCGTGACCAGTTTTCCGAGGTCAGCTAGAGGGAATTATGTTGTTTGGGTTTTCATCGACATGATTATGAAGGTTTCTCACTTCCTACTAATCAAGGAGTCCTTTAGTTTTGGTGAGCTAGGACGGTTGTACATCAGATAGATTTTATGTCTAAATGGAGTTCCACACTCCATTGTTTCAGATAGGGATGTGTGCTTTACTTCTCAGTTCTGGCAGGGGATTCAGAAGGATTTGGGTACACAGGTACTTTTGAGTACATCATACCATCCCCAGATAGATGTTTAGTCTAAACACATGATCTAGGTGCTTGAGGATATGCTCCGAGCATGCATTCTAGACTTTAGAGTTTCTTGGAAGAATTATATACCTCTTGTCGAGTTTGCCTAAAAAGACAGTTCTCAGGCGACTATTTAAATGGAACCATATGAGGCTTTATATGGTAGGCCATACTGACCACCTTTATGTTCGCTGGAGGCAGTTGTGGAAGCTTTGCTAGGACGTCATCTTGTTCAGGAGTCCTTAGAGCAGATAGAGTTGATTCAGAAGAGGATGGCTACGACACAGTCTCGATAGAAGTCTTATGCTGATCAGCAGAGACGACCTCTGGAGTTCGAGGTTTGGGATCAGGTTTTTCTGCATGTCGCACCGAGGTTGGGACACAAGAGGATTCGAAGATAGGGTATGTTTTCACCACGGTACTTTGGGCCAGTTGAGGTGTTGGAGAGAGTTGGGCCGGTTGCCTATCGGTTGCTCTTACCTCAGAGCTATCGGGCTATGCACGACGTCTTCCACGTCTCTCAGTTCTGATGTTACTTTTCTGACCCATCTCATGTCATTCAACCTGAGGAGTTTGAGCTCGAAGTAGATTCATATTTTGAGGAGCATCCTATCTGGATTGTCGATCATAGTACAAAGGTTCTTAGTGGCTGGTATGTTCCTCTGGTACGGGTGTTGTGGCAGCACGAGCGAGTACAGGATGAGACATGGGAGAGGGAGGCCGATGTATGATCATAGTGGCCTGAGCTATTTTAGATTTCTTCTTCTACTCCTCGCTAGGGAAATTTAGGGATGAATTTCTTTAAGGGGGGATGTTTGTAAGAACCATGACCTTCTTTTCAGGTATGCTTCTCCTTTTTTGGAGTTTTTTAGAAAAGAGGAGTTTCTGGAAATTTTTGAACTACACGTCGTGTACTTTATGCGTAGAAACTATGTACTCCCTTTCCGCGCAAGGCTATGTTCTGTACATTTTTGGGCCACACACACGGTCATGTAGGGGTGACATGGAGGTCACCTAAAGAGAATTATGGAAAATCCTAGTACACATCGTGTACTTTATTTTATTTCATTAAATGGACTGGGGTCGTGTCTAATCGCCAGAACAGTCTTCTTCTCCAGATTCATCGGCTGAGAGCATCCTGTAGGGCCGCAGATCTCCTCCAAGCCCTTGATCCTCCATCTGTTCTCCAAATCGACCTTCGTCGATTGCGTTGGAACTGCAACAGTAATCTATTCCTTCTCATAGAGCTTCGTTTTCCAATTCCACCTCTTTATGAGGTTATCATTGGATGAATGTTTTATTCATTTTCATATATCTATGACGTTATATGAAGATTTAAGCATTCTAGTTCAATTATATCGATCTCCTAGCATCAATGTATGTGGTTTGTGCCGTTCTGTAGAAAGTATTTGAGTATTTGTGCAAATTCCACCAATACCCTTGAATGGTGTATTGCATGTTTCCTGTTTTTACCTTTTTTTTCATGCTTTTCTTATATGCCTGTGTAGAGGATTTTGCTTGTGTATAGGGTAAATTACTATTATTTGGATGTTTTTCCAATGCATGTTTCCTGTTATGACATTTTGTTCTAGTTTTTCCTGTTATGTTATTGCCAGTGTCAAGCCTAGTTTGTAGGATGATGTGATTGTTCATTCATGATGAGATGATGTAGAATGCTTGAAAAGTAGTTCTTGACGATACTTTGGACATTACATGATGAGGTACTTGCTGAATTTACATAGGGCTGTGAGAACCTAGTGTAGCAGACCATAGAGAGAATGGACGTAAGGGCTTCTCCAGAGTGTCTTTATAATATGATGTGAGACAACAGGGGGAATTGACGTTGAGTGCTTTCCAAGAGTGTCTATAATTCCTCAACATGGGCCACAGGGGGAATTAGATGTTGACTGCTTCCCCAGAGTGCCTTTAGTAGGATACAAGACTATAGGGGGAATTGACGGTGAGTTCTTCCCTAGAGAGTCTATTCTTCTTTAGCTGAACCAGAGGGGTGAGACTCTGTGTGCCTCTTAGAGGTTAGCTAGTACATGTAGGTTGAACCATAAGGGTTAGGCTATGAGAGCTACCCAGAGGTTACCTGTTGTTCTTTTTTTCTTGAGTGGCTTCTTTATTTTTTGTAAATTATATGCTAGAACTGTGGATTTTTGCGGCTGTGTAGTTCCCTGTTTACTGCTTTCTATACTTCTACCCGCCATATATTCACTGACTGTTAGGCACAGATCTTAGGGTGGTTTCCTAATGGTATTTTAGTCTCACACACTATTTGGGTCATGCTTTTGGGGCCAAACAGACTATATTGTTGCAGGTATAGATAAGGGCAAGAACCCTTCTACTTTAGGTTCTTGATTGCAATGGAGATGGAGAATGGGACCAAGGTGAGGCCTACGATGTTTTGGAGTTGTCTATCTTCTTTCTTTGGTAGTTGGGTTTAGAAATATATTTCATCATTGTGACTTTTTTGGCTGTTTTTCCTAGACGCATTTGTATCATGCATCATTTATATATGTGTGTTCCTACTGTTTATCATATCTGTGCTTCCACAATTCACTTGTGTATGGATTTTTTACTGCTTCTGCTATTGTTATTTGTTTCTCTTCCACAGTGTACACTACAAATGAGGGCATGGTTTCCCCACTATCACACCCAATTCCCTTGCTTCTAGTCGATAGCCTCTAGAGTTCGGTGAAATGCGGTTGAGGCCATGTGACTAACCAGGTACGGGGCACCTTTGGGTGGCTTCCAGAACTGGGGCGTTATAGTACCTCTCCCAACCTCTATGTACCATGTATAACCCCAACACACCCTATATAAGGAGGAATAAATGTTGCGTGAGGTAGAATAATATGGGAAATATGTTACCATATAAGGAGTTTCCTATACCCTTTTAGGAAAATAATTTACTCCTAGTGAACTATGATAAGATCATATAGTCATGTATTTTCTACTCTTTTTACATAGAGAGTAAGGCATGTCACCCATTCGGAAATGGATCCTATTAAAGAGAATAATTTTTCTAAAATGAGTATGTGTGGGGATATGATATTTTATTGTTTGGAATTAGGTCAGGGATCACCTATATACTGAGTAGAATTTCACCCACCAATAGAGATCAGATGAGTGATAAATCCTCCACAAGAGTAAGGTATTTGAAATAATTTAATTTTGTAGGGATATTACAATAATATTAGAGGAAAGAGACTGTGATGAATTATTGAGGCTACAAAAATTAAAAGAGAGAATGAATATATATGTGTGTAGTACGAAATAAATGATTGTACTCTAGGTCTTGAGTACCTTTGATGATCATATATTGGTTGTTATCCTAGTGATCATTCCTTTTACACTAATTATATAGTGATATGATCTGAATCACTCTATATTGATGATGTAACTTTCTTTTTATTTTGTGGAATCTTCTTGGGTATATATATAATCTCCCACAAATTGGATCTTACCACACATGTTACATATTATTCATTTGTTATTTCCATTTATAGAGTCCTTCAAGGACTAGTAGATGGTGGACCATTCTATTGTTGAGTACAAAAGATTGCTTGGTAGCGTGTTATTATTTTGGACACAAAGACCCTTGATGTAGGATGGACAATATATGAGTGTTTTGGTCCTACTGTTGGTACCAAAATTCATTCATTGGTATAATTTGTTGAAGTAAAAAAATGGTTTGGAATGGAATACAAGCTCATATAGCCCCAAAGTCACATTAAAGGGTCAATGTCACGAAGATCCTTCATGGGGGATCTTGGACTCACAGTTGTGAATGGTGATGACAGAATACCCTTTAGTTTTACACCCTATGCGACCACATGAATTTATTTGAAGGATGGCTCTATGAGCCCAACAAAGATGCAACCATTCATGTATCCCACATTTCTTTATGTCAGGCCTCTAAGAATCAGAGAAGTATATTTCTTATAGATATCCAGCTCACCCAACCTCAAACGCATGACTACCCAAACCTTTCATCTTCTGATCTCCCATTTCACGTAGCACCTGATAACTAAGAACTAGAGTTAAAATGAATCACTGAAGGTATTAGACCATTGTGATACCCACTTCCCTATGTGCTAAAATGCCCCTACCTATAGTAAGGATGTTTTATGAGAACTCTCATACATTTTGCAGATAAAATATACATTACGGCTTACTCCATGATTTATGGAGCATCCATCATTTGCGAAGAAATATTACATTAATCTAGGTCTGCATGCTCTTAATTCACAGAGGACATTTCTTTGGGAAGCTCGTGTCCTTCACAAAGCACCTGAGCTTTACAAAGGTTGTCTGAACTGGACCCCATGCTTCGCGAGACCCACTTTTGTGCAGCCCTCCAGGATTGCACATAGTGATTTCATTATCCCTCATGAGGTGTCCCTTATTGTGGTGGCTTACCTATTTATTTTAATCATAGGCACACTAATGGATTTTAGTTTCCTTTATAGAGACACTAACAAAGACCCCACTATCAAAAACTCCTACACACTGTTCCAACCTGGAATTGCTACTACCTTCCCATCCCCAAGGATTGGGGATGATTGGTTATGTATTCACAAGGGCTGAAGAGTTAGTTCTTCTCATCTGTGTTGTGGGATGTAAAACATCCATGCACCATCATCCTCTGCACATGATGTTAAATTGTAGCCTCACCCTATGCAATGCGCATTGTGTTCCATTCCTCATTAATTTTCCACCCCCAATCATCTGTTTAAGAGTGAGATCTTCCTCACATGGAATCAGATCCTATTCAAATTCATTGAGATCCATTTTGGAAACTTTGACACCTAATCCCCCACACGATCTCTCACTAATTCACCTTTTATGATGCGACTGTCTAGCCTACTTCTTCCTCTTTTTTCCACACTGATCACAACTCACGTGGGATTAATGGTTAGTAGTGACAATTAAATTTTTCTCCACCCATAATGGAAATACCTCCTAGATTAATCCTTATTTTCTGTATTTGTGAACCGCATCTAAGAATAATCCCAACCTTTTTATAGAATACCTAGACTTTTATTCTCAACAAAATAGGATAAGAAGGAAGAATCCCTAAGGTTAAACACCTCCATATATATCCACCCTTCTCATTGTTGTGTCATATCCCTATTAATATCATTCCCCTCACATGGGAGTTCTTATCTCCTATAAGACCGTTGGGCATCATTCATGCATATTCCCCACACCATATACTTCATGGGACACCTCCTTAGGTACAATCCCCAATACCCCCATTCTAAACTGCATGGAATTTTATTCCCTACAACATGGGATATGAATGAAAAATCCTTGAGGTTTAATCCCAACACCCATAATAATCCATCCACCCCATCCATTACATATCAAGAATTCATCCATATCAATAATGATTTTTATCATGCCACCAAATCCCCATAAAATCATGCCATCCATATAGAGAATTCATATATGTGAGCCACATCCAAAGCATCTCTCCTCCTAGTAACACTCAGGAAGCTGACCATGCATAACCCCCACAACATTCATCACCCAATGAGGAGAAATAATCTTTTGAAGGGAAGCCAACCATGTGTAATACCCACACCATACCCTATCAAATTATGCGGGATTTGATCCATGTAATTTAATAGTGTATGTAGGATGCTTCCTTGAAGTTCAATTCCAACCAACGATAAATCTTGGTGCCCCACCTAGGGTCACAACCTCCTCGCTCCAACTCCACCACTATCCATATCAGCTTTCATGGTGTAATACATTCTCTTTATGAGACACACCATCAATTTTCGGTATACATAGGAATTATAACTCATTTATCTGGTAATCCTTCTTGTTGTTACTTCCTACGGATGCACATTGATGATCCACCTCAACTGGGCATTCTGGTCCATCTCACATTGTCTCAGCAACATGTTAAACTCACAAACTACCTCATGTTGAACATTGGATTCATGAGAAAAATCATAGAAGACATGCCTATAGAATAATATACCTTGTGGTTGATGTGGGATGCATTGGTTTTCTCACCCTTGATAATCCCTATTAGTAATAAAAAATCGGTGATCCAATGTTGCAGTGTTTATATGTTCCAGCGATGCCATATGAGACTACTCTCTTGACCGAAGGATGATGACCTATCAAGAACACTTATAATTTATAGATAGGAGAAATTTAATTAAATGGGGTCTAAAAATAGATTTCATAGGAAAGGAGTTTCACGATCCATGTCTTGACCATTGAGGAAGACACGGACTAGGAAATGAGTTTTAAAGAGAAATATATGGAAGGAGGAACCAAAATCCCCTCATCCAGTTTAGATAAAGGAGAAAACAACACCATGAAAGGTATGAATTTCTCCCACATTTGGATAGAGGGAATGTAGGTCACAATGCTTCCATCATTGATCAACAACATGCAATGTGGAAATGCCCCGATGAAGTAGTTAAAAACCATAATGGTGAAACCGAAAATAACTCTTATAATCAACATGGGAATTATTAATGTTCAGGATATACATAGATAATCATGTCTCCAGAACAAGATATTCAGTGCCAGGTCCCACTAAGAAAATAGTATTTATGGTGTAGAACTCACCATTATTTGGGGCAGTTAATCGTTGGGTATTCTAGTATGTGACATCATCATCGTGGATATCTCTCTCTAGCCATGAATATTGAATGAATATGAGGAACTATGAATTTCATTCATGTTATACATACTTATTTTGGAATCTTCAATCTTGGATGGAACCAATCTATTGGGAATGAATCACCCCCACCAACATATGTCATAGAAAAATAGGTAATGATACAGCCATGTCGAACGATTCTTTCTACACCACAAACTCTTCCACTAATATAGTAATCCGGAACCCATGCACCATCTCACAATCAAAAATCTTCCAAAGAAGGGTGATGGAAACTATAATACATTTTTATGAGCATGATGGGTCATTCCAAAAATGTATACAGACCACCAATACCTAGAGGCCTATGTCCCTCGTTAATGCCACCACCCCCAAGGCCCTCACAGAGAGACACTTCTCCCCACTCTAATGAAAAATAACATTGAGAGCCTCTCCCCGAAACATTATTTTGACCCAATACCCTATTCCACAGATTTAGGAGATCCTCAGGTAACCTTGAGAATGACCATGTCCCATGAGTTTTCTAGGGGGGGAATAATGCCTCATCAACACCACCAATGATAGGTCCCTTAAGTTGATGAACAGGTGGTCTACACCTCTATTCCACTGTCCCTAGTACAGATGATTTGACAACAACTTTGGGCCTAGGATCATAAAGACTCTCCTCAGGGAGAATCATCTTCCACATATCCCATGGCCTGCACCACCACTGGTGCATTTTACCAGACCCCTGCCACTGTAGAGAAGGGATCCATCATCACCCAATTAGAATCGATACCTTATCCACCTCACAGCTAGGTCGGGTTGACTCTTTCAATCATTGAAACCACCTATAGATGTTGTGGGAAGACCCATGACAATGAGATCTAGTACTATGGCCCTTGTCTCACCATCAACATATAGTGTTTAGGTTCTCCCCACTCTATCCCCAAATATGTGGTCCCTCCCCCATGTTACCAGCATCAACTCTAGTGGTGGTCCTCCCCACATCATCTACATCTACCACAAAGGACCTCCCCATGCCTATGGTTAATAATTCAATGTCCATCCCCATGTCACTATCTATTTACTTGATTTTCCTCATTATTCCATTATCTTATCAAGTGAAGGTCCTCTCTTCAACCACACCTACTAATGAAAAGCCCCTCCTCACTTCATCACCGACCATTACAAAGGTCCCTACTATACCACAGACACCCGAAGTGGGGGTCCTTCCCATTCTCTCAACTGTGAACATGGAGGTCCTCCCCATGTGTCCACCTACACAAGAGGATTTCCTCCCCACTCTAGTAATGATCAAATTGAAGTCCCCCCCATCACTAATCAGTGTGAAGGTCCTCCTCATGCTTCTACTACCAACCAACATGGAGGTCCTCCTTACACCAAAGGTAGCCTATATGGAGGTCCATCCTATGTTTCTCTCAACTTCAGTAGAGACCCTCCCTGCTCCACCAATAATCACCATGGGGGTCCTCCATGTGTGTCCAATAACTTGTATTGAGGTCCTCCCCATGCTTATGCCAAAAAACATGGAGGCCCTCCCCATGTACCATTTGATATATTCACAGGTTCTCCATGTAGCTTAACTCACCTAATAGTGGGGTTTCCCTTCTCTCACACACAATATAGAGGTCCTCCTCGTGTCCCCAGTGATTGAAGAAGTGGTCCTTCCTGATTTTTCAACAACCAGCCTTGTGAATGTCCTCATTTTTCCCGCCATAGCCTAAACAAGGGTCATCCTTTCTCTAGGCATGAATGATATTGAGGTCCTCCCCACATACTAAAAATTATGGGTTGAGGCCCTCCCAACATAATAAACCCACACCACAAAGGTCCTCCTCTTGCTAAAATTTTTTCCTTCCTAAAAAACCATCCCGTGGAAGATGGTAAAACCATATTTTTTGAAGGAATAACTCTGGGAAGAGATGGGTAACTGTTAGTCCAATTCGATTCATAGATTCTGAAGCTGATTTCAACCTGATAATGAAGCCTTCCACCTAGTCTTCTACATTAGTGTCCTGGTCCTAGAGTCCAGTAGGTAAATTTTTTTATCCCATATGGTGAAGTTCACAAGGAACTTGAATCTCTTCATAGGTATATGCTAGATGAGAAAGACATGGATCCCTTCCACATTCTAGAAGTGCAGTTGTCTTTATCACCAAAAACATCATTCTCTACCTCTACATGAGATCAAAAAGAATATTTCTACGATATGATAGACTGTGATTACATGGAGGATCCTCATTTGACCTCCACTTCCATCTAACATGTGGAAAATATTGGAATCTCATCCTATAGATATTTGATGATGCGGTCATAACAACCACTAGATACATTACATTGTATACTAATTAGTTAGGGTATGAAGTAGTCCCTCAACTATCCAGTCTACTGATACTGTGGTCCACATCCATTCCATTTACAGTATCTCATATAACACTAATTGAAGCATGTGGAAGACAAGAACCAGATCCCACATCCATGTAGGGAAGCTTGTGGGACACCCTCACTACATATCAGTTGTTTGATATGTTCAAGATGATTGTAGTTCCTGGAATTCATGTACAAAAGGATTTCACTCAGGATGAGATTTCATACCTACTTCATAACTTTTAGTAAAATTCATTTACACCTCTGTGACCTTCAGTTGGTTTTCTAAAATATCTAGGAGAAATTTTAGGATATCATCCAGCCATTGCATACGGTTTATTTGGCATCACTTTCAGTGGCGCAAAATACTACATCATCTAATTTCCAAAAATACATTCAATTTAGATGTGTTCATAGATTCACAATTAATTATATAATTATTAAAGAGGCTACCACGCATGTGAAGATTCATGGCTGGTGGAACTATGTTCCCAACCACTTCAGTCCTATCTTGTGACAGCTTGACTTTCCTAGAGACATCGAGGATATGCTTCTGGGAACCATTATAGTTATCATAGTTTTTTCTGATATAAATATATATGGGGACACTAACATGGTATTCAATATAGATAACCCACTCCATGGAGAATCACTACATTAGGTGGACCATACAAGGGGAGTTACTGACCTGCAAATGTTAGATTGTGGCCTCAAAGAACCCTCCACCACAATTCCCATCGCTAAGAACACCAATAAGGGTAAAGGATAGGTATGGGCCTTTAAACCACATGAACTGCCTGATTTCATTGAATATATCATGGTTGGACTCTCCGAAACCACCTTACTCTAGTATATCATGGTTCAAATGAGTCGCATTGATGATCTACTTTGTTAGTTCCTTGTAGATTAGTAGTAAGGTTGTGGTTTTCCTCACCACAATCATGTGCCTCCACTAGGATAACATGGCCAACCACTAGCCCTTCTTGGTCATCCACCTCTAATCGATATTGATAATACTGTACATACATTCAGGGTGGAGACCATAATATATTGAAAGGGAGCACATTATGTGTCATCAAATCTGCCTGAGTTCCCTGATAACCACCCTTGGGATCCAGATCCTGCTGCTCCACTAGTAGCTCCACCAGTAGTTTCACCAGCTGATCAACCAACCATTTATCCATCTAATCCATGATCTATTGTGACAACCTTTTTTATGATGTTATCAACACACTTGTGGTAAATAATCCTTTCCAAGATAGAAATCCCTATGAAGGCGATCTAATATATTCTCTCACTTCTCACCTTGACTCCCTAGATATATGATAGGTGGAAATCCTACAAGATGGTAATTTGTATCCAGCATGGGTAGCTGATATGTGAGAACCCCCTAACATTGGATATATATCTTTCTTCCCCTTAAACAGGATGGGTGGCCTACTAGAACAACTAGCCCACATCATTTCAAGTTGTGGAACCATGTTTGGAACTTCTGAACATCAAGTGGCCAACAAGATCCTATGTTTTTCAAATATATTAAAAGGGACATCATTCATCTAGTAAAACCATAAAACCATCAGGTTTATTGATGGTTTGGTAAAATCATCATAAATGTTTCCTCTACTAAATCATCTCCACATCATGAAAGACAGATATTACAAACCTATTAAGGTGAAATAAGTGGTTGGATGATTGCATTGTAGACTTTGTCTCCCTGTGGAAAGTCCTAACATATTTAATCGACATGTCATTGACCCAAGAGTAGTTTCTGATGATTAGTGTGTGGGAATGATATGGTTGAGATGGTCCCCCACCCCAATCACTCAAAAATCCCCATGTCGATTTTGGGATTTCTCTAACAAGGCCTAGTGCTTGAAATAATCCTTGTAGTGGGCCAAGCAGGCACATCTATTGCCTCCTATGGGTCATGAAAGATGTGATACCAAGGAAGAGATTATTATCATCACATATATAGAATATCCCATGTTTCTAGAGTTGTTTCCCATAAATCATCATTCATGTCCACTCATAGGGAAATAACTGTATGACCAACCTCAAGCATAGATAATACTAGTATAGAATCGAAAGGAACCACCCTGTAATGAACCACTACCAAGGATCTGAGAAAATATGGAACCATTCCCCCTTCAATATCTATCCCCTCTTCAGGGACATGCACTAATAGAACTCTTCATGAACAAGAGAAAATTGAAATACTCATTCAAGGAGGATCATGTTCCTTGTTATTTCCAAAGTTCCCAAAAAATATCTATTCAAAAGCTTCCAAAATAAAGGAATCCACATGATTTTGATCTCACTAATACCCCTTACTACTATCATTATCACAGTGTCCTTGGGAAAAAAATCATTAAATTCTACATGTTCAAGGACTACATCAAGGACCAGGTGGATAATAATGTAGTCAGATTGGTCCCTTTACCGATACAAGTGGCTTGAATCTCTTCAATTCCTAACAGCAACTGTGAATGTTTGTGGTCGTGGGTTTCCATTCATGGGACTCAAAACCATGATTACTTGTTGGATTGAAGAGTAGTGATCGTGCCCACTGTCTCATTCATTCCCATCTGAAATGGCCTAAACCTCATGAATATACTACACCTTCTTCATCCTCTTCCTCTACAACTGTGGTATCCACATCATAGTCATCCACCTCCTATAAGAGTGGGAAATAATGACACAAGGTAAATAAAAATCCTCTGTGAATTCCTATTTCCTCATGCACACATGGTGATTTTATGACTACATATATTGGTAACACCACCAATGTCTGCCCAATATTTTAATATTCCTCTGATAATGATCAGGGGTATGCCTCTGTGAATGCAGTCAAGTTGGTGGATGTTTATATGGTTCCAAAATTAAAATAGTATTGGAAAGACCCTCCGAATGTCCTTGGACGACACCATTTTCGATGGAGCCAATGATATTTGAGTTGTTGATATTCCCATGCCATCACATCAAGACAATACATAAATGATACTAATACTAGCTAGTAGGCTCAATGAAAAACCCAATAGGCACAATCCTCTCATCCCATCACTTTATATTCCTTAAAATTGCAGATCATCCTACTCGAACTAGTAGAATAGATGTGACCGAAACCTGATATGTCACAACTAGTTAGCAAAAGGACTCAACCATATGATATTCATACGATAGTGATCATATGTGGTTAAGTAGTTGAGAATAATGAAATTATAAGAACCAGTATGAATCCAATGGTTTGACTAACAATCCATGTCATACCTCTGGCTAAAGAGAAACCCCCTTCATGTAGAAATGTGAACCTAGAATGGAAGTACATTGTGACATTGCACATCTCCATCAATCTAGAAATTATCCTGATCCTCTATGAAATCCATATGTAATAATACATGAAAAAATATATCATAGAGTATTTGAGGACCCTCCCCCCCCCCCACACACACACTTTGAGATAGAGGTAGCGGCCATAGAGGACTTCAATGATGATATATTCAAGCAAAAAAAATACCAGTATTTGACATCTTTTTTTGAATAAGATGAAGGATCCATCATAAATATAAATATATATCCATTTTACATCACCTTATAGTTCATTGGTGTGGATATCTACCACTTTCTAGTTGACACAGGTTTTAGGATCAATATTATAACAACATGAATGCTCCTCAAGCTAGGACTGGCTAAGTATATCTAAGTCCCTCTGACCAGAACATACTGTGTTATGATTTTACTAAGTAGAGGCTATGTGAAAAAACACATTTCAAGACCCAATTCGATGGACATGTTGAAAACACGAAATTGATGGATTTGACATAGGATGTAATCTTCAATTTGATGATGGGTATGGCCTGGATTTAGCTTCATGTAGAAGTTCCCTCCTCATATCACCACTTCCTCATGTACTCCCTCAATGGTTGAGTGGGTCTAATCCAGGGTGGTGCATCTCCCTTCACCTCTTGTGACGATTACCATATGAAGGCCGACTATTACTAGATTAAGGATAAATGGACTCAGAATAATGAGGATGAGCACACTACCATTGTGGACGACACATGGAAGGACTTGGATAAAACATTCATCCTGTCGATTCTCCATTTTGAAAACATAATGACAAAATTAGGACATGACTTTTTCGTTTCTGAGAGGTGGGTAAGACATGTCACCATGTAAAAGGAACATCAAGAGATTACCTCGTGTTCTTACATGGGTTAGGGTTGAGTGATACTGGAACCCCTTACCCTCATAAGGAATCGAGATGTCTGACCCATGGCTACAATCGTTCACTATACTTTTCTATTACCCTGAGTTGGGTTGATCAGACATAGACTGACCTATCACCATTGGTTGGACCTCAAGCTTGGACCGCTCAGTCAGAGGCCAGATAAAATCAGGTCAATATCTTTTGTCATAATGGTTTTATTAGAGAATGAGTTCGCATGTAAGGACTCCACATCCACCCAAGAGGGAACTGGTGTTGCACTAGAATCAGTTTCCTTCAATGAACCATCTCCTCCCACTAATTCCACCACCTCGGATGATGATAAGGATTTCAATGATTCTCCAAACAATTTTTAATAAGTCATATCGATCACCATCAATGAGTTGATTTAGGTGTATCTTTTAAATGAGGCAGATATGAGGCCAATGCTGATCAATGAAGCCATGACTGTAAAGGAACAACAATAGTACATTGATTTTTTGACAAAACAACATGATATTTTTTCTTAGATCTACAATGTAATAAGTATATAGGACCCTCAGATTTCCACCCACCATCTCGGTCTCCCTATAATCCATCCTGTGGTCAAGCATCCCCATTGAAATGTAAACCCCTCTTGTGGTTCCATGGTTGAGTCCAACTATGAAAATCTCATAAAATAAAACATCATAAAGGTAGTTTGGTACCCCATTGGGATCACCATAATAATTTGCATCAAGAAGTAGAACAGACATATCAGAGTTCATATCAACTTCTTGAACATCAAATTTCAGTGTATGACGGATTATTTTCCCCTTCATATGATAGAGGTGTTGATCAATACCATATATTGGTTCTAGGATCTTTCCTTCATGGATGGGTGTTATAGATATAATCAGATCCAAGATGACCATATGGATGAAGATTCTACCACCTTCAAAGAACTATAAGAAACCATCTACTATCTGGTGATTCACTTTTATTTAAATAATACAAGATCCAGCCTTCATTACACCATTCCCTTCTTATTCAAACCGATCCTTGAGATTCTTGTGTAATGATGAATGGATGATTTTGTGGTCAAATACCACTAGTTCTAGGATCATCTAAATGATCTTGTGAATTTTTTCAGCTTCCTCCACTATAACCATGTGATTATGAACCCCTAGAAGTGTGTATTTGATGTTACCTCTGGGAGGTTTCTCATAATTAACATTAGGTACAGAGGCATGTATATTGACTTGAGGATGATAAAGCCCATAATTTCGTTTCCTCCTCCAAGAAACCTCTAGAAGCTCTGAGTCCTCCATTGACACTAATCCAATATACATTGATTCATCAATAATCTGGCCAGAATGTTTTCCCCATTCTCCATAATTATGATGAATGGTTCTGTCTACCAGTATAATGAAGAGTGTCAGACCACATTCAAGGAGATAAACTAGTATCTTCTACAATAAATAGTTTTGATTCCACCCATCTTAAAGAATATATTGGTCCTCTATGTGGCCACCCTAGAATGATGAATCTATATTTTTCTCACCCAGAACAAAAACTAAAGGAAAATATAATAGTTTATCTTATATCAGGAGCATGGTCCTCGATATAGAGTTGAGATACTCTCATATTGGGAATAATTGTCTTCCACTAGTATTTGTAGTACTGATGTTGTAGAACTGTCTGTAACATCACATGATATAGATTATATCTCATTTTGACCTAAGAGTATATATCTTGAAATACCCTATGTTGATAGTCCATATAGATGGGTGGGAAGGTATTCTACAATAGTTCAACATCAGTTTAATTCCATAGAACTATATCAATGGTCGGGCTCTGGTAGACTTTCTAGTAACCAAACCACCCTCGGAGTAGCCACTATATCATAAAGTTCTAGATGAGGATATCCCCTTAGTGGACTAGGCTATGAAATGTTGGAATTTAAATTTTTATGGTTCCTCCTGGATCCCAACTGGTAGGAGGCTCAATGATCCCAATCGCAACAGAGTAGGCATGAGGATTGTCTTTAGCACACCCACACCGACTATTCTACCTTATTCATTATTTCTATCACAAGGAAACACCAATAATTAGGTTGCGTAGTAGACTCTAATTCCCAGTATCATGACGGATATTGAGATTGATGATCCCCACTTGTATCTAAATAGAGACTCTAAGTTATTTATCAATTATATAAATGTTGGCTACATGGTAGGGAAGCAAAAGCTTGTGCCACTTTTGGAGTGAACTCACCAACTAATTGCCCAGTGCCCTTCTCGACCAGAGGAATCTCATATTCACCGATCATATAGCGGCCGAGATGATGCCTTTACTAGTCTAGATTCTTCCATTGTATAGCCTGACCAGGATAACCTATTCATCCACATGGCTCATCAAATGGTTATCACCCCTTCTAGTTTAGATGATTATGACATCCAACATGTAAAACTCATGACCACCAATACCCCCATATCAAGACCTATAGATCCCAATTTAGATGAAGAAAGCTCTAATTGGATAAATCCCTTTATTATGTATCTTTATCATATCACTATGATGCATGAAAGATCCATTCATGAGTGAATCACTTATTGTGCAGTGTAGTTCACCCTACTGAGTGAGCTTATTCTTGAGAAGACACTGAAAAAACATGGGTTCTATAGAGTTCTCATGTATTCCATTCAAGGAGAGGAGATTCTATGTGTTATTCAAGAATTTAATACCAATTCATATGGGGATCATTAGGAAAGGTTGAAGCTTTTCTACCAGATTTGATGGTTTGGTTATTTATTTCCCACCATGGTACCTAACTGTATCAATTTATCCAAGAGGTTTCATATATATTAGTTTCATGCAAACATTTTGCATCAACCACCAGAGCCACGCAATGCTACCAAGTAATCTTGGCCCTTTAAAGGCTGAGGACTCATTGTTGTGGGACAATATCAACCAGAAACAGCTCTCCATTGCATGTTTATTCTAAACATAATAGATTTTTTTCCAAGTAGATAGAAGTTATTCTTCTCAAAGAGGCCAAAGACTGATTAGTTTTTTAATTCATGAGCTCCCACATCATTTGTCTATTCAGTGTCACTCACTCCATTTTCAATGAAAATGGCACCAAATTATAAGAAATTGAGTTGAAGAAGTTGTACACTATGTATAGAATCTATTCCAAACATACATAATACTACCATGCATAGGAGAATGGATAGATCAAGCCATTCAAAAAAAACCATCTTCATCATTCTATAAAAGATAGTGGGATAAAAAAACAAAACATGGCTAGACAAGTTCCCCAATGTTGTTTAGGTTTATCAGATTATGACTCATAATTCAAACTAGGTGACCCCATATTCTCTAGTGTACTTAAAAAAGGAATTCCTACCTATTTGTATTCTTCTAAATTCACTTTTATGGGTTATCTATGATCAATATACCCTAAAAAAATATAGAATAATCCTATCTATCTGAACTGTAATCCCTTGACAAGATTAGGCACTAGGACATACATAATTTAGAGAGGCACCAGAACAAGATAACAACAGCATTCAATAAGAATGTTCACTGATTTGGTTTCTTCTAAAGTGATATAGTATTTTATCTTTATATTCCAATGATACCTATTAAGAAGCCAAATAAATTTAAATTATGTGGTAATGACCATACATTATTCACAAGTAATATCCCAACAATTAATAATCTTTGATCACCATATATGGAGAGAACATCACTCCTCCAACCAATTCCGTGTTCATAAGGAAGTACTTTTCATGAATTAGGGGTCCAACATCCCTGTCAATTGACAATAAACTCCACTTCAATAATCATCATAGTTACATGATGATAAAATGCATATCAACCAATTTCCCAATTTCAATACATTAAACTTCATGTACTAGTACTATCACACTGCCTCAAACTACAGAATCATCATCCTACCTACATGATGTTAAACTAAAAAAAATTGGAAGTCTTCTAGACATGACCTTAAATGTAAATTACTCATTATTACCTATAAAACAACATTAAATGTTGTAATCGATTCAAAACATCATGACTATAAACAGGGTGTCAATTTTCCTAGGGAGTCTGTTGTGTGGATTGGGCATTTGTGGCCCTCATTCATTCTAGGTTTTAACTAAACTGCATAAACTTCCCCTTAGGAACACCTCTCCCTCCATTTTTATAATTTCATGATGATAAACTCTACTACAGTTAGTGTCTTCACAACAAAATGTTAAAAAGAATAAACTAGTCCAAAGTTGACGTACTTAAATAAAGAGCTTGTGATACCAAATATAAGACCATAACCTATGAGGAAATGGCCCAATAAATATAAACATAAACTATTTTTGAACTAGGATACCTTACCTAGTTTCAATATAGGTCCTACCACTTATGTCCTTTGATTCATAGGGGCATGAAACCGTTAATTATCTTGTTCCAGACAAACACTTCCCTAATTCATTACCATATATCAATAAATTTCAGGTTCTAGTCCCCCCCATCTTTCATATCAAGATGGACCCCCTAACAGTGATGGTCTCATGCAACGTTGGATCACCTCCAAACCTAGGAAAATTACCTAATGGTTCTCTATCAATAAATAGATGTCCATATGTTTCAAACATGATCAGATGTCTATTATTTATTTTTAGGCCTCATCCATGACTGGTGTAAGTGTTTATATTTTTTGTCGAATTTGGTCAATAGTGGAACCTTCTCATTTTCCACATCTTTCATGATCCAGACCCCAAAACTCTTGATTTTCCTCCTTTCCATCCCAATATCTCTTGGTGGATCCCCAACACCCTTGGTGTTACCCCTTAGTGCATCTACATCCATTCTTTGGGAAGGTTAGTATCATCGGGGTACTCCCACCTAATATTTGCTTACAATTATTATGTGCTTCCATGTGATCAGGAAATATTAACAATAGTACATGTTTCCCACATTGAGTAAGACTCACCTAGGCTTGGGAGTCTTGGAAGGGTTTGTACTCACATGGTGCAACTGCACATCCCCCACAAGAATATGTGTGGAATCGATGGGCCTTATTGGTCCTCATTCAAATTGGGTTGTTCTTTCTATTCTACACTTAAATCCACATTATGATAAGCCTCTCGTATAGTCTAATATTTAAGAAATTAAACTGTATGCAAGTTATATCAGGAATTTGTTGTGTGAAATTGGGATTCCTAGGCTCTAACATTGTAACAGCCCGAGATTTTATGAAAAATATTCTTTTTTATTTCACTAATGTCTTGTGTTGTACGCTACACCAAAAGGAGCTTGCACAACACGCATCCTTGACTTGCCTTGCATTACACGCAATCTCAACCTTCCTCGATAGCGTGTGTGGTACGTAATACTGAGTTTCACGAAACAATGATATGCTATTAAAATATTATTAAAACTAGCCGTTATGAATAGTAATAACCACTTTTTAAATTTTAGAAATTTTAAAATGGACTTCATTTTTGGATTCGGAGTATCGAATTTAGCCTAAGGTGAAATTTTCGTACTTTTCGGAAAACTTTCATATTCTGATGAATAGTGAAAATTACTAAATTATAATTAAAAACAACTTTTTTAATCGAAATAATTAATAGTGATAAATCATTAATTTGAGTGGTTTTAAAGTATATTTAGAATATATTTTTACAATTTAATACAATGTTGTTCATTGGATGTAATTTCACATTTAAACTAGACATAAACAAGTGTCAATCTTTTGATAGATATTGTTTCTTAAAAACACGCTATTTGTTTTAACAGCGGGATTTAATTATAAAATTAATTAATGCAACTTTTATGAAATGAATTTGGTAAAATAGACTTCATTTTTGAATTTGGAATATGAAATATATCTTGGGATGAAATTTTGGCACTGTTCTGAAAAACATCAATTTTTGATGAATAGTGAAACTACTAAGTGGTAGTTAAAAAACTGAATTTTTCATAAAACTTAATTTTACCGCTTCTGTGAATGGAATTTCAAAAATCCGAGAGACACGGTTGATTTCAGTAAGTAAAATGTGGTTCAATGAGATGAAAATAATTTTTGGTGAATAGTAACTTTTTACTTTTTTTTACCGCGGTTAATAGTAAATAGGGTAACTAAGGGTAAATATGATATTAATATTACCCTAACACATGTCCTAATTCTATTGGACAAGTGTAATTCGACCAAAAACAAACTTAGGAATACAATATGACCATTTAGGCCCACTTGGATTAGATTAGGACATTTATTATTAATTTATTTAAAGAAGGGTTAAAATAGTTAAAATCAAAGTTTAATAAGTACATCATTTTTAATATGGGGTTATACATAAAATAAATTCGATTGTAAATATTCATTAGAAAGCTAAAACGATTTCCTACATGATGGTATTTTATTTTTAATTTTTAGACATCAAATAATATAATTTATTTATGACACAATGATGATGCAGTAATTATCTTATTAATGAAATATTGACATAATTGATAATATAAATACCAAAATAAATGTAATTTAAGACTTTTTATGAATTACACTAATTTTCTAGGTTACTATGATATATTAGTGTTGATTTAATCAACTTGTTTCGAACATATAATTATGTTATGACTTTAAAAAAAATCATATATCAAATAGTGTCAAAATTGACACAAAATAGTTTTTAAATCAAATATTATATTATTAATTGTTCTTTTATTCCTAAAAATCTAAGGTTCGGCCAAATGACTTGGATAAGGATATATATATTAATAATAAACAATTTGGGGTTCTTTTGGCATGTTATAGTAAGTGTATTAACCATATAGTGAAAGAAAACAAAAAGACACGGTAAAAGTTAAATTAATTAACTTAGAGTTAAATCTAATTGATAAGGTTAAAATATTACCCTAAACTTGTCTAAATCCTATTGGTTGATAGGATTTCGACCCATACCCACCTTATCTTCGAAATAAGACCCTTTGGAACCATTATAAACCGATTTTTACTTTAATATAAAATAATATTTTGAGATATTCCTAAGGTGCCCCTCTCCTCCCTTATAAAAGGGCACCTCCTCCCCCTCCTCCTCACACCAAATTGAGCACTCAAGCTCGGCCAACCCCTGCCATTTTCTCCTCTCCACTTCCCTAGAATAATCCTAGAGGTCCTGGTCTTCTTTAAAGACCAATCTTAGTTCCTTAAGTGGAGGATTCAAAGAGGCGTTCCAAAGAAGAGGTAATATCCATTACCGATCTTTTCAATTTCTTTCTTCTTAAACTTCTTCTTCTTTAGTTGTTTCATGATAAAGTAATAACATCAGTATTACTTACATACTGATATGTTATTATAAATATGAAACAACCCTAATTCACCTTCTATCCATCCTACGGAAAAATGAAATCACCGCGCGTGCGTACGTACGGAATACCGTCTCCACGCCGTGGTGTAATCTATTTTCCACCATCACCTTACAAGGATGGGTATAATGGTGTAATGAGTAACTATATATGATTATTATGAAGTAATATTGATACTGAAATAATATATATATACTCCAATACAATTCCACGATCATAGGAACGATATCATCACTCGTGCGTACGTACGGAATACCGTCTCCACGATGTGATGCGACTCGTTCTACATGATCTTCATTTCATAATGATTATATAAATGAATTGAATGAATGAATATGGTATATACTACACTAATACCATTCTGGAAATGAATTATCTATAACCTAAAGATAAGAATAAGAATTTATTCGACAAAACACGCATAAGAACAAAAAGTTATAAAGACCTGAGTAACAGGTAACAATGAAATATTACTAACAAGAAGCTAATAATATGACCATATATGATCTCATATCAATATGTATGATTCTGGAATAAGTCAATAACATTATTTAAACCATTATACAGGAGATTCGGACACGAACAAAGCAAATCGGACCTAAGGTAAGGGAAATATCACAATCTCATTTTTATCCAAGATTGTTTATTCGTAAGTATTCACTGGGGTGTATTTTATCATCCACATCCATGTTTCATCAATATGTAATATTATTTCCATCCACCTACAATTGTTTAAATCCATTTTTACCCTTCGGTGAGTTTTTAGTAATATGTATGAAAGGAATCTTTTGTCGTACGAGGTACTTTTTGACTTTTCCGACAAAAGTACGAAGAATGTTTTTTTTTAACATATACGGCATGAATGGATTTTTAAAGCATTATTTCCAAGAAGCTTCCTTTACAAGTTTTCAAGTTTATTTTTAATCAACTTCTTTTATTTTAAAGTTGTATGACATGTTATGAAAGGAAAAATGTTTTTGAAGAAGAAAGGATATTTTCCTCAAGAATGGATTTCAAGTATTTTATCAAAATTATTTTCCATCTAAGATAATAAAAGGGTTCTGTTTTTATCCCTATTATTACATGGATTTGATTATGTTGTGATGGAAATATTTTTATGAATTCCTTTATCTTATATGAATTGATTTATGATGTCATGATGTTTCAAGAATCCCATTTTTGTTACATGTGTTATGGGATGATGTATGTTTTATGATTATGTGGAACACATAAGAAAGGATTCATTATAAGATGGGTGGGACCTATATCTCCCTCCAATGCATTGGGTAAAGATTTTATATCTCATGAGATAGACATGGCTGGAACGGAAGGTTATTTCGGTTCAGTGATACAGGACTGAAACGAGGAGTGAACTCGGTTCAGAAAGGGACTTTGTCCACTAAGATAGTCTTGGCAATGAGTCATGACTAACAAGAAATGATTTTCTATGATTATGTGTGCATGCCACAAAGTTTCAAGTTTTATGTTATGATTATGGGGATCTCATTTTCACTTCTATGATTTATCCCATGTTATGATATTATGAGCTCTTTTGCAGGTTAAGATTTCCAAAGGCTATGTTCTTATGTATATGATGTGATTGATATTTCTTTTGTTTACCCTTACTGAGCATTTGAGCTCACCCTTTTATGTTTTTTCCCCAGAATATAAAGAAAGGTTTTTAGGTAAAAAAAAAAGAAGATCTTTATGGGAGATATTGAAGATCTTTCACCACGATTAGAAGATTACGTTCCGAGTTTCCAAAGACACTAAACTATTACGATCCTTGTGTGTGTGTTTTTGTTATGTACTAAGTATTCCGCAAAAGTAATGTAATGTCCATGTACGATAAGCTTAGGGTCTCTACAGTTGGTATCAGAGGAAAGGTTTAGTCAACCTTTGGAAACTAGGATGCGAAAACGTTAGTGAGATCCCTAGAGATATTTCTATGGTATGTCTAGGGATGTCCCTAGGGATAAGTATACGTATAGGTTATAGTAATAGAATTACGCTAACGATCATAGAATTAAACCTAAGATGTTGGATATTGAAGGTACTCCCCCTTTATTATGTTGTTTTCCCTAGCATGATTTTTGCCTCTCACACTATTCTTTTTGGGTTTTAGACGATGGCTGGAACCCGAAGGAACCGTGTTGATCAA
This sequence comes from Viscum album, assembly GCA_963277665.1. Taxonomy (NCBI): domain Eukaryota; kingdom Viridiplantae; phylum Streptophyta; class Magnoliopsida; order Santalales; family Viscaceae; genus Viscum; species Viscum album. The sequence goes on from OY728159.1 coordinate 844,659,048, forward strand.
TGCAATGGACAATGCAATGATTTCCCTCCTAAACAAACAAATGTTATGGGAGATGGAGTGCAAAATCTTATTTCTATACTTACACAAGCTATGAATCATTCTGGACTTCCAAATGAGCAGAGAAGGGAACAATATTCTATTGAGTCCTTCATGAGGCAATGTCCACCTTCTTTCAGTGGGTCTTCTGGTCCACTTGTGGCTGAACAATGGATCAATACTACTGAAAAGATATTTTCAGTTCTTCAATGTTCTGAATATGATAAAGTCATCTTAGCAGTATATCGTTTGGAAGGTGAAGCTGATCAATGGTGGAATCTTATCAAGAATACGAGGCCAAGAAATGAAATTGAGTCCATGGAATGGGACGAGTTCAAGAACTTGTTTTTCAGTAAGTACTTCCCTCGTATTCTTCGAACAAAGATGGAGAAAGAGTTTCTTGAACTGAAGTAAAGGGACGATGAATCTGTTGGTACCTATGAAGCAAATTTTACAAGACTAGCAAGGTATGCTTCTGGTATTATCATCCAACCTGAAAGTAATGTGGATCGATTTTTCAGTGGCTTAAAACCAAGTCTTCGAAGGGCATTATCTATAAGTGACTTCAGTAGCTATGAAGAAATTGTGCGTTGTGCTATCAAGGTAGAAATGGAAGTTGGTGTTACATATCCATCTCATGGTTTTGACAAGAAACGAAAGATGGAGTTCAAGGAGAAATCTCAGAATAATGGTGAAAAGAATATGAATGTTTCCTTATGCACAAGGTGTGGAAAGAAGCATGGTGGAGATTGTCTTAAAGGGACTAGAAAATGTTTTAAGTGTGGAAAAGAAGGTCATCGAGCAGCTGAGTGTCGAAGTAATGGAAAAAGGGTTTCTAATGATAAAGCAAACACTGCAGAGAACGCACCGCCAACACTTCAATGCTTCAAGTGCAAGGAAATGGGGCATTATGCTAATAATTGCCCTAATCCAAGGGTTAGTGATGATCAACATGAGCAACCACTGAAGGCAAAGGACAAAGGGAAATCACATGCGATCACTATTGGCAATGTTGAATATGACAACGATGTGGTGGAATGATTAAGTGTTTATGTAATGGGATTCCAAAATAATGTTGTATCATTGAGTATTGCAATATTTATTGATGTGGTATTCAAAGTGATTGAGATATTTTTTGGAAATAAGATGATATGCGCATAATGAAGACGAGAAAATGAAATGTTTAATAGTATTCATGAGCTCATGATTGATATAAGGACTAAGTGATATCATGGTTTGAGTATATAGAATTTTGAGGATTTTGGTATGTGGAAAGTGTTAACTTTTAACTGCACTCATGTTTTCACTAAGGTATTCAAGAGAATACACGATTAAGGACTTTGAATGTTTGGAATGTGACCAACAAGACATATCTTATGATATGTGGGGATCAACGACAGTATTAAATCTCTGGTAATCGTTGTCACTATATTATGAGAGTGGATTGCAGTATTATGTATAAGCCTAAAGATTAGACTGGATTATGTTGGACATAAGTTAGTATTGTTTAAGGATAGAAGATTTTCGATATTATTGATGGGATGTTATAGTAACATAGTTTTAGAAAAAGGACAACCTGCAGGATGGGTGACAGCCCATCGCTTCGGACAAGGCTGTAGGAATCGAACCCACAACCGAAGTGCGACTGGCCTTTATCGCCTACCACTGACCTACAGAAAGTCCTTGTTTAGTAGAAACTAGTGTTATTATATTAAGCAGTATGATATATGAAGTATAAGCCCATTTCAGGAACCATATATGATTAATCCCACTATAGATCGACTTATGTATATAAATTTTGCTAACCTTTTGAGACAGATGGAATGACCCGTCATTCTATCACATCATCTGCTAACACTTCACGAATAACAAATTCAACTTCATTTATTTAAGAGATGAAGTGGAAATTGTTAAAGGCACGAACAACAGTAAGATTGTACCAAAATAAAGTAAGTATTTATTCTAATTCAAATTCTTTAACTTTAGGGAAATGATCTTGAAAACCAAAAATGTTGTCCTAGTTCTCTTATACCTGATGAATCATATGGTACCTTAGATCGTCACAAATTTATGGATTTGTGATTACTGGCTTTTCCATAGCCATGTTCTCTACCACTCTCCATCAGAACATGATGGTTAGATTTCTCTTCCATATCCATATTTTCACCTATGTGGAAACCTAGTGATTAGTTTATTTGGGTAATCGTTACATTTCATACTTTATTTTTTAAAGCCAAGTTTTGGTATTCCTTTTTACGATGTGGGTTTCTATTAAAAAAACTTTCGAATAGTAAACCATTTATAACCCCGACGAATTTCGAGGGCGAAATTCATTTTAAGGGGGGTAGAATGTAACAGCCCGAGATTTTATGAAAAATATTCTTTTTTATTTCACTAATGTCTTGTGTTGTATGCTACACCAAAAGGAGATTGCACAACACGCATCCTTGACTTGCCTTGCATTACACGCAATCGCAACCTAACTCGATAGAGTGTGTGGTACGTAATACTGAGTTTCACGAAACAATGATATGCTATTAAAATATTATTAAAACTAGCCGTTATGAATAGTAATAACCACTTTTTAAATTTTAGAAATTTTAAAATGGACTTCATTTTTGGATTCGGAGTATCGAATTTAGCCTAAGGTGAAATTTTGGTACTTTTCGGATAACTTTCATATTCTGATGAATAGTGAAAATTACTAAATTATAATTAAAAACAACTTTTTTAATCGAAATAATTAATAGTGATAAATCATTAATTTGAGTGGTTTTAAAGTATATTTAGAATATATTTTTACAATTTAATACAATGTTGGTCATTGGATGTAATTTCACATTTAAACTAGACATAAACAAGTGTCAATCTTTTGATAGATATTGTTTCTTAAAAACACGCTATTTGTTTTAACAGCGGGATTTAATTATAAAATTAATTAATGCAACTTTCATGTAATGAATTTGGTAAAATAGACTTCATTTTTGAATTCGGAATATGAAATATAGCTTGGGATGAAATTTTGGCACTGTTCTGAAAAACATCAATTTTTGATGAATAGTGAAACTACTAAGTGGTAGTTAAAAAACTGAATTTTTCATAAAACTTAATTTTACCGCTTCTGTGAATGGAATTTCAAAAATCCGAGAGACACGGTTGATGTCAGTAAGTAAAATGTGGTTCAATGAGATGAAAATATTTTTTGGTGAATAGTAACTTTTTAATTTTTTTTACCGCGGTTAATAGTAAATAGGGTAACTAAGGGTAAATATGATATTAATATTACCCTAACACATGTCCTAATTCTATTGGACAAGTGTAATTCGACCAAAAACAAACTTAGGAATAAAATATGACCATTTAGGCCCACTTGGATTAGATTAGGACATTTATTATTAATTTATTTAAAGAAGGGTTAAAATAGTTAAAATCAAAGTTTAATAAGTAAATCATTTTTAATATGGGGTTATACATAAGATAAATTCGATTGTAAATATTCATTAGAAAGATAAAACGATTTCCTACATGATGGTATTTTATTTGTAATTTTTAGACATCAAATAATATAATTTATTTATGACACAAAGATGATGCAGTAATTATCTTATTAATGAAATATTGACATAATTGATAATATAAATACCAAAATAAATGTAATTTAAGACTTTTTATGAATTCCACTACTTTTCTAGGTTACTATTATATATTATTGTTGATTTAATCAACTTGTTTCGAACATATAATTCTGTTATGACTTTCACAAAAATCATATATCAAATAGTGTCAAAATTGACACAAAATAGTTTTTAAATAAAATATTATATTATTAATTGTTATTTTATTCCTAAAAATCTAAGGTTCGTCCAAATGACTTGTATAAGGATATATATATTAATAATAAACAATTTGGGGTTCGTTTGGCATGTTATAGTAAGTGTATTAACCATATAGTGAAAGAAAACAAAAAGACACGGTAAAAGTTAAATTAATTAATTTAGAGTTAAATCTAATTGATAAGGTTAAAATATTACCCTAAACATGTCTAAATCCTATTTGTTGATAGGATTTCGACCCATCCCCACCTTATCTTAGAAATAAGACTCTTTGGAACCATTATAAACCGATTTTAACTTTAATATAAAATAATATTTTGAGATATTCCTAAGGTGCCCCTCTCCTCCCTTATAAAAGGGCACCTCCTCCCCCTCCTCCTCACACCAAATTGAGCACTCAAGCTCGGCCAACCCCTGCCATTTTCTCCTCTCCACTTCCCTAGAATAATCCTAGAGGTCCTGGTCTTCTCCAAAGACCAATCTTAGTTCCTTAAGTGGAGGATTCAAAGAGGCGTTCCAAAGAAGAGGTAATATCCATTACCGATCTTTTCAATTTCTTTCTTCTTCAACTTCTTCTTCTTTAGTTGTTTCATGATAAAGTAATAACATCAGTATTAATTACATACTGATATGTTATTATAAATATGAAACAACCCTAATTCACCTTCTATCCATCCTACGGAAAAATGAAATCACCGCGCGTGCGTACGTACGGAATACCGTCTCCACGCCGTGGTGTAATCTATTTTCCACCATCACCTTACAAGGATGGGTATAATGGTGTAATGAGTAACTATATATGATTATTATGAAGTAATATTGATACTGAAATAATATATATATACTCCAATACAATTCCACGATCATAGGAACGATATCATCACTCGTGCGTACGTACGGAATACCGTCTCCACGATGTGATGCGACTCGTTCTACATGATCTTCATTTCATAATGATTATATAAATGAATTGAATGAATGAATATGGTATATACTACACTAATACCATTCTGGAAATGAATTATCTATAACCTAAAGATAAGAATAAGAATTTATTCGACAAAACACGCATAAGAACAAAAAGTTATAAAGACCCGAGTAACAGGTAACAATGAAATATTACTAACAAGAAGCTAATAATATGACCATATATGATCTCATATCAATATTTATGATTCTGTAATAAGTCAATAACATTATTTAAACCATTATACAGGAGATTCAGACACGAACAAAGCAAATCGGACCTAAGGTAAGGGAAATATCACAATCTCATTTTTATCCGAGATTGTTTATTCGTAAGTATTCACTGGGGTGTATTTTATCATCAACATCCATGTTTCATCAATATGTAATATTATTTACATCCACCTACAATTGTTTAAATCCATTTTTACCCTTCGGTGAGTTTTTAGTAATATGTATGAAAGGAATCTTTTGTCGTACGAGGTACTTTTTGACTTTTCCGACAAAAGTACGAAGAATGTTTTTTTTAACTTATACGACATGAATGGATTTTTAAAACATTATTTCCAAGAAGCTTCCTTTACAAGTTTTCAAGTTTATTTTTAATCAACTTCTTTTATTTTAAAGTTGTATGACATGTTATGAAAGGAAAAATGTTTTTGAAGAAGAAAGGATATTTTCCTCAAGAATGGATTTCAAGTATTTGATCAAAATTATTTTCCATCTAAGATAATAAAAGGGTTCTGTTTTTATCCCTATTATTACATGGATTTGATTATGTTGTGATGGAAATATTTTTATGAATTCCTTTATCTTATATGAATTGATTTATGATGTCATGATGTTTCAAGAATCCCATTTTTGTTACATGTGTTATGGGATGATGTATGTTTTATGATTATGTGGCACACATAAGAAAGGATTCATTATAAGATGGGTGGGACCTATATCTCCCTCCAATGCATTGGGTAAAGATTTTATATCTCATGAGATAGACATGGCTGGAACGGAAGGTTATTTCGGTTCAGTGATACAGGACTGAAACGAGGAGTGAACTCGGTTCAGAAAGGGACTTTGTCCACTAAGATAGTCTTGGCAATGAGTCATGACTAACAAGAAATGATTTTCTATGATTATGTGTGCATGCCACAAAGTTTCAAGTTTTATGTTATGATTATGGGGATCTCATTTTCACTTCTATGATTTATCCCATGTTATGATATTATGAGCTCTTTTGCAGGTTAAGATTTCCAAAGGCTATGTTCTTATGTATATGATGTGATTGATATTTCTTTTTTTACCCTTACTGAGCATTTGAGCTCACCCTTTTATGTTTTCTTTTCCCCAGGATATAAAGAAAGGTTTTTAGGTAAAAAAAAGAAGATCTTTATGGGAGATATTGAAGATCTTTCACCACGATTAGAAGATTACGTTCCGAGTTTCCAAAGACACTAAACTATTATGATCCTTGTGTGTGTGTTTTTGTTATGTACTAAGTATTCCGCAAAAGTAATGTAATGTCCATGTACGATAAGCTTAGGGTCTCTACAAACATCCCAGGTAAATAAAGAATAAAACATTTTCATATTTATTAATATTTTAGAATTAAATATTAATTTTACTTTAAAGGGGTTTCTATGTTTGATAGCGCACCCAATACGCAACAAAGAGTTTCTTTGAAATCTTACATTGCACACTAGTAATAAAATAATATTATTTTCAATGGTAGTTAACGCGTAGCCGTTGTATTGGCAGGAATGAATAGAAATAACTAAAATATGATTATATATGTTTGTTAAATGTTTTTACATTTATCCAATAAAGGATAAAGGCTTAAAATATGAAAAGAATTGAATTTTAGGCATAAATACTCTAATTTTCACTAAAAGGTCGAACTATCTCCTTTTGATGGAAAACCCTCTTTAAATATAGTTTTGGCCACTCTTATACATTTAATTCGACCAAATAAAACTCTTCTTTATAATCGGGACATCAAAATTTACTTTGTTTAAATATTTCTTATTTTTCCGATAAAGTTCATTTTTTAATGAATAGTGAAAAATGTTGTATTTTAATTCAAAAACTATTTTTAAGATAATTTATTTATATGATTAGATTATCTTTTGAATTGGTTTTAAAGTGAAATTATAATATATTTTTACCATTTAATCCAATGGTGGTCATTGTAATTAATATCACTTTGAAATTGGACTTAAACTAGTGTCAATCTTTTGATACATATTGTTTCTTAAAAACACGCTATTTGATTTGACAGCGGGAATTAATTATTAAATTAATTAATGCATCTTATATGTTTTTAATTTCATAAAATAGACATAATTTTTAAATCCAGAATATCAAATATAGCTTAGGGTGAAGTTTTTGTATTTTTATGAAAAACATTAATTTTTGATGAATAGTGAAACTACAAAGTGGTAGTTACAAAAACTGATTTTTCATTTAAATGGAACATTACCACTTTTGTGATTTGAATTTTATAAATCCAATACAAATTATTTTCATTATTAATTAAAATCTTATTCAATGGGATGAAAATTATTTTTTATGAAAAGTAACTTTTAAATTTTATTAATCGCGATTAAAGGTAATTAGTGTGATTTAAGGTAAAAATGATATTATAATAAAATTAAAATATCTTGACACTTTTCATAACCCTATTGGATGAGTCATGGCCGACCAAGACAACCCATGGGTCTATTTTTGGGACCCCATGGAGCCACTTGGGTAAGATAATGACATTAATAACTTTTATTTAAAGTAAAAGTAAAAAATGACACAAACATGTATTGTTTTACTAAAACAATTTTTACATGGGGTTATACAAGTAAGATTTTTGACTATAAATAGTCATTGTAAAGATAAAACTATTTTCTACATCATTGGTTTTTTTTGTATAATTTTTATACCTTAAATAAATAAAATTATTTATGACACCATGATAATGCATCGATTACCTTATTATTTTAAGATTTAAATAAAATGGAAAGATAATGTAAATTCTAAGCCATACACTTGTAAAAAACCTATTGGATGGGTGTATTTTGAACCATTATCACTTTAGCCTATAAAAAAATTATTTTGGGACCATTAAAATCCGAAACACATTTGAAAATAAAGTAACATTTTATTCCTTTCCAAGAGTGCCCCTCCTCTCCTCTAATAAAAGTCCCCCACCTATACCTCCTTACCCACACATCTCAAGACTTTTTCTCAGCTGAGATATGATCATTTTGTCTCTCCACATCTCTCTCCTCATCCTAGAAGACTTAACTTAGGCAGGAATCTCTTCAAGAAACCCTTTTGGTTCAAACCAAAGGGAGTTACCCGATTTTAAGGTAATGTCTTCTCTAATGTGCTTTTGTTTTATTTTGCTAATCCAACACCATAAACTATTGTTATTCATTTCTTTTGTAACAAATACAGTATCTTCAGTATACTAGGATGTTGTTATAAGAATTATTCAAGTTACACTTACACACACCTACATCTAATGGATAATGAACATACTATTTTTGTGGATGGTGAATTTCTGCCTCATGAAACGATGATTGTTCAATATTATTTTAACACCTTCAAAGGTGTCCATTAAGATGTCACTATATTTATATATGATATATAATATTTTTATGTTTTCCTTAAGCTTCTTTATTTTTCATTTATGGCATACCTTTATGGTTTCCATTATGGGTAAACGCGATATCTTTATTTTAGGAAGTGCAGACTACCGCCCCCTCAAAGTAATTTGATTTGTTAATGCCATATGTGGGAAGTATAAAGGATGGAGTTAATGTTATTATATATTATGTTATACTAGAATTATAATATACCTTTATATCATTATTATTTCAATCCATTAAATACGAAATATAAATGAATGTAGCGTTCATGCGTACGTACAGCTTACCTTCTCCATGAATGGTGCATTTCATTTCTTACCTCTAAATGTTTTGTACTATTATAAATAAAAGTATATGGTGGATATATATGATATATATGATATCCAAATCATTAATATCATTCTGGATATAATGAACCTTTGACCACATAAACAACATGTAATTATAAGAAGTCCATTTTTGACTTATGAACCAGATATCGACAAAACGAACATTATTAACTTCAATGATTACACAATGATTATAACATGGAAATAATTGATATAAAAGGAATAGTAAGCTTGTAAAAGGATCTTAAGAAAGTAGAAATTAACACTATTTTATTATTCAGGAGATTAAAGAGCAATCGAGTCACGTCGGACACGAGGTAAGGGACTTCGTCTCAATCTCCTTTCATTGAGGCATATTTGGTTTTATACACAACATTATTTTATATGGTGTATAAACCACTTTGTCGTTTACGTTTATTAAAAAGGAATCATTTTCTATGAAGTGTTTTACTAAACAACAAAAAGTAATGTTTCTTTTAACGTACGTAGTGACAATTACCCTTTTCCGCCGCCGCGAGTATTATTTGGTCTTTGGCTTCCTCAATAAGCCATAATGTTTTTAAAATGAAATAAATACCATATAATCTTTTCTGTATTTTGGTATTGAAAATGGTTTTTATAATGGATTTTTTTATGTCAATATATTTAAGTGATGTATTGTGATTGAAATGTGGAAATGTTTTATTTCCTTTATAATTGTTATAATTTTATAATGGTACTTGGACATTTTACGGGTGGTTACGTGATAAACCATATGACAGGTGGTGCAGGGAATACCAGGATGGGTGGTTACGTTATAACCTCCAATGCATTGGGTATGTAAGTCGGCCGTATGGCTATTCCATTAAGTGATATGTGTGGAAGTTGACCGTATGGTTATTCCATTTAAGTATGTTTATGTCCCAAGTTACCTTAATATGTTATGTGTTCTTTATATGGGTTTTATGGTAATCGTTTGGTTACAAAAGGGTAAGTAATGATCTTTTATTCAGTGAAGAGTTTTTACTACTTCATGAAGGTGAAAATTATTACTTTGATAAAGTATACATGGTTTACTTGTGGTTTTGAAAAAACTAACAATTTTCATTCCTTGTGTATCCCTTAATGAGATTTTTATGCTCACCCCAAGTTTTTTTGAAATGTTTTTCACAGGACTAAATGTGGAGTAGGGTCAAGGATGGGATCAAGGGAAATTCATTCTATATAAAACATGGAACTAGACATGTTTCTTTTTAAGAGTTTTTAATTTTATGGAAACTTAGTAGAAGTGTATACTTTGTAATCCTTTGAGATGTAATAGTTATGATCGAATTCTTTAAAACTCTAAACCTGAAAAGATCCTCAATGGTAATTATTCATTTAATTCAATATTAAGTAATGTTTAAGGCCAGGGCCTGATAGTTGGTATCAGAGGTCGGTTAAGACAAATTTAGGAGTTAGAAAATTGTAAAATTATATGTTAATTAATGGTATGATTGAAATGATATTGCATTTAAATATTACCATGTTTCTTATCCTAATATATTTCTGTGTTAAGAATGGTTTTTCATAGAGGAAATAGAACAGATTTTCTGGGAAGGCATATAGAGGGAAATGACCTTTCAAATCAGTATCCTGAGATGGTCAGAATCAGAACTAAACAGTTTGTTATAGTGATGGCTCAGTTGACTCAGGTGAAAAATGTTGGTTGTTATTATTAATGATATTTTGGTGTTTTATAAAAGTAAATAGGAGCATGAAAGTCATTTAAGGGTTATTTTTCAAACCTTAAAAGAAAAGAAAATGTATGGAAAATTCAGCACATGTGAGTTTTGGTTAATACAAATTTCTCTCCTTGGTCACATTGTTTCAAAAAATGGCATAACTGTTGATCCTGCTAAAACAAAAGTTGTTGAAGAATGGACAAGACCCACAAATGTAACCGAGATCTGTAGTTTTCTTGGTTTGGTAGGTTACTACTGAAGATTTGTTGAAAAACATTCACGGTTATCTAGTCCAATGACTAAGCTAACTCGGAAGGGTGCTATGTTTATCTGGACAAAAGAATGTGATGATTTTTTCAGGAGTTGAAAAGAAGATTAGTGAATGCTCCAGTTTTCGAACTTCCTTCCATGAATGGTGAGTTTTTTATCTACAGTGATGTTTCATTGAAGGGACATGGTTGTTTCTGTATGCATAATGACCAGGTAATTGCATATGCTTCACGTCAGTTGAAAACTCATGAGGTAAATTACCCTACACATGATTTGGAATTAGATGTTGTTGTTTTTGCTATAAAAATTTGGAGGCATCATTTGAATGGAGTAAAGTGTGAAATATATAGTGATCAAAAAAGTTTAAAGTATATATTCACCCAGAAATAATTGAACATGAGACAGAAGTTATGGCTATAATTAATCAAGGATTATGATTGTACAATTCATTACCATCCGGGAAAAGATAATAAAGTGGCTGATGCTTTGAGTCGAAAAAGTAATGCTTCATTAACCATTCTACGTTTGGAACTAGATCCTTTGGTATTTGATTTGATGAACTTTGACATTGAAGTTGATGGTGTAGGAAGCTCTTCTGTTTTGTTTCAGGTATCAGTGAGATCATCCCTATCAGACAGAATTAATCAAGCGCAGAAGAAAGACATTGGGTTGCAGAAAAAGGTAGAGCTAGTTCTGAAGGGTAAGTTGCCTGAATTTAACATTGATAATGATTGTGTTTTGAGGTTTGGGAAGTGATTATGCGTGCCTGGTGATTCACAGTTGAAGAATAAGTTGTTATGTGAGGCTCATAGTTCTCCGTTTTCAGTTCATCCTGGAAGTACTAAGATGTACATAGATCTGCGGGAGTATTACTGGTGGGATGGAATGAAAAGAGATATTGCTGATTTTACTGTGAAGTGTTTGACTTGTCAGCAGGTTAAAGCAGAGTGGTAGTTACCAAAAGGGATGCTTCAGCCTTTACCGGTGCTAGAGTGGAAATGGGAAAATATATCCATAGACTTTTTTGTGGGTTTACCGAAGACATCTCGAGGTAATAATTCAATCTGGGTTATTGTTGATCGCTTGACTAAATCTGCTCATTTCCTTCCTATTCGAGATAATTTCTCTCTAGAAAAACTTTCTCGATTGTATCTTAAAGATATAGTCAGGTTTCATCGAGTTCCCCTATCCATTGAATCTGATCGTGGTCCCATGCTTACTTATTACTTTTGTAAAGGCCTTCAGAAGTTTTCGGGTACTGAATTAAATTTTAGAACATCTTTTCATCCTCAGTCAGATGGGCAGTCAGAACAAACAATTCAGACCTTGTAGGATATGCTACGAGCTTTCTCTATGGATTATCAGGGAAGTTGGGACCAACATCATTCTTTGGTTGAGTTTTCTAATAATAACAGTTTTCATTCTAGTATACATATGGCACCATTTGAGGCATTATATGGGAAGCGGCGTCGAACTCTAGATTTTTGGAATGAAGTGGGTGAAAGGAAGCTTATGGGACCAAAATTGGTAGAAGATCTGGCAGAAAAAGTTCAGTTGATTCAGAAACACATGAGAATAGCTCAGAGCAGATAGAAAAGTTATGCAGATAATCGGAGGAATGATCTATCTTTCGCGGTAGGTGATCATGTTTTTCGCAAAGTTTCACCACGGAAAAGTGTGATGCGATTTGGTAAGAAAGGAAAGCTGAGTCCAAGGTTCATTGTACCATATGAAATTCTGGAGACAGTTGAATTAGTTGCTTATAGAGTGGCTTTACCTCTGAGTTTATCTCAGGTACGCAATGTTTTTCATGTTTCGATGTTGAGAAAGTATATTCCATATCCATCTCATGTTTTGAGCCTCGAGGTAGTTCAGTTGGAAGAGAATATCTCTTATGAAGAACAACCAGTCCAAATTCTTGACCATAGAGAGCATGTGTTGCAGAATAAGGTAATTCATCAGGTAAAGGTTTTATGGAAAAACCATATGGTTTAAGAGGCAACATGGGAATCTGAAAATACTATGAGGGATAAATACCCCCACATATTTTGATAAGTGAATAAAATTGCGAGGACGCAATTCCCAAAAGGGGGGAAGGATGTAACATCCCAGGTAAATAAAGAACAAAACATTTTCATATTTATTAATATTTTCGAATTAAATATTAATTTTACATTAAAGGGTTTTCTATGTTTGATAGCGTACCTGATACGCAACAAAGAGTTTCTTTCAAATCTTACGTTGTACACTAGTAATAAAATAATATTATTTTAAATGGTAGTTAACACGTAGCTGTTGTATTGGAGGGAATGAATAGAAATAACTAAAATATGATTATATATGTTTGTTAAATGTTTTTACATTTATCCAATAGAAGATAAAGGCTTAAATACGAAAAGAATTCAATTTTAGGCATACATACTCTAATTTTCACTAAAAGGTCGAACTATCACCTTTTGATGGAGAACCCTCTTTAAATATAGTTTTGGTCACTCTTATAAATTATATTGGACCAAATAAAACTCTTCTTTAGAATTCAGACAACAAAATTTAATTTGTGTAAATTTTTGGTATTTTTCCGATAAAGATCATTTTTTAATGAATAGTGAAAATGTTGTATTTTAATTCAAAACCTCTTTTTAATATAATTTATTTATATGATTTAATTACCTTTTGAATTGGTTTTAAAGTGAAATTATAGTATATTTTTACCATTTGATCCAATGGTGGTCATTGGAATTAATTTCACTTTGAAATAGGACTTAAACTAGTGTCAATCTTTTGATACATATTGATTCTTAAAAACACGCTATTTGATTTGACAGCGGGAATTAATTATTAAATTAATTAATGCAACTTATATGTTTTGAATTTCATAAAATACACATCATTTTTAAAATCTGAATATCAAATATAGATTAGGGTGACGTTTTGGTATTTTTCTGAAAAACCTTAATTTTTTTATGAATAGTGAAACAACAAAGTGGTAGTTACAAAAACTGATTTTTCGTTTAAATGGAACTTTACCACTACTATGATTTGAATTTCAAAAATCCAATATAAATGATTTTCATTATTAATTAAAATTTGGTTAAATGGGAAGAAAATAATTTTTGATGAAAAGTAACTTTTAAGTTTTATTAATCGTGATTAAATGTAATTAGTGTGATTTAAGGTAAAAATGCTATTATAATAAAATGAAAATATCTTGACACTTGTCCTAACCCTATTGGATGAGTCATGGCCGACCAAGAAAACCCATGGGTCGATTTTTGGTACCCCATGGAGCCACTTGTGTAAGATAATGACATTATTACCTTTTATTTAAAGTAAAAGTAAAAATGACCCAAACACGTATTGTTTTAAAAAAACAATTTTTACATGGGTTATACAAGTCATATATTTGACTATAAATAGTCATTGGAAATATAAAACTATTTCCTACATCTTAGTATTTTTTTTATAATTTTTAGACATTAAATGAATTAAATTATTTATGACACCATGATGATGCAGCGATTACCTCATTATTTAACAATTTAAATAAAATGGAAAGATAATGTAAAATCTAAGCCCTACACATGTCAAAAACCTATTATATGGGTTGAGTTCTAACCCTTATCACCTTATCCCAGAAAATAATAATTGTGGGACCATTAAAATCCGAAACTCATTTGAAAATAAAGTAACATTTTATACCATTCCAAGAGTGCCCCTCCTCTCCTCTTATAAAAGGCCCCCACCTCTACCTCCTTACCCAGACTTCTAAAGCCTTTGGATCAGACAAGATATGATCCTTTTTTCTCTACACATCCCTCTACTCATCCTAGAAGCCTTACCGTAGGCAGGAATCTCTTCAATAAACCCTTTTGGGTCAAACCAAATGGAGTTACCCGATTTTAAGGTAAAGTCTTCTCTAATGTTATTTTGTCTTATTTTGATTCTCCAACCCCCTAAACTCTTTTTATTCATTTCTTTTGTAAAAACTCCAGTATATTCAATATAATAGTATTTCTGTATAAGATTTATTCGAGGTATACTTACACACACCTACATCTAATGGTTAAAGAGCATGCTGTTTCTGTGGATGGTGAATTTCTGTCTCACGAAACGATGATTGTTCAATATTCTTTTAACTCCTTCAAAGGTGGCCATTAAGATGTCACTATATTTATATATAATATATAATATGTCTATGTATTCCTTAAGATTATGTATTTTTCATTTATGGCATACCGTTATGGTTTCCATTATGGGTAAACACGATATCTTCATTTTAGGAAGTGTGGACTACCGCCCCCTCAAAGTGATGTGATTCGTTAATGCCATATGTGGGACGTATAAAGGATGGATTTAATGTTATTATATATTATGTTATACTGGAATTATAATATACCCTTATATCATTATGATTTCACTTCATTAAATATGAAATAGAAATGAAGGTAGCGTCCATGCGTACGTACGGCTTACCGTCTCCATGAACGGTGCATTTCATTTCTTACCTCTAAATGTTATGTACTAATATAAATACATGTATATGATGGATATATATGATATATATGATATCCAAATCATGAATATCATTCTGTATATAATGAACCTTTGACCACATAAACAACATCTAATTGTAATAAGTCCATTTTTGACTAATGAACCAGATATCGACAAAACGAACATTATTAACTTAAATGATTACATAATTCTTATAACATCGAAACAATTGATATAAAAGGAATAGAAATCTTGAAAAAGGTTCTTAAGAAAGTATAAATTAACACTAGTTTATTATTCTGGAGATTAAAGAGCAATCGAGTCACGTCGGACATGAGGTAAGAGACTTCGTCTCAATCTCCTTTAATTGAGGCATATTTTGTTTTATACATAACTTTCTTTTATACGGTGTATAAACCCCTTTGAATTTTAATTTTATTCAAAAAGAATCTTTTTCTATGAAGCGTTTTACTAAATGAAAAAAAGGAATGTTTCTTTTAACGTACGTGGTGATAACGACCATTTTTCGCTGCCGTGAGTATTATTTGGTCTTTGGCTTCCTCAATAAGCTGTAATGTTTTGAAAATGAAATAAATACCATATACTCTTTTATGTATTTTGGTATTGAAAATGGTTTTTATAGTTGATTTTGTATGTCAATATATTTAAGTGATATATTGTGATTGAAATGTGGAAATGTTTTATTTCCATTATAATTGTTATGGTTTCATAAGGGTACTTGGACATTTGACGGGTGGTTACATGATAAACCATATGACTATTGGTGCCGTGAATACTAGGACGGGTGGTTACGTTTTAACCTCCAATGCAATGGGTATGGAAGTCGTCCGTATGGCTATTCCATTAAGTGATATGTGTGGAAGTCGACCGAATGGTTATTCCATTTATGTATGTTTATGTCCCAAGTTACCTTTATATGTTATTTGTTCTTTATATGGGTTTTATGGTAATCATTTGGTTACAAAAGGGTATGTAATGATATTTTATTCAGTGAATAGTTTTTTCTACTTCATGAAGGTGAAAAGTATTACTTTGATAAAGTATACATGGTTTACTTGTGGGTTTGAAAAAAATTAACATTTTTCATTCCTTTTGTATCCCTTAATGATCTTTTTATGCTCACCCCATGTTTTTTTGAAATGTTTTTCTCATGACTTAATGTGGAGTAGGGTCAAGGATGGGATCAAGGGAAAGTCATGCTATATAAAATGTGGAACTAGACATGTTTTATTTTAAGAGTTTTTATTTTTATTGAAACATAGTAGAAGTGTCTACTTTGTAATATTTTGAGATGTAATAGTTATGATCTAATTCACTAAAACTATAAACCTGAAAAGATACTCAATTGGAATTACTCATTTAATTCAATATTAAGTAATGTTTAAGGCTGAGGCCTGATATAGGCCACTCACATTGGGTTTTTTCACCCCTCCACACTACATGTATCCATGATAGGTTCCCACTCAATAGTCCAAACACTATGAACATAAACTAAAATATAATGGTCTAGATTATATAACCATAAACAAATAACTATATGGTTCAATCATTAATTACGTTAAAATACACAACACCGTCATGATGTTCTCCCATATGAAGACATCACGTCCTACATCGGTCGTCTAACCTGTCGTGTTCAAGAAATACATATCGATTTATTGAAAGTATTATGGGATCATTAAGAACACCCATATATTTCTCCATTCAGTATTTTGGTTCATTTTTCCTCTAGTGTTCCTGGAGTGACATGGGCCTTAGTGGTCCTCATTCATGTCGGTTAATGGTTGGAATTCCATACACTCCCCCTGAGAACAATTCATTCCCCAACGTCTTATTCACACAATGATAAACTACATTAAAATCATCATCCTATACACACGATAATAAAATTATTAGAAATCAGTTTCGCTACCACCAAACAATAAACTAAATGGACCAGTTATGTTATAGGACCTTAAACTACATCATCATTGTTCAGGACGTGTGATAAAAAAATGACACAACATTGTAGTATTCTCTCCTGAGAGGACATCACCTTTGGAACTATTCACCCACCATTCCACCTATAATGAGCTATATATTGCTTCCTTAATTTCTACATAGGATATTTTGGAATTCCTAGTTTTCCATCCCTGCCCAACCACTAAAAAAAGAAGAAAAAAATTATATACAAAAAACTCCCACTCTCTGTGTATGGTTCTAACCAATGAATGTATATTTCACCTAAATAAATACATGCGGATTGATTCACATCCTCCTGGGATAAATAGTGATTCATGGATCATTAATCATGGGTCTCGACACAATATTCTTCCCCTTTCACATTAGATTGTATTAATCTGTATCGCATGATGTAAAATAGCACAGAACTCCAGATCTACGTGTGGATTTATTCTTAGTCTTATGGGATATATAGTGATACCCAAAAATATTTCATTGGGACCATCCTCTTGGTTATTTAATATTGGACCCTTAGGGATTAGAATATTCAAAAAAAAGACTTTAAACTATATACAGGATTCCCTTATCGAAACCTTGGTGGTTTGTTCGTCCTTGTTGGTTATCTTCCACATTGGGGAATTATCCCACCACATTACGAATATTCCTCTTGGAGTGCTTCCCTCATGGTCCAAACTCTATGACCCTAATATAAAAGATGATATTCCAAACTCTGTGACCTTAAAATGATAATTTATCATCCATGTATCATAAATTTAAAATGTGTTTGTGTAACTTCTGGGATGTGTTGTGTGACGTTGAGGCCTCTTAGGCCCTCATTGTCATCAGATTTATCATAACACTACACCACACATACCCATTTGATGTACAATCCCTCACGGTCCAAACTATATTTCCTTAAACTAAGAGTTCACATCCATAATTCATGAAATTAAACTATGACCCTTCCTTTAAAAATCTCCGTATTCCCCATGATAATTCTAGGCCACTTCATCTTCCTTGAAAAATAAGATTTTTCCAACTAGTATTGATGTCCCACAACACTATGTTTTAAGAACTAAATAAAACCTAATTTCCAACATTATGAGATATGTATCAACGAACACACATTTTTTTAGGACCATCCATAGGTTAAATAACCTTTTTAGGCCCTTTATCTTCAGTTATGGTCAATTCATTATGAACATAAACATTATGTTATTTATATGAAGGTTTGTATGCAACATGTCAGCCTCCCTGGCCTCATTCATATCTGGTTTTAGCTTATACATTCTTTTTTTATACCCTAATTCTGAAAAAAAATTATATTCTTAGCAAGATGACTTTAAACTTCTTTCCATGGTCCATGCAATATGACCTTAATATTTTTTCATGCTTGGGTCTAAATCCCATTCTATGATATCTTTAGTCTAAACATTGAGTCTTCCCAATTTTTTGTTTTCCATCGTCATTCAAATCTATATTGATCACATAAATGTTAGTTTCTCATGGAATATTTGGATCACCTATCATATTGGTTCAATTATCTAATGGTTCATAGGCAGAAAACTATTATTCTTATGTTTCAGTCCTTGTTAATAATCGATTTCTCATTTTCTCACCCTATTATCAACTGGTATGGTTATGAACACTGGGTTTCAAACATGGTAGGTGGTGTATACTTGATGAATGGTCCCCCGTTAATCAAAGACTTGGAATTACTCACTAACCTTGTTTTCACATCCTTGTATCATTTTGGTATTTCATCTTTGGTGTCACCCATAATATGCACTCCCACATATCAGATAGACCCATATATCATTCCATGTTTTCCACGTGGGGCATTTTTCATGTGGGCATATGAGTTATGGTAGGGAAGGTACTGATTTATTCAAGACATTCAATGGGTCCTCGATCCAAACATTATGTTTTTAAGCTAGATGCATCATTGGTATATGTGGTGTGGTTTTGGGCCTCCTATAGAGTCATTTCACATCATGTGTGTCTCCTTCCTCATCACAAATTCCATCATCCAATATGTTTTGTAATATTTGTGTGGTATGTGGGCCACTTTGACCATATCCACATAGTTTTTATACATATTTACCTCATAGATACATTTGAAATTTTAAAAATCTGTAATATGACACTAAACTGTTGGTTAGGTTTTAGGCAGTGTGAACTTATGCTATGTGAAAAATCCTAGTTGCATGACGTTAAAATATTGGACATGTATTGATCGCAAAAAATTAAATTGTACCATAGATCATCCTCACTAGGATGATGTAAAATTGTAAAGTGTCTCAGGCCTCACCAAAGAGGTCTCCTCCCTGGATGTTGGTCATATACCACATTGTTCACATCTTTAGTTATCGATCTCCATTCAAGATGATTCTCTCCTGGAAGATATATTCGATCTTTTTTCAGACAAGTATGCTTACCCCATTGTATTCTAATCCATCGTGGCATAGTTATGAGAGTGTTGTAATCCATTAATACATTCCATAACCCCAATTACATGCTTTATGAGACCCGTTATACTAATCCTCACCCTCTTCCATGTTTGAAGGGACCCCCTAATTGAATGATTTCTGGCCATAGATCACCTACAGTTCAGGAGAAACAATCCAGATGGATTCATATGATATTTCGACATATTTCCACTGGTTCAAACATGTTTCATGGTCAAACCTTGTTTTTGTGTCCCAAATTTAGGATAAGAAATATGAATATTATGTTTAGAACAATGTAAATTATTTTCCTAAATTGTGATGCTTCTCACATTTTGTTCTAGATTTTGGGTATAATGATTCACACTTCCCATTACCATTTATTCAAATATATTCTAGTTCCCCTAGTTTTATCCAATTCGTACACTAGAGAACATCATCAAAAAGGACATTTGGATGCTTCAGGAGCACTATTTTCCAAACATATCCTCTCTCAACTTGAGAACTCACAATAATAAGTCAATCATAGAAACCCCAACCATTTAATGGTTATTTCACACTCTCATACAATGTGAAATTTTATATTGTTTTTACTTTTTCTGACATCAGGTATGACCCATGTGATCTTAGGGATTAATCCTTTTTTTCACACATATATAATTGAGAAGAAACAATTGAAGAATGTAAGAATATTTCCATGCATGGAATTCAACGAAAATAAACAAGAATGTATGATTCATGAGTTTGGAAAACTAATAAACCTTTCAGATCCACCCCTTCAATTGAGAAATTTAGCTCTGCCTCCTTCTAGAATATGGCCTCTAGAGTCTACTACCACCACCTAATATCTCTTTCCCCATCAATGGACAGTGGGGGAATCTCATCTTTTTTGGTTCACACCCGGTCCTATTCAGCTTAAAGAAAATCCACATAAAATCACACACATTTTAACTACTCATGGGCCTCCTCCAACTAACCATCAATCATATGACATGTTATGATTGATTAGTGAAGTAGAATAAATGATCATTCATTGGTTCTTATAAAATATTTATATCTTGTTCAACCTCATAGAGATTCTATATGTTGTTAGACTTATCTTGGCACCAGGGAAAATTGAGGTTTCTTATTATTTCCCTCATCTTCTCGAAAATATAATCACGAATGAATATGTGAAAACATTGAGCATCTTCCCATATGATGCACAAACTTTGATTCTATTGGTGTAGTGACCCAATCTATCTCACCCATTTGTGTCATTGGGGTGTGTCAATGAAACTCTTGAAGAACTTCCATTCCATGTGTCAGACAATGTGACTCTACTCAACTACATCAGAATCTAAGTCGTCTAACCCTTCATGATCTTCAGGTTCATATTCCAGATAAGAATCCCAGAGTCAAGCAACATGGTCATCTAATAATAGTTTGTTAGAATGGATGGGATCTATGTCGTGAGGTTTGTCATCCTCACTATCCCCCACTTAAATGATGTTATCCATTCCATTTATGGGTACTGCCCAAAAGTATCTTCACCCACATACACGGTTGGTCGATCACCAAAGGCTATGCCATAGTCAGCTTTAGCACCCTACCCCAAATGGACAGACATTACAAATGGAAAAATGATCTTTGATCCCCTTCTTATTTCCCATATAAGAGAATTGGTTACGTACAGAACTATTACAACATAAAATATTTCATTCAATCTTACCAAGAAACAAAAAATGTGTCTCCCAAAGGAAAGAATCTTAGAGAATCCAAGAACTGTAAAATCATGCACCTGAGTTTTCATTGTTGTAAAGATGATATGTGGACCCCTTATATGATTGAGAGTTCAAGGGATTCAGAATTGTCTACCTCATATTCCATAACTCTAGTCCACCCTATGACTACTTCATCCCCAAACGTAGGGTCTAGAGTACATTCCTCCAGACTCGAAGGTCCAACTCCATCACCATCTGTAGGGGTGCCTTGCACAATTTCATTCCACACAATAAATATTTTAGTTAGAGAGGTTAGACAAAGTATGAGAAAGTAATAACATGGGGGAATAAGATCAAAATCACATCGAGGGACTCATATAATTATTCTACATATTCTAGAACCTCAACTTCCTTTTGAGGGATCCCTTCATTAGTTTCTTACCCATATATACATCTAATTCCTCCGGCATGGGATATAGTTCTTATATCATAGATTCCAAAATAATTAGAGGATAGTTCATGAATAGCAACACCCTCACACAATCTGTAAATAGATGTTTAGTTCCCTGGGAACGCACTAGGACTTCCAATTACATCATGAATTTTTCCCACATTACCTATGATGTTAGGAATCTAGCATTAGCATATCTGATCCCGAACATATTCATCCCATTTATGTTCACATGATCCCACAACCAGAAGGTGTTGAGGATCTGTCTTTGGAAATCCCAGGTTTCAAAAGGCTCGGGATAAATAGAATCCTCAAGAATGTTCACATGGTGTATTCTGTTCATAGGAGCTCGAGGAGACACTCTTTGCAACCCCCTCGATGTCCCCATTCCTCCTGAGTCTTCTATGTTAGGAGCCCTAGTTCTGGTGCACCTTTCCTTCTACCTTCATCTATAGTCTTTGCAGTTCCATGAACCATATACTACACTAATACAGTTTATTTACCATAGTTTGTGCCAGCCCAACCCCTATGGTACTCTCTTTCCACTATTTTCCCTCAGCCCTAAGGTGAAGGGACTGATCTTTCATTGGTCTAAATGTTCCAATGCCTCATCATTTCTCTAGTGTAGGAAGCCTTCCAGCTCTTCACACAGTCATGAACCCACCTAAACATGATTGTGGAGGGAATAATATTATTCTTAATCTTACCATCTTCACACATGAACATCAAGTAGAGCTTCCTCATCACACATGGGTGGTTCTCATGATGTAATCCTAGGTAAACCTTTAGGGTCAGCCTCTAAGGAAATCTAGACTTCGAGGAGAATTTTTGTGAAATATACAGTTTATATATTGGCTTGTAGTTTAAACATGACACTAGAACTCCCCCTCAAAAAGCCAAGATATTTGCTCCATCTTCAAATATTACCCCTATCAGTAGAGAAAACATGTAAAATGTAAATCTATCTTCTAGTCTGACCTTACTCCGCACATCCGTCAAACCGATGTTGAATGGAAAATTCCCCTTGATGTTCAAAATTTATGGTCATTAATTTATCTCAAGAGGAAGGATGGGGTTAGGGAATTCATAACATATTATTTTTATCACCATATAATGATACATGAAGTTGGTTGGTCCCCATACATGTAACAATTTCTTCCCATTTCTTACATACCAAAGCACCTTATACAGGTTCTCCAGTATCGGGATCATGATGTTGATACGTGTCCCTAACACTAGAATTGATACATTCATAAATGTTATTGGGCACACCACCATGTGCGCATCTCTCACAGGTAGTATCCACCCACAGATAAGTACGAATGTGATACTTTCAAACCCTACTAATGGTTGATGCTTATTACTGACATTGTACCCCTGTATTTTCCATTAGATATCTTTAGGATCATCCATTAAGATCCAACCTTGCCTCTCTAGGGCCCTCTTGAATAGCTGAGAGTCCTTTTTGTTAGTTTATTGGGTGCCAATTCCACCTCATCATGCTCCTCTTTAGTAATCATTTGAATGTAACTGATCCACTTTACGGAATAGATGTCTCATGTCCCCTACATTTCCTTGTCGACTTTCGGTACCAGATCTAGAATCACCTTTTCTAGACATGGAATTGGGTCTTGATCCTCCAAATAATTCTCCATGAGGTAGAATTTATCATAAATTCCCCTATGGATGGGGATTCAAGAAATATATTGGAGGTCATAAAGGCTATGGCTGATATCCCCGTGATGATGATCAAATGTGTCATTCTCTAATGACCATCTTATCAATAGTTCCATCATTAAATCCTTTATCTAATAGAAATGAATTGGTACACCCATACTTCTTCATATAGGCCCACTCACCATAGATCTTCTCTAAACACTACATAGGACGTGCGTACCTAGTAGCCTCAGGCCCATTCATCTAGAACATTTCCGCCCTGGAATACATCCCAATCATTGATCCACCCCTTCTATGGGTCTCCAAATCCCACATTTATGACTTTCATATATTATTGTGGATACTCATCATATTGCATCACATTCCCATCAATTTCATTGGTATGTTTGTGGATATAGTCCACTTTAATGGGATATTGATCTTTCCAGACATGACCATCGACATCTTGACGCCATTAGTATTTCCACAATGTGGACATTAACTAGTAGGTTTGTTTTTAGTTGATTTTCAAAAGGATTAATATGTCATATCACACACCAAATCCATAAAATTTTATTCTCTTACATAGAGGATAGTCTTTGTATGCTTATGACATCATCATGATAAAGGATTTGTGGTCAGAGTGGCTCTGGGCCTACTCCCTAATCCTGATATTGTTCTCCATTTCTTCTCATCAAGAATCATGTATTAGGACCTCCCATGGAGATTCATGAGAGACCTATAGATTAAAAAAAATATTTTATTTCTAAACCAATATGTAGAGGTTTTTGGTGATTATCATTCACGGAGCCCTAGCTCATAGAGTAACTTTTTACATCACATAGGATGAAATGAAACAAATAATCACGGTGCACCTATCCACTACGAAGTGTTTGTAGGGAAAAGGAATGAGGAACTCAGTTCGAAGAGAACATATTTGGGGGTGAAGGAACTTCATGAGAAGAGAGATTAGGTGAGACAATCATGAATAATTCATAAAGATTGTGGGCCCCTATGCACTATTTATAAGTGTGTGGCCGACCCATCATCACATTGTCTCTACGCCCATGATCTTAGTAGAGACCCCACACTCATTTGAATATCATTCCCTTCATTGTGTTCTAGCTTCATGATCATCAATTCTTCAGTGATTCACCCTAAGAATCCAACCCTACTTCTCTCATCAGCTCCCATTTTATATGCGGGAGGGGATTTCTGGGGAAGAAATGCATTCCCTAGGATATTTTGAAATAGTACTATGCCATTTGGAAGGGAAAAAAAGTTCAAACAACCCCCAATGTTACCCAAAAGGGTCTACCTCAGGATGGTCCTTCATGGAGGCCCTTGGCCTCACTATCACACAATGTGATGATAGGAATATTATGACTCTGAGGCCATTTATGAATATATCAATCTCTTTGTCGGGTGGCTCTACAAAACATATGGAACCATGGACATTCATGAATCCCACATTCCTTCATGGCATGCCACTGAGCATAGGGACCCACCATGGCCTATAAATATCTAGGTTAACCCACCTCATTGTCATGACTACCCCAACCATTAAACTTCCAACCACTCATTTTGTGAAGTAGCTAAGAATCGTGAAATATAAGATAAATCAATCACACAAGGTATTGGAGCATCACAATACCCCCTTCCATATGCTCCAAAATGGCCATTCCTTTGGTACAGATGCTTTTGGTGATGGCCCATTCCTTTTTAAGAGGAAGGATGACCTTTGGGTTATATGAAGCTTGATGGAGTCTCCATTTTCAAATAATTCATAAATCATTCCATGAATTAATTATAAAGTAGGTACACCCAAAATCATGTATCCCATTCCTTCTTGAACCTCATATGCTTTGCAAAGCACCTGAGCTTCATAAAGGCATTCTCAATGGGACCCCCTGATTCATGATTCCTTCTTCCATGAATCCCTCTAGGAACACAAATATTGATTTATTGGTCCCTCATGAGTTGTCCCTTGTTTCATTTCCCTACCACTGTTTTTCATTATATGCACACTAAGGGATTTTAATTTTTAGTATAGCCACATAGACATAGACCCCTCTATCGACCACTTCATTAAACCATTCCAATCAAGAATTGCTGATGCATTCTCATCCCCAAGGGATGATGAGAATTGATTATGTATGCCCAAGGGTTGATGATTGATTTCTTCCAACCTATGTTTTTAGACCTAAAAATGCCAATAACCACCATCCTCAACACATGCCATTAAACTATAGCATCACACGGTGTAGTTCCTGTGGTGTTCCACACAACATGAATTTTCTATTCCCATACATCTCCATGAGAAATGGATATTCCTTCCATGGAATCAGATCTTCCTCACAGGGAATGGAATCCATTTGGGAAGCTTATACCCAAAATCCCCACATCGTGTCTCGCTGATACACCTTTTGTGATGTGACCGTTCATCTTACCACTTCATCATTTTTTTCACTCCAATCATGAATAATGTGGTATTAGAGATTAGTAGTGACTGTAAAATATTTCACCACCCCAACATGCATCTTTCTAAGGTAAACCCCAGATTCCACCTTTATGGTTCACTTCTACACATAAGCCCCACCCTTTACTGTATGCCATGAATTTTGATTCCCAAATGACTATGATACATAGGAAACCTCCCTATGTTTGAAGCCCTTTATTCATATCCGTCCATATATCCTACATGCCATATCCCTATTAAGACCATTCCCCTCACCTGAGAGATCTCATATCCCCAAGGAAAACTGTTCAAAATTAATGAAAAATCCTAACACAGTATGCTCCATGGGACCCCTCCCCTGGTTTAAGCCCCAAATCCCCATTCAAAACTATGTGGAATTTTATTCCCATGAAATTAGGATATGTTGGAAAACTCATTGAGGTTCAATCCCAACACACCTAACAATCCATCCAGCCTAAAAATTACATATCATCCATTCATTCATATCCATCCTGATTTTTTTAGGGCCTCCAAATCATGGGAAAATCATGTAATCATCTAGGTCGTTCCTACACGTAATCCCCATTCATGCCATCGACACTCTTAGAATCACCTTGGAATTTAACCATACATAATCCCCACAATATTCATCACCCAACAAAGAGTAATTCTCTTGTGATGGTAAGATAACCATGTGTAATCCCGACACCATACCCTCTTGAACTATGTGGGTTTTGATCCCTATATTCTAAATAGGGCACATATGATGCCTCCTTGAGGTTAAAACCCAACCAATGGTAACCCATGGTTCCTACCCCATAGGGGTTCACCAAATGTCATCCATAGCTAGTAATACCCATATTAGCTCTAACTGTTTGACACATTCTCCTTATGAGACATACCATCCATGCACCATATCCAGAGGTGTTCTGACCCATTCATCTGTAAACCTTATTTTTTCCCCATAGGGATTCAAATCATTTATCCACCTCCACAGGGCATTCTAATCATTCTCACTCCTACTCCACAGGACATTAAAATCACATCCTACCATGTGAAAATCATTAGATAACTGAAGAAAACCTCAAAAAATATTCTTATGGAATAAGATACCCCTTGAATGACATGGGATAACTCAGGTTTTGTGCCCTTGGGAATCCCTTTTTTGAGAAAAAAAATAGGTGTCTCAATGTTACAGAATCCAGAAATTCCACTAATTCCCAACGATACTAATCTCTTGATCGATGGTTGCTTCCCTCTTAACACCCCCTTTGAATGTAAAAAAAATTAGTGTCATCATTTGGTTTCCACTAAGAGACATAAATGGGAAAGGGATTCAAGAACCAAATATTAATATAAGATGGATTCATAGAATAAACAATGATATCCAAGGATAAGTCCATGGAATGAGGTACTAACATCCCCGAATCTTGTATTGATTAAGGTAAAAACATCACCAAGAATTTAACGAATGCATGATGCATTTAAAAAGTGAGAATGTGGGATATAATGTAGTTATCCAGGAAAAATAAATTGAATTGAAGGAATTCCCTACTGAAATAAAAAAACACCGACATTTTCCTTTTTACACTTTTTTCTCTATCAACAATACTCCCTCGTAGGATAGTAGTTGTTCGAGCATTAATTATGCTCCAACCAGCTATTTTGTTTACTAAATTAAAAATTGGATATAGAGATATCTGTGTGAGTATTGGTACTATATATTAAGATCTCCCAACCATGTGATATAATTACTCAGTGATAGTTACTAGCCCTTGTCTTATTATAGGTATTCTTGGGGTGCCACACCCATCTTACTAATGGCCAAGTAGTCCCCATTTGATGGAGTCAACACATTTCATGATTAAGAGTAGTGTTAAAATTTATATGACAATTGTGATGTCTCAATACAAATATGGGTAACCTTGTATATAAAATGATATACTTTTTAATGTATTATTTCCTTATAGAATAATTAAGGGTTTGGTTTGATAACCCAGTTGAGGATCAGGATCTATGAGATCTCTAACAACTTTAAAAATGATTTATAATGATTAAAATCATATCATATGATATTTGAGTTAGAAAGTGATAAAAATAAATAATAAAACAAATGATGAAAACTATGGAAATTCAAATGATGGATTCTATAAAAACTATTTCAATGTAACATTGGGTTATGTGACCTTATACTATAGAAAAACATACTTCTGGTTAACAAGATAGTTTTAAAAAAAATATCATTACCAAGTAGTGATATTCATTTTTTAGAATCTGATATAGTCATTACCAATGGAAATGGGTTGTTTTTATTGATTCAATGATATAAGGATTCATGTACAATCTTTGGGATTATAATATTACAACTTTATTAGAACACTCTAGTTCAAAGAAAATATAGGTTATAATTTTTTGGGTGTTTAGGGGTTTGTAGATGATGACTTATGGTTAGGTCAAAAATACTTTTTTTAGACATCACTATATATCCTTAAATATTAGTATCCAAGACACATGAAATTCCAATAAAAGATATTTTAGCCTAGTTTAATATATAATGAAAAGAAAATATTCCAAGATAGGGATTCAAAATATATTAAACCTATTACTATGTAAAATATTGGTATTTTGGGTACCACTGTATATAATATATTAAAAGGAATATAGACATAAATTATTCATATGTGGTTCCTCTAAGAAGATCTACATCATCGTTAGATGGGCATAAAATAGTTATGGGATCCTTGGTGAGGGAAATCATAAAGAAAATGGATGTCAATTTGTAAGGTTCTCAACCCTAGGGACTATATAATGAGGTTGGGTCAGATATATATGGATCAAATATCAACACATAACCAGAAATAACATGAATCATGTCACATGTAAATTTTGAGAGGAATTGTTTTACCATATGTTCAATAAGAGAAGTATGAAAAATGATATTACATTTTATTGTAGATCGAGGTATCATCATACTTCTTAGTAGTGTATGGTTGAAGTTGATTACCTGATGTCTAATAGGAAATTCATCTTAAATGAGGATACAAATATTGGTATCAAGAATCATTTTATCTTAGGATAAGATTGGAAAAAATAACCATATATTGTTGTATCATAAATGGATACTACTTACATACAAAGAGTTTGGTTATATGAAATGGATCGCTCCAAATACATTTATGGTTGAACATGTTGACTTTTATTTAATCGGTTTAAACATAATTTGGCTAGGACATAGATTATATACAGCTTAAGGTCATGGGAAGAGGAATTTTATGTAGATAATATTGGTAATATTTAACTTATGAACAAAATTTAATGTCTTTATTTTAGTGTTACGTTAGTAGATAAAAAATGATGTGAACAGGTGATGTATCAAATACTGAGATTTTGAAAGAGTTTGATAGGGGTAAAATTTGAAATTGTGTTAGAGAGAGGAATTAATTACATCACTATATCATATGATTATAGGATTCATGCCAAAAGTGCACAAATATATCTCACAAAATAAAAAAAATGAGGTTTCTTTGTTCTTGGGCCATGAATTGGTGGTAGACCCAATATAAGTATGTATTCCATTATCATTATGAAAAAATATGATGATTTTAAATGTTGGGAATACAATAAGAATTCTAGGTGTCACTATGTATCTTTGTATAATTTTAATCAAGAAACATTTTGTTATTTAGTTATATTTAAACCAATTTATCTCATCTAAAATGAAAATAAAATTGGTCTTCCCATATTGTGAGATTATTATAGATGATCCAATGTGAACTAGTAAACACGTAATTTAGATTTTTTACATAGACATGGATTATATGTAAATGGTTGATTTTGTAACACCCTGAGATTTTATGAAAAATATTCTTTTTAATTTCATTAATGTCTTGTGTTGTATGCTACACCAAAAAGAGCTTTCACAACAAGCATCCTTGACTTTACTTGCATTACACGCAATTGCGACCTTCCTCGATAGCGTGTGTAGTACGCAATACCGAGTTTCACTAAACAATGATCTGGTATTAAAATATTATTAAAACTAGCCGTTATGAATCGTAATAACCACTTTTTGAAATTTTATAAATTTTATTTTTCAAAATGGACTTCATTTTTTGATTCGGAATATCAAAATTAGCTTAGGGTGAAATTTTGGTACTTTTCGGATAACTTTCATATTCTGATGAATAGTGAAAATTACTAAATTTTAATTAAAAACAACTTTTTTATTCAGAATAATTAATAGTGATAGATTATTAATTTTACTGGTTTTAAAGTATATTTAGAATATATTTTTACAATTTAATACAATGTTGGTCATCGGATATAATTTCACATTTAAACCAGACATAAATAAGTGTCAATCTTTTGATAGTTATTATCTCTAAAGAACACGCTATTTGTGTTGATGATGGGAATTAATTTTTAAATTAATTAATGCAACTGATTTGTTTTTAATTTGGTGAAATAGACATCATTTTTGAGTTCATAATATCAAATATATCTTAGCCCTAATTTTTGGTATTTTTCTGGAAACTTTCATTTTTTTGATGAATAGTGAAACCACTAAGTGGTAGTTAAAAAAAATGAATTTTTCATAAAAATTAATTTTACCATATCTGTGAGTGGAATTTAAAAATCCGAGAGACACAGTTGATGTCAGTAAGTAAAATGTGGTTCAATGAGATGAAAATAATTTTTGGTGAATAGTAACTTTTTACTTTTTTTACCACGGTTAAAAGTAAATAGGGTAATTAAGGGTAAAAATGATATTATTATTACCCTAACACATGTCCTAATTCTATTGAATAAGATTAATTCGAACAAAAACAAACTTAGGAATAAAATATGACCATTTAGTCCCACTTGGATTAGATTAGGACATTTATTATTATTTAATTCAAAGAAGAGTTAAAAGAGTTAAAATCAAAGTTTATTTACTAAAACATTTTTAATATAAGTTTATACTTAAGATAAATTCGATTGTAAATATTCATTAGAAAGACAATACGATTTCCTACATAATGATATTTTATTTATAATTTTTATACATTAAATAAATTAATTTATTTATGACACAATGATGATGCAGTAATTACCATAATAGTGAAAAATTAGAATAATTGATATTATAAATACCCAAATAAATATAATTTCAGACTTTGTATGAATTAAACTAATTTTCTAGGTTAATATGGCATGTTAGGATTGATTTAATTAACTTTGGTTGAAGTAATCATTCTGTTATGAGTTTTACAAAAATCAACTATTGAATAGTGTCAAAATTCACATAAAATAATTTTTAAAACAAATATTATATTATTGATTGTTAGTTTATTATTAAAAATCTAATGTTCGACCAATATACTTATATCATGATAGGTGTATCATTAATGGACCACTTGGGGGTCTCTTGGATGTATATGGTTTGTTTATTAACTATATAATATAAAAATACAAAGTGTCATGGTAAATGTCAATCTAGTTAACTAAGAGTTAAAACTAAAATATTAGGTTAGTATAATGACCTAAACATGTCTAAATTATATTGGATGAGAGGATTTCGACCCATCCCCACCTTAGATTCCAAATAAATCAATTTGGAGCTATTTGAAACTGAATTTGGCTTTATAATAAAATAATATTTTTAGTTATTTTAATGGTGCCCCTCTCCTCCCTTATAAAAGGGCACCTCCTCCCTCTCTTCCACACACCAATTTGAGCCTTCAAGCTCGGCCAACCCCTGCCAATATGTCCTCTACACTTCCCTAGAAACATCCTATAGGTCCTGGTCTTCTTCAAAGACCAATTTTAGTGCCTTAAGAGGAGGTCTCAAAGAGGCGCTTCAAAGAAGAGGTAATGCCCGTTACCGATTCTTTCATCTTTATTTCCTCTTCCACTTATTCTTATTTAGTTGTTTAATTATGAAGTAATAACATCAGTATCACTCATATACTGATATGTTATTATATGTATTAAACAACCCTATTTCACCATCTATCCATCCTACGGAAAATGAAATCATCACGCGTGCGTACGTACGGAATACCGTCTCCACGCCGTGGTGTAATATATTTTCCACCACCACTTTACTTGGATGGGTATAATGGTGTAAATAATGACTATATATGATTATTGTAAATTTATATTGATTCTGAAATAGTATACATACACTCCAATACAATTCCACGATCATTGGAATGATATCATCGCTCGTGCGTATGTACGGAATACCGTCTCCACGATGTGATGCGACTCGTTATACATGATCTTCATTGAATAATGATTATATAAATGAATTGAGTGAATGAATATGATATATATTACACTAATACAATTCTATAAATGATGTATCTATAACCTAAAATGAAAAATAAGAATTTATTCGACACAACGCGCATAAGAACAAAAAGTAATAAACACCCGAATAACAAGTATTAATGAAATATTACTAATAAGAAGCTAGGAATATGACCATATATGACATCATAAAAATAATTATTATTCTGGAATAAGTCAATAAAATTATTTAAATAATTATACAGGAGGTTCAGACACTTACGAAGCAAATCTGACCTAAGGTAAGGGAAAATCTCACAATCTCATTTTTATCCAAGATTTTTTATACTTTGGTATTTACTAGGGTGTATTTTATCATCCACATCCATGTTTCCTCAATATGTAATATTATTTATATCCTCCTACAATTTTTTAAATCCAATTTTCCCTTTCGGTGAGTTTTTAGTAAAAGATATGAAAGGAATCTTTTGTCGTTTTTTGTACGAGGTACTTTTTGACTTTTCCAACAAAAGTACGAGAAGAATGTTTTTTAACTTATACGGCATGAATGGATTTTGAAAACATTATTTCCATGAATCTTCCTTTACAAGTTTTCAGGGTTATTTTTAATCAACTTCTTTTAGTTTAAAATTGTATGACATGTTATCAAAGGAAAATGTTTTTGAAGTAGAAAGGATATTTTCCTCAAGAATGGAGTTCAAGAGTTTTATCAAAATGATTTCCCATCTAAGATAATATAGGGTTCTGTTTCTATCCCTATTATTACATGGATTTGATTATGTTGTGATGGAAATATTTTTATGAATTCCTTTATCTTATATGAATTTTTTTATGATGTTATGATGTTTAAGATTCCCATTTTTATTACATGGGTTATGCAATGATGTATGATTTACGATTTTGTGGCACACATAAGAATGGTTTCATTATGAGATGGGTGGGACCTATATCTCCCTCCAATGCATTGGGTAAAGATTTTATATCTCATGCGATAGACATGGCTGGAACGGCAGGTTAAACCGGTTCAGTAAAACAGGACTGAAATGTGGAGTGAACTCGGTTCAGAAATGGATGTTGTCCACTAAGATAGACTTGGCAATGAGTCTTGACTAATAAGAAATGATTCTCTATGATTATGTGTGCATGACACAATGTTTCATGTTTTATGTTATGATTATTGGGATTACATTTCACTACCATGATTTATTACATGTTATGAAATTATGATCTCTTTTGCAGGGTATGATTTCCAAATTGTTATGTTCTTATGAATATGAGGTGATTGATATTTCTTTTGTTTACCCTTACTGAGCATTTGAGCTCACCCTTTTATGTTTTCTTTTCCCCAAGATATAAATGAAGGTTTTAGGTAAGGAAACGAAAAGTGAAAGATCTTTATGGGAGATTTTGAAGATCTTTCACCACGATTAGAAGATTACATTCCAAGTTTCCAAAGACACTAAACTATTATGGTACTTGTGTGTCTGTTTTTGTTATGTATTAATTATTCTGCAAAAGTAATGTAATGTCCATGTACGTTAAGCTTCGGGTCTCTACAGTTGGTATCAGAGGAAAGGTTTAGTCAACCTTTGGAAACTAGGATGCGAAAAAATTAGTGATATCCCTAGAGATATTTCTAAGGTATGTCTAGGGATGTCCCTAAGGATAAGTATACATATAGGATATAGTCCTAGAACTACGGTAACGATCTTAGAATTTAACCTAAGATTTTAGATATTGAAGGAACTCCCCCTTTATTATATTGTTTTCCCTAACGTGATTTTTACCTCTCACACTATTCTTTTTGGGTTTTAGACGATGGCTGGAACCCGAAGGAACCATGTTGATCAATGTAATGGACAATGCAATGATTGTCCTCCTGAACAAACAAATGTTATGGGAGATGGTGTGAAAAATCTTATTGCTATACTTACACAAGCTATGAATCGTTCTGGACTTCCAAATGAGCAGAGAAGGGAACAATATTCTATTGAGTCCTTCATGAGGCAACGTCCACCTTCTTTCAGTGGGTCTACTAATCCACTTGTTGCTGAACAATGGAACAGTACTACTGAAAAGATATTTTCAGTTCGTCAATGTTCTGAACATGATAAAGTCATCTTAGCAGTATATCGTTTGGAAGGTGAAGCTGATCAATGGTGGAATCTTATCAAGAATACAAGGCCAAGAGATGAAATTGAGTCCATGGAATGGGATGAGTTCAAGAACTTATCTTTCAATAAGTACTTCCCTAGTATTCTTCGAACAAAGTTGGAGAAGGAGTTTCTTGAAATAAAGCAAAAGGATGATGAATCTGTTGGTATATACGAAGAGAATTTTACAAGTCTTGCCAGGTATGCATCTGGATTTATCATCCAACCTGAAAGTATAGTTGATCGATTCTTCAGTGGCTTAAAACCAAATCTTTGAAGGGCATTAGCTATAAGAGACTTCAGTAGCTATGAAGAAATTGTGCGTTGTGCTATCAAGGTAGAAATGGAATTTTTTGTTACTTATCCATCTCATAGTTTTGACAAGAAACGAAAGATGGAGTTCAAGGAGAAATCTCAGGATAATGGTGAAAAGAAGATGAATGTTTCCCTATGCTCAAAGTGTGGAAGAAAGCATGGTGGAGATTGTCTTAAAGGGAAAAGTAAATGTTTCAAATGTGGAAAGGAAGGTCATCGGGCATTTGAATGCCGCAATGATGGGAAAAAGATGTCTACTGAGGAAAACAAAGGAAGGGATACACAGAATGAACCTACTACACTTCAATGCTTCAAGTGTATGTAAATAGGGAATTATGCTAATAAATTCCCTAATCCAAGGGTTAGTGATGATCGACATGAGCAACCACTTAAGGCAAAGGACAAAGGGAAGTCACATGCGATCACTATTGGCGATGTTGAATATGACAACAATGTGGTGGAATGATTAAGTGTTTATGTAATGGGATTCCAAAATAATGTTGTATATATTATCATGTAATATTGGAATATTTATGTATTGGTATATTGTGGTTTTCAATGGTACCGGTAACCATGGAATGTGATTGAGATATTTTTGGGAAAAAAGCTGATATGCGCATAATGAAAGGAAAACGAGAAAGTGAAAAGATTGACCGTATTCATGAGCTCATGACTGATATAAGGAGAAGGTTATATCATGGTTTGAGTATATAGAATTTTTGGATTTTGGTATGTGGAAAGAGTTAACTTTTGACTGCATTCATGTTTTCACTAAGGTTCTATGGGTATTCATTCTTCAAGAGAATACATGATTAAGGTATTCACATATTTGTAATTTGACCAACAAGACATATCTTATGATATATGGGGATCAATGATGGTATTAAATATCTGGTAATCATTTTCACTATATTATGAGAGTGGACTGCAGTATTATGGATAAGCCTAATGATTGGAATGGATTATGTTGGACATAAGTTAGTATTGTTTAAGGATAGAATTTTTTTCGATATTATTGATGGGATGTTATAGTAATATAGTTTTAGAAAAAGGACAACCTGCAAGATGGGTGACAGCCCATCGCATCGAACAAGGCTGTAAGAATCGAACCCACAACAGAAGTGCGACTAGCCTTTATCACCTACCACTGGCCGACAGGAAGTCCCTATTTAGTAGAAACTAGTTTTATTATGATATAATAAGTATAAGTCCATTTTAGTAACCATTTATGATTAATCTCACTATAGATCAACTTATGTATATTTAATAACTTTTCCTAACCTTTTGTTTGAGACAGATGGAATGACCCGTCATTCTATCACATGATCTGCTAACACTTCACGAATAAAAAATTTAACTTCATTTCTTTAAGAGATGAAGTGGAAATTGTTCAAGGCACAAAAAACAGTGAGATTGTACCAAAATAAAGTAAGTATTTATTCTAATTCAAATTCTTCAACTTTAGGGAAATGATCTTGAAAACCAAAAATGTTGTCCTAGTGCTCTTTAATCTGATGAATTAGATGGTACCATATATCTTCACAAATTTATGGCTTTGTGATTGCTGGATTTTTCATAGCCATGTTCTCTACCACTCTCCATCAGAACATGATGGTTAGATTTCTCTTCCATATCCATATTTTCACCTATGTGGAAACCCAGTGATTAGTTTATTTGGGTAACCATTACGTTTCATACTTTTGTTTTTAAAGATTGGTTTTGGTATTCCTTTTTACGATATGGGTTTTTATTAAATAAACTTTCGAGTAGTAAACTATTTATAACCCCGACAAATTTCGAGGGCGAAATTCATTTTAAGGGGGGTAGAATGTAACACCCCGAGATTTTATGAAAAATATTCTTTTTAATTTCATTAATGTCTTGTGTTGTACGCTACACCAAAAAGATATTGCACAACACGCATCCTTGACTTGCCTTATGTTACATGAAATTGCGACCTTCCTCGATAGCGTGTGTAGTACGCAATACCGAGTTTCACTAAACAACGATATGCTATTAAAATATTATAAAAAATAGCCATTATGAATAATAATAACCACTTTTTGAAATTTTGTAAATATTATTTTTCAAAATGGGCTTCATTTTTGGATTTTTAATATCGAAATTATCTTAGGGTGAAATTTTGGTACTTTTCGGATAACTTTCATATTCTGATGAATAGTGAAAATTACTAAATTTTAATTAAAAACAACTTTTTTAATCGAAAAAATTAATAGTGATAAATTATTAATTTTAGAGGTTTTAAAGTATATTTAGAATATATTTTTATAATTTAATTCAATGTTGGTCATTGGATGTAATTTCACATTGAAACCAGACATAAACAAGTGTCAATCTTTTGATAGTTATTATCTCTTAAGAACACGCTATTTGTGTTGATGACGGAAATTAATTTTTAAATTAATTAATGAAAATGATATGTTTTTAATTTGGTAAAATAGACATCATTTTTTAGTTCATAATATCAAATATATCTTAGGCCTAATTTTGGGTATTTTTCTGGAAACTTTCATTTTTTTGATGAATAGTGAAACCAGTAAGTGGTAGTTAAAAAAATGAATTTTTCATAAAACATAATATTACCGCTTCTGTGAGTGGAATTTCAAAAATCCGAGAGACACGGTTGATGTCAATAAGTAAAATGTGGTTCAATGAGATGAAAATAATTTTTGGTGAATAGTAACTTTTTACTTTTTTTTTCCACGGTTAAAAGTAAATAGGGTAATTAAGGGTAAAAATGATATTATTATTAACCTAACACATGTCCTAATTCTATTGGATAAGATTAATTCGACCAAAAAAAACCTTAGGAATAAAATAGACCATTTATTCCCACTTGGATTAGATTAGGACATTTATTATTATTTAATTCATAGAAGAGTTCAAAGAGTTAAAATCAAAGTTTATTTACAAAAACATTTTTAATATAGGGTTATACATAAGATAAATTCGATTGTAAATATTAATTATAAAGCTAATAAGATTTCATACATAATTATATTTTATTTATAATTTTTATACATTAAATAAATTAATTTATTTATGACACAATGATGATGCAGTAATTACCATAATAGTGAAAAATTAGAATAATTGATATTATAAATACCCAAATAAATATAATTTTAGACTTTTTATGAATTACACTAATTTTATAGGTTAATATTGCATGTTAGGATTTATTTAATTAACTTTTTTCGAAGTAATCATTCTGTTATGAGTATCACAAAAATAAACTATTGAATAGTGTCAAAATTGACATAAATTATTTTTAAAACAAATATTATATTATTGATTGTTATTTTATTCCTAAAAATCTACGGTTCGGCCAAGATACTTATATCATGATAGGTTTATCATTAATGGACCACTTGGGGGGTCTCTTGGATGTATATGGTATGTTTATTAACTATATAATATAAAAATACAAAGTGTCATGGTAAATGTCAATCTAATTAACTAAGAGTTAAAACTAAAAGATAAGGTTAGTATAATGACCTAAACTTGTATAAATTATATTGGATGAGAGTATTTCGACCCATCCCCACCTTAGCTTCGAAATAAATCAATTTGGATCTATTTAAAACCGAATTTGGCTTTATAATAAAATTATATTTTTAGTTATTCCAAAGGTGCCCCTCTCCTCCCTTATAAAAGGGAACCTCCTCCCTCTCTTCCTCACACCACTTTGAGCCTTCAAGATCGGACAACCCCTGCCAATATCTCCTCTACACTTTCTTAGAAACATCCTAGATGTCCTGGTATTCTTCAAAGACCAATTTTAGTGCCCTAAGAGGAGGTCTCAAAGAGGCGCTTCAAAGAAGAGGTAATGCCCGTTGCAGATTCTTTCATCTTTATTACTTCTTCCAATTATTCTTATTTAGTTGTTTAATTATGAAGTAATAACATAATTATCACTAATATACTGATATGTTATTATATGTATGAAACAACCCTGTTTCACCATCTATCCATCCTACGGAAAACGAAATCACCGCGCGTGCGTACGTACGGAATACCGTCTCCACGCCGTGGTGTAATCTATTTTCCACCACCACTTTACTTGGATGGGTATAATGGTGTAAATAATGACTATATATTATTATTGTAAATTGATATTGATTCTTAAATAGTATACATACACTCCAATACAATTCCACGATCATTGGAACGATATCATCGCTCGTGCGTATGTACGGAATACCGTCTCCACGATGTGATGCGACTCGTTATACATGATCTTCATTGCATATTGATTATATAAATGAATTTAGTGAGTTAATATGATATATATTACACTAATAAAATTCTATAAATGAGTTATCTATAACCTAAAAAGAA
This sequence comes from Viscum album, assembly GCA_963277665.1. Classification (NCBI taxonomy): domain Eukaryota; kingdom Viridiplantae; phylum Streptophyta; class Magnoliopsida; order Santalales; family Viscaceae; genus Viscum; species Viscum album. The sequence goes on from OY728159.1 coordinate 844,698,121, forward strand.
AAATATGAATTTATTCGACAAAACGCGCATAAGAACAAAAAGTAATAAACACCCGAATAACAGGTAGTAATGAAATATTACTAATAACAAGCCAAGAATATTACCATATATGACATCATAAAAATAATTATTATTCTGGAATAAGTCAATAACATTATTTAAATAATTATACAGGAGGTTCGGACACTTACGATGCAAATCCGACCTAAGGTATGGGAAAATCTCACAATCTCATTTTTATCCGAGATTGTTTATACTTTGATATTTACTGGGGTGTATTTTATCATCCACATCCATGTTTCCTCAATATGTAATATTATTTCTATCCTCCTACAATCTTTTAAATCCAATTTTACCCTTCGGTGAGTTTTTAGTAAAAGATATGAAAGGAATCTTTTGTTGTTTTTCGTACGAGGTACTTTTTTACTTTTCCAACAAAAGTACGAGAAGAATGTTTTTTTAACTTATACGACATGAATGGATTTTGAAAACATTATTTCCATGAATCTTCCTTTACAAGTTTTCAAGTTTATTTTTAATCAAATTCTTTTAGTTTAAAATTGTATGACATGTTAAGAAATGAAAATGTTTTTGAAGTAGAGAGGATATTTTCCTCAAGAATGGAGTTAAAGAGTTTTATCAAAATTATTTCCCATCTAAGATAATAGTGGGTTCTGTTTCTATCCGTATTATTACATGGATTTGATTATGTTGTGATGGAAATATTTTTATGAATTCTTTTATCTTATATGAATTGTTTTATGATGTCCTGATGTTTAAGATTCCCATTTTTATTACATGGGTTATGCAATGATGTATGATTTACGATTTTGTGGCACACATAAGAATGGTTTAATTATGAGATGGGTGGGACCTATATCTCCCTCCAATGAATTGGGTAAATATTTTATATCTCATGAGATAGACATGGCTGGAATGGCAGGTTAAACCGGTTCAGTAAAACAGGACTGAAACGAGGAGTGAACTCGGTTCAGAAATGGACTTTGTCCACTAAGATAGTCTTGGAAATGAGTCTTGACTAATAAGAAATGATTCTCTATGATTATTTGTTCATGACACAATGTTTCATGTTTTATGTTATGATTATTGGGATTACATTTCACTACCATTATTTATCACATGTTATGAAATTATGATCTCTTTTTCAGGGTAAGATTTCCAAATTTTAATGTTCTTATGAATATGATGTGATTGATATTTCTTTTGTTTACCCTTACTGAGCATTTGAGCTCACCCTTTTATGTTTTCTTTTCCCTAGGATATAAATAAAGGTTTTAGGTAAGGAAAAAAAAGTGGAAGATCTTTATGGGAGATTTTGAAGATCTTTCACCAGGATTAGAAGATTGTGTTCCAAGTTTCCAAAGACACTAAACTGTTACGGTCTTTGTGTGTCTGTTTTTGTTATGTATTAAGTATTCCGAAAAAGTAATGTAATGTCCATTTACGTTAAGCTTCTGGTCTCTACCGATTTCATATTGGATTGGAAATATTATGAAATTTATGGTATTTTATGGTTGATAATATTTCATAACGTTCAGTGTTACATAATGAGGAACTATCATGTCAAGTATTTTAATGATATACGAAAATGGCCATCATGGGTTTCCATTAATGTTCCATTTTTTTGTACGTATCGAGGTAATTTAGAGTAATATGGAATTAATTATATTATATTTAGTTTATTTTCATGTAGATAAGACTATATAAACCCTTTATTGAGCTATGAAAATTATCTCTTGATAAACCATTCATCGTTAGTGGCAGTGATTTTCTCCCCATACATTATAATTAATAAATATTACCCATTGGAGTGAAACTTATTTATAGCGTATGTTAATTCCCACATTGAATACAACTTCATAGGATTATTCTCAAGAATCATATGAGTTCTCAAATCCTGAACCAACACTTCTTGTATGAAGGAGCATCACTGAAAATTATTCTTGAATACCCCAAATATTTTATTTTGATTCATATTTATATTTTTATGTGTTCATAATATATTATTTTTAGGCAACTCAAATTTTTTCCTTTTATACATGTGACAAATCCTATTTGGAACATTATCCTCAAAAATACGTTAAAAGTGCGGGTAATATAACTTAAATGGGAATAAATTACTAAACCTTTAACACATGTGAATATGGTTTAATTCATGTAGTTTTACTAGTCATGGTCATATAAATGTTTAGAGAATTAATGAGTTTATTTGTACAAGTATTATTGTATATTTCCTCTATACATAGTTGGTTATTATATTATGTTTTAATAAAAGAATAATTATACAAATTATCTCTAGATGATAATATGAAGAATTATTTCATTTGATTTTGTACTCCTAATACAACCTATTCATTTTGGAAAAAAGATACTATTATAATTATTTTTCAATATTATGAGAGGGATACCAAATTTTGTAATTATTTTTTACTATGTGAAATTGAAGGTAGATTCTGTTCTTAATTCGTTAAGGTGTAAAACATATGCCTATATTAATGAGAAAAACAGTTGTAGTAAATATGGACCTGAACTGAACACTTATGGATGGAGTTTATTGACCCAATAAATCTATCAAATATAAGAAAAATAACTAAGTGTATTTGATTATGGGAAATAATAATAGGATTTGAAAAAATAAATTAGAGCATATGTGACATTCCTAGAATTTCATCCTAAATTCCCTGCAGTATTTCATCATTAAAGACAAAATGTATCCAAATATCATGGTTTTATGAAAGATACAGAATCCCTATTTATGGGTTATAAAGGAACAATCATGGAATTCTGTCCAAAATATGATGGTGTATCCTCCTTGAATGTGTCCTTATCGAACTCCATAAATGCCATTATTATATAAAACCATATAAGAACTCCAGATTTTGTAAAGGATGAAATTTTCTTTCCATCAATTTATCAGTGCCTTTTTAACTTTATATGGTATGAGAATCCAGATTTTGAGGTAGACTATTATTAGATACAAAAAAAATTAATCAGTGGGATATTTTAAATGATGATTTTAACTCTAGGTGCTTTCAATATCATTAATTTCATATCTATCAGTACTGATAGATGGAGGGAATATCCTATGATATTTTAGGGGACTAACCATCTCATCATATTCTTGTTCTTTTAATGTTGAAACTACATTGGATAATGTATATTTTTGTGTTATCTATGAATTTTGTATGTTCGAAAATGATATTTTTATGCAATATTCTGCCATCACCCCTCACATAAAATAAATATTTGGAATAAAGACATACTATTTTCTGTTATAGTCACTATTAATTGTCATGATCCTAAAATTAAAATAATATTAATAATTTAATCAGGTCACTGGTATTTCTATTTCTAGTTTTTATCATTCAATGAGTTATTGGTATTATGTATGACTATTTTTATATCCATCTAACATATAGAAGGAGTACGGAACACCTACGTTTTCTAGATATACATATAAAAACACTTGGAAAACTCTACTAAACTCTATATTTTCCATTCTTATCAATGTTGGTCTTATAGAGTCTCAATCAGTGTTCATCCCCCATACCTGATTGGTTTCATTAATGGATAGATCCTCCTGATCATAGAGCTCCATAATAGATAATGATTTTTGGGTTATATTTTTACATGAGGAAATTTTATTTCCCATTAACATTGATCTCCTTCTAATAGACTAATTAGATGTTTTAATTTTATAGAATGGTGGCCCACTAGTCGTGGTTCCAAATTAGAAATAGATGATTATAATTACCTCTGAACAGATTACGAGAAGAGACAATGTATACATTGTGGTGATATAAATAATTTACCATATTCATTATTATGAAAATTAATGGAATAAAAATATTTTTGATTTCATAATATTATGTTATAGTCTAAAACATTATCCTAATATTATAATAATGAACATTTTTATTTGTTTCAATTAAGATGCATATGAAAATAGGTATATAATGTAAAATATAGTGTATCTATTTTAAATCAACCACTCTTTTGGTTTTATTCAATGATTTTCAAAAACACATCCCTGCATCAAAAAAATGAAGAGGTAAATTAGTAAATGAAATGGGTAGATTAAATTTATATGGTTCACCGATATAAAGTTAATACATGAATCACATAATGAAAATGTGTTGATTCGCCCAAAAAAAATCTAAGTGAACATGCCTTATATTCCTATATAAAGTGACTTTATAGACTGTTTAGGTTTACAAACATCACAAAATAATGATGAAATCATTTTTATTCCAAAAATGAAAAATATTAACTCCTCCTTTTATAATCTATATTTTTATTTCATGAACAATATTTTTAAATTACATCATAAATTATGCATAAATCAGATACAATTACATGGATTTAATGAACTCCATGATCTTTTTGTGAGAGAACCACTAGGAAATACTTATTCTTATTTGTTGAATTTCTACTGTATGCATTAAACTACTCCTCATACACTTTTTTTACTTATAGTAGTATTTAGAAATTACTTGTTTGGATCTCAAAATATAATATCAAATTTGTTCTTTTATATTTTATATTCTTATAAATAATGAAATGACATCTCTTTTTTCTATCTTAATAGAGACTATGTGATATTTTTATCGTTACTATTTTTTATTCACATGATATACATGTGGAAATATTTTCAAATAATTAAATATGGACCCTCAATTATTTTACAATCCTGATTTTCTACTATCTAAAATCCTTATCCTTATCCACATTTACTATATAAAGATGAACATAAACCATGCTAATGTTAAAATTCTAATAAAATATCCTACTTGAATTAAAAAATAACTATATCTATATTTATCTATCAAATTTGGACGATTAAATTAACATAAATATTTCATTTCCACCACCACATTGATGAACACGTCCAAACTGTAGGATCCTTGGTCAAACAAAAAGAACAACCAATTCAAACATAAAACATATTTAAATAAAAAATATCTAGGAAAAAACATCATGCATTATTGTAAAGATTTTCTCTATTATATGTGGAGAATATAATAACTATATTTGATGATTAATAAATAATATCCTAAATTTAGATAGTTTTTCAATTCATATCTGTAAATAAATAAGGATAAGAACCTAACACCATTAACATTAAGGTCTTTGAAATAAACCTCACACATTATCTATAGGGTATATTACTGTCCCATACATAGTTGCTAGGATGACCTTTATGTTTTCCTCTATATATAAAATGACTCTTATCTGGGACCACTCCCAATACATATTGTTGAAAATTTTCAATCCCCCGTCCTTATAACTAGGTAAAAAGTGGCAATAGAGGTTGATACAATATAGAGAAAGATACATGAAGTTTAGTATCAAGTAAGTGTCCGTTAGTCGATTATTCAGACATAAAATGGATGTGAGGGAACAAAATAAATTCCATAATAATATATGAAAAAAAAACATAGAAGGCGAATAATAAAAAGAAAAAAACATATTCCATGGTCGAAATTTTGTTATGTTTAATTAAAAATGTCAATGAATTTTTATTTATTTATTTATGAAATCACATACCTTTAGGATTAAATTCTATTTTTTCCTTAAGAAATAATCATTTATCTTACAAATCAATTCCTTGGTCTGATAACTAATCACTTAAAATTGTGTTTCTAATAAAACCTAAAGAAGAAATTTCAACTGTGAATGACCAATAGTCAATGGATCACCCATTCTGCTTTCACTAGTGTTTCATAGTTATGTTTTTCTTAGTTTCACATTACATAATAAGTATATTTAGAGTTTCAACAATAATGGATTTATAAAATTAAAATCACAAAAAAGGGGAACATAATAGAGGTTTAATTACAACACACCCAAGATCACATTGAAACCCAAAAAAAGAACTACTGCCCTCTTATAATTATTTTACATATGAAATAGTTATGTGTGTACTCAAACCTACCAATGTATTGGATTGGGAAAAATAAAACATGATAAGAGAAAAAAGAGATTGAATGAAATGAAATCTAAAATTCCTACTATTCTCTAGGGAGAAACAAATTCACATAATTTCATCACCTTGCCCCTGGAATAACTAAAAATGAACTCAAAGGTTTTACTCATTATTTATAGAAAAAATTGACTGATAAAATTTTATATAAATTAAAAACCAAGTACTCTAGTCAAATTTTTATCTCTTTATCTATCCAGCTATAAAAAGCTAGTCATGTCACCGTTGGGATTATAATTATTTGTTTGTCAATAGTTATAAGTACACAGTATTATTAACTATCATAAATGTTTTAACTAGTGGATTTCTACACAAAATTACTCTATAATGGTCATAAATAACCTGATAAATGAATTTAATGACATGTTGGTTTAGGTGTCCAACATGGGATTGTAATCTATCTTACCAAGATGTGATTATTTTCATTGAACACATCATATTATTATTACTTACTGCTACTATAAAATAAAATTTTAATATAAAACTTATCCTATGTGTGATTGCTACTATTATATACTTGAAAGCATCCATAAATGATAAAATGAAATAATTAATCCATCAAAAACATATATCCAGTGAATATAGAGTTTACACTAAATAGAATAGCCAAATTAACAAAATGAAATTTGGACCATCAATGTGAAATGTATATGACACTAAAATTAACCACTATACAACCAAATGAATCTTACCTACATCAGAAATGACACATACGATATACTAGGAATAAATATTATGGTTTAGTTCCTATTGCAATTTTCATTCATATCACCATATGACCCTTATGTTTTTACAAATTGACTCTAACATTTTTCCTTCAGTCACATAAACAAATCATACATAATATAGGTGTGGCCCTTAGGATTCACTTTGGTCCCCTTAAATACTTTTACCACTATCTAAAAGAGAAAACATTTTACTCATATTCACGTATTTAATGTATTTAATATAGAGGAATATCTCTTAACTCCTCTAAAAAGACTCTTAAAAATGGAATAAAACAAATTCATTACATCATTTATAACCAAAATTATCCATGGCTTGTTTTCATGCACGTTCAGAAATCAGGATACTCAACCATCCTGAATTTTGATGAATCTTGGAAGGTTCCTTTAATATAATTGTCAACCAAAAAAACCAAAAAAATATTCCAACATTATAGTTTTTTAATAGTCTTACCCACTCTATTTATTGAAAACTCTAAAAAAATATTACACACCTATTCATTTGAATCATTTAGAAACAACTATATTCGACCAACAACATTTTCTAAATTAATTTCATCAAATATTGCATCAATTATTCACATAAAAATTAATATAATAATGTTATTTTAAACCTTAGTTGGTGAAATAATATTTAAACAAAGGGATACTCCTAAAAATTCTTTTTTAACAAAGAAAAATATTCATTCAAAAATATTACATCATTTTATATGAATATTTAATAAATTTCACAAATTAATTCCCATACCATATATGTTGAGTGTCTTTGGAGACTAGAGTCACTATCTTCTTATCTCAATAATGATATTCAATATATCTCAAAATGATATTCCCATTTATTAATCATTATATAAAAACTCTAACTAATCCTTATCTTCATTACCAAGGGAAATGAGCCATTATAAATGGTTATATGAGATTTTTGGTAAGGTTAAACTAGGGATATATCATTATAACATGTATGTATCGGTATGAGAAGTAAATAATGACATTTTAAAACTATACTCTATATATCATTGTTCAAGAAACAGAGTCATGTCATAATCCTAGTAGTTCAGAAGACACAAATCATAATGGGATCAAATAACATGAACCATGAGATCATAACATTGGAATAAGAAATATCTTTTTTCCATAAATATGAGAATAAAAATTTATTTAATTACTATTAGAGGATACGTTCAACAAATATCAATGCATAATGGGTTCACTCAATAAAAAATCATAGTAGTCATGGTTCACTCCCATGACTATCATAGTGTATTGAGTCCCTTACTTAATTCATTTGACCCCCTATTATAGTCTTTTTTTATCTCATGAGATTTCAAATTAACCTATTGAATTAGAGGGATATAATAGTCCCACAACCACATAATTAAAATCATAAATACTTGAACAATAAGATCTTAAAACATCCATCATATCAGAATCCACGAAATGAAATTGGTTTCCTAAAGATATCATCATATAATAAAATATGGTAATTAAATAGGATTCATTATCATTTCATAATTTTATCATATCATAACCTATCGATAAAGAAGAATGTTTCATTATAATTTTATCATTCTATAACCCATAGAAGGGAAATAGGCTTTATAAACATCCTATCATTATAAATATAAACAATCTAGAGAAATAATTTTATTGGTATCCTTGTTTATTATCTCTAGTGAAGAATAAAAAACATAAAAGGATGTAATAGTAGATAAAAAATCATTTTCAAAGATCATTTTGAAACATTCTTGAGGAAAATAGCCATTAAATATCCAAATGTACTTTATAAAACATAAAATAGTGTCAAAATACTTATTTTGAAATTAAAATTGGAAAACTATAAAAGAATAATTGGAAAATAATTAAATCATTTAATGATGAAAATAACCTTTCATAGATAATTCCTTTTACAATTAAAAAATCATAAAATATTTTCAAAATCAATTTCATTGATAAAAACTTTGAAACATTTAAATTAATCTTTAATACTTCATGTGGTCATGATAGAAGCAAATTTCAGAAACATTAGAATAAGGATTCCATTAATATTTAAGGTGAAAAATATTACTTGTTAATAAAATGGCATGGTGATTACATTAAATTTTTTCAGTAAAAATTAAATCAAATTTTAAAATTTATTTAATAAATAATATTTATAATATTAAAAATTAATTTTTAAAACTACTTTACAAAAAAATGTTTTTTTTGAGAAAATGGGTTTTCGAATGAAGTGAGAAATAAATAATATTTGTATTAACAAAATTCTATTGAATCCTTGACTACGTGAAGAGAGTAATATGATCAGATAACTATTATTATCATGAAATTATCATAGGAGAATAATATTAATGGAATTATTGAGAGGTATGTCATAATTGTTCCTCATTGGAAGAATAAATACAAACAGCCCAGATAAAAGATGAGATTCTATAATAAAAAGTATACAATGTATGTAACATTGGATCATAATAAAAATGAAATAATATTACTTAATTAAACTAAATATATAATGGTAATAAATAAAATAGTAATATTAAAAATTCTAGTGTGTTTATACATACCTCATAAAATGAGATCAGTTTTGAATAAAATTTTATCCTAGAGAACAGAAATTGAGAAAAAAATCATTTACCACTTGGTGACATTGAATCCATAAATACCTAGAAATCGAGATCATAAAATGGATATATAAATTAAAATAATTTTTCATATAAACAATATAAAATAAATTCATGGTCATTATATACACCATGTAAATAAAATAAGAGGTGAATAATGAATTTGTCAAACAAAACTAAAATCTGGGATGGAAATCCATTACCATAAGTCTAGAATACATTCATTCATGTTTAAATTAATAGTATAATATATATAATTTTATTATAAATATATTATATAACCACTATTATATATATCATACCCTTTATTATTTAATTATTATGTTTTATTACATGTTTATTAACTATTACGTGCTGATATCACATTTTAGGTAATAACAACTTTTCTTTCTTATTTGTTATGATTTTTTATAATTTTTCATCATAAATAGATAATTGTTAAATAATATCTAAAATTTATACCATGGTATAAATTTCATATATATTATATATATATTAATTCATAATTATCCATAAATGTTACAGAAAAAAAATATTCAAAGAGACAATATGCAATATGTACGCATGGATGTTGTTTCGATTTTCTCAAATGATATAGTGAAATAAAGTTAAATAATATATGATCTATTAGAAATAATTTATATTTAATAAATATCACATATATTAATAAAATATACCCCTTATTACATTTCATTTACAATGTACCTTAAAAACAAATTAGTTCATATCACAAGCCAGTGGTCTTCTGCATATACAAATGACATTATATTATCTCCCATGGATTAGAAAGTATGAATATATATGATATATAATAACTCTATAGTTATAGGTATATTAATAATATCATATGTGTTCATTGAGTCTATAATTATTAGCATCCAAGTAAGAGAAAAATTTAAAACACATCAGATTGGTTCGTATACTGGTAGTATTCCACACACTTGATCGATGTTTTTTTCGAACATATTGGTAATTATCAAGGTAGATGTGGTATTATAATCATTGAGTTATAATAATATCATAAATATATCTTGTAAATATTAAATATATCACTATATCTATCTATGAGAGGTGGTGATGGATAGACAATAGCATCAATTCATGAAGAGGTAGCACATCATAGACGCAAATGATGATTTCATACACTATTTGATGGTAGAGGAGATGGATTTTGGTTATTAAACTAAAATAATATCATATTGTTATATTTGATATATATTTTTCATTATATATGAACAATTGAATATTATTTTCAGAAAGTGGAAGAAGAAATAAAATAATGACACTCAGTTGAGAACAATACATCTTCTTAGGATAACCTCAATAAGTAAGTAAAAAGGGCTTCTTATTATAGATTTATGGTCAAAATATGGACAAAAAGTTATGTGTATGGAATTAAAGAATATATTTGGGAATTTATTGGCTTATAATAATTTAATTTAACATTTTAAGTGGAGAAGAGAGGGGTCGCCTTTTATAAGTTAGGTGGGTGTCAACATTGTAGTTTTTGAAGAGAAAATGGGATTTTTATGTTTTTTCACATACAAGAGTTCCAAAATTGCCCAATATAGAACATTATAGGTTATGATATATAAATATGTTCATAGAATGAGTTTTAAAAAAGTTTCTAGATCATTGTACAACTTTTCTTTTTAGTTTATCGCCTGGTAAACACATTTTCACCTTCACCGCATTAATTAATTTTTTACTACTTTAACTAATAATAATGGAAAGTAATTAAGTTGAAATTATTATAAAATTTACATAATTATTTCAAATATTTAATATATTCGTCCAAATTATATTCAATGACACGGAAAATGTATTTTAAAATTATACCCAAATATGTGATAAAAAAGTAGTTTTCCATAGATAAAATGATCGAATGTTTAAAAATAATTTATATCATAATTCAATTAAAATTAGATCTCAATGGACATAATTATATTAATTGATATATAATTTAATTAATTTTACTTTTAAAACCACATAAAAATATTTCTTATTATTAAAAATTCAATAAAATAATAGAAATTTTTTAATAAAAACTATTACATTTCATTATTCATCGAGAAATTATCTTTTCAAAAAATAATAAAAATTAACTAAAAAAATACAATTTTGATGATTATTTGAAAAAATAATCTTATTTTTTGATATAATCTTATAATTTCATAAAACATTAGTTTCAATATAATTGCGTAAAAATCGACAAAATTGTTGATTTTTAAAAACAAAACATTCTGCATAAAATTGCATTTATTATTTTGTATTGTCCAGAAATACATAAGAATATATTTGTAATTTTAATTGAATAAGTAATATTTAAATATCATTAAAATCAATCAAAAAATTGATTTATGAATTTTTTGATGTAAAATGTGTTTATGTGTATAAAAATAGTCTCTTAGAAAAATATTTCTTTTATTTTAAAACAGTTTTCATTATAATTTATAATTATTTGGTAACCAATGAATTAATTTAGTAAAGACTTGTAAATAATATTTTTTCATATTTTAGATAATCTTATTCAAACATTCCATTCTAATGGCTAGGTGATAAATATCATATTAAATAAAAAAAGTTAATAGTATTTCACGTTTCAAATAAGCTTAATATTGAATAAAACACGATTTCAACTCTATGTCGCATGTAATCTAAGATACAGTCATTATTTCATGGAACAAAATATAAAAATTTTGTTGTTTGTATCAAATAATATAAAACAATTTTTTTTTGTTTTTTTTACAAAATTTAGAGGTGTTACAGTCAACCCCACCCCACTAAAACTGAATTACGCCCTCAAAATACATCACATTGATACAAGAATAAGAGGATTGTTATTTATAATTACATCCAAAGGTTCCATACTAGAATATTCAATAAAATATTTTCAACACAAAACATTGACCGAGTGAGTAGTCTCATTTCATAGAACATTCATTATATGATCTAGAATCTCAACCGATTATTCATTATAAGATAGAAAACGACTAGTGGTATGAAATTTGAGTTTAGTACTAATTAATGAATAGGTATGTACTTACATATGATAGATTTATGAAACACATCATATACTTGAGATAGGATCGGTGGAAATTCCAATCAATAGGATTCAGTCCCAATATGATCAAGAATTTCAAAGGGACTTATATATTGAGGTATTGAGTTTTTTATATCATAATAAAAATTTCTTCCTTTTGTGACTTAATAAATTTACAAATCATCTCTTACAAAAAAAATTGATAAATTTATTATTCATAAAGAAATAATATATCACAAGATCCATAATAATGGATAATTTATTTCTTTTATCTCTTCATTTTATCATAAAAAACTAATGATCAATGGTTAAAAAATATTAACAAATAACCATATGGTGAAGTAATACATTATTTTATAAAACCTAATATAATTTTATATGTAAAGAATTACATAATTTCTCAACCTTATAACTGTTTAAAAATTCAAAATTTGTAATGATAGTCACTAAATTTCACATAATAAAATTAAAATTAATCCCCAAAATATCATTATTTATCTCTAAATGGTAAAAATAAAAATAGTTTTATAATGTGGTTATATACTCCCCTAAATCATGGTTATATTCATAATTTCTAAATAACTTCAATAAAAACATAAATGCTTTCATAATACTCTAATTAAACTACATATTATCGAGTATATTCTTTAAATCCATAATTGCTTTAAATTACATCAATGATAAAATTAACTACTTCATCAACTAATCATTAATCAATACTATCTAGTTTATATTATCTATATTCATCATCTATTTATCCAAACTATACTCCAATTTGTAAAAATTAGGAACACATTAAGGCCATTATTCTCTTCATTTTGTTTTTTCATAAAATATAATATTTCCTTTAAATTTATTTTCTAGGTCTTTAGTATCTGGAAAATCATTTTTTTCATTTTATAGAAAGCCGGATTGTGGGTTGCCGGTACCCATACAGCTGAAACACCAAATCACAATTCAAACTGAAATTTCAAAATTGAAACCACCGCCTTATCGCGTCGAGCTGTGAGCCTGCACTGCCTCGAGCACCGAGCCGCCATCAGATCTGACACACCACGTGCCATGTACTTCAGCCATATCCACATCAAAGGATCGCCGGTGAGCGTCTCCGATGTCCGTCGTCACATCGCCTCCCCATCACACTGATGAGGGTTCAACAAAACAGCATCCATGGAGTAGCCAATGCATTCCCTCCCCTCATTCCCATCACCGGATCGCCGGTGAGCTTTGTCGGCGTCTTCCATCATCATCATCTCCCCATGACAGAGGATACAAGAAAACATCGAATGAAAAACCAAAATCAATAGAACAAACATCCATGGAGATGCCTTCAAAAAAATCATCGTCATCACTCCATCTTGACAGCACTCTTGCTAAGAGATTCACCACGACACAACGGAAGAAAAGAAAAACAAGGAACAAAAGATCCTACCACCACCAGACAAAAACAACTGCATTAGACACCTGAAACCCTAACGTTCTCACCTAAGAAGATGAAGAACACCGCAAACCACAGTCTCATGAGCGTGACCCCCAAACGCGAAAAAACTCACCACATGACAATAGCGAGCTGCCAAGAACAGAACCACGAGCGCTCCGAAGAGTGTGCCGTCAACAAGAACCGGTCTTACACCCATGGATCTGAACCAACAACCGTAGAAGCCCAGAGAGCATCTCCACCACCTGAGAGAAGACCACGAAGCCCTGCAGTAGAGAACCACCACCAACCCGCCGATAATCAAATCAACCCACTTCATTCTTAACCAATTGACCTGCGATAATCATATTATTCCTTAATACTACATTCCCATTATATAAAAAATGAATAATTTATTATACTTAATACACCCAAATTCAATCTTGCTTATTAATTTTTACATAAAAATTATTTTTATAAAAACTTATACCTTCTATATATCATTCATATTGTCTTCATAAAATGTTTAATAATCATTACTCATACAACCATGTTCATTATCATCATGATAAATCCACCTAGGACATCAATTCACATAATGACAATACATTATGCATTTATAACATTTCTACTTTGATGACTACTCAGGGAACCATTATACTCATCCATTTAATTAACCAATCATTTCATTTTTTAATATAAATTAAATTATCTATATCCTTGTTTTCCACACTCAAGACTTATTTTCATCCCTCTTAGACATTCCATTGAGTGATTCTTCCAAAATTATTAACATATTGTAAACTTAGTATTCTTTCCTTAAAGGTATCTACCATGTGAAAAATCGATGAACTCGATCCGTCTCTTCTTTGGTGAGTCTGATAGTTGGTTAAATAATTTATTATTAATCATATATTAGGTAAAAAATAGAATACTCACAATACCCTTTACTGTATCCACCATCCTATTACATTTCCCATCAACAAGTTTTCTACCACATTCAATGAAAACACTATTCCTTATGGTTCCTAGAATTAACATAAACCAAAGATCACAGTGTTAGAATCAATAATGATAGTGGTAAAAAATATTCATGAAAAATAAATTTTATTATATATAAGTCATGACACCTTATTTTCAATTTAGGATACCATATAGTTAAACTAGGTAATTTTTTATATCATTCGCGATGGTTTGTAAAGATATTTTGAATTTACAAACCATTTCTCATGGTATTGTCATACTAGGTTTGTAGACTGTTTTATTTTTATGCTCTTGGAGGAGATCCATTCAAGTTCAACATATCCATTTCATATTCATAATAGCTATTTACCACCGTACTAGAGCAACATCTACTTTTATTATCCAAAATGTTATATAATTCCTTGGAAATGAATCACCCTATCCATTACCAACGTTTTACGAAATTTTTCCTATATATGGACTCATACTTAAACTAATTACTAGACATATCCCTAGGAATATACTTAGAAATATCCATAGGGATGTCCCTAATGTTATCTCATTATATTTTACAATGGTTAAATAAACATTTCTTCTGATACTAACTATAAATACTGAAACATCTCATACACAAATAATACATTTTTTTATATGAATATATAATAAATTTCAAAAATACACACATGTAGACCATATATGTTTAGTTTTTTTAATAATAGATCCACTATATTCTTATTTCAAAAAATATCTTAAATTCCCCCCACAATGATCTTCACATTTAAAACACTTCATAAACAAACTCCACTTAAAACATTTATTCATAACCTTGGGAATGGAAACATTAGAATGTGTGTACTTATATTCCTATCATGGGTAAAATATGAGATATGAATAAAACCAGATCATATGGGTTTGAGAAAATTATATTAACATTTAAAACCATTAACTACATATTATTAACAATAAACATGAGCCAATGAATAATACTTGGTAGTTTATATGAAATGAAACATAATGGTATTAGAAAACTAGATAAATAAGAGCCTAACATTGGAATAAGACATATATTTGAGGTACACACATAAGTGTATAAAATTTTTTACTTAGTAATCATGGATCATTTCCAAAAATATAATAGTAGAATTGGTTCACTTATCAAACCATGTTAGTTATAAAAGTTGACTCTCAAGCCTATCATAGTAGATAGAGTCCCTTACTGAACTTGGTACACTCATCATTCTAATCCTTGTTATCTCAGGATTTGTTTACATTTTTCTAGTGAATCAGAGGTAGAAATAGTTCCCAAAAAATAAATAATAAAAATAAAATATTCTTGTTCTATATAACCTTAAATCATTCATCATATTCAAAAACATGAAAATAAATTAGTTTCATTATCATTTAATCATAGTGTAGCCTATATAAAGTATAAAATTATCATAATTATTTAATCATTTCATAATATAATAACCCAAGGAAAATGAAATGGGTATCATATGAACTTAATCATGGTATAACCCATGGAAGGGAAAACTATCTCATAAATATTTTTAATCATAAACATAAAATATATAATGAAAGGATAATAATTGTATCCCTCAATTAATTTCCTAGTTAGTCATATTTAACATGAAAGGATAAAATATTAGATAGAAGATGATTTTGAAAAATAATTTGGTTCACATATTGAGTTAAATTTATTTTCTATGTGATGGCGGAGAATGGGGAGTCGGGAAAATTCCCTAAATTATGTGACACTGAATTTCATGAAAAGTTGAATACATATAATTTCTCGAAGTACTTAGTACTTAAAGATCATGTTGATAATATCGACCTGTTTCAACATACCTCCACGAAGTTGAATGTGGAGGATTGGGCACTAGACAATATTGTAGGTATGAAAAAAAAATTCTGATGTGGTCAAATCAGCTGCTAACCCCTCCTTCACTGAAATTATACTTACTCCTCCTAAATGGATCATCCAAAAGGGAAGGCATGCACATGTCTCATCAAACTAAGAAGTAGTTGTGGAATGGTTCAATTTGTGATGTTACTCAATAATTAAGTGATTCCATGTTCAGAAATTTTTGAGACCTTGGAAGTTCCATGATTTTACATGTAGGATAACTGATCATTGAATATTTGTTGAATGGAAGATGACTGTAATGTAAATGGGGTATTATCTTATTTTCATCCCTTCTGTTGATCATAAATGGAGATCTTGGGGCATTGGGTCATTGTCCTTGCATCTTGGTCTCTTATGAATCAATGATAGGGGTGGTAATTTTGATATGGATAAGGTAACAAACACAAATGTGAATTTCTGGATCTGTATCTGCAAATTAAATTGTTTATATTGGCACCCACTCATTTTATGGGTCATTGACTCAGTTGTGGGAAATCAAATTCCAATTGATAGATAGAATAATAACCAACATTTTGGGAATTATGAGAGAATCATTATTGAAGATGACATGTCTAACATGATTATGAAAGAAGTATTCTTGACTACTATTGATTACATTATCAACTTGCTAATCCAATACAAAAGGAATCCATTGTTCTACAAGTAAAACGTGTTCTTCGGTCATATTTATTCAGAATATAACAGGGAGAAGGAATGTTCACTCTATAGTATAAAGGGCCATGATGATTCTATATATATAAGGAAGAAGGGAAATGATATCCCATACCCTGACTTGAAGACAAAGGAAATTATTGGCCCCTCTAATGTAGAGAAGATAACAGATATCTCTATGGATGACAAGAAAAAAAATGTGAAATCCACCCCTTTAAACACCTCTATAGTGCATCCTGATGGTTCTGTTGAAGATGGGAACACCAAGTCTACCCCCTCGAAGTATATGATTTCCTTATGAGGATTAAAATTAAAGAAATGACCTGAATATGAATATTGTATCCTTACCTAAAATGAATAAGACTACCAAAGTCCACACCCAATTGGAAGGGAAAGCTATTTTCCATTCTGATATTTTTGGTTCTAAGGTGCAGGTCAATGTCCCTATGGAGGGTATCCCAATGGAAACCAACACAGTTGTATAGCATTTACAACACTGTAATGAGGACCCCTTATTAGTATATGGACCCCAATAATATGATGTAACTAAAAAAAATCAGACAAAATGTATGTACAACCCTTATAATAACCTAAGTCAATGAACGTATCACATGCTTCTCAACAGGTGGAAACAATGAAAGGTATATATATTGATGCACTGATGGCGACACATTCTCATGAACTCATCCTTCCTATTCCTTGAATAGCTGAATAGGAGAAATACTTGAGGAAATCCTCTCATGGTCCCCTGGACATGAGTGCACGAATGAATCATCAAAAAAAATTCATTATATTCATTCAACTGACAATAGTGATCATGATTGGGGTTTCTCACAGGTACCTTACTATTAGAATGCTAAGAAGAAAGTATCCAGGGATTCACATTATCAGAATGGAATGTTTGTGAATATATCCATGCCTATAAGTGGTGTGTTCTAGTCTGATGAAGCTAAATACTTACCAGTTAGTCATAACTTTTTCATCATCTCAAATGATATCAATAAGGAGGAATATCTAGCATCAAAATACAAGATGGAAACATGCATTTCCAGTGATCCAAATTGGAGGAAAGGAAATGATCAAGTGATTATAGAAAATCAAGGAGCCCCGTAAACAAGGTTTAAAACTCATTACCAGTCAAGTTACATTATTTTAACATTCAATGGATATGGAACCCCCTAACAGCTAAATCCCTTTGATGTTTTTTTATCCTACAAACTCATGTTTGTTGGAATTGCTGAACTCAAGCTCATATTTTGTAATTGGAAATCATTTTGGTTGGATTCTATTGGATACATATTTCTCTCCCAAAAAACTCATGATTTCAATATGGATGACCTTTGGGTTTTAAGGCATGAAACCATTCACATCAAGATGGTTACCAAACTACCTAAGAGGGTTTTAGTTTGTTGCAACAAATGAAGTGGTCATATATCACTCTCATTTGTGTATAAATAAACATATTATTTCAGAATAAGTGAGTTATGGGGTGAACTCATGGTCATTTCAGAATGTATGAATAAAAAATGGATGACACTGGGAAATTTTAACATAGTTTTGAATCCATAAGAGAAAATTGTGGACAATTTGAAACATTCGGCCTATGTAATTATCAACTTGTATTGATCATTTTAATTTTGTTGATGGACCTATTGAGGGGTTTGATTTCACATAGAGCTAGTACACATTTAATGGTAGGTAGGAAATCAAGATTAATTGATTCATTTTTTACAAGGATGATCAGAGGCTACCTATGGGGTTTGAGGATTCACCCTCTCAAAACATCACTATAATCACAATACTTTTATTGTGGATGTAACTACACAAATGAAAATCCCAGTTCCTATAAAATTTCGTTTTAAAAATCGGTTCATTGTTACTATTCGGTGTAGGTAACATGTTCTTAAGGCCTAAAAAATTGATTTTGTTGGATGTCCATTCCAAAAACTTGCTGGGAAATTGAAACATGCCAAGGAACTACTAGAAATATAGAGTAGATTTTTTTGTCAAAGACAGATTTCGAAATTAATGATGATGAAGAGAACTGTTCATTCATAAACATCAGGAATCATCATCAAAGTACCCTGTTAAAGAGGATATTGAGGCATGTAATATATTGGATAGCCTCTTAATGACTAAATAAAGGAAGGATAAAAATCAACGGAATGATAAGTGGCTAAAAGATATATATGGGAAACAAACTTTAATTCATAGGATACATAAGGAGAACGGGTCTATGGTTGGGAAAAAATTAATCAGTATAAATGTAAATCATTATATTTCTAAAAATAAAATCACTTATGAAGTGGTAGATCATTTTATTGAGCTACACTCTGATGATAATCAGAATCATATACCAAAAATCGTTCGTAATATCTACCGTTGAATAGAATAACATCAGAATCAAACTCTTATCCAGGCACCACATAAAGATGAAATTATAGAGGCTATCTTTATCTCTCAACATGTATACTGCACCCATCCCGGAGGGGTTTTCTAATATATTATCCTTGTTTTATTGAGACATCATGTAGGATGATATTACTCAAAAAATTAGAGAATTTTTCAATCACTCCTCTATTCTATATGGAGTGAGCTCATCATATATTTCATTGATACAAAGGAAAGAAAATACACTTGATATAAAAGACTTCAAGCCCATGAATCTTGGGAAGTTAATTCCCAATCTCAATAGTAAGATTATCAATAATAGAATGTGGTTAATGTTTTAGGATTTTATAACCCCAAATCAATTTGGATTTTTTAATGAGAGGATTATTTATAATTTTATCTTCATATCCACAAAGAGAATAAACATAATGAAGAGGAACTGAGATGAATTGAATTTCCCTCTCAAAAGTTTTATTTCCATGTCCTTTGAAAAAGTAAACTATAACATTCTTCTTGAGGTGCTCAGAATATATGGATTTTCTGAAGGATTCATCAAGATTATGAGTACAATGATCATCTCATCTAGGATATACATTCTCATGAATGGGGTGCAAAGAAGATTTTCTTAAATTCTCAATGGGTGTGAGGCATGGAGATCCACTCTCGGGACTTTTTTCAATGATAATGATTAATTTAGTAGATGCTTAAATGATCTAACACCTATTGTATTTTATAAGAAAAACATGTATAAGATGAATTACTGTGTTCCCTCGCACCTACTTTACACTGATGATATTTAATTCCATAGACAAGCCATGAAAAAACATCTCCTCTATAAGGTACTCTTTGCACATTATGAAGAAGTTTCTAGACATTCCATAATTTTGGACAAATCATTCATGGTCCGTGGTGAAGGAATTTCAGTTGAAAAAAAAAGGATAACTCGATAACTTGGGTGAAGAGGGGATATATCCCCATAAACTATTATGGTGTCCCCCTTTTGGGGTAAGGTTAAGAGGTTGTATTTGGAAGGAATATATACGGGGATTGTTAATAATATGGAAAAGTGGAAAGAGAAGGAAAATCATTGGGATATAATGGTTTTTCTTGTTAAATATGTCATAACATTCAGGTTTGTGTTTTCTTTCTCAATCTACATATATCCAAGGTTTCTTATTAAAAATCATTAAATCATGTTTTGGAACTTTATATGGACTCAAACAATATATGAGAAGAATCTGATTACTATTTCATGGAAGGAATGTTTAGAGACCCAGCATTCTCTTACATTACTATTACATAATTTTAAATATAAACAACATATTAGTATTACACATAGAGGATCCAAAGGTTTAGTGTGTTGGGAAAATTAGGATCGCACACAACAATTACAATGTCAAGAATAAACATTTATTTAATTTTTATTCACTAGCATATTATTGGAACTTGTCCTCTCCTTAGTACATGTAGACACCTGAGGATATACATAAAAAGGGGTGAGCTAAAATCCCAGTAAGAGGATAGATAAGAAGAATATATCATGGGGTGAGCATAATCATGACATAGGCAAAAGATCTCGAACATGAGAGGAAAATAAATAAAAGACTTGAAATGTGGCAATGCATAAAAATGAAACATCATGACTTTGTAGTTAAATAACACACATACTTGTGAACCAAGATATCATCTTGTTCACAAATAATTCTAAATTTACTCATTATATTCATTACTTTACCCAATGCATTAGAGTGTTGTATAATTCAGGGCACACCCGTCACATTTAAACATTCATATTGCGCTATATAATTTCGGGCGCACCAGTCAAATCATAACATTATCATTTATCTTGCATGCCAACATGAACATATAACATAAATGAACATAACTAACACATAAAAAGGAATGGTATTCATCTCATAAGAATATATTCATAAACTTTGTGTTCCCAAAAGAAAGAGGGAACAACATACTTGATACAAGAACCATCAACATTGAATGAGAGGTAAAAGGTGAGTTATTAAAAGAGGAGTTCTTTTGGAAAACATTTTTACTGACATAAACATTAGTAGAAAACATGTATATCCTGGAAAAGTTAAGATAATGATTAAAAAATTATCTTTAAGGGGTGACCATATCAAAAATGGAGTGGAAGAGGGAGAACCCGAAGGATGAAAGTTGGGTTCGAGAATTTTCCCCTTACCTTGTATCTGAATGCTTCCTTCTCTTTAATGTCCGGTATAATGACAATATATTCATTAATTAGAAATATAGAACAATTTTTACATTAATAAGGTTCATTATAGGTTCATTATGTCATATTATGTTCCTTTGGATGACTTATAGAGTTTAAAAACATTGTTCAGCGATGTTCATTTTTATGGTTTTTTCTTGGGTGGTTCACTTGTATTCTTAAATTGAAGTTTGGGTAGAACATGAGTAAACATACAGAAATGATATTAGATGTCATTAATGATATTAAAGTAGTTTTAATGGTCTTATAATGAATTATATCAGATCCATGTGGATGAATCATTAGATTAAATGATGATTATTTGGGTTAATTTGAGTGATTTTTCGATCATAACGAACATGTTTTAACTCATCACTTAGTAATTTGGCCATAGGATTTTTACAAAACTTTAAAAAGGAAATAATACATACAACATATTCTGGTTCTACAATAAAAATGGTTTCATGACTAGATCTGAATGTAGAAATGGAAGAAGAAAGCATGTCGTTCTTGAAGGTGATAAATTAACACCTCACGAACAACGTTCTCTTTAATAAAATAAAAGGAAGAGGGAAAGGGGGTTGGATAATATAATATCCCATTAGAATAATAAAATTATAGTATATGTATAATAATGGAGTTACAATACCATTTGGATTAATATAGGTGGGAAGAGATCAATAAATGAAATTGAACTTGAAAGGAAATTAAAGGAGGAGAGGGAGAGAAATTACCTCTTGAATCCTTCTCTTGAGAACCTCCTTAAGGGCATAATCATGGTATTTTGATGAGACCAAAAGTTCTTGGACGTGGGGGGAGGGGATAGGGATGTTTTTTTGGCAGATTTTAGAGAAGGCTTGGAGCTTGAGAGGTGTCTGTAAATGAGGGTGTGAAGGGTGGATTTTATAGTGGAGGGGAGAGGGGTTTCCTTAATATACAATTCATTAGTTTATGATATCTTCACAAGATAAGGAATAGTGAGTATTCCATGAAAAGGGATATTAATTTTATCATGTGATCTCGAACCAAGTGGGCTTACATCATCAGATCATCATCGATGACTCAATCAATCCATTATTTAGCATTTATTGTAAATTATCGGATTCTACTATTCATCAAAAATTCAAGTCTCTCAGAAAAATCCCAAAAATTTACCCCAACCATTTTTCGACGTGTAGAATCCAAATATGAATTCCATTTATCAAAAATAATTTTTTAAATATTATTAATTTAATATTTAATTAAAATCATAATTTCTTAAAAAATAGTTTTTAAGATTAAAACTGATTATATAGTGCATTCAAAAAATATGCAGGGTCATATAAAATTATCTAGAAACTATAAGAAATCTATTTGGTAAATAATGATTACATTTTAAGAAAATAAATTTTCTTTTAAATTGATTAATTAATTATAAATAATTATTTATGACTTACAAAATACCACAACGTTTACTAAGGTCAAATTGTCACTTTCTAAGATGTCTAAATTTTATTTAATTATTCATAGATTTACTATTCATAAGGGGAATATTAGTATTCATAAGGGTACGTTACTATTCATAAGGGTAGGTCACTATTCACCAAAAATTATTTTTGTTTCATTAGACTCCAAAAATCATCTTGAACACAACCGTGTATGTCAGATTTTCAAAATTCCAAACACATAAGTGACAAACTTATGTTTAAAGGTCACTTATCACTTAGTAGTTAATTATGTTGGGATTTCATGTTATTTTATAAATATAAGAAGGGAATTTCCATTGAAGAACTTTGGGTCATTAAATTCTTCCCCCCTTATGAAATTTCTCCCCCGAAATTTCACTTTACACAAACAGGTGAGGGTGTTTCTCCTTCATTACCTCTTCTGGTTCCCAAGTTGCTTCCTCAAACTTATGGTTCCTCCACAACATGTTGACAAGATTGGTTGTCTTGTTGCGTAGAACCTTATCTCTCCGATCCAGAATCATTACTGGTTGCTCCTCATAGGAGATATCAGGTTCTGGCTGCACCACCTCTGATTTTAGTACATGTGAGGGGTCTAGTATGTACTTACTCAACAGTGATACATGAAACACATCCTGAACATGAGCCATATTTGGTGGAAGTGAAAGACAATAGGCCACAGCTCCTATGGGGTCAAGGATCTCAAAGGGGCCAATATACCTTGGGCTTAACTTCCTTTTCTTTTCGAATCGCATGAATCTCTTCCATGGAGATATTCGAAGGAAGACTTTATCTGCAACGTCAAACTCTAAGTCCCTTAATAGGTTGTCAGCATAGCTCTTTTGCTGACTTTGAGCATCATTGATGTGTTTCTAGAAGACTTGTACCTTCTCTGTCATCTCTTGAACAAGATCGGATCCAAGAAGATTTCGTTCTCCAACTTCATCCCAACATTTTGGACTTCTACACTGCTTCCCATAATGAGCTTCATATAGATCCACCTGTATACTCGAGTGGAAGCTATTGTTTTATGAGAACTCAACCAATGGGAGATGCTTATCCCAACCACCTTTGAATTCAAGAGAGCATGCTCTTATCATATCATCAAGCATCTGAATAGTTCTTTTAGACGGTCCATCAGTTTGGGGGTGATAGGCCATGCTGAAATTTAATTCAGTACTCAAAGCATGTTGAAGACTCCTCCATAATTTAGACGTGAACCTTCGATCATGGTCAGAGAAAATCGAGAGTGGAACACCGTGCAGTCTCATCACTTCCTTCACATATATCTTTGCAAGTTATTCAAGTGAGAGATCATCCTGAATAGCGATAAAATGGGAAGTCTTGGTGAGTCAGTCAACCACAACCCATATCGCAATATTTACCTTCGACGTCTTTGAGAGACCCATGAAAAAGTCCATAGTAACATTTTCCCATTTCCACATGGGTATTGGAAATGACTGGATCATACCTTTGGGCTTTTGGCGCTCATCTTTAACTTGCTGACATACCGAGTACCTTGATATATATTTCGAAATCTTCTTCTTCATGTTATCCCACCATAAGTGTTCTCGGAGATCATGGTACATCCTGCTACTCCCAGGATGGATAGGGAAATTTGATCTATGTGCATTATCCAATTGCTCCTTCATTACCTCGGGTGATGAAGGCACACCAAACCGCATTCAAAACTGAATCACACCATCACTGTCGATATGGAACTCTTGCAGCTTCCCTTCCTTTACTGTAGTCACCCTCTTTTGTATCTCCACATCATCCCTTTATTCTTCCTTAATCTTCTTCTAGATGGATAGTTGCAAAATCATTTGGGAATGGTATGATGAATCCCCTTCCCTTATGATTTCCAAATCCATTCATTGCATATCCAAGAAGATATGGTCTTTATCAATATGCAACATAGATAGAGTAGCAAGTTGTTTTCTTCTTAGAGCATCAGCTACCTTGTTCAACTTTCCAGGATGATAGTGAATATAGCAATCATAATCATTGATTAGCTCTAACCATCTCCTTTGATGCATGTTGAGCTCATTTTGTGTGAATATATACTTTAGTCTCTTGTGGTCGGTGTATATGTCACACTTCTCACCATAAAGTTAGTGATGCAATATTTTCAAGGAAAAAATCATGGCTTCCAGCTCTAGATCATTCGTCATGTAGTTATTCTAATGGATCTTCAACTTCCATGAGGCGTAGGCTATCACATTGTCATTTTTCATGAGTACACAACCCAAGACTTTATTTCAAGAATCCCTGTATATCACAAAACTTTCTCTACTTTTCGGTAGTTTGAGTATAGGTGTAGTGATCAGCCTTATCTTTATCACCTTGAATCTTCCCTCATATTCTTCTATCCATACATACTTTACCCTTTTTCGTGTTAACTTAGTTAGCGGGCTTGACAATCGTGAGAAGTTTCTCACAAAACATCGATAGTACCCAGCTAATCCAAGAAAACTATGGATTTCTATGACACTAGAGGGTCTGGGCCATTCCGCGATTGCCATTGTTTTTGAAGGATCTATAGAAATTCCATCCCTTCTGATCACATGTCCCAAGAATGTGACTTTATTCATCCAAAAGTCACACTTGCTGAACATGGAATACAACTTATCCTTTCTCAATGTCGCCAACTCAAGTCTTATATGTTCTTCATGTTCCTCCTTTATCTTGGATTAGATGAGAATATCGTCAATAAACACTTCCACAAATTTTTCAAGGTAATCTCTAAAGACTCTATTCATCAAATCCATGAAGATTGTAGGGAAATTAGGAAGTCTGAAGGGCATCACCAAAAACTCATAGTGCCCATACCTTGTACGGAAGTTAGTCTTATGAATATCATTCTTCTTCACCTTTACCTGATGATATACAGAACGAAGACCCACCTTTGAGAAGTATAGAGCACCTCTTAACTGATTGAACAAGTCATCAATCCTTGGTAGAGGATACTTGTTCTTTATGGTGATCTTGTTGAGTTCCCGATAATCGATACACAGCCGCATTGTTCTATCTTTCTTCTTCACAAAGTGCACTAGTGCACCCCAAGGTGATGCACTAGATCATATGAACCCTTTGTCCAGATGCTCTTACAGCTGCTTCTTTAACTCCTCTAGTTCGATAGGAGCCATCCTATAGGGACACTTTGAGATAGGAGTAGCTCTAGGTATGAGTTCAATTGAGAAATCTACTTCACGATCCGGGGGAATACCGGGTAACTCTTCAGGAAATACATCGATGTATTCCCTCACAATGGGCATTTACTCAAGGTTGGAACTTTCCTTCGACTCAACCATTTGGGCAAGGTATGCTTCTTCATAGGGAATCAACACACACACCATTGAAATATTTTTCCAAGGAGATTCATGATCTTCATTTCATTTATAGAAGAGCATGGGATGGTTCGGAATATGAAATGATCTTTCCTTTTCCTGACAGTTGATATGTTCGCTATATAAAGAGAGACAATCTATTCCCATTATAGTGTCTAATTCCACCAAGGGAAGCATTAAGAGATTTCCTGGAAGAATTTTCCCACATAAAGAAACTGGAGAAGAGTCAAACACTTGGGTTACAATGATTGCACCAATTGGTGATTTTACAGATATCTCTACTTCAAGGTTTCAGGGCTTCGATTCTATAGTTCTAGAAAACATTAAAGATATTAAGGAATGTGTAGAACCAGAATCAAATAAGTCTTTTTCCATTCTTGAGTGTATAGGAAGTGTACCTTGTACGACTTTATTATCATGATACGCCTCCACAGTATTGCTAGCATAATCCTTCCCTTGTTCCTTTGGCTTTGGTGGCTACTGACACTGATTACCCTCGAGAACTTGAGGTTTAGTGCGTTGGTTTACATAGTTCCCTAGCTCCCTACATTTGTAGCATTGAACCGTGAGTGGTTCTCTCCTTTCATCAGATACATTCTCCTTATTTTTTGTTTCTTTTAGACACTCTTGATCATGGTGTCCTTCTTTCCCACAATTGAAGCACTTCCTCGTCCCATTGAAGCATCTCCCACGGTGCAACTTCCCACATTTTTGGCATGTGGTTCATTGAGTTTTCTTCCAACTTTTGTCATTAGATCATCCGACATGAAACTCCATCTTTCGTTTCTTATCACCATAGCCAAGGGACCATTTTCCAAACTCCATCTCCACTTTGAGATAAAATCGAGAAACTTCTTCATAACTCCCAAATTCTCGAATTCTTAGAGCCTTTCGAAGGTGTGGTTTTAATACAATAAATAATCTATCAAATTTTCTATCATTGATGATAACAAACACCGAAGCGTACCTTGCAAGCCTTGTGAAATTTTCGTCATAGGTTGTGATATATTCTCCCTCTTTTTTCATGATCTCTAGGAATTCTCTCTCCATCTTCATAAAAATAGTTCATGGGAAATAATTATTAAGAAATATTATCTTAAAGTCTTCCCATTTCATCTCATTAATTTCCTCCCTTGGCTTGGTGTTCTTAATCAAATCCCACCTTTGATTAGCTTCTCCATCTAGATGATAAATGGCTAGGGTCACCTTCTTTGTCTCAAAATAGTGAAGCACATAAATGATCTTCTCCATCGAGTTGACCCACTATTCCGAAACTAGTGGATCAGAAGATCCACTAAATGTCGGTGGTTGTTGCCGCATAAAATATTCGATATCCAGTTTCTCCCTCTTTGGTGAAGTAGGAAATTCCCCATTATTATGGTTATTTTTCATAACCTGAGATAATTGGGAAGTATCTCCATGATGTTTTGAACTCCACCTCCCAAATCATTAGGGATGTCGTTCGGGCAATCATTGCATTGGCCCTCGCACGAGTTGTTGGCCTGATTTCTCTTGGTTCCCACCATTTTCTAAAATAGAAATGGTTAGAACAAAACATAAGTAAACAATTAATGAATAACATATTCATTTAAACAATTTATACCAAAAACATAACATATGGTATCCCTATGTAAATATTCTTGTGTGCATATTTGAACTTAGTCTCATGCTATAGATTTTTTCTAGGGTTCACTAATCCTAATTCCTAAATTAACTAAACCTTTCCTCTGATACCGAATCTAGAGACCCAACATTTTATTAAATTAATATTACATCATTTTAAAGATAATCCACATATTAGTATTACACATAGAGGATCCAAAGGTTTAGTGTATTGGGTAAACTAGGATCGTACATAACAATTACAACATCAAGCATAAACATTTATTTAATTTTTTCTTCTCTACCTTCTTATTGGAACTTGTCATCTCCTTAGTACATCTAGACACCTGAGGATATATATCAATAGGGGTGAGCTAAAAACAGAGTAAGAGGATAGATAAGAATAATATAGCACATGGTGAGCATAATCATGACATAGGAAAAAGATCATGAACATGAGAGGAGTATAAATAAAAGACTTGAAATGTGGCAATGCATAAAAATGAAACATCGTGTCTTTGTGGTTAAATATCACACATACTTGTGAACCGAGCTAGAATCATGTTCACATATCATTTTAAATTTACTCATTAGATTCATTACTTTAACCAATGAATTAGAGTGCAGTATAATTCCGGGCGCACAAGTCACATTTAAACATTTATATTGCTCTATATAATTTCGGGTGCACCCGTCACATCATAACATTATCATTTATCTTGCATGCCACCATGAGAATATCACATAAATGAACATAACAAACCCATTAAAAGGAATGGCATTCATCTCAGAAGAATAGATTCATAATCATTGGGTTCCCAAAAGAAATAGGGAACGACATACTTGATACAAGAACCACCAACCTTGAAGGAGAGGTAAAATGTGAGTTCTTAAAAGAAGAGTTCTTTTGGAAAAAAATTTGATTGACATAAACGTTAGTATAAAACATTTATATCTCATAAAAGGTAATATAATGATGAAAAAATGATCTTTAAGGAGTAACCAAATCAAAAATGGAGTGCAAGAGGGAGAACCCGAAGGATGAAAGTTGGGTTCGAGAGAATTTCCCCTTACCTTGTATCTGAATGATTCCTTCTCATTAATGTCCTGTATAATGACATTATATTCATTAATTAGAAATAAACTACCATTTTTAAATTAATAGGGTTAATTTGGGTTTCATTATGTCATATTATGTTCCTTTGGATGACTTATAGAGTTTAAAAACATTGTTCAGGGATGTTCATTTTTATGGTTTTCTCTTGGGTGGTTCACTTGTATTCTTAAATTGAAGTATGGGTAGAACATGAGTAAACATCCATAAATGATATTAAATGTCATTAATGATATTACAGGAGTTTTAATGGTATTATATTGAATTATATTATATCCATTTGGATGAATCATTAGATTAAATGACGATTATTTGGGTTAATTTGAGTGATTTCTCGATCATAATGAACTTGTTTTAACTTATCACTTAGTAATGTGGCCATAGGTTATTTAAAAAACTTTAAATAGGACATAATAAATATATCATATTCTGGTTCTACCATACAAATGGTTTCATTACCAGATATGAAGGTAGAAATTGAAGAATAAAGCTTTTCGTTCTTGAAGGTGATAAATTAACACCTCAAGAACAACGTTCTCTTTAATAAAATAAAAGGAAGAGGGAAAGGGGGTTGGATAATATAATATCCCATTAGAATCATAAAATTATAGTATATGTATAATAATGGAGTTAAAATACCATTTTGATTAATATAGGTGGGGAGATATCAAGAAATGAACTTGAACTTGAAAGGAAATTAAAGGAGGAGAGGGAGAGAAATTACCTCTTGAATCCTTCTCTCGAAAACCTCCTTAGGGGCCTAATATTGGTATTTTGATGAGACCAGAAGCTCATGGACGTGGGGTAGGGGATAGGGAAGGGCCTTGGTTAGAGTTTAGAGAAGGATTGGAGCTTGAGTGGTGTGAGTAAATGAGGGTGTGATGGGTGGCTTTTATAGTGGAGGGGAGAGGGGTTTCCTTAATATAAAATTCATTAGATTATTATTTTTTCACAAGACAAGGAATAGATAGTATTCCATGACCAATAATAGTAATTTTATCATGTGATCCCAAAACAAGTGGGCTTACATCAGCATAGCATCATCGATGACTCAATTAATCCATTATTTAGCATTTATTGTAAATTATCGGATTCTAGTATTCATCAAAAATTCAAGTATCTCAGAAAAATCCCAACAATTTACCCTAACCATTTTTGGATGTGTATAATACAAAAATGAATTCCATTTTTCAAAAATAATTTTCTAAATATTATTAATTTAATATTTAATTAAAATCATAATTTAATTAAAAAACAATTTTTTAGATTAAATCTGATTTTATAATGCTTTCAAAAATTACGCAGGGTCTTATAAAATTATCTAAAAACTATAAGAAATTGATTTGATAAATAATGATTACATTTTAAGAAAATATATTTTCTTTTAGATTAATTAATTAATTAAAAATAATTATTTATGACTTACAAAATACCACAACGTTTACTAAGGTCAAATGGTCACTTTCTAAGATGTCTAAATTTTATTTAATTATTCATAGATTTACAATTAATTAGGGTCATATTACTATTCATAAGGGTATGTTACTATTCATATGTGTAGGTCACTATTAACCAAAAATTATTTTTGTTTAATTAGACTCCAAAAATCATCTTGAACACAACCGTGTATGTCAGATTTTAAAAATTCCAAACACATAAGTGACAAACTTATGTTTACAGGTCACTTATCACTTAGTAGTTCATTATGTTTTGATTTCATGTAATTATATAAATATAAAAATGGAATTTCCATTGAAATTTTTTTGGACATTACAGAATGCATTAAACAATTTGATTTTGGAGGCCATGGGATCACACACATAAAATTTTAAAAGTGGTCTCATTAAAGAATTCATTTGGAACTTGATTTCCATTGATACACATGGTGGATTTCTTGATGTAATGTTTAAAGGTGGATTTTTTAATGGTTTTAAATATTATCTTACATCATTTATTTGGACTTCCATAAGGTATTTCATTAATAATATCATGTGTGATACTTTGTTGACTATATGTAGGGGTTGAAATCTCAATTGTTGGGCCATTGAATTTATTGAGAATCCACTCTAAGAAAGCATGAGTTTTCAATCCGATGATAGAAACATGTCCATTTCTATTTTTCATTAGGTATTCCCAAGTACGGATGAACAATACAACCACCAGTGTATATAGTTATTCAAATATATAATTTCAGGGAATGTGAAATTTTTTTATGGAAACTGAAAAACCTGGGACACTTCAACACCAAGGAGTGCTACAAAATAGAATATAAGGGCTCCAATCAACCAACAGCCTAGTTAATAAAAATAAATGTTCAGTTTATATTACTATATCGCTTGTTTATTATCTAGAGGATCTGGAAAAACCAGTTTCCATCCCATGATCAACTCAAAAAAGTGAGTTTTCATGTTGCTTATGCATGTTCATTGTGCATGAGTTCTTAAGAGAGTGAAAACACATTTATGAATCCTGTAGGTTTTCATAGAAAATATTAGAGTATATTGGCTCCTTATATGATCATCACATTGAAAAAATATGTATTTGAATTACTTCATGGATATAATTTTAACCACTAAATGCAGTTTATAGGTCTATAAACTATTTATGGCGACTAATGCATCCAATTTTTATGCTATCTGGTTGGCTCACAATGTCAAACTATTTGAGGCAGCACATCACACTCGTTAGTTGGGAATAATCTCTATCCATCATGAAGAGTATATAGTGTTTATGGTTCAAACTAGCACTATGGATAACATCTTGACTAGTTTAAATATATTTTTACGCTTTGGTGTGTTAGGCCAACCATGAAAACCAAAAATGGTTCAGTCTGTTTAATGGATACCTCCATTCATCCCATTTGTCAAGGTGGATATATATAGGTATTATTTTGTAATTCCTTGGACCTCATGTTGTGGATCTGTCTTCCGAAGATATCGTGTATTTTTCAAAGGGGTTTTCTATCACTACACTAGAGTTGGGATAACTTATAATTTTGAGTTATGGGTATTGATATATACAATTATCTCTGATTTCAAGTATTAATAGTACATATTATGGATATAATATAACTCTAAAATATAATCCGAGATTTATAACCCATAATAAGGAATGTTCCATGGGGAATCCTACCTCAATGGGTTTAATGTCTTAATAAGGTAAATCACCTCAACATGGCTATATCACATGATTATAGGGTGCAAAATAAAGTTTCATATGTTTTATCAAAGAATATTGTCATAGATAATGAAATGATATGGTTTTTCATGGCCTTGGATTATTGTGCTCCAATGTTTAAGGATTACATATGTGGTAAAGTTAAGTGTCTAATTTTTAATAACCTATTGTATTTATTGACACATAATTTTTGTTTTTATATATATTTTAGGTATAGTTTCCACAAGATCCTAGAATTTATGTTATATTTTCAATGTTAAAAATCAATTTTTATAATATAAAACATTTTAAAAAAATTATAATTTGTTTAAACAAATAAAGAAAGCATTAAAATTCATTAAAAACATCTCTTGAGGAAAATTAAAATCTATTTAAAATAAATATTTAAACCAAAAATTCCATTAAAGGATTTTTAAATCCTATTCATTAAGAAATTTTTTTGAAACATATAATGTATGATTTATTAAAAATTTTGTAAATAGTGGTGGGATATTTTGTACACATTAAAATAATTATTCCTTTAACATTTTGATTAAAAGGAAAACATGTATAATTTATAAAATGACATAATGATTCCTTTAAAAATATATTTCAAAAACTCAAACATGGGTAAAAGGATATTTAATAAATTTTTATGATATTTTCATAATACTATTTAGATCATTTTCAGAAAACCTAAATTTGGAAGCAAATTCCATTTCGATCGAAAAGAGAAATAAATACATTTTTAATTAAAAACAATCTATTGAAGTATTGATTATATAATGAGATTATAATGAAGTGTAAATATATATTCTCATGACTTAACTAGAGGATAATAAAGTAAATGAGTTATATGGGAGTTGGATTAAAATATTACATCATCAAAATTATAAACATTTACAATCATGATAAACAATGATATTGTATAATAAAACCATTACCACATCTGTAACATTGAATCATAAGCCCATAAAAGAATAAAATTAAATTAAAAATATAATATAATAAGAATAAATAAATTAAAGATATTATATTTCATAGGGGTTGTATGCACACCTCATAAATGGAGATATGTGCATAACATAAAATATTTCCCAAAAAAGAAAAATATGGATAAAAATATCATACCAAATTAGTAACATTGAAACCATAAACCCCAAGAAAGTGTGTTAATTAAATGTATATCAAAATAAAAATAATTATCATTATAATTATAATTAGATACATTCTTGGTATGTTTATACACCATATAAAATATATAGGTGATGAATATGGCATGTGTCCCATGTAAGTAAAATGTGAGATGAAAATCACTTATCCTAAGTCTTTACTTCCTTCACAAATATTTTAATCCTATGTATAGTAAATATATTTTTATTAAAAATATATTGAATAACCATTATTAAATATATAATAAAAAATATTATTTACATATTACCTTTTATTACCTGTTTATTAACAATTCCATGTTATAATCACATTTCAGGTAATAATAGCTTTCTTTTCATGTATGTTTTGATTTTTTAATTTTTGTTCTCATACATTTTTCATGGTTTAACATCTATATCATGTTAACAATGAAATAAATATCATATATATTCAATATATATATATATTTATATTAATCTATAAAATTATTATATTGAAAATGAAATACACTATTGGACATGGGGGAGGGGCTAGGGAAGGTTTTTGGGTAGAGTTTAGAGAAGGCTTGGAGCTTGAGAGGTGTGTGTAAATGAGGGTGTGAAGGGTGGCTTTTATAGTGGAGGGGATAGGGGTTTCCCCAATATAAAATTCATTAGTTTATTATATCTTCACAAGATAAGGAATAGTGAGTATTCCATGAAAAATAATATTAATTTTATCATGTGATCCCGAACCAAGTGGGCTTACATCATCATATCATCATCGATGACTCAATTAATCCATTATTTAGCATTTATTGTAAATTATCGGATTCTACTATTCATCAAAAATTCAAGTCTCTCAGAAAAATACCAAAAATTTACCCCAACCATTTTTCAACATGTAGAATCCAAAAATGAATAACATTTATCAAAAATAATTTTTTAAATATTATTAATTTAATATTTAATTAAAATCATAATTTCTTAAAAAACAGTTTTTAAGATTAAAACTGATAATATAGTGCATTCAAAAAATACGTAGGGTCATATAAAATTATCTATAAACTATAAGACATTGATTTGATAAATAATGATTACATTTTAAGAAAATACATTTTACTTGAAATTAATTAATTAATTATAAATAATTATTTATGACTTACAAAATACCACAACGTTTACTAAGGTCAAATTGTCACTTTCTAAGACGTCTAAATTTTATTTAATTATTCATAGATTTACTATTCATAAGGGGAATATTACTATTCATAAGGGTATGTTACTATTCATAAGGGTTGGTCACTATTCACCAAAAATTATTTTTGTTTCATTAGACTCCAAAAATCATCTTGAACACAACCGTGTATGTCAGATTTTAAAAATTCCAAACACAAAAGTGACAAACTTATGTTTAAAGGTCACTTATCACTTAGTAGTTAATTATGTTGTGATTTCATGTTATTTTATAAATATAAGAAGGTAATTTCCATTGAAAAAATTTTGGCCGTTACATTCTTCCCCCCTTATGAAATTTGTCCCCCGGAATTTCACTTTACACAAACAGGTGAGGGTGTTTCTCCTTCATTGCCTATTCTGGTTCCCAAGTTGCTTCATCAAACTTATGGTTCCTCCATAACATGTTGACAAGATTGGTTCGCTTGTTGTGTAGAACCTTATCTCTCCGATCCAGAATCATTACTGGCTGCTCCTCATAGGAGAGATCATGTTCCAGCTACACCACCTCTGAGTTTAGTACATGTGAGGGGTCTAGTATGTACTTCCTCAGCAGTGATACATGAAACACAACATGAACATGAGCCATATTTGGTGGAAGTGAAAGACGATAGGCCACATCTCTTATGCGGTCAAGGATCTCAAAGGGGCCAATATACCTTAAGCTTAGCTTCCTTTTCTTCTCAAATCGCATGAATCTCTTCCATGGAGATATTCGAAAGAAGAAATTATCTCCAACGTCGAACTCCAAGTCCCTTAGAAGGTTGTCATCATATCTCTTTTGCCGACTTTGAGCATCTTTGATGTGTTTCTAGAAGACTTGAACCTTCTCTGTCATCTCTTAAACAAGATCGGATCCAAGAAGCTTTCGTTCTCCAAATTCATCCCAACATTTTGAACTTTTACACTGCTTCCCATAATGAGCTTCATATAGATCCATCTGTATACTCGAGTGGAAGTTATTGTTGTATGAGAACACAACCAATGATAGATTCTTATCCCAACCACCTTTGAATTCAAGAGAGCATGCTCTTATCATATCTTCAAGCATCTGAATAGTTATTTCAAACGGGCCATCAGTTTGGGGGTGATAGGCCATGCTGAAATTTAATTCAGTACTCAAACCATGTTGAATCCTCCTCCATAATTTAGACGTGAACCTTCGATCATGGTCAGAGACAATCGAGAGTGGAACACCGTGCAGTCTCATCACTTCCTTCACATATATCTTTTCAAGTTATTCAAGTGAGAGGTCATCCTAAATAGCTATAAAATGGGTAGTCTTGGTGAGTCAGTCAACCACAACCCATATTGCATTATTTTTATTCGACTTCTTTTGTAGACCCATGAGAAATTCCATAGTAACTTTTTCCCATTTCCACATGGGTATTGGAAATGACTGCATCATACCATTGGGCTTTTGGTGCTCATCTTTAACTTGCTGACATACCAAGCACCTTGATATATATTTCACAATATTCTTCTTCATGTTATCCCACCATAAGTGTTCTCGGGGATCATTTTACATCTTAGTACTCCCAGGATGGATAGAGAAAGTTGATCTATGTGCATTATCCAATAGCTCCTTCATTACCCCAGGTGATGAAGGCACACAAAGCCGCATTCAAAACTGAATCACACCATCATTGTCGATATGGAACTCCTGTAGCTTCCCTTCCTTTACTGCAGTCACCCTCTTTTGTATCTCCACATCATCCCTTTATGCTTCCTTAATCTTCCCCTAGATGGATGGTTGCACAATCATTTAGGAAAGGTATGATGTATCCTCTGCCCTTATGATTTCCAAATCCATTCATTTCATATCCAAGAAGATATGGTCTTTATCAATCCGCAACATGGATAGAGTAGCAGGTTGTTTTCTTCTTAGAGCATCTGCTACCTTGTTCAAATTTCCAGGATGATAGTGAATATAGCAATCATAATCATTGATTAGCTCTAACCATCTCCTTTGATGCATTTTGATCTCATTTTGTGTGAATATATACTTTAGTCTCTTGTGGTTAGTGTATATGTCACACTTCTCACCATAAAGTTAGTGATGCCAGATTTTCAAGGAAAAAATCATGGCTTCCAGCTCTAGATCATGCGTCATGTAGTTATGCTAATGGATCTTCAATTGTCGTGAGGCGTAGGCTATCACATTTTCATTTTTCATGAGTACACAACCCAAGCCTTTCTTTCAAGAATCCCTGTATATCACAAAACGTTCTCTACATTTCAGTAGTTTGAGTATAGGTGTAGTGATCAGCCTTATCTTTAGCTCCTTGAATCTTCCCTCACATTCTTCTATCCAGACATACTTTACCCCTTTTCTTGTTAACTTGGTTAGCGGGCTTGACAATCATGAGAGGTTTCTCACAAAACATCGGTAGTACCCAGCTAATCCAAGAAAACTATGGATTTCTATGACACTGGAGGGCCTGGGCCATTCCTCGATTGCCATTGTTTTTGAAG
This sequence comes from Viscum album, assembly GCA_963277665.1. Classification (NCBI taxonomy): domain Eukaryota; kingdom Viridiplantae; phylum Streptophyta; class Magnoliopsida; order Santalales; family Viscaceae; genus Viscum; species Viscum album. The sequence goes on from OY728159.1 coordinate 844,735,595, forward strand.
GATCTATAAAAATTCCATCACTTGTGATCACATGTCCCAAGAACGTTGCTTTCTTCATCCAAAAGTCACACTTGCTGAACTTGGAATACAACTTATCCTTTCTCAATGTCTCCAACACAAGTCTTAGATGTTATTCATGTTCCTCCTTTATCTTGTATTAGATGAGAATATCATTAATAAACACTTCCACAAATTTCTCGAGGTAATCTCTAAGGACTCTATTCATCAAATCCATGAAGATTGTAGGGGAATTAGTAATTCTGAAGGGCATCACCAAAAACTCATAGTGCCCATACCTTGTACGGAAGGTAGTCTTCTGAATATCTTTCTTATTCACCTTTACTTGATGATATCCAGAACGAAGACCCACCTTTGAGAAGTATAGAGCACCTCATAACTGATTGAACAAGTTATCAATCCTCGGAAGAGGATACTTATTCTTTATGGTGATCTTGTTGAGTTCCTGATAATCGATACATAGCCGCATTGTTCCATCTTTCTTCTTTACAAAGTGCACTGGTGCACCCCAAGGTGATGAACTAGAGCACATGAACCCTTTGTCCAGATGCTCTTGTAGCTGCTTCTTTAACTCCTCTAGTTCGATAGCAGCAATACTATAGAGACACTTTGAGATAGGAGTAGCTCCAGGGATGAGTTCAATTGAGAACTCTACTTCACGATCTGTGGGAATACCGGGTAACTCTTCGGGAAATACATCGATGTATTCCCTCACAATGGGAATTTACTCAAGGTTGGAACTTTCCTTAGACTCAACCATTTGGGCAAGGTATGCTTCTTCATAGGGAATCAATACACACACCATTGAAATAATTTTCCAAGGAGATTCGTGATCTTCATTTCATTTGTAGAAGATCATGGTATGGTTCGGAATATGAAATGATCTTTCATTTTCCTGACAGTTAATATGTGATCTATATAAAGAGATCCAATCTATTCCCATTATAGTGTCTAATTCTACCAAGGTAGGCATTAAGAGATTTCCTGGAAGAATTTTCCCACATACGGAAACCGGGGAAGAGTCAAACACTTGGGTTACAATGATTGCACCAATTTGTGATTTTACAGATATCTCTACTTCAAGGTTTCTGGGCTTCGATTCTATAGTTCTAGAAAACATGAAAGATATAAAGAAATGTGTAGAACCAGAATCAAATAAGACTTTTTCCAATCTTGAGTTCATAGGAAGTGTACCTTGTATGACATCATTATCATGATCCACCTCCACAGTATTGCTGGCGTAAGCCTTCCCTTGTTCCTTTGGCTTTGGTGGCTGCTGATGCTGATTACCCTCGAGAACATGAGGTTTAGTGCATTGGTTTTCATAGTTCCCTAGCTCCCTACAGTTGTATCACTGAACCATGAGTGGTTCTCTCCTTTCATCGGCTACATTCTCCTTCTTTTTTGTGTCTTTTAGACACTCTTGATCATGGTGTCCTTCTTTCCCACAATTGAAGCACTTCCTCGTCCCATTGAGGCAGCTCCCACGGTGCAACTTCCCACATTTTTGGCATGTGGTTCATTGATTTTTCTTCCGGATTTTGTCATTAGATCATCCAACATGAAACTCCAACTTTCGTTTCTTATCACCATAGCCATGGGACCATTCTCCAAAATCCATCTGCACTTTGAGAGAACATCGAGCAACTTCTTCATAAATCCCAAATTCTCGAATTTCTAGAGCCTTTCGAATGTGTGGTTTTAATCCACTAAATAATCTATCAAATTTTCTATCATTGATAATAACAAACCCCAAAGCGTACCTTACATGCCTTGGGAAATTTTCTTCACAGGCTGTGACATATTCTCCTTCCCATTTCATCTCATTAATTTCCCATTTCATCTCATTAATTTCCTCCCTTGGCTCTCTATATAGATGATAAATGGATAGGGTCACCCTCTTCGTCTCACAATAGTGAAGCACATAAAAGATCTTCTCCATGGAGTTGACCCACTGTTCCGCAACTAGTGGATCAGAAGATCCACTAAATGTCTGTGGTTGTTGCCGCATAAAACATCTGATAGCTAGTTTCTCCCTCTTTGGTGAAGGAGGAAATTCCCCATTATTATGGTTATTTTTCATAACCTAAGATAATTGGGAAGTATCTCCATGATTTTCTGAACTCCACCTCCCAAATCATTGGGGATGTCTTTCGGGCAATCGTTGCATTGGCCCTCGCACGAGTTGTTGGCCTGATTTCTCTTGGTTCCCACCATTTTCTAAAATAGAAATGGTTAGAACAAAACATAAGTAAACAATTAATGAATAACATATTCATTTAAACAGTTTATACCAAAAACATAACATATGGTATCCCTATGTAAATATTCTTGTGTGCATATTTGAACTTAGTCTCATGCTATAGATTTTTTCTAGCGTTCACTTATACTAATTCCCAAATTAACAAAACCTTTGATATGATACCGAATCTAGTGACCCAACCTTTTATTACAATAATATTACATAATTTTAAAGATTAACCACATATTAGTATTACACATAGAGGATCCAAAGGTTTACTATGTTGGGTAAACTAGGATCGTACATAACAATTACAACATCAAGCATAAACATTTATTTAATTTTTTCTTCTCTACCTTCTTATTGAAACTTGTCCTCTCCTTAGTAGATGTAGACACCTGAGGATATACATCAATAGGGGTGAGATAAAAACACAGTAAGAGGATAGATTATAATAATATATCACGGGGAGAGCATAATAATGACATAGGCAAAAGATCATGAACATGAGAGGAGTATAAATAAAAGACTTGAAATGTGGAAATGCATAAAAATGAAACATCATGTCTTTGTGGTTAAATACCACACATACTTGTGAACCGAGCTATCATCTTGTTCACATATAATTCTAAATTTACTCATTAGATTCATTACTTTACCCAATGCATTGGAGCGCTGTATAATTCCGGGCGCACCCGTCACATCATAGCATTATCATTTCTCATGCATGCCACCAGGAACATATCACATAAATGAACATAACTAACCCATTAAAAGTAGTGCTATTCATCTCATAAGAATAGATTCATAAAAATTGGGTTCCCAAAATAAATAGGGAACAATATACTTGATACAAGAACCATCAACCTTGAATGAGAGGTAAAAGGTGAGTTCTTAAAAGAAGAGTTCTTTTGGAAAAAATTTTGATTGACATAAACGTTAGTATAAAACATGTATATCTAATAAAAGGTAAGGTAATGATGAAAAAATTATCTTTAAGTAGTAACCAAATCAAAAATGGAGTGCAAGAGGGAGAACCCAAAGTATGAAAGTTGGGTTCGAGAGAAATTCCCCTTACCTTGTATCTGAATGCTTCCTTCTCTTTAATGTCCTATATAATGAAATTATATTCATTAATTAGAAATAAAGAACCATGTTTACATTAATAGGGTTAATTCAGGTTTCATTATGTCATATTATGTTACTTTGGATGACTTATAGAGTTTAAAAACATTGTTCAGGGATGTTCATTTTATGGTTTTTTCTTGGGTGGTTCACTTGTATTCTTAAATTTAAGTTTGGGTAGAACATGAGTAAACATCCATAAATGATATTACATGTCATTAATGATATTACAGGAGTTTTAATGGTCTTATATTGAATTATATTAGATCCATGTGGATGAATCATTAGATTAAATGATGATTATTTGGGTTAATTTGAGTGATTTTTCGATCATAATGAACTGGTTTTAACTTATCACTTAGTAATGTGGCCATAGGTTATTTAAAGAAATTTAAATAGGACATAATAAATATATCATATTCTGATTCTACCATACAAATGGTTTCATTACAAGATATGAAGGTATAAATTGAAGAAGAAGTCATTTCGTTCTTGAAGGTGATAAATTAACACCTCAAGAACAACGTTCTCTTTAACAAAATAAAAGGAATAGGGAAAGGGGGTTGGATGATATAATGTCCCATTTGTATCATACAATTATATTATATGTGTAATAATGGAGTTAAAATACCATTTTTATGAATATAGGTGGGGAGATATCAAGAAATGAACTTGAACATGAAAGGAAATTAGAGGAGGAGAGGGAGAGAAATTACCTCTTGAATCCTTCTCTCGAGAACCTCCTTAGGGGCCTAAAATTTGTCTTTTGATGAGACCAGAAGCTCTTGGACGTGGGGCAGGGATAGGGAAGGTCTTTTGGTAGAGTTTATAAAAGTATTGTAGCTTTTGCGGTGTGAGTAAATGAGGGTGTGAAGGGTGGCTTTTATAGTGGAGGGGAGAGGGGTTTCCTTAATATAAAATTCATTAGATTATTATTTTTTCACAAGACATGGAATAGAGAGTATTACATGACCAATAATAGTAATTTTATCCTGTGATCCCAAAAAAAGTGGGCTTACATCAGCAGAGCATCATCGATGACTCAATTAATCCATTATTTAGCATTTATTGTAAATTATCGGATTCTACTATTCATCAAAAATTTAAGTATCTCAGAAAAACCCCAACAATTTACCCTAACCATTTTTAGATGTTTATAATCCAAAAAAGAATTCCATTTTTCAAAAATAATTTTCTAAATATTATTAATTTAATATTTAACTAAAATCATAATTTACTTAAAAAATAGTTTTTTAGATTAAATCTGATTTTATAGTGCTTTCAAATATTACGCAGGGTCTAATAAAATTATCTAAAAACTATAAGACATTGATTTGAAAAATAATGAATACATTTTAAGAAAATAAATTTTCTTTTATATTAATTAATTATTTAAAAATAGTTATTTATGACTTACAAAATTCCACAATGTTTACTAAGGTCAAATTGTCACTTTCTAAGATGTCTAAATTTTATTTAATTATTCATAGATTTACTATTCATTAGGGTCATATTACTATTAATAAGGGTATGTTACTATTCATAAGGTTAGGTCACTATTAACCAAAAAATATTTTTGTTTAATTAGACTCCAAAAATCATCTTGAACACAACCGTGTATGTCAGATTTTAAAAATTCCAAACATAGAAGTGACTAACTTATGTTTATAGGTCACTTATCACTTAGTAGTTCATTATATTTTGATTTCATGTTATTTTATAAATATAAGAAGGTAATTTCAATTGAAAAACTTTTGGTCATTACAGAATGCATTAAACAAGTCAATTTTGGAGGCCATGGGATCACACACATAAAATTTTAAAAATGGTCTCATTCAAGAATTCATTTGGAACTTGATTTCCTTTTATACACATGGTGGATTGCTTGATGGAATGTTTAAAGGGGGATTTTTTAATGGTTTTAAATATTATCTTACATCATTTATTTGGACTTCCATAAAGTATTGCATTAATAATATCATGTGTGATACTTTGTTGACTATATGTAGGGGTTGAAATCTCAATTGTTGGACCACTGAATTTATTGAGAATCCACTCCAAGAAAGCATGAGGTTTCAATACGATGATAGAAACATGTCCATTTCTATTTTTCATTAGGTATTCCCAAGTACGGATGCATGATACAACCACCAGTGTATATAGTTATTCAAATATATAATTTCAGGGAATGTGAAATTTTTTTATGGAAACTGAAAAACCTGGGACACTTCAACACCAAAGAGTGCTACAAAATAGAATATAGGGGCTCCAATCAACCACCAGCCTAGTTAATAAAATTAAATGTTCAGTTTATATTACTATAGCGCTTTTTTATTATCTAGAGGATCTGGAAAAACCAGTTTCCATCCCATGATCAACTCAAAAAAGTGAGTTTTCATGTTGCTTATGCATGTTCATTGTGCATGAGTTCTAAAGAGAGTAAAAAACAGATTTATCAATCCTGTAGGTTTTCATAGAAACTATTAGAGTATATTTTCTCCTTATATGATCCTCACATTGAAAAAAATATGTAGTTGAATTACTTCATGGATATAATTTTCACCACTAAATGCAGTTTATAGGTCTATAAACTACTTATGGCGACTACTGCATCCAATTTTTATGCTATCTGGTAGGCTCACAATGTCAAACTATTTGAGGCAGTACCTCACACTCCTTAGTTTGGAATAATCTCTATCCATCATGAAGAGTATGTAGTTTCTATGGTTCAAACTAGCACTATGGATAACATCTTGACTAGTTTAAATATATTTTGCCGCTTTGGTGTGCTAGGCTAACCATGAAAACCAAAAATGGTTCAATATATTTAATGGATACCTCCAATCATACCATTTTTCAAGGTGGATATATATAGGGATTATTTTGGAATTACTTGGACCTCATGTTGTGGATCTTTCTTCCGAACAGATCGTGGATTTTTCAAAGGGTTTTTCTATCACTACACTAGAGTTGGGATAATTTATAATGTTGAGTTATGGGTGTTGATATATACAATTATCTATGATTTCAAGTATTAATAGTACATATTATGGATATAATCTAACACTAAAATATAATCCGGTATTTAAAACCCATAATAAGGAATATTCTATGGGGAATCCTACCTCAATGGGTTTAATGTATTAATAAGGTAAATCACCTCAACATGGCTATCTCACATGATTATAGGGTGAAAAATAAAGTTTCATATGTTTTATCAAAGAATATTGTCATAGATAATGAAATTATATGGTTCCTCATGGCCCTGGATTATTGTGCTCCAATGTTTAAGGATTACATATGTGGTAAAGTTCACTGTCTAATTTTTAATAACCTATTGTATTTATGGACTCATAATTTTTGATTTTATATATATTCTAGGTATAGATTCCACAAGATCCTAGAAATTATGTTATATTTTCAATGTTAAAAATAAATTTTTATAATATAAAACATTTTAAAAAAATTATAATATTTTCAAGGAAATAAAGAAAGCATTAAAATTCATTGAAAAAATATCTTGAGGAAAATTAAAATCTATTTAAAATAAATATTTAAACCAAAAATTCCATTAAAGGATTTTTAAATCCTATTCATTAAAAAAAAATTTTGAAACATATAATGTATGATTTATTAAAATTATTGTAAATAGTTGTGGGTTATTTTGTACACATTAAAACAATTATTCCTTTAACATTTTGATTAAAAGGAAAACATGTATAAATAATAAAATGACATAATGATTCCTTTAAAAATATATTTCGAAAACTCAAAAATGGGTAAAAGGATATTTAATAAATCTTTTTGATATTTTCATAATACTATTTAGATCATTTTTAGAAAACCTAAATTTGGAAGCAAATTCCATTTCGATCGAAAAGAGAAATAAATACATTTTTAATTAAAAACAATCTATTGAAGTATTGATTATATAATGCGAGTAAAATGAAGTGTACATATATATTCTCATGAATTAACTATAGGATAATAATGTAAATGCGTTTTATGGGAGTTGGATTAAAATATTACATCATCAAAATTATAAACATTTACAATCATGATAAACAATGATACTGTATAATAAAACAATTACCACATCGGTAACATTGAATCATAAGCCCATAAAAGAATAAAATTAAATGAAAAATATAATATAATAAGAATAAATAAATTCAAGATATTATATATCATAGGGGTTGTATGCACACCTCATAAATAGAGATATGTGCATAACATAACATATTTCCCAAAAAAGAAAAATATGGATAAAAATGTCATGCCTAATTAGTAACATTGAAACCATAAACCCCAAGAAAGTGTGTTAATTAAATGTATATAAAAATAACAATAATTATCATTATAATTATAATAAGATACATTCTTGGTATTTTTATACACCATATAAAATAAATAGGCGATGATTATGGCATGTGTCCCATGTAAGTAAAATGTGAGATGAAAATCACTTATCCTAAGTCTTGACTTCCTTCACAAATATTTCAATCCTATGTATAGTAAATATATTTTTATTAAAAATATATTGAATAAACATTATTAAATATATAATAAAAATATTATTTACATGTTACCTTTTATTACCCATTTATTTACAATTCCATGTTATAATCACATTTCAGGTAATAATAGCTTTCTTTTCATGTATGTTTTGATATTTTAATTTTTGTTCTCATACATTTTTCATGGATTAAAATCTATATCATGTTAACAATGAAATAAATATCATATATATTAAATATATATATATTTATATTAATCCATAAAATTATTATATTAAAAATGAAATACACTATTTATGGAGATGGTAGGTCCCACATATACAAAAACATTATTTCCATTTTTTCAATGGATGAAGTTAAACAAATATAAAAAATACATTACCATACCATCATAATTTAGAGGATATATATATCACATAAATTAATTAAATTTATCCCTCATTAACTTCCATGTAAAATGATTTTCAAAGACGAACCTCATCGCTTTGTGAGGTGGCAGTCTGATGTACACACAAACGCCATTAATGTATCCTAAATAGAAAGGAAATTAAGAATATATATGTGTAATGTTAATACAATAAGTTAAATTATGTAAATAATATAAAAATTATTAATCTAATATATCCTTATCAACATCCTTATAAAACAATAATGAAACACTCAGGACATCAGTTCGTGAGGCGGTAGTTTTTCTAACAGAAGAGCGATATTATTGTTTTCCATTGAGATATGAGGTAAGAAGGAAGGTGTGGTATTATATTTAAATTTTTATAATTTTATCATAATTATCACATGTAAACATTAAAACAATCAAAATATTCATTTGTGAGAGGTGGTGATGTAAAATGAATAACAAGAGTTCACAAGGCGATAGTCTGTTGTACACACGAGTGTTTATTTTTATACAATTTGATGGAATTGAAGGTGTATTTATGTTATATAATTAAAATAAAACATATCAATATATGGGAGATATTATTATCATTCTATTATAAATAATTTAACAATATTTTTTATATGTTTAAGAATAAATTATATAATGATTCTCATTTATGAATGATACCTCTTCATTGGACAACCTCATTAGGTCAGTTTCAAAAACATTCATAGGAAGGATTTATGATAAAAATATGGGTGTTAGGTAATGGTGATGGAAATAAGTAAAATATTTTTTTATGTACTGGTTAGGAAAAATGGATTTTATATTATAAGAAGTGAGGGGAGTGGGTTTCCTTTTATAGGTGAGGTTAGTCGAACACAAGTAATTTTTCAAAAAAAAATATTTACACATGATTTTCAAATAAAAAGGCTTTAATATTGGAAATTATAAAACCATAAAGGTGATAAGTTGTAAATATTGATATCCAAATATTTTTTATAAGTTTATTAGTTCTTTGACCACTAATAATTTTTTTGTATCCCCCTCTAAACCCATTTTCACCTAAAGCATGAAAAATTTATATTTTAAAGGTTTTACTATTATTGATGGTAAAAACTAAAGTTGAAATTTTTTAGAATAGAAATTTAATAATAAGAAATTTGGAATAAAATTTTCCAAATTCTATAAATATAATAAAAAAATATATTTACCTTAATATTAAACTTGTAGATGTAATGAGAATGAGATTTTCCAATAGGAAATCGACCACAAGTATAAAATGTTTTTATATAAAAAATAAACATGAAACTGACTCCATTAGACCAAATTGGATAAATTGATATATAATTCAACTAAGTTCTATTTTAAATCCTTATAAAATTTATATTCATTTTTTAAATGATTTAAAATAGATTACAATTTTTAATAAAAACAATTTTATTTCATTATTTAGTAAAAAAATTTCATTTATTAAAATTCTAAAAAATGAAATCCTAGAAAAGATTGACATGATGATTTAAGAAATTTTGTATATTATTTCATATAAATATTTTTCAATTAGAAACAATTAATTTAATTATAATCTCTCAAAATTCTATAGTACTAATTTTTAAAAATATTTTGTTTTAAGCCTAAAATTTGGTTTTTTTCATATAATTAGCTTACAAAAAAATAAAATGAATGAAAAAAATAGATTTCAAATATAATATATAAATTTAATTATAATAATTTCCCAAACATTATTTTTTAACTTATTTAGGTAGAAAAATTTAAATTATTTAGGTACAAAATGTTTTTCAGCATAGAAATAGTTTTTACCTTGAAAAATATTTCGATTATTTTGAAATAGTTTTTATTTTCATTTCATATTAAATGGCCACTAATGAATTCATTTCATATACAAAATTAAACTATATATTTTTATATTACTAATATTCATATTCATACTTAAACATATGATGGATATGTGATAACAATCATATTAAATATTAATTTTTAGTATTATTTCATGGTTCCTTTAAATATGGGTTTGTGAATAATGTAATTTAAACATATCATTGCATGTAATGAAAGATAAACACATTTTTTTGTTTAACACAAGATAAAATCAGTAATTCATTCAAAAAAATAGTTAACAAACAATTAAATATATTTTGAACATTTAATATTTTAAAAAATATAAGGGTTGTAAACTTTCTTTTCCTTAATAACACAAAACACTATAATTATAAATCTCCCCCTAAATAAATAGTTAAATACTCTCCCACATTAATAAAATAATCATTGTATTATCTAAAGTTATCAATATTTCTGAATATTCCTAGCACACTTTATTTCAAAACATGTAAATGTTCTCTTAAGTAGATAATGGATATCATTTCCAATTATTCCATTAAAAATATTGAAAATTTATTTCAGAAGCTAGGAATAATGGTTAAACATCCATACATTTTTTTTCAAGATAGTAAACATACCTTTTAAAAAATAAAAAATTATTTGGGGGAGTTTTTTTCCATTCTCTAAGCCGTCTAGGTGGATAGTTAATGTTGAAAGCTAAGATCCATTATATTATTTTTAACAACTAAATTGAGTATTGAAATTACCATAATATTAACCACTTCATTTAAGTTAGAAATATACTCCATAAACAATATCCCTTAGTTAATAATACCTTTGACGAAATTGAATTTTATAATGACACTCATTTCCCTAAAATTATTGATGATATTTTTTATAATATTGATAATACTCGAGTTATCACACATAGTTACAGTGTGATATTTAATATAAAGTCCAAAATCCTCAAGATATTTTTCTTCTTCAGTTATCAAGTACATTATTTATTATGTGACATATTTTTATCTTCTATTGTGATGTGGGAAATATAATCATTCTTATTACATAGAAAAGTATTTCAAAAAACTTGGATATAAAGAACCACCCAATTTGACTTGCAATTGTCCACAAAACTGACTCAATATACATCTATGTATCCCAAAAAAACATTTTATAATGTTTTGTGATAGAAAACATGAAAGAAAAATACTTTTTTTTTATCAAATTGGTTATTTAAATTCTAGAATATGTCATTATGTGTGATAAATTTTGTACCATGAAACATGAAATTTTGAAAAAAAAATAGAGTTTTGTTGTGTTTCATTTAACTAAAAAAAGTTAAAAAGTATTCTTATATTCTATGATGTTGATCTCATTTACACTATCATCTCCTGAAAGTTTCATCTACGTATCCTAAAGACATATAATTTTATTGTACTATTCAATTCCAAATCAATTGGTAGTTATTATGAATATTTTTATATTAAAATTAATGTTTCATCCCTTTCTTGAATCATTATTAAGCGATGGTATAATGTATACTCACCAATATTAGAAATCATGAACATTCATCACATATATTCTGAATATATCTTGAATTATATGTAGCAAATTACAAAAATAATTTATCAAAATGAATTAGCACTAACATGCATTGATCATTATGATTCTTCAGGTAGAGGTTGTGAGAAACTCCCCCTTTGGTAATCAAATATTTCTCATGTGATGATCATGATAAGAATACAACTATATTTGTTCTTAAATTTTTTTTTCAAATCAATTTTCAAAAAATAATATTTTCTTTCATCGTCATCTATAAGAAATATTTATGGTTTCAAGATGCACACATCCTCCTTAGAGAATCGATTGAAAATTATTGTGTTGGCATCTATTTGAAACACCATGAAAAATTTTTACAATGACATTTCAATAAAAAAATAATTTTTTTCTAACTGAACTATAGGTATAAATTTCACAATGATATAAATTATTCAAATTTGAGAATATTCCTATAACATAGAACCTTCACTAGAAAATACAATACTGAAATCAGAAAATTACATTTCCAACTCTGATGCATATAATTAAGACACAATTTCTTTAATGAAAAAATGAAAACACAAAAAGGAAAAACTAGATCACTTACTACCTTAAGTACCTTTTTTGTTTTTATTTTTTAAGAATTAAGTCAAACTCCTACGTAAACAATTCACATGACTTTAAATGAACCACTCTACCTTATAACCCATATTTTCTTCTACAAAATTTTAACATCCCAAGTAAATGAATAATAAGATATTTTCATAAATATTAATATTTGTGAATTAAATATTAATTTTACTTGAAAATGGTTTCTATTTTTGATAGTGTACCTGATACGCAACAACGGGTTTCTTTGAAATATTATGTTTCACAATAATAATATAATATTATTATTTTAAATGATATTTATCTTCTAGCCAATGTATTTGGGGGAATGAAAAAAACTAACTAAAATATGATTATACATTATTGTTAAATGTATGTACATTTATCCATTAAAATTTTAGGGGCTTATAATATGAATGAATCTAATTTTAAGCATAATTTACATTAAAAGGTTGATTTTCTGCCATTTAATGGAGAACCCTCATTAAATATAGATTTGGTCGCTTTAATACATTCTAATTGACCAAATAAAATCATTCTTTATAATGGGGAAATCAAATTTTACTTTGGGTAATTTTTTGGTATTTTTCTGATAAAGTTCATTTTTTTAATGAATAGTGAAAAATATTGTATTTTAATTCAAAAGTGCCTTTTATTCTAATTTATTTATATGGGTATTTTATCTTTTTCATTGGTTTTAAAGTAAAATTAAAATATATTTTTAACATTTAATCCAATGTTGGTCATTGGAATTAATTTCACTTTGAAGTTAGACATAAACAAGTATCAATCTTTTGATAGTTATTGTTTCACTAAAACATGCTTTTTTTAATGGGAATTAATATTAAAATTAATTAATGCCACTTCTATTTTTTTAATTTGGTAAAATAGGTATCAGTTTTTAATTCGGAATATCAAATATATCTTAGGATTAATTTTTGGTATTTTTCTAAAAAACATCAATTTTTTATGAATAGTGAAACCACTTAGTAGTAGTTAAAAAACTGACTTTTCCATTTAAATGAAAATTTACCACTTTTGGGAATTGAATTGTGAAAATCCGACATACATTGTTGTTATCAAGAAGTAAAATGTCATTCAATAAGATGAAAATAATTTTTGGTGAATAGTAACTTTTGACTTTTATTTACTGTGGTTAAAGGTAAATAAGGTAATTCAAGGATAAACGAATATTATAATAATTCAAAATTACCTTAACACTTGTCCAATAATTATTGGTTGATCCATTTATGATCATGGGCATATTTGGGTCGATTTTGGGACACCATTGTGCCACTTGGGAGTGATAATGACAATTTAGATTAATTAACTTAAAGTAAAGGCAAAAATAACAAAAGCAAATACCTTTTAGTAACTAATTTTTATAAGGGGTTATATAAATTATATTTTAGACTATAAAAATTCATTGGAAAGCTAAAAATATTTCCTACATCAAGGTATTTTGTTTAAATTTTTAGACATCAAATTATTTAAATTATATATGACACAATAATGATGCAGAGTTTACCTCATTAATAAATGATTTAAATAAATAAGATAATAATGATTGAAATATTTTCCAAAACATTTCCAATTCTGATTGGATGATTTTATTTTGAATATCAGTAATCTTATCTTTGTCGTTAATTATTTTTGGTCCTTTATAAACCTAATATCATTATATAATAAAATAATATTATTAAACTTTCCTAAAGAGCCCATCCTCTTCCTTATAAAAAGAGACCAATTACTCACACCTCTCATGTATTTTGAATCGTCCAAGATCTACCCAATTAATCTCCCTACATCCCTAGCCTCCTCTTAGAAGACTTTCCTTAGGCAGAAGGCACTTCAAGAAGTCCATTGGTTCAAATCAAAAGGAATTACCCAAATTTAAGGTAACAGTTTCTCTTAAATTTTTTTTTTTTATTTTACATATCCAACCCCTAAAATCTTTTTATTAATTTATATTGTAACAAAAACAGTATCCTCAAAATACTATGATATTGTTATGAGATGGATTATAACTACACTTACACACACCTCCATCTAATGGGTGAAAAACGTAATATTTATGTGGATGGAAAACTAATGCCTCATGAAACGATGATTGTTCAAATATCTCCAACCACCTCTCATGGTGACCATTATGATGGAACGTTATTTATATATGATATATATTTTGTTTATTTTGTCTGTATTCTTCTGTATTTTTTCATTTATATAAATACTTTATGGTTTCCATATTGGGTAAATACAATAATGTCATTAGAGGAAGTGCCGACTACCACCCCCTCAAAGTGATATGACTCGTTAAATGCCTTATGTGGGACGTATAAAGGATGTAGTTAATAATATTTTATATTATATTATACTGGTATTATAATATAACTATGTATCATTATGTTTTTTATTCCATTAAAATAAGAAATAGAAATGGAAGTAGCGTCCATGCGTACGTACGGCTTACCGTCTCCATGGATGGTGCATTTCATTTTCTTACCTCTAAATGTTATGTACTATTAGAAATACTTGTATATACTGGATATATATGATATATATGATATTTAAATAATTAATATAATTATGAAGATAATGGAAATCTTACCACATGCACAACTTGTAATTATAAGGTCTTCATTTTTTTACTCAAGTGCCAAATATCGACAAAACGATAGTTATAAACTTATATGATTACATAATGTTAATAACATGGTAATAAGTAATATAAAAGTAATAATAAACATTAAAAAATTTTCTTATGCAAGTAAAAATTGACATTATTTTATTATACAGGAGATTAAAGAACAAACAGGTCAAGTCGGACAACGAGGTAAGGGATTTTCTTATCTCACTTTTAATTCTATGAGATTTCCCTTGTTCGCCACTTATTCATTACATGTGGTGTATTTTGTACTGAAATTTGATATATATTATCATTAATCTAATTATATTCATGGTATTATGTGATTCATTTGGAGGTTATAGACTTTTGGTCATACGACTTAGTTGATTACAACGTGGTAAAGGGTTTCATCTCACTTTTTATTCCCATGAGATTCATGCTATATTTTCCACTATTTACTTTTGTCTCGTGTATGTAGTGCCCATCATTGTACTCTTTATGTAATATACATTCATTTATAAGTATTTTCATCTTCATTGTATGATCCTTCTTTCATGTGGTGTATGTTTTGTAAATTACCAAATTGGTAAGGGAACCATTCACCCTCATCTTAAAAAAAGACTACTTTTTTATGTCTTTTAATTTACATCTTATTATGGTGGGATATGTTCTTCTATATACTTATTGATGTAAAATTTATATCCAAGTGATGAGATTCCTTTTTTATCTCATCAAATCATTTTATTAATTTAAAGTGACGTCGTTAGGCTGTCGAATTTTTACAAGGGAACCTCTTAACCCAATTTCAATTCTTCGGGTTCAACTTATACTTCTTGAATATGTCATCCTATGAATATGAGTGAATGAACATTGATTGTTTTACACATAATATCTAATTATATTGGGTGTATTTAGATTTATCACACATAATTATGTGATTTATTTTTCCTTAATTTAAGGATACCATCTTTATAAGGCATTTTATCTCAATTTACATTTCCATTGAGACTTCATTATTTTTATGCACCAATTCACTCTTATATTGTGTATATACTATCCTTTGAAATATTATATCATGAATCCCTTTATTCTCATGATATTATAATGTTCTGATTAAAATTTAATCTTCAATTATTTGTATTCAAGCGTCTCTCATTTTGTTAAAAACTCTTTAACTAAAATATCGTTTTAAATGTTTTAAATATGTATTCATCTAAATATCTATAATTAATTTCCATGTTTTCAAAATGGGTTTTAGGATTTTTTTTATATGTACAATAATGTTTTAAAATTAAATTTCATTTAAAAGCATCAAAGTGGTATGGGACACTTTGATTAAAAAATCACTTTTTAAATGGTTTTGAAAATGATTTGATAAAAAATTGTTTATTTCAATATCTTGATTTAATATATTGGAATTTGGAAATGTTATATTTCCTTTATACATGGGTTATATTTTACTATTATGTTATGGTTATTGGGAATTGTTTTTGTATACGGGTGGTTCGGTGATAAACCTAGGGTGGGTGAGCCCGAGATAGCTCTCCAATGCATTGGGTAACGTGATAGAGGTGAATGTGATGTTTCTGCTAAGAGATTTAGGGAATATACTGTGATAGGTATTCCAAGTGTAACTCCCTATGTAGTTGTGATAGCTACAATGTATGATTGATAGGGATTACATAACTAACCATTATGATTTATGATTTGTGTGTGTTATTCATATATCTTATGATTTTATAATCTATGTTATGATTGAAAAGTATGGTTTCATGGATTTGTATTTATTGTTGGGATAATGTTTTCCTTCCTTATTTTATAACCCTTACTGAGATTTTTATGCTCATCCCATGATTTTGAAATGTTTTCCACATGACTTAAAGATGAATAGGTTCTAGGATGGGATCAAGGAAAAGTAAAGCTATCTAAAACATGGAACTATACATGTTTCTATTTAAGTGTTTTTATTTTATAAAAAAATAGATACTGAGTAGTAGTGTCTACTTGTAATAGTAAAGTTGTTATGTAATATTAATGGCCTAATTCTCTAAAACTCTAACCTTAAAAGATCCCCAATGTGAATTATTCATTTAATTCAAGATTATGTAATGTTTAAGGCTAGGTCCTTATAGTTGGTATCAGAGGTCGGTTTAGATAACTTTAGAGGTTAGGGTATTCTTTAGGTATAAGTGAAATTACCATAATGGTATGATTTCAGAAAGAGTCATAGTTTTAGATAAAGTGAATGAGTTTAAGATAACATGAATAATTATATCTTAGTATCTACCCTCCTCATAATATATCATATGATGATTCTAATGATATAATCACACTGACCTTTTTGGTTTTAGTAAATGGATGGATCTAGCAGGTACCAAAGTAATAGTGGATGTGAAGAAAATGGTGTCGGTTTTCTGATAGAACAACTGAATGATATGGGAGATATAATGAGAACTCTTGTGGTTCTTCTCGACCAACTATCAGGAGTCATCATTAACCACTTGAACCTTTGTGAGTTCTCTAATTCATAATTTACGAGATAACCAACTCGATGTGGAAGTTCAGGTAATAATTATAAAGGTAACCATTAGGGTTTATATGATCCTTACTTTTGAGGTAATTATGGGTTACTATATTTTATGATGGAAAATGAAAATCATGAGATAAAATTGACGTTAAATTATGTTATAGTTATTTTTAAATATTTTAACTCCTTTTGTGGAATTTTTTATGAATTATATAGTTTTGGAAAAAGGACAACATGCAGACTATGTGACAACCTGTCGCGTCGGATGAAGCTGCGGGAATCGAACTCACAACCAAAGTGCGACAAGGATTTATCACCAACCACTGGACTACGTGAAGTCCCTGGTTATTATGACTAATTATTTTTAGTTACATGATATTATGAATTAGGAATAAGTTGATTTTAGGTTATCTATGTAAATGATTAGCCTATCATGGAGGATATGTGATTAGGTTAACTACTTTTCAATATGAGACTTTAAGAGTAACTGATGTTATTTGGAGATAAATGATATGATTTACCTTGGAAGACTATGTGATTAAATCCTTCAGAGATTTGGGTTTCAATATTAGTTTAGAGTACTTTGAATAATTTAATGGATAGCCATTTATTGAATGGTCTTTGATGAACTTTGGGTTTTCTTGGACAAATTTTGGAGATTAAGGGTATTTTTTTTTGTAAAAGGTTGTCCATTTGGGGATTATATGATCTTGTACTAACCATTTTGGTTTTGTTCTAAATACATTGGAAATATATAGTTCTCTTTTGTGGATTAGGTGATTATATAGAAGTTTATTATAGGGCTCTTAATGTGAACAAGTCATCCAAAATACTCACCTTTTGGAGAAAACTTGAGTTTGTGTAAGAAATATAGTAAGGTATGAAAGTCTATATGACAAGTAAGTTTGTTTCCATATGTTTTTAGTTAAACTCATAAATAAATTCCTCAATGAAAAGTAACTTAAAACAAAAAACTTATCTGTTAACTTTTCCAACTACGGAATCAAAGACTGTTTAACCCATCACAAGTTTGTAATTTTCTGGTGGTTAAATTTCTATTAAACATGTTTTCTATCACTCTCCATCATGAATTGATGGTTTTTTTCTCCTACATATATATGTTTTCATGGAATCCTAGTATATATTGTCTCTAGTAACCATTGAACTTCTCATCCTTTATTTTAAAGTGATAGTTTTATTGACTCTTTTTTCGATGTGGGGATTTCAATGAAGTTCCCGAGCCCAATTTTAAAATTGTGAGGACGCAATTTCCAAAAGGGGGGAAGGAAGTAACATCCCAAGTAAATTAATAATAACATATTTTCGTACTTATTAATATTTTTGAATTAAATCTAAATTTTAGTTGAAAAGGGTTTCTATGTTCGATAGCGTACCTGATACGCAACAATGGGTTTCTTTGAAATCTAACGTTGCACACTAATAGTATAATATTATTATTTTTAAATTGTAGTTAACTCATAGCCATTTTATTAGAGGTAATGAAAAAAACTAACTAAAATATGATTATCAATTATTTTTAAATGTATTTATAGTTTTCCAAAAAAATGATAGAGGCTTAAAATATGAATGAATCTAAATTTAAGCATAATTTATATTAAAAGGCCGATTTACTGCCTTTTAATGGAGAACCCTCTTTAAATATTGTTTTGGTCACATTAATACATTATAATTGAGAAAATAAAATCATTCTTTAGAATGGGGACATCAAATTTTACATTGGGTGATTTTTTGGTTTTTTCTGATAAAGTTCATTTTTTTAATGAATAGTGAAAATATTGTATTTTAATTCCAAAGTGCCATTTAATCTAATTTATTTATATGGTTATATTATCTTTTTAATTGGTTTTAAAGTAAAATTAAAATAAATTTTCACCATTTAATCCAATTTTGGTCATTAGAATTAATTTCACTTTGAAATTGGACATAAACAAGTATCAATCTTTTGATAGTTATTGTTTCTTAAAAACATGCTATTTTTTGATAACAGGAATGAATTTTAAAATTAATTAAAGACACTTTTATGTTTTAAATTGGGTAAAATAGACATAATTTTTTAATTCAGAATATCAAATATATCTTAGGCTGAAATTTTTGTATTTTTATGAAAAACATCAATTTTTTATGAATAGTGAAACCACTTAGTAGTAGTTAAAAAACCGACTTTTTCATTTAAATAAAATTTTACTGCTTTTGTGAATTGAATTGAGAAAATACAACATAAATGGTTGTTATAAAGAGGTTAAATGTGGTTTAATAAGATGAAAATAATTTTTTGTGAATAGTAACATTTGACTTTTATTTACCGCGGTTAAAGGTAAATAAGGTAATTCTGGGTAAAAATAATATTATAATAATTCAAAATTACCTTAACACTTTTCCAAACATTATTTATTGAGTCATTTACGACCATGGGAATATTTATGTCGATTTTGGGACCCCATTGTGCCACTTGGGAGTGATAATGACAATTTAGATTAATTAACTTAAAGTAAAGGCAAAAATGACAAAAGAAAATAGCTTTTAGTAAATTAATTTTTAAAAGGGTTATATAAAGAATAATTTTGACTATAAATATTACTTGGAAATATAAAAATATTTACTACATCATGGTATTTTTTTATAATTTTTAGACATCAAATAAGTTAAATTATAAATGAAACAATAATGATGTAGTGTTAACTCATTAATAAGTGATTTAAATAAATAAGATTATAAAAATTAAAATATTATCCAAAACATGTACAATTCTTATTGTATTATTTTATTTCTAATATGAGTCATATTATATTTAAATTTAATGATTTTTGGACCTTTAAAAACTAATATCATTATATAATAAAATAATATTATCACACTTTCCCAAAGAGCCCCTCCTCTCCCTTATTAAAGAAGACCACTTGTAACCAATTCCTCACACCTCTCAAGAATTTTTACTCATCCAACCTCCACCCAATTAATCTCCCTACATCCCTTTACTCCTCTTAGAAGCCTTAACGTTTTCATAAGGCACTTAAATAAGTCCTTTGGTTCAAACCCAAAGGAATTACCCAGATAAAAGGTAACAGTTTCTCTTAAATTGTTTTCTTTTATTTTACTTCTCCAGCCCCTAAACACTTTTTATTACATTATTTTGTAACAACAAAAGTATACTAAATATACTAGGATGTTTTTATGTGATGTATTATAATTACACTTACACACACCTCCATTTAACGGGTGAAGAACACAATGTTTCTGTGGATTGAAAACTAACGCCTCACGAAACGATGATTGTTAAAATATCTCCAACGGCCTCTCATGGTGGCCATTATGATGGAACTGTATTTATATATGATATATATTTTGTTTATTTTTTCTTTATTCTTCTTCATTTTTTCTATTATATAAATACTTTATGGTTTCCATAGTGTGTAAATACAATAATCTCATTAGAGGAAGTGCAGACTACCACCCCCTCAAAGTGATATGACTCGTGAAATGCCTTATGTGGGATGGATAAATGATGTAGTTAATTATATTGTATATGATATTATAATGGTATTATAATATAACTTTGTATAATTATGTTTTTAATTCCATTAAAATAAGAAATAGAAATGGAAGTAGCATTCATGCGTACATACGACTTATTGTCTACATGAACAGTGCATTTCGTTTTCTTACCTCTAAATGTTATGTACTATTATAAATACGTGTATATACTGGATATATATGATATATATGATACCAAAATAATTAATATAATTATAAATATAATTGATATGTTACCACATGAACAACTTGTAATTATAAGGTGTTCATTTTTTTACTCAAGTACCAAATATCGACAAAATGACTGTTATAAACATAAATGATTACCTAATGTTTATAAAATGGTAATATGTAATATAAAAGGAATAATATAAATTAAAAAGGTTCTTAAGAAAGTAGAAATTGACATTAGTTTATTATTCAGGAGATTAAAGAACGAACCGGTCAAGTCAGACAACGAGGTAAGGGATTTTCTTATCTCACTTTTAATTCCATGAGATTTCCATTGTTCGCCACTTATTCATTTCATGTGGTGTATTTTGTACTACCATTTGATATATATTATCATTATTCTCATTATATACATGGTATTTTGTGATTAATTTCATGTTTATTAACTTTTGGTCATACGACTCAGTTGATTACAACGTGGTAAAGGGTTTCGTCTAACTTTTTATTCCTGTGAGATTCATGCTATATTTGACACTATTTCCTTTTGTGTAGTGTATGTACTACCCATGACTGTAATATGTATTTAATATACTTTCATTTATGATTATTTAAATATTTATTATATGATCCTTCTTTCATGTGGCCCATGTTTTGTAAATTACCAAATCGGTAAGGGAACCATTCAACCTCCTCTTTATAAAAGACTTCTTTTTGTTGGGTCTTTTAATTTACATCTAATTATGTTGGGATATGTTCTTATGTATCCTTATTGATTTAAAATTTTTATCCAAGTTATTAGATTCCATTTTTTATCTCATAAACTCATTTTCTGAATTTTAAAGTGATGTCATTACGCTGTCGAATTTCTACAAGGGAATCACTTAACCCAATTTCAATTCTTTGGGTTCAACTTGTCCTTCTAGAATATGTCATACTATGAATATGTGTTAATGACATATTATTGTTTTACACATAATATCTACTTATATTGGGTGTATTTATAATTGTCACACATATTTATGTGATCGATTTATCCTTAATTTAAGGATACCATCTTTATAAGGGATTTTATCTCAATTTACATTTCTATTGAGACGTCATTGTTGTTATTCCCCAATTCACTCAATTATGGTGTATATATTGTCATTTGAAATATTATATCATGAATACCTTTATTCTAATGATATTATAATGTTCTGATTAAAATTTATTCTTTAATTATTTTTATTCTAGTGTCTCTCTTTTTTTAAAAAATCTTTAACTAAAATATCATTTTAAATATTTTAAAGATTTATTCTTCTAAATATTTCTCAATAATTTCCATGTTTTAAAAATCGGTTTTAGGATTTTTTTATATGTACAATAATATTTTCAAATGATAATTCATTTAAAAGCATCAATGTGGTGTGGGACACCTTTATTCAAAAATAACTTTTTAAATGTTTTGGAAAATGATTTGATAAAACATTGTTTATTTCAATATCCTGATTTGATATATTGGAATGTGTAAATGTTATAGTTACTTTATACATGTGTTAAATGTTATGATTATGTTATGGTTATTGGGCATTGTTTTCGTATACGGGCGGTTCTGTGATAAACCCAGGGCGGGTGAGCCTGAGATAGGTCTCCAATGCATTGGGTAACGTGACGGAGGTGAATGTGATATTTATATTTAGAGACTTAGGTAATATACCATGATGGGTATTCCAAGTGTAACTCACAATGTAGTTGTGATAGCTATAATTTATGTTTGATATGGATGCCATAAGTAACCTTTATGATTTATGATTTGTGTTTGTTATTCATAAATCTTATGATTTCATAAGGTATGTTATGATTTAAAAGTATGGTTTCATGGATTTGTATTTATTTTTGGGATAATGTTTTTCATCCTTAATTTATAACCCTTAATGATATATTTATGCTCATGCCATGTTTTTGAAATGTTTTACATAGGACTTAAAGATGAATAGTTTCAAGGATGGGATCAAGGAAAAGTCATGTCGTTTAAAACATGAAACTAGACTTGTTTCTTTTTAAGAGTATTTATTTTATGAAAATAATGGATAATGAGTAGTAGTGTCTACTTATAATATTCATGTTGTTATGTAATAGTTATGGCCTAATTCTCTAAAGCTCTAAACATGAAAAGATCCCCAATGTGAATTATTCATTTAATTCAAGATTATGTAATGTTTAAGGCTAGGTCCTTATAAAAATAAGTAATCACCATCAATCATAAGAAATTATTTATAGAGATAACACATTCAACATCATTATTTATAACCTATTGTAGAAGTAAAGTCAGATGGGTGAGCTAAAATTTTCAGTATGATTAACCATTAACATTTCAACATGAATATCATCATAGAGAATAAGAATTGCATAGTTGTATTCTGACATAATCAAGGTGCATGAGTGAAAAATAAATAAACAAATACCCATCGATACCTTGGTAATAAAATATGAAAAATTGTAAAAGTACAAAGTAATTAGAATCAATTATCATGAGCCATGTGATTTCAATATTCGTCACGAGAAATAATATAAACCAATAACATGCAGTTAGAAAACATTTTTGGTAACATGTATAATCATATTCATAAAACCTTTTATAAACACTTTTAAATTTGAATAACTATATGAAACGCTTACAATATAATCATTTTTCAATGTATTGGAGTGCTAACTAGCCGCACCAATAGTTTATTCTATAATCAAATCACCTAGTGCTAAGTGGGACACCTCGTGTTTAAGATGTAACTGGATTACTCGACGCTATCTCGGCCACTACAATTTAAATCAATAATGGGATTACCATACTCTATTTGGGCCCCCAAATTATTATACTATAATGGGATTACCTAGATCTATTTGGGAAAATCTAAGTTTATTTGATAATGGGTTTACTTAATGCTATTTGAGCCACCCCATGTTTAATATGTAATGGGATTATCCAATGTAGCCCATGTGTAAGTCATAATGAGCCTACACATAGATATATGGTAAAAGACATGTTTAAATTATAATGAGATTACCTGATTCTATCTCAGCCTCCCCATGTTTAAGCTAAAATAAGATCCCTTGGTGTTATCTGGGCCACCCCATTTATAAGTTTTAATGTCCAAGAACCACAACATTAATAAAGTACATATAGATTTCAGTTCATCTTAAAACACATATAAAAAATCTAGATTTTCTTGTAAATAAATTAATCCTTGTAAATGAAATGGGTTTTATTCAATATCTTTGAAACATGATTGACCAGTGGAAGAGAAAAATTTTCAATAACAATATAATTAAAAATCAATTAATACATGGAAATTAAATGAGTTCCATAAAAATATCATTGAAACAATATTAATCTCTAATGTGATGGAATGATGACTGTATCACAACAAAATAACCCCATTGGATCATTATGGTCATCGAAATTTTATGAATCCCAATACCATTAAAATATCCTTAATCTATTTTAGTAAAATTACCATTTCATTGTGAAAATAACTTTTTTAAACATAAAACATATTGAAAAAATATTTGTTTGAAAATATTTTTTAAAAACCATGAATTTCAAAAATATTAAGAACAAATTTTCATTAAAATTATTCTTGTAATATTTCATTGTAAGCAACATGGAAATGAATATCATGTTGGTAGGTAATTCCATATATGATCTAAACAAAATTTCTTTTACAAGGTATTTTTTTTAAATGTACCTTGATTAAAGAAAGATAATAATTTTCCATTGAAAACATTTCTTGAAAACATTGTTCTGTATGGGAACAGATTTCCGAACGAAGAGAGAAAGAATGTTCTATTTTCTTAAATACATTATCTAAATTGTTATATGTACAAATGGTGAAAAATGGCATTATTACATGAATATATCATTAATATAAAAATTATAATATAATAGATAATTATTATAAGATTTCACAATCAGAGACTTAATCATAGAGGATACTATAAAAAAGACTCCTACCACTTTAATAACATTTAATGTTAATCACAATGGAAGAATAAAATTAAATGAATTCTATAATATCATGAAAACACATTTATTCATGACATAACATTCCAATTTAGAATTACATACACATTGGGTACGAATATAGGTCAATTACATAACAATCGTTTCAAAGAGGGAAAATTGTTACAAAAATATCTTACAGCTTTGCTTACATAATAAATTAAACATTATAAAAGAGAGATCAAAAAATGAATATGTAAATACACTTATATATATCTATAAAAATTATAATATACAATCATAGACGTTATATACACCACAAAATCGTAATAAGTGGTGAATATAGGATGTATGCCACATAAATAATGGTATAATAAGAAAACCCTTATACCTTGAGTTCAATCAATCACGCTTGAATGTTATCTTATTAAATTATAAATTTATATAAATTATTTACATGATTAGGATCTTTTAGAATTTTATTATTACCTTAACATAAATTATAAAAAATTTATGAATAATTACTTAATCATTTATTTTTAAGTGAAATTTTTTGAACATAATCTACTTACGTTTAAAAATTGGATTGGAATATTGAATTTTAAAAAAGTTCATTACATAAAAATATCAAGACTAATAATCCTTAACTAATTATAATATTTATAAATAAATTTGAAATTTAAATCAAATCATTAAATGAAAAAATTAACTAACGTTACGAGCATGGAGATGGTATGGCATACATACACATGAGAAACATTTCCATTTTTCAATGATCATTAAGTATAGAAGGTATGTAATATTTTATATTTCCATAAATATAAATATTTCATAAATAAAATTATAATTAATTATATATTCTTATAAATATCATTCTTTTGAAGTAAATAGAATCACATCGCTTCGAGGATGTAGTAGTCGCCAAATCCACGAATGACATTATCACTATTTTAGTGTGTGAAAATGTAATAAAAATTTAATATATTACATTTATAAAATTTAATTATTTAAAAGATATCATAATGATTTAATATATATCATATATACTCATTATCATTATCCTTATTACATTTCATGTAACAAAATGGTAAAAAAACTTCACAACCCACCGTGAGGTAGTTGTTTGTCGTACACGCGAGCGATGTTATCAAATCCCCTATTGTATGGAATGTAAAATGGTAATATATTATTTAATGTCTAAACATATGAAATTATGATTTAAATATCATATATAATCATCAAATCCATCTTTATTACCAATCTTTATATGTGGCAATGAAAAACCTGATGACATTGGTTCGCGAGGTGATGGCCGGTTCTACACCTGAAAAAATTATTTTAAAACACATTTGATTGATTTTTTTATGGTTTTAGGTATTTAAACTTATAATAAAAACATATCATTATATTTATGATTATTTTATTTTTATATAATTGTGATATTATAATAAATAAAGTTGGTGGGTAATGAAATTAATCAAAAATAGTTATTGATGAACATTACCTCTTTTTTGAGAATGTCCTTTTGGTTTGGACCAAAGGAATTACATATTTTTATCCCATCCCAAACATGGTATTATAGTATGATATTAAATATTTTGGAAATTTATTTGGGATAAGGTTTTATGGTCTAAATTGAATTATTGTTTTCAAGAAATGAGGGGATTCAATTCACCTTTATAGTTGATGATGAGTGATATTCTTGTAAATACTCAAGAGTATTCACTATTGGCAGGTCCAAATTACATAATGTGGACAAAAAATTGATTAATAAATGTGTAATTATATTATTTGATCCATAAATCCCTCCATAAAACAATGAAATCTATTTTTTAATCATTTTGATCCTTGAATCCTATGTTTCCTTATTTTTCATTTTAGTTTTTTAATACGATAACTAATTTATAAAATAAGGAATTTATTGATTAACCATAAATTAAATTGAACCATACTCAAAACATTATTCCTGACTATTCTAATTATTAAATCCAACTTATCAAATAAAAATATTATATTTTTTTAAAATTATTTTTAGCAAAAGAGAAAATAATTTGAATTACAATCTTTTATCTTTAACTATGGTAATGACATATTTAATAATCAGGACATTAATATGTTTATTATTAATGATCAATTGGTACCTTAATTTACCATATTTTAAATTTGTTAAAATTTAAAAATATATTAGAAGAACGTATTATTTTTAGTAATTTCAAATCATTTAATATAATATCATTTAATATAAAATAATAATAATGTCAATTTTAATATTATTCATTCAAATTGAATTTTAAAAAGTTTCAATAAAATGATGGTATTATAATATATATTTCTAAAACCAATTTAAAATGATATATTAATCTAAAAAAAGGGTCAGAAATATTCAGTCAATTTTGTTCACCTTGAATATTTTTACTATTTTTTCATTGATTTCATTGCTTACTAAAATATTTACAACATTGAAATTTCATCATCATTTATTGTAATTATATTATACATAAAAATTTTAGATAGATAATTATAATAAATTAATTTAATTTATATTTTAGAATAATATGTATGATAGAACGTATGTTTTTTCATCCCCAATGAAAAGAATTATTGAAATTAAATGGGAAAATGGTTCTTTTTTATCACTTTTATTTACTTATTATATGGGTCACTTCCATGGAATAGTTACCTAAAAAGATAAATAATCATATTCTATGTCCATAAGGGTTGACATATGTCCATAATATGTGTATATTAAAAATATATAAGTTATTTTTCAATTTATGATTAAATTTCAATCCCCTGGTAAACTTATTTTTACCATAATCATTGTAATTAATTTTTTTCACTAATAAAATTATGAAATAATTATTATAGAACGATAAGAAAGTATAGATTATGAAAATTTTAAATATTTAATCAATTTTTCCAAATTCAATTGACAAAAAATAAATATTAATCATAGAGACAATGTGAGATAACAGCTTTTCAAGAAGAGTTTTTTTAGAAACATATGATTATATATAACCTCAATGAATAATACCAATCATTAAATAAGAAAAATTTTAATTTTAATTATATATAATATATATTTCATTTAAAAAATTTCTCATTAAGTGTTATTTTATGTAATTCAGATGGGGAAACATTATGCATTTTGCAATATTTTTTTAGAAAAATTGGTTTGAAACAAAAAATCCAAATTTTATGAAAAAGAAATATAACTTTAATGAAAAATGAAATTAAATATACCTACATAATACATAGTTTACATGGATAATTTCCCAAAAAACATTAATACTTTTAAATTAATCATTTTTTAGAAAATTAATTAATTTTTACAAAATTGGTATTTCTCACCTTTTATCAAAATATCAATATTTTTAAAAAAATTAAAAAAATTAACCAATATTAAATATTGATATTGCCATTAAAAAAACAATCTCATTTTATCATGTACATTTTAGACAGTCTAAAAATTTAATTTTAAATTTTTTCATGAAAATTATTAAAATTCATTCTCGATGAAAATATATTTTTGAAGACTAAAATCACATTACTAAAAACTGATAGATTATTTAATAAAGTTTATAAATAATTAATATTTAGTGAGAAATATATATATATATATATATATATATATATATTGTAATTTAGTTAATATTATTCATACCCACCAATTTAATGACTATTTTATAGTGGACGTATATATCAGGGGTCTTTTAAGTTTATTGTTTTATATTGAACCAAAAAATTTTAGGTGTTTCATGTATCACAATATAAACAGAGTGTTTCTAGAAATAAGTTATAAAATAAATGATTATTGTATTTTATGCTATCAAATATAAATTTTTTCTTTTAAATTTTATGGGTGTTGCATCCTTATCCTTTTAATAAATTCTTTCCTTGAATGTTGACCTTTTTCCTTGTATTAAAAGAATGTGACTTTGAAAATAATTTTTTTATAATCCAAATATGTAAAAAAATGGGTAATAGAACATCCCCATAGTAATATATCAAATTATGTTTAAAGGGAAATTTGAATAACACCTGAATAGGTTTTAAATTAGGATTACATAAGTGGGAATTTATGAAATGTGTTAATAGTTATACAGGATGATTGAGGTCATTGATCACAATAATCTGAATGATGGATGGAATATTAAGGGACTCAATACCATAAATCTGTATTGATGTAATAGATCATCTGATTCATCACATATGAAGGTACTCAGAGAACATTTTTGTTTTGAGATTATATATAAGAGTTTAATAAATAACCAACCATCTATACTAAGAGATTATTTTAATACACTTACATGATAAGTTGAAGTTAATCCTTATACTAAATTCCACCAGAATCTCATATTTCTTTTTAAAATGAGGAGTAATAAAGGTGAAATTTTAATATCTGAAACACTAATTTTTTTGAAAGATCACATAAACATAAAATGGATGAAAATTCAGTCCTCTCGTCTTTATTCATTAACCAAAAAATGGTCATAACATGGGAATATAATTCCCAACATTATTAACCCATTACATGAAAATTAATCTTCAAATATCAATAGTAAAAACCCATGTTCTAATCAAATCATCCTATAAATAACTATCATGAAAGTTATTCAAATATTTTCAAGCAAGGTTCTAAACCTAAGGATTATATGTATTTTTTGATTGATCAACTGCTATTCCTAAAATTAGATCTCATATGTTTTTGAAATAATCTTAATCATTACCTGAAAAAATCTCAAACTTTATAAGACACCACGTTAGCTAGTGGTTGGGGATACAACCTTTTGACCAATTAGTTTTCAGTTCATGCCCCACAACATTTTGGATGTTGTATTTTTTCACCTACCCTTCAGGTGTTCATTTTGTTTCCTTGAAACATTAGAAAAAGTTCCTTACTAAATAACACTTCATGTTGATCCTAGTGATTATAAATACCCCATACCAATAAAATTTCTTCAAAAATATTATTAACATCCTTAATATTTTAACTATGTAATACCCAAAACTATGGTGTCAGGAAATTTGAATTTATAGTCATCCTTAAACCTATGACGGTATATGTAACTATTAAGATAACCTCTAATGAAAACATCCCAATAACTAATATTATCTAAACTGACCTTCAATACCAACTATAATAGCCCAAAACCAGTACTCCCTAATTTAGTGGAAAATCATAAACCTTACATTTTTTGACATTGATGTTGATAATTGTGAGTCAATTTTTTCCATTGAAACCATATAACACTAAAAGAAAAAATTTCAGAACTTACAAACTTAGGGAACATTTAAGATTAGAGTTTTATAGAATTAAGAAAAACTCCTACATATACAATTCTCCAGACATTAAATGAGAATTTATCCCATATAAACCATCTTTACCACTAAACATTAATACACCACCCATCTAAATAAATTATCTTATAGACATAACTCATTAATCATAATTCTTTATAACATTGGGAAAATAAAACATAAAAATAGTGGTATCAAAATGTAACAATGGATAAACATAATCTATATCAATTCATGTTTATCAATGGTTATATGAATTACATAATGGTGTGAGGAAAAAATATGGGTTCTTAGGGGAATCATAAATTAATAGACACCCATCAATACCAGGATCATCAAAAATTAAAACATGGAAAACTAAAGGGTCAATAGAATCAATAATCTTGAGCCATGTGATATCAATCATGATAATGAGAAACATTATAAACCTAGAAAAAGTAATTAAAAATCTTTTTGATAGCATGGGAATAATATTCATAATACCCTTTCACAACACTTTTTAGTTGGAAATACTATATAGTCGGCTTCCAATATAATCAGTTTATAATGAATTTGTGTGTTATCTAGGTACACCCATTATTTATGATATAATGGGCTCACCTGGTGCTATCTGTTTAACCCCATGTTTGATATATAATGGGATTACCTCTTTCCACCACATGTTTAAGATATAATCGGCTTAACCAACACTATCTTTCCCAACCCATGTTTATGTTGTAAGGTTCCTTCCATCAGTTATTTGAGCCACATAATGATCAAAATGTAATGGACTTACCATGTACTGTCGAGGGACCACATATTTATATTGAAACGGTGTACCAAATTCTATTTATGCCACCCAATGTATATGCTACAATGGGCTTACTCACCGCCACATGGGGAACCCCATGTTTAAGCTGTAATGGGCTTACCTGGTGAAATTTCATCCACCCCATGTTTAAAAAGAAATGTCCAAAAACTAAAAAATGTATAACATTAATAGATATTTCATTTCCCCAAAACATCATTAAAACAATAATTATTCATTCATAAAATGTTGAAAACATAGAAAAAATGGGTTTAATGTCAACATCTTTTAAAACATTATTAACTCGGGGGAATGAAACAGGTTCTATAACAATCTATTTAAAACCTAATTAACCCATGGAAAATAAATAGATTCCATAACAATCTCATTAAAACAATATTAATACATCAAGAGAGGTAATGGGGATGGTATCATTAAAAATTATGTTCATTGTATAAAAATAGGCATCAACATTAATTAATGGAAATACATCTAAAATCTTATTAAAAAGACTTTGAGGACAATACCGTTTTTATTTTGAATATCAATTTTTAATACGTAAATCATTTTGAAAGTCCTTTTCATTGAATTATTTTTTAAATAAAATAATTTAAATAATATTAATATAAAATTATTTAAAAATATATTTCTAAACATTTATGGAAGCTTCAAAGAAATTATAGCCACGTCGATGGGAAATTCTATACATGGCATATGGAATATTTTTTCTTCATAGTAAAAAATGATAGAAAAGCTTCTTGATAGGAATTTGATTTAATATTATTTTAGAAAACCTTTCTTAAATAGAAAATTGGGGAAAACGTTATATAATAAATCATTATAAAAATGTTATACACATTTCTATAAAATATTTTTAAAAAGCGTGATTTTAGAAGAAAATGTATTTCTGATGGAAGAGAGGAACACAGTCAAATTTTTCTAAACATATATGCTCAGTTATTCTATGTAACAAAAGGGTAAGATGGAACTATTACTTAATAATATCATGAATTACCAATTATAAATAGAATTAATGGGAATTATATGATTTCAATAGAAGAGAGATAATCATACTCAATCCCAATAAACAATGTTATTGTAACAAAATACGCTTACAAATTTTGTAACTTAAATCATAATCCCCATGAAAGAATAAAATTAAATGAAACATATAATTTCCTTAAAATAATTATATTCATGATATAAATTTTCAATGGTTTATTATATTAACAATATAATAATATATTGGTTTATAACATAAAAAACATCTGAAAACAATAATTGTGGTGAAAAATAACTTACCACTTTAAAATATTTAAAACCATAAACCCCTTGTAAAAAACCTATAGAGTTTGGTATGTAACCCTTTATTTATGATTTTTCTGTATATAAAGTATAATGGTGAATCATGGGAGATTTTGGATAACTTTTTGATAGTTTTTGGGCAATTTCTACACAAGTGAAATAAAATTTTTGAAAACCGTGCAACAGTTATATGAAATTGTGCATTGTGAGACATGGGCTAATGGGGAGGTGCAATGGATGTGCAAAGGTTGTCCAACCCATGCAGAAGTCTAGGAGAAATGAGGGAGTGTGGTGAAAATATTGGATAGAGAGCTTTGACATGGTCAACACCCTATTTGGAATCTATTCAATCTAATTATGCGAGGTCTCTCTTAAAATAAAAGTACTACCATAGTTAGTGCACAATTTTTCTAATCATGTGATTAAACCTTATGCAGGTAAAAACCACCTCCTTAAAAGTGGATCTCACCCAGTTTTCTATTTAACTGATTCATTTCCCTCCTATACATCTCTATTTTGGTATTTATTTTTTGTTAAAGGACAAGGAAGGCTCTATCATTGATTTGGAGGCAATCTAAAGGCTCTCCTCAGTGATTATAATCCTATTTCTTGCGATAAGGATTCATTCTTCATCATCAGTATTGAATTTTGTTAGATCTGTATCCACCTTCCCATTAGATTCATAGATCAATTCCCACTATAGGTATATATAAGGTCATGGATTCCTAAAACGATCCGATTTGGCATGGTTCATGATAGGAAAATATATCTAAGGTAGGTTCATTGAGTTTCAAGAAATTTTTGTGACATTTTTCATGCTCTTTATCATTTTTTCCAAAACTATCATGGTATGTGGATTTACTCTTTACTCCTCTACTAGAATTGATTTTCTTAGTTTCAAATTGATATAACTGATTGGAATTGATTGTGAAATCTTTGTGTAATCCTGATATAAATCCTCTTTAGTGATGAATTATGGATTTTAGTGAAATTTTGGAATCTTAGGGTATTGTTGTTCAATGTTGTTTAGTTTCTAGATTTTCAAATTCTGATTTTAAAATATGGATTTTCTTTATTTTTTTGTTTTTTTGTTTTAAAAATATTTTTAAAAAAATGGTTGTTTTAATGAATTGACTTCGGCATTATTTTGATGGAATGAGTTTTCGACATACTTGGTTCATGTCTTCATATTACATTGATGAGGATTTTTTGAAGTAATAAATTATGATTTTGGCCAAAGCTGTAATAGAAAATGAAATATAATTAACCTGTGATGACTTTTTAGATCGACAAGAGACCACTCATGAGTACTTATGTGTCATAATGATTCATAAATGGTTTGTAGTGTGAATATATTGAATGGATTGGTTATTCCAAATTGAACATGTGAAGTGGTTTTAATGTAGGGTTTGGTTGGTGGGTTGAAGATAGCTTTTGCTGGAAAATTGGTTGATATATAACTTTTTCATATTTGATTATAATCTATTTTATAATTTTTTATATGAACTATTTTATTTAAGTTATTCAATGACTTATATCCTAATTGAATGAGTATGGAAGTAATTGGGGATAAATAATGAGTTTTAGTAATGATTCCAGCTTTGGCACATTGGTGCCTTTTCAGATGTCATCTACCAAGTCATGGGAAAAGAAAAAGTATCACATTTCTTTATCACCACTTTGTGATACTAGGACTGTTTGGTGGATTTGGAGGATGAATATTGCTGATCTTATAGTCTTGTGGTTGTCTTGGAGTTTTTTAGATAGAATTCCTATGTTTACATTGGTAGTTTAATCTTCCACCATGGTACTTGATTTTAGTATGGTTTGATAAATGAAACATTGAACTGTATTTCATTTATATCATACAAAATATATTGTTTGGTTTGGTTTT
Organism: Viscum album; assembly: GCA_963277665.1. NCBI lineage: Eukaryota > Viridiplantae > Streptophyta > Magnoliopsida > Santalales > Viscaceae > Viscum > Viscum album. The sequence continues at coordinate 844,769,999 of OY728159.1, forward strand.
TATTTATTTGGTTAGATTTTTTATTCTTAATGGTAAAATCATCCACCACAAGTATTGAAGTCCTTTAGTATTTATTGCCAGCCTTTGGTGCCTTGGGAATGTAACTTAATACCTAGTATTTCCTCACCACCTCTCATGAATATGAGAGTGGTAGGGATGTTACATATGGTATCGGTTTTTCCCAGTACAAAAGCATGTTTGAGAAAATGGTGTAAGATTTGTTTGTTCCAAAAGAATATTTCATATAAATGGTTTCAGCTTGATTTTTTCCTTTTGGAATAAGTAGTCATTAGTTTTTATGGTTTTGGAGTTGAATTCCTTATTTTATATTCCATATATTGGGTTCATTGAACATATTAATATTTTGTGGCTTGTAATGTAGAGAATAAATATACATGGCTAACCTTTTTATGCCAAACATAAATTTACCATGGAGTTGGGAAAATAAGTGTTTTAAAGACACTTTTAGGATTTCATAATCTCATTTTCATGGGTTTGGCCTATGAGATGAGCCTAACATACATTAGAGTAATGAATTCACATTATGATTACATATATAATTTTGAGTATTGATATAATATTTGATGAACTGTGTTTATTTTTATCGAATGAAATATGAATTTATTTTGAAATGAATGATTTTGAAAATAAGTATAGTTGTGTTAATTTGAAAACTATTCGATTTTTACAGACATGTAACCCTTTTTCAAAAATGGTTGCTCCTTGAAAATGATGACTTGGGAAGAAATGTGGCTATATTTTATGTTATATAATTTTAAATTTTTATACCTTCAGTTTCTATACAGTGAGACTTATAGAATTTGTTGTTTGTTTCAAAAATAGAACATGTATGTCGTCATTGATAACCATCAGAAGAAGATGCAGAGAATGTGGTTGGACCTATCCCACAGGTGACCCAACATCATATTTAGATTATAATCTAATCATTTCAAACTATGTTAAAATTGAACTGGAAGTATAATACAAATCTTGTCGATCATTTCATCCAACTAAAGAATTAAAATCCACTTAACTTCTAGGGGGATTAGAAACCAAAAAAGGAAGAGTTGTAGCTAAACATAATGAATCGTATCTTCGATTTCATTAGCACACAAATGAGGCTGCAATTCATGCTCGTGACATACATTCGAGAGGATATTTCCTACTAGTTGTGGGATATAGCATTGCAGGCCAATGTGGATCAAGGACATGGATTTGTGGATTTTGATGAATTTTTGAACAAACAATTCTCTCCTCACACAGTCAAGATTCATAGAACGAAATAATTCATCATCCTGGGGAAGGAAAATATCTCTTTCACAAAGTATGTGCCTAAATTCATGAATTTAGTGCACTTTCACATGAGTTTACTTCTAGTTAATCCTTGAAGGAACACATCATTGAATTGGGGTTATGGTAGGAGACTTTCTCAAAGATATATATGCTTTGTATTACTGACTATACATAGATGGTCAATAGAGGGGAGATGGATGAAAGGGACACCTCAAGAGCTATGGGAGGTGGAAGTATATTTATACCCATGAAAATAAGTGGGAAATCTAATGTTGGGTGTTTGTTGAAGAGGGACACCTACTTCTATGTTGGGAGCAGGAACCAAAATTAGACAGCCAGATTAGTGAATCATCCTCAGAGACCCAAGATAGATGAAGGATGTTTCCAATGCGGGTTATTCGACCACATTAAGTGATAGTGTATAGAACCACTAATATAATGACACAATTGAAACAAAATGGGACATCTAAACAATATTATCATAGTTCCCTAAGATCAGGTGCTTGAGAGACTTATCAGGTGTCGCTAGCATTATATGTTTCAATGAGGTGACGATAGAGGCATAAAACTCTTCAACATAGTCGGTCTATCCATGGTGATTCTAGGAATACCATAACTCCTTAGTAAGGTAAATCTCATCATGTCAACAAGGAGTAAAGTAAAGTGATGAAGCAATTATATGAAGCTGGGAAGGTGATTGTGGATGATCAGGTTGGACCATCTATGATGAAAGTCACGCTTGTTTTGAATTCTACAATTATGAAAGTGTAGTATGATAATGTTACATCACATTCCTTAATATATTATTATGATGTTTATTTTCTATGTATAAAACATAAGATGATGTTTTCTATGATAAAACTCAAAACTAATCTAGGGGAAAGAGAATGTAGAGCCTTCCTGTGTAGTGCATGTTCGATCACTATTGATGTAGTTGATATGAAATGGGATCTATATGTTGGACATTGATGTCTATGATGTAATATTGGTTATGGATTTGTTAACTATGCCTGAGGCTTTCATTTAATATTATAGCATAATAGTTGTTTTTTTGACTGAGGATACATTGAGAATCTCATTATATGATTTAGGGTCATAAAGATAGGATCATTGGTCTTGTTGTCATTAGAAGTGGGAATGATCACTTTCCATTGGGTGGCATTGATTTTTTCCTTAATAGAAGAGATCAAGGTTAATATATTTACACCATTCATGGATCAATTTCAAGATATAATTCCCATGAAAACGTGAGGATTATCATCGGTAAGGGAATTGGAGTTTATGATTGATCTCCTACTAGGGAATAGTCAAATCTCACTTATGTCTTATTGAATAGGGACAAAATAATTAATGGGAATAAATGTAAAATTGGAAGACCAATAATGAAAGGGTTTTATTTGGACGATCACATCTCCATGGGATGTGCCAGTGTTGTTCATGAATAAATCTGATTGAACTATAAGGTTTTGTGTGGATTTCATAATATCAAACAAGTTACGATAAATAATAAGTCTCCACTTACATGCATTGATGATTTGTTTAATGTATTGGGGGGAGCTAAATGATCTCCAAAATTCACATGCAATCAGGATATCACCCAGTGTGGCTTTAAAAGGGGGATATTCTAAAGAAAACTTTTAAAAGGATATATGACCATTTTGAATATGTCATAATGTATTTCGGACTTACGAATACACAAGTGGTAATTATGGAATTGAGGGATTTTATATTTCAATGAGATCTAGATTCTTTTATTGTGGTATTTTTGGACCAAATACTGGTATATTCAAGGACAATGGCTGAGAAAAATAAACACTTGGAGATAGTGTTGGAAATCGTGAGACACAATCATCTGTATGCCAAATTTTTTAAAGTGATATTTTTTAAATAAAATAGGTACACATTATAGGACTTGTTATATCTTGAAAAGGTGTTTCTGTTGATCCAGAATAGATAGAAACTATTGTCTATTTTAAATTTCCAAATAGGATCTTTGATATACAGAGTATTATTGGTCTAGTTAGTTATTACTAATGATTTTTTTATAAAATATCTTGGATAAATTTTACATTGATCACTTTGAAAAATAAAAACCTTTTATTTCAATATAATGTGGAATTCCATTAATCATTCTATGAACTGAAATTTTTCCTTACCTCTGAACCAATCTTGATTTTACTAGAATCTAGATAGGGGTACGTAATGTATTTTGATGCATCGAGATCTAGGTTGGGGTTTGTTCTCAATAATGGAGACAACTATGTTTCTTATGGATCACGGAAGTTAAGAGTTCAGGGGAATGACTACCCAACCCATGATTTGGAGTTTACTGTAGTTGTCCATGATTTTAAGACTTGGTGCCATTATCTTTTTGGTGATAAATATATTGTGTTCACTATCAATAATATCTTTAAGAATATTTGGTCACAAAGGTATTTGAATCTCAGACAAATAATATGGATGTAGAATCTCAAAATGTTCACCTTTGAGTTGATGTATACACTGGGAAATGGAAATTCGGTGGAAAATTCATTAAGAAGAGAGTCATACACTTAGTTAGAAAAAGAGGCTTCAGATGATTGGTTGTTGATGTTGGTCTTATCTGACATGTATGTGGAATATGAATACTGAGGGAATGGTGAGGTTTTTTTTCAATTAAGCTTGTGGATAATTTTCTAAATATGGTTAAATAGGAATAATAATCTGATGTAAAATGTGTTGCAATTAGTATTAAACTTAATGATGGGGAGACCATTAATGGAAAGAAACTCTCTTGGAGTTCATTTCTTGAGTTTTGAAATCAGGTTGATTTACTTATGGTTTTTAGGGAAAAATACTTCATTCTTACCATCAAAAATGATGATATATTCATCTAGGAATATAGAAAATGTATAAGTTGTTTAAGTTGTAGTTCTACTAGTGTGATATGAAAAGAAAAGTGTGAGGGTTCATTTCAAGGTGCTTAACTTGTCATCAGGTTAAGGAAGGGCAATAGTTAATGACATGTATATTGTAGTCTTTACCTATTCTAGTTTGGTAATGGGAGAATATAGAAATGTATTTTATTATAGGCCTCCCAAGAATGGTTTAGAAACATGATTCCATATGGGTGATAGTGGATCGACTCACATTGTCATCCCACTTCATCCCTATTCATGAAAAAAAATTAGGTGGAGGATCTATCCCAAATATATATCCAAGATGTGGTAAAGAGATATGGAATAATATTTATGATCATATTATATAGAGACAAAAGGTTTACATATCATTTCCATAAATCCTTATAGAAATACCTTAGGACTCAGATGACTATGAGAATGGCTAATCATCCTCGGATAAATGGACAATATGAAAGGATGATAAATATGTTGGAAGATAATTCACGAGCTTGGGTAATGGCTTTCGGTGTCTCATGGGAGGAGAATGTTCTATTAGTAGAGTTATCATATAATAATAGCTATCAAGACTTAATATATATTTCCCCTTTTGCAGCATTGTATGGACATCCTTGTCATTCTATAGTTGGTTGGGTGAAAAAAAGTGACACTTCATTGGCTAGGCTGAACCCTATCTAGGAAACAAAAGAAAATATTTAGTTGATTAAAAAGGGGATAGAGATGGCTCAGAGTTCTTAGAAATCTTATGTGAATCATCGTTGATAGTCGTGGTTATTTGCGGTGAGTGATCATGTGTTCTTGAGAAAATATCCAAGGATTAGACATCATCATTTTGCACGAAAAATTATCTCATTAATACATAAGCCCTTTTGAGACATTAGAATGGGTTGGTGAGGTGCCATATTTATTGTCCTTTCCACCACAGTTTTGTGTATTGAAAAATGCATTCAATTCATCTCTGTTAAAAACGTATCATCCTGATCCTGACAATGTTATGAGATGGGATCATGTTGGCCTTGGACTTCATGCTCCTTTGGTATATATCTTAGTACAGATTATTGATAGGAAATATGAATCCTTGTGGGTAAAAAGAATCAGTCTGGTGTGGGTTTTTTGGAAACATGGTAATGTTCACGAAGAGACTTGGGTGTGTGAAAATGAGATGAATTAAAATTGGCTAGAAATGTTTTAGGGAAACAATAATTTTTTATTTTCAATAGAAAAAAAGGCCAATGGTGGGGAGAATGGAGCACCACCTCTCTTTTGGAATGTATCATTTTAATTATGATTTTATGTATATAATGTATATTGGTAAATCATGGGAGATTTTGTTGAGATTTTTGAGATTTAATGGGTCTTTTATACTGGTGGACAGGTGATTCATGGTTAGTGAAAACTATGAAACACTTTAAAGAACCTATGAATTCTGATACATGGGACAAAGGGGAGGAACAGGGGCCATTGAAAAGGTTTTCCAAACCATATAGAAGCCTAGGAGAAACTGTGTAGTGTTTTGAAATTGTTGTATAGATAGGTTTTTCATGGTTGGCACACCGTTTGGAATCCATCTTGACCAACTATGTGAGGTCTTTCATAAGAGAGAATCAAGATCATGGTTAGCATACGATTTAACTAATTGTGCAACTAAACCATGCACGGGTCAAACCCACTACCTTTTAAAGTGGATCTCACTCAGTTTTCCATTTATCCCATTTTTTACATCCCATTTAGCGCACACTCAGGATTTTTCTCCCTGAAATGGAAATGAAGGTTCTGCCATTGATCTGAAGGCTATTTGAAGACATCCCTAGGTTCTTAGAAGCATATTTCTCATAGAAAGGATTCATTCTCCATCATTTTGATTGAATTTTTTGAAACCTAATTTTCCCTTCCTATCTGTTTCTTATATATATTCCTTCTATTAGTAGATGTATTGTTTTGGATTAAATTTATGATTAGACTTTTCTTGTTTTTTTATATGGGAATATATATAAACCAGGTACATGGAGATTCAATACATTTTTATTACGCTTTTGGTTTAATTTATTGTTTTTTTCCAAACCTCTTGAGGTAGGTGGATTCAATCCTGACTCATCTTGCTGGGATTGAATATATTATTTTCAAATTGATTTAACTAATTGGAATTGATTGTGAAATCTTGGTGTAAGGATTATATAAATCCTCTAATGTGAAAATTTATTATTTTTGGTGAAATTTTGGAATTTCGTTGTATTATTATAAAAAAATATATTTAGTTTCTTCATTTAATTTTTTTTTAAAATATTTATTTTATGTATTTAAACAAAAAAATTTGAAATTTTATTTTCAAAAAAATGTTTTTTTATTTAAATGTTTGTGTTATTTTTTGTACTGTATTTATTTTTTGTCACACACAGTGTGTGTGTGAATATTTAATTGATGATGCTTGGTTGAAATATGAACTTACAATTTTTACAAAAGGATTAATGTAACGTGGGATATAATTAACTTGTGACAACTTGGTATATTGACTAGAGATCACTAATGGGTATGGAAATATCATAAATAAGCATTCAAGGTTGGTAGTGTGAATTTGTGGAATGGATTGTTTATGAAAATTAGAAGTTTTGAAATGGTTTTAAAGCATGGTTTGTTTGTTTTCTTGAAAATAAATTTTTCTGGAAAACTAGATGACAAATAACCTGTTTTTATTTGCTTATAAACGATTTTATAAGTTGTTTATATTTGGTTATAAACTATTTTAGACATTATTTTATATAAACTATTTTATATAAATTTTGTTAACACTTATATCCTACTGGCATGAGTGGGAAATTAATATGTTAAAAACAACTGATTTTTAATAACCATCCCATTTTTATCACATTGGTGCTTTTTCAAATGTCATATATTGGGATATTATAGAAGGTAATATGTCACATGCCTTTAGAACTACATCATGATACACGGGGTGGTTGGAGGAGTTGGAGAATGAAGTTTATGAAGATTGTAGTATTGCGGTTTTCTTATAATTTTATTATTTTTCATTCACTATTTACCGTCATATAGTATTATTTCCTTATAATACATAATTTTATTATTGTTTGATAAATGAAATTTTGAGTTTCCATTAATTGATATCATGTATCATATATTGGTTTCTTTAGTTTGGATTTATTTTGTTAGTTTTTTATTCATAAAGGGAAAATTATCACACACATATATTGAAAACCTTTTCCATTTATTTCCCACCATTGCCTCCTTTGGGAAGTTTTTTAAGGTTTAAAAATATATCACCGCCCTACAAAGACAATGTGATTAGTAGGGCTGTGACACCCTGAAAAATATATCCTCAAATGGATATTTAAATCCCCATTTATTTAAGTATAATAATCATATAATAAGATCATTGGTACTATACATACCACGAAAAATTAATTGGTAAATTAGTATATATCACATTTAAATAAATATAAGATGAGAAAATTGTAACCATGAGTTTGATTCATTTTGATCATTCATTATCTTATTGAATAATGAATCTATTTAAATTATTTTAATTATTAATATTATTTTCAATTTTTACTATTACATATATTTAACCAATAAACATGTTGTATATAATTAAATAATTAATTATCTTTATGTGGGATGTTTTAACCGTATTTGGCATATGTTTCAAAAAAGACTTTGGTAGTTTGACTATCGACCAAAAGGTCATTATTTAATAATTTATAAAATAATAATAATTATATTATCATATTTATACATAAATTATACTTTTGAAACTAATTTTGAAATATGGTTATGAATAATGAACTACCGTTATGATCAAAGAGATAATTGGTCGAACATACAAAAGAGTAACGTACACGTATTTCAAGGATCATTATGTAAAGAAGGTAAGTAATATTAAATCATCATTGAATGATAATTATATCATATTTAACATTATATTTAATTAAATATATATATATATTGTAATGTAAAAGGAATCACATCGCTTCGAGGAGGCGGTAGTCCACCTACACACGAACAATGTTATCAATTTTTCAGTGTGTGAAAGGGTAATAAAAATGATATTTTATATTTAAATATAGATAATAATTTCAATATTATCATTATTATGGAATTTCTATCATATATGTTCATTCTAATTACCATAATTAATTTTAATGCATGGCGTTGGTGAAAAATACTTCACATCACCTCGTGAGGTGGTAGTCCGTCGTACACATGGTCAATTTTATCATATCCACTACGGTATGGAATGTAAAAAGTTTATATATGATATAATATCTAATTAGGTATAATTATGTTCAAAATATCATAAATAGAATTTAGATCCATCATTATTCTCAACCTTGAGAGGTGGTAATGGAAAAACAAATGACATCGATTCGTGGGATGCTTTTTTCCATAAACACCAATAATAATTTCATATCCCATTTGATGAAAATGTGTTTGGATTTAGGTCATACCATTCACATAAAAATTTCAAATTAAAATTTTGATATTTATTTTATTATATTATGATTTTATAAGAATTATCTAATGGTGTATAGAAAGAAACAATACAAAAATACTCGTTGATGATTTTATAACATCACAGGGTTACACCTTTTTGTTTAGACCAATGAACTTCATTGGTTTCCATTCTTACAAAAATGATTATTCTATGATTATAAGAAGTAATTCATGATTTTATTTTTGTAGATTGTGGACAATAAAAAAGTCTTGAGTGTTACGATGAAATTATTGGAGTGAGTGCCTTTAATAGTTGAGGAAGAGTTCTATTGTTTTAAATACTCAAATTTATTCCATATTAAAAAGTTAAAATTAACTAAATAGTGTCTAAAATTGATAATTAATGGTTTTTAGTGATGATATTTTTTATCAAAAACCTCTAAAAAATAAACCATGCTTTTAGAAAAATTCCTAAAGTCCTATGATTTATTGTTTTTATTTTGGATTTTCATTAAGCTATGTAGTTTTTTTAACTATTTAATTTATTGATTATGACAAAATTAAATTGACCCATATTAGATATGAATACCTAGTGATTCAATGTATTAAATCCAATTTTTCAAGTAAAAATACAATCTTGGTTAAATTTTTTTTTCACAACTGTATGGAGTGTGAAAAAACATTGTTTTAACCATTACTGTGAAAACAATGTTTTTATTAATTTGGGAATGAATATGTTCATTATAAAATATCAATTTAGATAATAGTTCAAGGTATATAATATGTTTTAAAATTTTAAAATAACTTCAAATAATATTTACTTTTTCGTAATTTTAAATCATTTAATAAAAGATCATTTGTTATAAAATAAAAATAATGTTAATATTTAAGTTAATCATTTACATTGCTTTTTAAAAAATATAAATATAATTAAAGAATTTTAATATACTATTTTAATAGTTTATATCATGAAAATTTAATCTAAAAAAATAATTCAATATAAATAGTCACTTAAATTTCATCACTTTTATTATTTTTAGTATCATTTATTTCATTTAATTGCTAACTAACATAATAACAGTGTTGATATCTCATAAAAATTATATGAAATTTTTTAATCTATGAAAATTAATGATAAAATATTATGGTGAAAATTTTTAATTTATATTGAATACTAGTATCTATAACTGGACATATATTGCTTTTGTACCTATCTGAATGCTTTATAAAAACTAAAAGGATAAATGGTTCCTTTTTCTCTTTATTCATTACATAAATTATTATATGTGTTACATTACTATAATAGTGTATCTAATACCTAAAAAATATATAAAAAGGTTATAATGGTGGACATATGTCCATAAATGGGTTTTGGAAAAATTTCTAGATCATTTACCGCTTATGTATCACATTTAATAACTTGGTAAGCACATTTTCCCCATAATCATTGTAATTAAATTTAATTATTTTCACTAATCACTCTAAAAAATTAATTTGCAATAATTATAAATTAGAAACTATTCTTATTAGAAATATGGAATCCATTTTCCAAAAATAAATTCACATAAGTTGAAATTCTTAATTTAATTTTAATCCCTCAAATGTAGTGAGACCACAAGTTTTCAAGAAGATTATTTTTTTTGAAAAGATAATTCTATATTAACTCAATAACTAATAATAATCATTTTATGAAACTCAATTAATATTTAATGATATAAAATCTATACATTTAATCTAAATATTTTCCCATTATGGATTATTTTAATTAATATAATAGGAGAAACATTCTGAAATTTAAAACTGTATTTAGAAAACACCCATTTTAAACCAAAAAACAATAATATATGAAAATCCGAATTAATTTTGACTCAAAAATATTTAAACATGAATAAATTATAATTATGAAACCTGAAAAAATATTTAAAACATATTTGTTCTTTTACTTTGACAAATTTATTAAAAAACAATTACTATTTTCAAAAAGATGAATTTTTCACTATTTACTAAAAATTATATATATTCTGAAAAATCAAAAAATTTCACACAATGTAAATTTTTATATACATGTTAAAAAAAGAAGTTAAATTTATAATATAATATTATTAAAATTACTAAAATTTTAATAATTTTATTATCATATTTTTCCATGAAATGGAATAAATATCATGTTTGATGAAAAATTATTTTTGAAGAATAAAATCAATTAACAGAAAATTAATATATTATTTTTTAATAATTTATTAATAATTTTTATTGACTGAGAATGTGTGTGTGTGTGTTTCATAATGTTTTTAATACAATTCATTACCCCGAATTAATTTGTAGGTTAAAGGGTAATATAAATCATGGGTCACTTACGTTTGGTGATGCGTGTTGAATATATTAACTAAGGTAAAAATATCAAGGTTTAATGTAACAGAATTTAAACTTAGTTTTTAATTTAACTTAATATAATCTCAAAGATTTGTGTCCTTCAAAATATCAAATATAATTTTCTTCTCTAAAATTATTAGGGTGTTACAATTTATTTGACACCAACTATTGTTTCTTATGTTTATTTTTCAACTTCATTGTGGTTTTTTTATACTACAAAATGGTTCCAATGAAATTTTAATTTTTCATAAATGCAATGTTTTACCATCATTTTTTTAATTTCCTTCATGCATCACCTCGAAGAAATTATATTCTTTTGAATCCTATAAAAAATTAAAGGCTTTAAATGAGATAAATGAGTGGTTCAATTTACATCTTCTATCTTTTGCGTTTGAATAAAATATGTCTAATCATAGAAAATAATTTCTTCATTGATTTTAATAATGATATGTACCATTTATATAGCTATTTAAAACGCACAATTTTTATCATATCTAATTTCTTGTTTTGTTTCCCTTACAACACCATGTTCTCCCATCTGGTTGTTTACTTAGACTTAATTTTCTAGTTAAAATACATCACTAATATTCAATATAATATTATCATTGTGTTTCAATATTTTCAGAAACAATTTTGACATAAATTTCTATAATTTTACCACGAATCTTGTAATATTATTTTTATCTCTTTTTTTGTATATAAATTGAAATTTCTTTAATCCCAATGTTTTTCAGACATCTAGTTCTTCTCTTTTCCAAGAATAAAAAATTTAATTTAAAACATTGGTAGGTACATTTGTGTTTGATTCATTCCATAGCATATCTGATATGGGGCCTTATTTTTATTTATTACAATAAATTTCTAAATATAGATTTTTATTGATATAATAAAAATGGAATTAAAATATATTTGTAATTGATTTTTCTCATATATAATTATTCGGGGAATATTAGTAATAATTTCATTACTTCCTCATTAAACTCATTTTTATTCCGGATTCATTACTTCCCAATCTTGGTCCTCTAAACTATTATTTTTGAGGTTTTTGTATATATAAATATTATAAAGTTCCATTGCATTATTATTTTACAACATGTGAGTTTTTAACATAATAATTTTCTCTATAAATCTTTAGTAACATTTAATTAACATGAATACTTTAGATTTATATGATATTAACAATATCCATGCCATCGTATTGTAATCATTGATAAATAGATAATAAAACCACTTCTTATATATGGATATTAGTGATATTGTAACAAACATAATGATGTTTAATAATTAAATCAATTTCATCGATATCATATTCATTATCATTTTAATATTTGGAATGTTTTTAATTTTTTGGAATGAATCACATATGTGAGTGCATTCTAATGAGATTGTAGGGATATCAAATACTACTTTACACTTTACTTAGTTCTCCAAAACAATTTATCTAATTTGGTTATGTTATTCATGGAATAATTAAATATCTTCCTCAATATATAGAATATTTTTTTTATTCACAATTAATTATGTTGGTATTCCCCATTATGTGATTCCTTTGTATAATAATTGAGTCATCACATCTTTTGATAATTATATTTTTTTATGTTGAACCTATTCATTCAATATAATAATTGATTCCAACTAATCAATTTGTGTGGAAGGCCCAACAATAACATGACATCCTTCTGTATCATGTATGTTACTTCTATTTTAACTTATTCAGCCTAATGGTCAATAAACCATTATAATTTTCAAATAAAATGGACCTAGCATCTTCAAAAATTATGTTGATGAACAGGTCCATGTTTCTAAATATATCGGAAATATAATTACTATCTATAATTAATAATCTAATAGATTTTTTTAACTCGATAAAACTTCAAGTATTTGTTACTTATCATTATTCTTTTTTTTATATATATTGAATGTATTCCATTATTTGATAGTGAATATGATTATTCCATGTTTGGTTTCACCAAAAAACACTTAATTTAATAGAATATAAATTGATTATGTAGTTTAAGAAAACATGTTTCATCTGCCAAAACTAATATTTATTTTTCAATATCTAATTTAGTATATTCATGTTTACCCTTGATGAAAAATTCTTGTATATGTGTCCAAAAAAATTATTCCAAAAAACTTTCCATTAGAAACATAATGGGTATAGGATATTTTGGATTATTATTTTAAAATATATTGTGGTTTATAATAAATTTTTTGTATGTAAAGATATATTTTATGGTCGTTGTATTTCTAAAACAATAACATCATATTTGTGATTAAATATTTTTCATATTTTTATATTGAACTATATTGTTATGATTATATTGTGATTCACTCAAATAAAACTTCTTTTTGGGATAGTGTTATGGTATTTTAAAATCTAACACCACCGATTTTAACTTTTGATAAATATCATTTTCATATTTACTAGTATATTTAAACCACAAAACATGTTGGAATGTGATTAGTTTATCAGTTTACTCATCATGAACCTCCCAAAATTCATTTTAGTCTATATAGTTAAACATCCTGATGTCATGATGAGGTATAGTATCCTTTATTGATCATCATTCTTTAATCACATCATCATGATTTTCCCTTTGAAATAGTCAATTGTTGAGACATGATCTTCCACCAAATGAGTCAATCCATAAATAAGCTAGGGATAATCTTCAATTTTTATATTGAAATCAAAATAAGTTAATTTTTTCTTAATAATTTTATATTTGAGTTTTTCAATGTTAGATGTCAAATAATATTATAAAACCCAAATATTTTATAATTTCTTTCCTTTTAAAAAAATTGTATCAACAACTTTCTCCACATATAACTCCAAAAACCATACAAATATAGACCCATTTAAGGTAGACATAGAATTTAAATTTATAAAAAGTTGTAACATAGTAATGAAATATATATAGTTGAATATAAAATAAATTTCATAGTAAATTTAGACTCAACTAATGCAGTTAAGAAATTTTTTAAAATTTTTTATTTTATCTTTTATGATATATTTTAATATGAATAAATAATTCTTAGTATCTTAAAAATAGATATATAGATTTCATCATTAAGAATTGATAATATACCCAAATTCATTTCTCTATAATTTATTCCAAATATTTAATTTTTTAATTAATTATCATAAAAAATATTTATAGTGAGATTTTGGAAAAAATAAATTTATTTTTTGATTTATCTTGTAAATTTTAGCTCAATAGGAATTTATAGGATTTTTCAAAAAATATTTATCTTCCACTAAATATTGAAAATAGATTCTTTAGAAATAATATGTGGTTTAGGACATTAATTATATATCAATAACAGTTTTGAAATCATGGGAAATTTTTTTAAAGTCAAATATTTATTTTTTTATATATTTTATAATTTTAAAAATTTAAATTCACAAACACATATTTTATATTTTATAAATGAATTAATATTATTTAAATAAATTATTTTGAATACATTATAAAATTTGTATTTATATATTAATTTTTAAAATTTTGTAAAATTAAGATAATATGATGGATTTGAAATTTTGAATCATTTGGAACATACTAAGAAATAAGTACCAATTTATTTTCAATAATAATGGAAAAATAATTTGGTAAGGGATAGTTACCTATTTAAAAATCAAAATGATTAAAATGGTTTTACCCAAGAGGTAAATAATAGAAATATGTTTAAAACATGTTTGGTAATGGGGGTTGGAGTCTTGATCATCCTTATCCTTTACTATATACATTATTTTCCAATTTGGGAGCTATTTTCTTTGAGAGTGACAACCTCTTAAGAATTTTTTTTAGTTATTTTTAAAAATATCATCAAGATTCATATTTAAATAGGTGAATCATAAACTCGCATACCCACAAGAAAATTTCTATTCGGTTCATTTAAAAATATACACAGAAGGATCCTCAAAATTTCTATCAACCCTAAAGGGGTTATGTTCTTCTCAAAAGAGTATCCCTCAAAGGATTTCTTCCCTTTCCATAGTTGACAATCCAAATATTGATCTATAAATTTTTTACTACTCATTTTTCATTTATATTTGTTTATATACACTAATTTTACATAATCATACCCCAAAACATCTTAAAATCAGAAAAGCGTTATAATTAAAATAGGATTATTTTATTTTAATTATGGTAATTGAATTATCCTTTTTCCGATTTTCTATTAATTAAAACAAACTAGTCAGTTGTGTCTAGTGCGGACTAATGCCTACATGAACAAATGTGCATCATTTTACCTAAACACCATAAAATAATGATCCTAACTTGGAATTTATTATATTATTATAAAATTTTTGAGATATTTTATATTTATAAATGATAAAAATATTTCTCTTTTCCCCTATTGTGATAAACATTATATCAACATACTTGTGTATAGGTGGAATACCGTTCCATAAAATAATTGATTTCTATATTTTTTCATCCCTAACATACATGGATGGTCATTAGAATGAGTTTTTTTATAAATATGATATCTAAAAAATTATTAATGTTTTGAAAAGATGTATTCGAAAATGTATTATCGATATGGGAAATAGAAAAACCCAATAAATTCAAGTATCCAAAAGAGAATTCTAGGAGATCAAAATTATTTATTCATACTATGAAATAACATCAAATTAGTTATTTACTTTTTATAATTATTTTAAATTATGTGATATAAAACTATTAATTGATAAATAATATATTTAATATTCTAGAGTATTTATCTTATAGATAAATAACTTCATAATATTCCATTAATTATGTTATGTTATTATTTGGATTGGTCTAACCACTTACGTGAACAAAGATATAAATTTTTACCATAGATGACTATAATTATGTAATATCTGGTGACATATGAAATATATAGGTAAATGATGACTTTTTGCAAACTAGTAACATTGATATTTTCTGATTATTAAATTAATCATCATTTGTCCAACAACAATCATCGAAACATGATCAATTAAAATTTGTCTTTGATAATCCTGAAAATATATATTATAGAATGGAATTATATAATAACATATAAAATTTAAAATACATAATTTTTTATGATAATTTAATTATTATCTTTGGTACAAGACTAAACAACAACAACACTGTCAAAAAAATTAAATTGGTAAATATTACACAATAAAAATGTATAAAATTCATAAAGAAACTAATATATATATATATATATATATATAATAATTAAAACATATTTTTAGAAGGTTAAATATATAAATAAGGATTTAATAATTTTTATTAATTTGTTTATCTTTGTTATATATAAGGTAATTAGTTGATCTACAAATATGAAAATTAATATAAATGGTTCTCTAAATCAAATTTATTTTGTGGATACATATTACTTATTTTTTCCTTGATATCCTAAATATTGTGAGACTAATTCATAAGGAATCTATTTTAACATATTCATTTAATTCATGTGGTTCTAAGATCTATATCACATAAAATCTCCAACTTTCCCTGGATTCAATTTATACCAAAATCTTATGAGTGTTTTGTTAACTCAACACCCTACCCTGAGTTATAATGATAAATATTAAAATTAATATTCCAAGATTGGTTTCTTTTAACTTAATATTTTATTTTATTTGGAAGTATCTTTTTAAATGAGAATATTTATATTTTATTATTTTATTTTTATTTTTTTCATTTATATCTCAGAAGTTTTTTATTTTATAGAATTATTCACATCCTCCAAAATGATAATTTAAAATCCATGTTCATATTTTTCATTTATTTCAATAATAATATTTCAATTTGGAATCATAATTATGTGTTATCTTTTTTAAAATTCATATTTCATTTCTCTCTCAACCAAGGTTATATTTTAACTTTTTTTAACATATGAGTTTTCAACAAAGGTGTTCCAAAATATTTTAATAGACTTACATCTATTTGAAATACCAAAATTTCTCTTCCACTACACACTTTTTTTAATAACCATTATGGGATTTGAAAGATATAAATTATAACGAAGACTTTTAAAATTAAATTAGTTAAATATTTTTTTCATTTACTTTTTGAAGAATTTTATGAGTTCATAACGGCTCTGCTGTTATGGATTGTTTTAAAAATTTAAAATTTTTAAAAAAACCACCTCTCTTTTTTGTAGCCTTTATATCCCTTTTATTGATTCTCTATTGATATTTCATTCAAACAATTATTTTGAATGTTCGTTCAAAAATAGAATTTAATAATTAACCCATAATATCTCATTTTATAATGTTTTTAAAAAAAATACTCGTATATATTCACCTAAATTATCCTATTTTAATCAAATTGACTTATTTTAAATAATTTTATTTTCATGAAACAACATATAAATTCTATTAGGAATCAAAAATTTATGGTGATTGAATTTTTGGAAATCATTCATTAATTATTTAGGTAATTGGTTTTATATCATCATAAAATTTTGTCAAAGAAATTTAAATTTCCATGGGTACATTCTAATATAATCAATTCATTAGTACAAGTAGAATGAATATTTTTTATTATTTATGTGAGGTTTCCTATATCTACTTCTAATTAATTAGTGATGTTTTTCTATATCCAAATATAATTATTTTTGTACATGGGTAAAATTTCATATTAGAGATATACACAATGTTGTGCATTGGTAAAATTATAGTTTATCTTTTCTTATTGGGATTTGTGTGGGTATAATTATGGTTAGAAATGGTAATAAGGTTTTTAACGGGTATAATTATAATTAAGATATGATCAATAGGTTCTTCATGAGTATAATTTGATTATTCTATGATAATAAGACTATGAGTATACATGATTATGGTTCATATATGTTTGAAATGATATATTTTTATATTCTTATGTATAGAAAAACTTTTATGAACATCTATATGCCAATTATATTCTCTCATGTCTCCTGTTTATTGACCAAATATTTCATACTATATTGATTCAAATATTTTTTATGTAAATCCATAATCGATTACTCCTAAATTGTGTTCTATGTTGTGTTGTGTATAATGTTCAAATATGCAATGATTTTACCCAATTCTCATCTTATTATCATTTATTATCTTTGATTTTTATCACCAATTAATACCCTTATAGTGTATATTATGATCTCCCCTTTATTATTTTTCCATACCCAATGTTTGGTGGATGAGTGTAACTTATTGTAATTATGGATGGGATCTCCCATTTTTCAAATATGGATAAATGTTCACAATTTTTTTAATAAGTTTCCTATTTAACATGTCATAAAAGTCACTAAAAATTCTTCTATATTGATTTAATGATTATTTGTTAAATGTAATGTTATATTTCCTTATTTAGGTAATCGAGTATTTTTTATGATTGAGTTGTTATAGTTGGTACAAAATTATGTTTTGCTAATATAGATATCTCTTAATTGTATCAATTTATTCATGTGTTTTTATAAGTGTTGGAGTATAATATTAATTTATTAAAATTGACTTGCATATGGTATATTGATATATTTTATTTTCTTTTGATGGACATTAATTTCTAAAAAAATGATGTAAAATGTTCTAATTGAGTCATAAAGAACCCTGAATAGATCCACAAAGTGATGTGGCATGACAATAGAAAATTATAAAGAAGTCAATGTCAATGATTAAAGATAATGAAAACAAGAGAGGTTCTGGAGGCACCAAATAAAGAATAAGTTCCAATAGGAGGTTCTAAATGTATAAGATTTAGATAAAATATCATTATATATTACAATAAATGTAAATATGAAAGTCATGAAATTTTTACATGTCATGATAAGAAGAAAATACAACCGGAGTGAAGATCATATATGTCATAGCATGACACATATATTTTATGTCGTGACACATCATCAAAATTTTTAAGGAAATTTTTATAATGTTCATCATCATGTGAATGATTTCGGGCATGATGATTACCCTTCATGAAATCATTTTGGCAATGTGGAACAGTTAGATGCAAAAAAATGTTTATTTATAGTGTATATTTGATGGAAATGTTTCCTTAATATTTTGAATGTCCATTTAAACATTATATTGACCTACATAATCCCATTAATTTCCTATAGGATTATTAATAAGGATCTCACATAATATATATTCATTAGATCTGATTATTTGGGAGGACAGAAAATTGGGAGGCTTTCACTGGGTTATGATCATCCTTTCTTCATAGATAAGTTTCTGTTTTTATTTTATATCCATCAATTAATGTTGAATTCATTATTTTTTTATTTCAATATCCACATTTTCTTTATTGTAGTTATCATTTAATTTTCCCTACCAAAAGTATTATTTTTCTCTTAATTCAGGTCAATTTTTAATTACATTTAGAAAAGTTCAATGGTGGATTTACTTATTGGGAATCATTTAAATGTTATGTTGGCCAAGAAATTAATTTACATTATTTCATTAAATTATAACATTAATGGAGAATAATAATAATAATATGGATAGGGGTTGAGATTAGGGTTTTTATACTATTTAACATATAAATATCAAAACATGGTAACCTAGTGGCTAGTAACATGGTTTAGAATAGTTTTAAATCAATTTATCTTACATTATCCTTGACCATCTTAAATGAAAATTGATTGATTATGACCTTTTTGGAGAAGAAAATGATAGGAACAATATCCCTTATGTATTTCTACCAAAAATTGGAGGGACCACAGTCAATTGGTGTTCATTACCCCCACTTCACGGATTACACCATAGGTCAATCACAAATTAGATTTAGGATTACACTTTTCCTATAAAATTTAATTGAACATAATGTCTTCCTTTCTATATTCTTACATTTTATTTATTTATTTATTATCTCTTGATTAGTTTAATAAATTCAAATTGAAATTGGACTGACCAGACCTTTTCTTAATATTTTTCTACCACACTCCCTTATCTATGTGGGTTGTCCATTATACATAAAACTTACTAGAACATTATAGTTAGTTTCCCTTAGAAGAAAATATTTTTATTATTATTATACATAGGGAAATTAACTATTGGGTTCAGTCCTGTAATATTTTTCTGTAATTGTGTGGTTATTTTGGTGACTTGTTTAGATAAATTTAGTTAAAATCCCTCAGATAAGTATAAGGTAAATATAAATGTATAGGGTAACATCTGAAAAATTTTCTATTTTATATATTATATTTATTTCAATAATATAATATCTATTTCAAGATAATTCATGTGGATGTGGGATCTGACATAGATGTACTTTTGTTTAATGATAATGAAAAATGAGTGTTGGGTATTAACTCAATCCTCACCCAACGCATCCAATGAGGCCTAAATGCACAACTTGTTTGAAACTATTGGGTGAAATTCCATTGAAAATAATATTATATTTAAATTCCATTTTGAAGGATTTATTATATTATTAAATTATGTTATGGAGTATGAGAGAACACAACCCAAAGAAACACCGACTAAAACAAGTGTGGTTTATTTTCACCTAAAATTAATGTATTGGATTATTAAGTAACACCTTTGAATTATGTTATTTCATAATTCCCCTATGATATAATTATTAATCACCAATTATTTACTCTTTTTTAGAAATTTTTGTATTATGGAAAATCAATGTTAATAAGGATGTGATTGAAAATGAAATGACTTCTTCAACTAGTATCCAAATGGAAATGAAACAATGAGTTAAAAATATTGTAATAATGTTATCCTAGTTTATCTCCATTAAAAAACCTTATCTGATATGCACAATAAAAAATTAAGGATAATTTTTTTTTCTATTACAAAATATTGATGTTTTAAAAGATGAACAATATCTTTGATATTTTATAAGACACCCCTAATTTATCTAAAATGAACCTTGAAATATATTATCATCATAACAAATTTGTTAAATTTAATTGTATGAATAGTATTAAAAACATTATGATAAGTATATATATTCTACTCAATATAATTTTATTGATAAATTCATAGAAAATTACCAATCAATTTCCAGTAATGGAATTTATATAATCGAAAATTTATTTTTATCAAAAAAAAATTTATTCTTGTTGTAAAAATTTATAATTAATTTCACTAAATTTTAGAAAATATATTTAAAGAAAATAAATTAATTTTTTAACCAACATATCAATATTATCCATTTTGTTTTTTGGATTTTCAAAAAATATTTATTTTTCAGTTAACTGTGAAAAATACTCATTTTTTAAAAAATTATCATTTATTTTCAATAAATTAAGTAATTTTAGTTGTTATGTGTTAAATTATTTATTTCAAGTAAAATAATTATTATTTATATATATTTATTCAAATTATTTAAATTTGAAAATATTTATACAAGATATTATTATAATTTTATTACTATGATTAAAAAGGCATTTTTTGGGAACTATTTTAATATATACAAGGTTTCTTCACATTAATTAATTAAAACATATAATAATGAAGAAAGCAATAATATAAATTTTAATAATACATATATATATATATTTAAATTTAAATATATATAATTATGGTTTCTATTCATTGATTTAATATAATATCATTTTACGCCTAAAATTGTATTTCATGAAAAGTCACTTTTTCATTGCGTATAAGAGTTGTATTTTAACTTAAACTATACCAATTATATGAAATTAATTTTATCAAATGGGTTCAATATTTAGAATCAGAATAATTTATATTATATAATATTTTAAATTTAATTTAAGGAATTAATAAATAGTACAAATAGTAAATAAATTTTACAATGTTTTAGGTAAAAATGAATTTTCTTAGAGGGGGTTAAACTAAAATAATTGGGGAAAAAACTTAAAAATGAATAAAATATATTTTAAAATAATATATAGATATAATATCATATATTTCTTGATAATTATTGATTTAGGATACTTTTGGAGTGTGAAAAATGTGTGTGTCACTTTTTCTTTTAAAAAATTCCATGTATATCCTCTCCCCTAATAATATAAGGATAAAAATTATCCACTCCACTTAATACCTCCAAATCATATTTAATTATCAATTTCCTACCCAAATTCCTTCGTCAAATCCCTCCCCATTTCCTAGAAGAATTACTTTTATGATAATATCACTCTTGGAAGGATGTGGGTGTAATCCTAAAGAGGTTTTACTAAGTGGATGTATCGTTCTTAACCAAGCATTTCTGTTTTTTTTCTTCTACATAATAATTAAAATATTATTACACCACTATGATATAATAAAACCAATAAATAAAATATAATAAGATTTTATTTTATTAAATTCATTTCCAAAATTTACTTACACTTCCATAAAATGGGAAACAAATCCATCATTCGTGTTTACATCGGACTACCACCTCACATACTGATATAATTTTTTATTCATAATCAACTCTCACACATTTTTATAATGGTTTATATAATTAATATATATGATATTTGTAACATAACTATACTTCTTAAATTATGATATCACAAATACCATATTAACTTCAATTTCTTGGTTGATACAATAACGTCTCTCTTGTTTATAGTGGACTACTACCTGGTGAAATGATGTGGTTCATTTTCACTAATGATTTAAAAGGAAGGTAATAAGGATAAATTTAATAAATATATTTGATATAAATAATAAAATTATAATATTAATTAATAATTTATCATAAATTGAATTCAATATGCCAATTTATTTTTTACATTGAAAAATAATAATGTCGCTTGAGTGTATGTATGAAATGTAACTTTCACCTAGTGATGTGATTCTTTTTCATCACCAAATTACATGGATGATATATATAAGTATATTTAATGAAATAATATGTTATATATGAAATTTTTTAAATTTTTTAAGATAAAATATTTATTACCTTCTTTCTATAATTATTTTTATAAAATGAAAATCTTACGTATACATATGTATGGCCAACCATTTCAATTATTGTAATGTAGTAAACTTTTCATAAATTATCCCTTTATTTGATTAAAAATTATAAAATATGTATAAATATGATAAATAGTAAAATTTTATCATTATTTATATAGTTTAATAATGACCACATTTTCCAATTTTGTCTTACCGAAGTCATTTTTGACATATATGTTGAATATTGACAAAAATATAAAGCGAACATAAATGATTAAGTAATTGTGTATAGAAATATATGCACTAAAAAATTAATATTAAACATTTTAATGGTTATTAATAAGGTAAATAATTAACATTGGTTTATTATTAATTAGTATAAATAATGTACGTGAGGATTCAGACTCGATGTAAGGGACCCTCTTACTTAAAACCTCATATAAAAAACATTTAATGATTCAATTTCAAAATTATTTTATCCTATATTATTCTATATGTTTCAAGAAGTATATTATTTATGTTTCATTGGTAGAAAATTACAATTTTTAAAATATTTTTATTTCATTATATTGTTTTAACAAATTATGAATCAATATAAGGTAATACATAAGTGAGATTTTACATTAAAACCATGTTTAAAATGATTTGGTGTTTATATTCAAACTGGTTTTCAATAGAGTACAAGTTTTTAAAATTATATTGAAATTTTAATTATTTCTACATAATTATTTTAGAAAGTAAGTTTTTTCATTCATTCAATGGTTTTAAAAAAGGAATCATTTTTCAGAATCTTAGGCTTTCATTATAAAATAAAAAAAGATATGTTCTCTTTTCACTAATATGGAGACAATGGTTTTTATTACACTATAAACAAAATTTTAATGTTAGATTCCATTACATTAATTCATGTTTTCTTCAATTAAAACCCCACATTCGATTTTTCCTTGTATTTGGTTTTAAATTTTTTTTTTTTAAATGGGATTTATATTTTAATATCCATAAATGTTTTCTTATGGGTTCAAATAATATTTTAAAAGTGTAATATTGAGTATTGAAAACATGTATGTTTTGTGATTATGTTATAGTTCTTGGATATTTTTTTATGATGATGGGTTGTTCTAATATAAACTAATGACTATTTTTTAAATTAATATACTAGGATGAGTGGTCACATTACTAACCAAATATAGGTGGTTACATTATAATCCAAGGATTGGTGGTAACATTAATAACTATTTATAGGTCATCACATTATAAACCAAGGATAGTTTGTTATGTTATAATCTATGGATGGGTGGGTCTTTACTAGACCTCTAATGTATTGGGTGTGGAAGTCTATTATATGGTTATTCCATTTATAATAGTGATTTTGAAAATGATGTCCCAATATACCAATAGGTTTTATATAAAAAAAATATATTGGTTTTTATATTAATACAGTTGTTTCTAAAAAGTTATAAAATTATATTCTTTTAAAAAAAATAAATTTCTATTAACTATGAAAGTTATAACATTGTGGAAAAGTATTCTATAGTTTATGTTGTTTTTAAAAAATCGATAAGGAGTTATAATTTTCCATTATTTTTTCTTATGAAATTTTTTATTAATATATTTGTGTAGAGAATGGGATTTCATGGGTAAGAAAATTTTTATTCTGATCCAAAAGGATACATTGAAAATGAAAAAAATTATATGCATTCATGGACACCCATGTTTCTTTTTTTCTTTTTTTAGGTTCCTTACTAATTTTTCTATGATTATCGCACTATTCAGAAACATTGGCATAGTTTTTAAGGATGGGTCAGGGAAATGATTATATAAAGTTTAATCTCATGAATATTTTTCATGAAAATAAAAAAAATCCCTATTTTTAATGTTTTACACTATGGTAATACTTGATACTTATTGGAAGTGTCCACTCTGTAAATATATGGTTTTATTTTGTCTGAGTTGTGAATTAATTCTATATATATTTAAACCAAAATGATATCCAAGAAAATAAATTTAATTATAGTCTAAACATAGTTAAATATGTTTGTTTTATGGTAGGGTGCTTATATTTGGCATCAGAGAAATGGTTTATAATACATTATTGGATATGATGATATTTGATCTTATGATAAAAATAATCTATAACCGTAAAGGTTATAATTATGAAAAAAAATATAGTGATTTTTGATAAATAAAAACAGTTTAATGAAGTATTGAATTTTTCATGATATCTCGTTATTTATCGTCTATAGAATATGGTTTCATATGGTATATTTGACAAAGTTTAACTTACATTTCTTTTAGTAAATGGATAGATCTTATAGGAACCAAATTAATAATGGATTTGAATGAAAAAAAAATTGGTTGTATGAGTGAGTAACTATATTGAATGGAGGATATATTTAAAATTTTGTGATATTATTATCCTGATATAAGTATTTGTGATTTTAAACTTAGACAGACGTGAATTTCCAAAATCGAAAACACATTACAAAAATGGGAATTTTTATAATTTCAGGTGATAATGTTTTCAAATATAAAAAGATTCTATAACCGTTTTGTCAAGAATATAGGAGGAAGAACCTATGAATGTTTCTTAAGATAACTAAAAGACGTTTTGTCTATGGTAATGGGGTACAAAGAAATAATATTCCAGGGAGAAAGGATGTGTTCATTGAAAACAATTCTTCCCACAGTAGTAGTGGAATGTTTTAAATTTTTTGGATTAATGGAATTATATAAATTGATTTACAAGGGGGAATTGTCATGAATAATAACATTAAGACTATATAAATAAATGAATTTAATTATTAATTTCATTATGGATGATGTTGGAAAAATTACAGATGAAATATGAATGATATAGATTTTATGATAGAATATGTCTTCAAATTGTTGAATCTAAATAAATGAATAATGTTTTTTTTTGGAAATTAGTATTATGAAATAAAATTGGAAACAAGTCTTATGAATAATTTTTATTGGTAAATGTAACTACATTAAGGTATTTCAGTGTTATGATATAGTGGTATATTTATGAATGATCAAAATATTAAATTAAATAATAATATTTGGATTTATTTTTTGATTTTAGTACTTTTGGAGAGAATTGTTTAATTTTGATAGATATTAATGGAATATATAACCCTCAACATGACATAATTGTTGACACTCAAATGGTTTTATGGATAATTATTATGTTGATTTTGGGAGAATGTTTTTTGTTATATAGATCATCAAGAGGTTTATTAATGATTTTTTTATTACTTATTTACTGTTATTTTGGAAAAATTTCATAGATTTGGGTAAATTATTTTAATAATATAAATAGAACATTATAGGACAATATTTGGGGAATAATGGATTAATTATCATTTTTTATGAATGTTTGGTAAATCATTTCATTTATTTAGATATTTAGTTTATGCTTTAGATTATAATATTAAGGACTGTACATTTTTTATATGAGACATTAAATTTGATAGGTGATATTTTAAGATAAATCTTGAATCAGTAATTGAGGAATATATGATAAAACCCATATAATATATAGTTTAAATCATATTAAGTATTTGTTTGGGTAATTTAATGGATAATTATATTTTTAATGATCTACGATAAACATTGGGCGTTAGTGTTGAGGTCTTGGAAGTTATAGTTTTATTTCCACATAAAATGTTTTATTCCTTTTGGGTGTAATCATAAATTATGTTAAACATTTTTTTTGATAATTTATTAAGATAAGAGGAATATATTTTTATACTTTTATGTTTATATTATCATTTAATATTATATCTCAGTTCTTCATGCAACAATAATCATCTTGAATAATCATTTTTTGGATAAATTGATAAGGTTTTGTTGGAAATTGGTTAAAGGATGAAATTGAACTTTTCAAGTATCAATAGATCATTATTTTATTAATATAAAAAGAAATGAATTTATTAACCCAACAAAAAGGATCTTAAAATGAAAATTTTATCTTTTTAAATTCATTTATGATGAAATAATGTTCTTTTTCACATGACTTTGGTTTATAAATTTGTAGATGTTGACTTTCTCATGGTCATTAACATTCTTGTGACCAGTGATCACTATCAATCTATGTCATTATTTGGGTTTTATAATATTGTTCTATATCCAAATTATCACATATATAAGATTTTATACAACTCTAAAACCTGGTATATGTTATTTCATATGACCTTCATACTTCCATTTCTCTGTTATCAAGAGGATGTTATATTAAAAATTTTAATGAGGTGGACTATAAGATAAAAAGTATCAAATATCCATTATTTTATTAATGAAATTAATTTAAAATTATTATGATACTATTAATTATTGGTGGGATAGTATTCAACACATTGAAATTTTAGAAGAAATGTATTTTGTTCATTGCCATATATTACATTCTACACCGAGTTAAAATGACCTGTGAAATTTATGGTTGCTATAAATTACCCATTAAATTTTTCGGTATGAATAAGATTATATAATGTATTAAATACTTAACTATTTTATACTTAATATAATTTTTTTTGATAAATTTTTAGTAAATAATCACCAATTTTTTAATAATGACATTTTCTAGATAAAATTCCATTTTTCTTCAAATATGCCTTTTACATATTCTTGTAAGTACATTTTATAATTAATTAATAAATAATTTATAAAATATATATGATAAAAATTGATTATTTTTTTAATAACCATATCTATACTAAAGTAGGGTAATTTTTTCATTTTTTTAATGAAAATTCTAATTTTTCAGGGAATATTAGAAAACAATAATTTTTGTGACAATGAAGTTTATTTTTAAAAAATTAATTATTATAAAAGTACCATTATGTTATAATTATTCATAATGTAAAATAAAAATTATATTGTTATATTTAACCCAATTAATTATATTTTGTTTCTATTTTTACTATATTATAGTAGATGCTTTTTTAGTTAGAAAAAGTAATTTTTGGGAAACTTTTTTAAAGTTAATATTTTTATATATTTCGATTAATTAAAAAAACATAATGATTAATGTGGTAATGGAAATATATATTATATATCCATGTTTTTTTGTTTAATTTAATGATGATTATTAGTCATAATGTTTATATAAAATGATTATATACCCAAAAAATTATTATCTTGGAACTCTGGTATTTATTTAAATATGAGTGATTAATATTAAATAAAAATATTCCAAATATATGAATTTACTTAGTGAAAAATAATTAATTATTTTTATTAAATATAGTAAATATTATATGGTAATTTAAATTAATTATTCGTCAAAATGAATAATGAAAACGGAAAAAAATTGTCATTGTAAAGGTAAAAATAGATTTACCGAGTCAATTAAACTAAATATATAACATTTAAAATTACCTATAAACAAGTAAAATATATATTTTATAGACATATATATGGCATGTATCATCTAACTTTCTTTAATGGTCCTTTTGGGCCTTTTTTCATTTCAAAAACATAGGTATCACTTTTTATTTCATAATTCCCATATGTGTCCTCTCCACGACATATAGATTACCACCCTTGTCATATAATATTGAATTTTACAATGGGGTTTGGATCAAAAAACCATTATAAAATAGAATATTAAACTCATCGAAATTCTTATGGATTCATTGGTTTTACCAGAAAGACAATATATGAAGGATTTATGTATAATCCTAAAGACGTGGTTTGAAAAAAGGTGTCGTTCTTAATAGAGTATACTTTTTTATGTTTATTCATAAACATCATTGAAATATTCTTAGACCAATATAATATAAACATTTAAGTGTCTCTCATATAATTATATTTTTTTATTTTTTTATTCATTATAAAAATCCACCACCTCTTCCACCAAAGGAGTAATGAAACCATCCTTCCTGTGTAAGACTAACTACTGCCTCACTGACAAATGAAATTAATTTTCTAGTGTAACATATAATTAACATTTATAATGATATATTTAATGTATATATATGCTATATTTATAATAATTATAATTATGGAATTATATTATAATATATTACTTCTTCATTTACATTTCGTTGGGGATATGATAGTGTCACTCAAGTGTACGACACACTACCGCCTCAAAAATTCATGTGCTTCATTTTTCATTAGAATATTTCATGGAAGAAAAAAATGATAATTCAAATTAATATAAATGATATATATTAAATAATAATTAAATTATATAAATTTTTATCATTTCTTAAAATTTAATACAACATTTTATTTCTTCCACTGAAAAATGATAATTTTATTCCAATTTATGTGTGGACTATTGCCTCCATGAAGATATTTTTTCATATAAAATTACAATGGATGATATATATAATTATATATCATGATATTTATCTTTTATTTATTAAATTATTACCATTATTTAATGATAAAATATTACTTAACTACTTTTCATAATGTTTTTTGAAAAATGGAATTGTTACTCATGCATATGTACAACCTGTTGTCTCCGTAAATTTAAGATAGTTAATTTTTCAGAACTATATTCCATGATTGGTATTAAAATTATAATTCATGTATAAAATTATAT